>PUFA01000350.1:0-600000 GCA_003508835.1 Eonycteris spelaea | reverse complement strand
GGAAAATCCCATCAGCAAAAATTTTCAGTTTCTTGGTTTGAATTATATTCCTGCAGAGACACATGCTGCCTGTCTGCTGTTCAATGACTGCTTAGGATGAGGACTCTGGAGAATAAGGTAGCATTTTAATCCCTCAGATATTGGGGAAAAATTTTTGTTTGAATTGGAGAGAGAGGGAAAGGGAGAGAAAAGAAATATGTTACTAAATTTAGAATTTAGTGCAAAGTTGCAAATGTAAAGAGACAAGAAGCAGAGTGATGTGTTTTATGATTGTCAGGTACCATCTTTAATGGGCAAGTGGCTGTATAATCCATGCTGTTATTTTTCTCAAAAGACAAAATTTTCCAAGTGTTTGGTAGATATAAAGACTATATAAATACAAATTTATTTTTGTCAGTAACTAACATATTACCAAAAGAAGTAAGAGCATTAACAATTTTGAAACAAATACATTAATAAAAAGAAAATGAATTTTATACATTTTAAGCAGCAAATTCTAAGAGGAGAATGTGTATATATTTATATGTATTAATTAAATAACATATGGAGAAGTAAATACACATAAGCAACAAAAGTCAATACAGTTGAGCAAAACTGATCTAAAAAGTGAGTGATTTTATTTTGATATTTTAAATAACCGGTAAACATTAACTGTATTGATTGATGTTTAGAATTTAATTCATTATTTATTTTGATTGGTCAAAGCCAGATTAAACTGAAAATGTAATGGCTGATTTTTAATACTGTCTGGTACTTAAGATATCTGGATTATAGTTCTTACAAAGGAATTTGAAACTACAAAGCCCCATGGGATGGTGGGATGGTAGTCTTCTGAAAGTTGTCATCAGGAATGGAAACCGATTTTATTTTATTCAGTTAACAATATTGTAAAAAATTCCCTTGAAAATATTTCTTCTTTCGACTTTTCAACAATTCAGTGTCAAACATACTTAAGTAGAATTGTAAATGCTTTTATGTATAATTATACCAGTTTTAACTTCCCTTTTTTCTGTCCCAACAAAAAAATTAAGCCAATTTTGTTGGCAGTTTTAAAATCACTCACTATTTAGGGATGGCTTTGAAGGCATCATGAGATGTTAATGTAGAGACAAACTCAAACATAAACAAAATGTATCCTTGTCCTGTCTTTACTCCGACTCCTCCCTACGCCTTCACTTTCAGCATGTGGAACACAGCCTGGTGGTAGAAGGGACAGGATAAGCACAAGTTGATTACATTTCTTTTTCATGTTCTTTCTTTTAAGTGTTACAAAATATTTTTTTTCAGATCTCAAATTACAGAATGTTCTTGAGCTATTAAATAATTTACCAGTGTGGTTAATTTTTCCACATGAATTACCATCCCAGAAAGCTTAGAAAATAATTTTTTGAGAGACTTGTTCTCTGTGACAAGTATTCATCTTAGAATTCAGTAAGCAACACATACTACTTTCCTAACTTTGGATTTCCAGAAAAATGGGTTCCTAATACTTTGTAGACATTGTTTCCATACTTTTATGCATAGAATAATATAACCTGATGAACATAAGGTTCAAAAATGATATAGAAATTCAGAGGTGAGTGAAATTATCTTGGTTGAGGTATCAAAACAGAGATCAAGAAGCTTATGGCATTGAAGACAAACATTTTCAGGCCAATAGTATCTACCAATATCCTTAAAACTATACCCTTTTTTTTTTTTTTTTTAGTTATTCCACTTTAAAGTTATTCTAGTTACAAAAGTATTCATCATGATATCATTTAAAACAGCAGGACAACTAACACTGGGGGTATAGGAAAAATAAAAACTTTTTTTTTATCCTTTTGGTGACGAGCCAAGCAGCAATTTGTAATAACTTTGAAAATATTTGTCTTCCATTCCATTAGCTTTGTTATCTCTGTTTTGATCTCTTGACCAAAGGTAATTTCCCTCACCTATGAACTTTTACATTGTTTTGGAACATTATACTCACCATATTACAGAATGTATATAATTATCTTATTGGTGCCCATTAACCTCTAAACGTCAAAGTGAGGGACTTTGCCTTTCTCATCTGTGTTTTTCTTGAATGTGGTACATAGCACTTGATTCTTAAAAAAAAAAAGACATAAAACACACATAGTCTCTTGAAGGCATTTCAGTTACCATGATTTAGTTACATTATACCTATCTCCCCAAAACATGATTCAAATTTCAGTTGATATGATGTATTAATAGTGACTAATTGCATAAAGTACAAACTTTGCTGTCCTCTCTTTAGGCTTTATATCACTTCCTAAATAGGAAAGCCATATTATAATTGGTGTGATCAGTCACATCACTGCTTTCAAAGATTGTTAGTGATTGGCCACTTTACATCTTTTATTCATTTTATGCACAGACAGCAAAGCATGTGTAGCCTCCTTGTCTCCCAATGATAAACCCAGATGACATTTTTATAAAAATGAATAGTCAAAAGAGGGAATTGGCCAAGAAAATGAACATGCACTAAAATAACAAAAAGTGGTGACAATGGAAGTGAAATTTGAATCAAATGTAAATGAAGTTATAGAAGAAAACGCTGACCATGGGAACGTTGACACTGCTTATGTTCAAGTCTCGATGTGCAGCAGAGGAGAATAAAGAAAGTAAATTTGTAGATATATATGAGACACTTGTTGTGATAAAAGGATGAAGATGTCCCAGACATGGCACTGGCAAAAAACTTCACATTAAGGAAACTTTTGGAGCTGTATCACAGCGTTAAAAGTGCAAAGAATAAAATGTTGGAAGCTGATCCAAACTTGGATAGGAGCATCAGAGTTCACTTAAGCATAGAAACAATGTTTGCTTCATATCAAAAGTTAATGCAATGAAAAGAGGGAAAGCACCCTTCAAACTAATCTTGATAAGTGTTGTTTTTTTTTTTTTTACAAAGAAATAAGGCTCTTTACTTTTCAATGTTTCAGATTATTATGTGCTAAGTAAATACCGGTTTTACTAGTTTTTTTATTTCTTTGCATGTTTATGACTGAGCGTAAGAGTTTTTAAATGTTTTCTTAGCAGATTTTTATGTTTAACAGTGTTTAGGCTAATTTTGAATCTGTCAACAAAATTGAGTTAAATACTTTCATTATTCTGCATATAATGTTAAGAGTATCAAGTAGAACTTATCAATAGTGTGCTAAGATCATACTGAACTTAAAAAACATTATCAACATAAACATGCTAACATTCCTATAATAATTATTTTTAAAAAATTACCCCATCTCTTCAGTTATGAAACTATAATATTTTTATAGTTAAATTAGTAAAATAGAAAAATTAAGAAGCTAAGGTGAAAAATATTCTAAGTAAAAATCATTGCTTCACTTTGGAAAACAGAAAACTGTGTACATCTCATTTACACTTATACTTACATGAGAAAATCCAGAGTTGCTTCTCCTTCCTTTTCTAATCTATTATTCTCTTTGTGATCAGAACTCTACATTCTCAAACTTCTCAGCCTCTTTCATCTCTAAGAACAAGACAGAAATTGGAATTCCATTGTGTGGCCCAGTCTTTGTTGCTCCTCAGTCCTCTACTCAGTCTCTCCCCTGTGTGGTTGGGCACTTTATCAAAAAACGGTTTCTTTGCCTTCTTTTTACACTCCCATTTATCACCCACTGATATCAGATGAGACAATATTATAAAATTGCTTTGTCCGGTCATGTTCATACATTTTTTTTTTTTTTTAAGGCAGCCAAATGTGTTTCTCAAAAGAATTCCAAAATGGAAGCTGAATGTAAGAATCAGATGAAAAATTAAGTAGAGAAGACTGGTGACCCATCTGATTTGGTTTCAAGAGAGGCCTCTGCCTGCAAACCTCCATGCTCGGGGTACTGTTGTTGCAACATCTCTGGCTCAACTCCAATTATTCTTCAGCTACATATGCAGTTTTCCTACTATTTTAAGATTCCTTTTAAAGTCCCAGGTCTTTTCTACCTTGAACCTAACCTTAATAAAGCACATTCAAAAATGTTTTTTAAATGAAGGTTTTACCACACGGAGGTGGAAAATTTAATATCTCTAATTTCCACTTACATGACCTTTTCCAAGGTCAGTAACAAGATATAAGTAATGCTGGTGGTATTAAAAGACTAAGAGGAAACCAGTGTTTCAACTAGTTGCAAGATTGAAATTTAGGTGTCGTGAGACTTTCAAATACACACCGTCCATAGTTACTGTCCTATGAGACACACTGTAGATAGACTGCACTTTCTCTTATAAGCTGCCATTTTGTTTAGTTTGTTTTCCAAAATTCTTCTATTCACTTATAGAAGCAAAGTCACCTAAAAGACTTCTCAGTGAAAACAGTTACATTACAAAATGATATAGACTATATCTTTATATCTTGTCTTAACAAATTTATATATACATATACATACGTACAAACATTATACACACACACACACACACACATATACATACATACATTACATATATATACCAAAAAGACGAAGAAAAGAATTTAGTAATAGTTTGCACAGCAGAGTCAACCAGGAGAAACAGTTTGGGAACTTTAGGAAAAGTAAGGATTTTTTTTACTTTTACTTATGATTAAAATAACAAAATATATTTCAAATGTTATTGGTTGCATTGAATATTCTTAGACTTTTAAATTTGAAATCTTTGGCTCTTGTCTTTCCGTTTTCTAATTAGTAACTTATTTTAGACCAATTGACTCTATTGATAATTCATATTTTTGTCAAGCACCAGCTTTGAATTTTATTATATAACAAATATTATATGTAATTATAAATAAATTAATATAATATTTAATCCTGCTCCCAACACACTTAGAGCCATGATCAATATAAAACATGTAATCTCATTTGCCGAGGAAATTGCTAATATTGTAAAGTATTAACTAATTTAGGAATACTAAACTTTTGGAGAGGAAGACAAGTAGTTGAATGCTGTGTTCTCTAACCTTTTTTTGACCATTCACTTCCCAGTACCAACATTTTTTATTGCAGCTTCAATATATGTTTATTTATATATTTGTAAGTTACATAAATAATGTATTATGTGTTATCAAGAACATTCAAAATTGAAGAAATATATTAAATAATATTTAAATATACTTATTTTATTTTAATTTCGGTGGTATGTTGACATGTTTTATGAGAACACTATTAAATATACTTCATCATTTAAAAAAAATTTTTTTTAGCATCTTCTTAAAAAGCAATTCAAAATTCTGGTTCTGTATTTTGTTTTAATTCTGTCTTCCTGGGGAAAAAAAAACTCACAAAAATGCAGATTAAAATAAAAAAAGTATCATTGTCTAAAAAATTTTAATTCAGACACCAATTTTTCAATCCAATTCACAAAGTTTTAGTTGAAATTTGTGTAGTAAATTATCATCTTATGTCATGACAACCAATTCTTACAAATTAATATGAGGGTTTTATATTTTTAACACTGGGCCCAAAATTTACTGGAATTCTTTATTTTATTATTATTTTTTAAAATTTTCTCTTTAGCTAAGACAGCGTAAGAGGTCATTTATTGTACATGTTACATTCAGCCACAACTGAGAACAGAACTGGTCCAGAATGTCACAGGTCCAGAGCAAAGGACCATAAGGAACTGTTGTTTTTGTACGAGCAAGGAAGGTCTCTCAAAAGGCTGTTGCAGTGATCAGATGGCAATGGATGTTCTAGATCCGTTAAGAAGTTCTAGACAGCAGGCATACATCCCAACAATTTGTATCAGCGTCCCTGGCCTCTGGCTTTCTTTATTTCTGCTATGGCTTCCATCTATGCACAAGCAAGCAAGATTACTTGAACCTCTTCCTCATCTTTCTTCTTTTGCGCTTCAGCTTCCTCATTCGCTTCTTCCTCCACTTGGCTCTCATGGCGAGGAGGTTTCTAAGAAAATGGTGCTAAGGCTGAGAGCTGGAACTCTTTCTAAAGAGCAGAGAAACTTATTTCCAAGTTTTTGATTGTACACCTATGATGACCACTTTTTCAGCAACAAAATGATGGAACATCTCCAACCACATATTTTCAAAATGCCTTCTCTATAGCATAAGTTTCTTTTGAAAAAGAGTCTTATTTTCTTCGTTACTTGTCCCTCAAAGGAAAGATAAAATTTATGTATTTTTTAAAAATCTGCTAAGTAACATACTATTCATAGCAATTTTTTTATATTATTACAGAAGAGGTCAGTAAATTAGGAACACTTGTCAGTCGTAAAAGAACAATGTGTAACATGTCCTTAAGTTTAAGAACTGTCAAGTGAGCGTTCTTGGTCGTGAGATAACCAAGGAACCTCAATTTTCAATGGCTCTCAACCCTTGGCTACATATTAGAATCACTTGAGCATCAAAAAACAAATAAAACAGAAACAAGCAAACAAAATAGTTCCAGGGTCCACCACTGCAGAGTATTATTTAATTAACATGAGGCAGGGGGACTAGATGGTGCAGTTTTTCAAAAACATCCTAGGTCATTCTCACACATATTCAGGGTTGAGAACCACTATTATGTTTAGGATGAAGAGTTCCTTGAATATTTTCTATATCATTACAAAGTATTGTTGTATTCTATTAAGCTAATATAATATAAATTCACTTAACTGAATATAAGTCACAGCAGCACGTTGCAGTGTCCAGGAGGAGAAAGACTATGGCTGCCAATGCAAACCTTCTGGATAACTCGTACTAGTCCTCGTAGTTTTTTTTTTTTTAATTGTGGTTAAAAAAATAGTACATATTTACTGTCATAATCATTTTAAATGTGCAGTTCAGTGGTGTTGAGTATATTTACAAAATTATTGTATAATGATCTCTAGTACTTTTCCATCTTATATAACTGAAAATCTATACTCATTGAACAATGACTCCCCATTTTCTCCTCCCACCCAGTGCCGGCAATCACTATTTTATTTTATGCTTCCATGGTTTTAACTCCTCTGGTTATCTTGTATAAATGGAATCATATCATATTTGTCCTTTTGTGACTCTCCAGTTATTTTGTAGACCTTATTTGTCATGTGGCCATCTCACAGAGGGAGGAATGAAAAAAGAGAGCTGGGTTTATATTGATTAGGTTAAATATTGATTAGGATTATTTTTCTTATTCTTTTAAACAAAAATTTTTAAATGAAAATTCTAGCATTTTCTTTCTCCAGCTCAGTGGATGGTCTTGCATAACTCATTGTCAATGCCCTCAGCCAGAGACCACCAGGAATACCTGTAGTTGAACAAGTTTGGTTTATTACTCATTGCAGCAAGGGAAAACACGCACCATGGGAACAGTGGCATGTTTCAGTAAGAGGATGTTGAAAAGGGATTTACAGGATTGGGGTTTCAATAGGTGATTTTGAGGAGGGTCTAAGGAAGCAGAGATTCACTCTAGATGGAGGCTATCAAGAAGTATGGGCCATTCTTATTGGATAGCTCAATAAACCTTAATTGGAGATGGAAAGGATAAAGCTGTAATTGGCAAAGAAGTAGCAGAAACTTTTATTATCCAGGAGAGAGGGCTGTTTGGTATTTTGTGAGTTTTTCTCAGTGTGACCATATCTTGGTCTGTGCTTAGACAAAATAATGAAGTGGCCTTGTTTTATCTCTTTCCATCATGGCCTCAGAGTGGCCTTGTTTGATGTTGATGTTCTGTGAAATTGTTTATGTAGAAAAGGAGGAGAGCGTGGTCTGGATGCTGAATTCAGTCCAGTTTGTGATGACACTGAGACCTAGCTGAGTGTCAGACCAGTTCCTCGATTTCAGGGCAAACTATTATCTTCTTTATCAAAGAAATGGAGGTTTGGAATCAGGAAACCTGTTATTCAACCTCAGTTTCATCACATACTGACAATGTGACCATGGTCAAAGTGACTTACTCTCTGTCACTTCACTTTCCTACATGGTACCTACCTCAAAGGAACATGATGAGATTAAATGAGATAAAGCATCTAGAATGCTGAGCAGGTTCTTATAGAGTGAGAAGTCATATTAACAAAAATAGCCTCTCTTTAGTTCCCTTACATGGGAGATTCTTTTATTTATCTGAGAACAGTTATTGAGAGACTACCACATGACAATCACTGTGCTAGGGAACTGTGCCAGGTGAACAAGACATACGGGTCTCTGCTTTTACAGAACGATAGTCCAGCATGGGTTTCAGAAAATTAAAAGGGCAATTAAATAGAGAGTGAAAGTCTGTATGACAGGAGTCTACAGGAGTCCCTAAAATAGCTTAGCGAAGATGGAGAATTATCTCTAGGAAAAATGATGTTTAAGTTAATAGCTAATAGATGGACAGGAGTTATCTAGGGGAAGAATGCTCTTGGTAGAAGGAACAGTATAAGCTAAGACAGAAAGTGATAGAGAACATGGCACAGCCTGTTTAGTGGGAAACAAATAAACAGACTAAAAAACAAGAACGGAAAGAAAAGAAACCTAACTTTTTAAGTATACTCTATAAACGACTTCTTTCTTTTCAAATCTCGCACAGTTTTATATGTTACTGCAATAGTAATCATCGCTCATTAATTAATGATGATACAATGCTTTGAAAATACTAAGTGCAACACATTTGCTAACAATTTGATGATTAGCATGATTGCTGTTTCGATATATCCTCTGTTTACTCTTTGTGCTTGGATGTCCAACTGTCTGCTTGCCTTTATGCACCAAAGGCAGCTGCTTCACAATAGGCTTGGTTTGGTGGCTATTTTCAGCCTTTCTTTCCCTGGATTGTGAACGAGCCTAGGAATGACTAATAATGGAAAGAAAAAAAAAGTGGTCTAAATGACTCTAAAGTCCTTTCCTAATAAGTCATTCTGCAATGTTTATTGCTTTCCCATTTTCTGATACATTAATCTGGCTAAAAGTATTGGGAGCCTGTGCTGTAGGGTATCTGGTGAAGCAAATGTACCAAGGGCTATTTTTGGTTATTTCAGTATATAAATTTCCTTGATTGGGGTCTACCAACTTAACATAACTTCTTGTAGATTCCACTTATTACCTCTACTATCACATATAGTTTCAAGAGAAATAACTAAGCGGAATTCTAGCAGCTTGTATCTTTACCCTTGATAAGAAAGATCTCAGTGCTATATGACATTAAAAATCAAAAACAGACCAAAAAAACCCAGGTCTAATGAATTTTGATTGTTGGTGACCATCTGAAAACACTTAGTTTATAAATAAACACTACCAGAAGTATGTTTATGTCAGCTGTGAATAACCAGAATAGGCAGAGATGGGTGGCAGCATCCTACTAGTAAAAATTATGTTGGCCAGTAGACCCAGTTCCATCAAAATGTAGGCTTTAACCAAGTCTGAAGGGATTTCTGGTGAAATGTTCTTCCTTGAGTGTGTAGAAAGCACTCTTCCTTTGTCTGTGTGTCAAGGGACTCATATATTTGGTTGGTTGCCTAGTTAGCTGATGGGAATTTAGCTTGGAGGGGCTGCACTAACAGACCTAGGCCTGGATATGGTTGAGAGATGTTTCTGTTGCACTTGTTGAATGCTTACAGATATCTTTTGGCCTGAAGTATGGTCCTTACTATCAAGAACTTACTTCTAATAGAGGATAAAAGATGCATTTACAAATATGTTTATATTAAATTGGGTAGATGGTGACAAGTGCAGTGGGAATGGCATAAATCCATGCTGAAAAAGGAGCAGGGAAGGAGATATTACTCTGAGCTTGGTAGTTTTCATGGCAGAGGTGGCTTTCAGAATAGGCCTTGAATAGTAAGAATTATTTTAGACAGCAGAGATGGGATTGTGGGTAGGGAAAAGGAGAGCATATCAGGACTTGGTCATGGCAATCGCAAGAACACAGAGGGAATATGGCAATAGATGCTCAGTGCTGTCTATTCTATCTATAAACTCTCATTAGGAAGGGTAGCCCAGTGTCCCAGTTTTCTTGGGATAATCTCGATTTACACTTTTGGCTATGGTAACTGTGATAGGCCAAATAATGTCCCTCAAAGTTGTCTACGTCCTAATCCTCAGAACCTGGGAGTTTGTTACTTTAAATGGTAAAAGAGATTTGAAAGATGTGATTATGTTAAGGATCTTGAGTTGGGGAGATTATCTTGGGTTATCTGGATGGGCCCAATGTAATCACAAGAGTACTTCTGTAAAGGAGGCAGAAGTGTCAGAGTTAGTAGCAGTAGATATGAAGATACAGCATGAGGTAGGAGTGATGCAGGAAGGGGCCATGTCTCAAGCAATGCACACAGCTTTTAGAAGATAAAAAGGGCAAAGAACAGATTCAGTCTTCAGAGTGTCTACAAAGAGCCAGCTCTGGCAATGCCTTGAATTTAGCCCAGTGAGACCAATTTTAGACTTGAGACCTCTGGAACTATAAGAAGTATATTTGTGTTGTTTTCAGTCACTAAGTTTGTAGGAATTTGTTGCACCAGCAATAGTTAAGTAATACAGTAACTATATTGAGCTCTTTTACTCCTTCACAAATAACCGGGTGCGATGATAAATTATATGTTTATTTTATGCATAGGCCACAGCAGCTTGCAAGTCCATGGTATATCAAAATAACTTTAGAAAGTAAAATTTAGGTCCATTTACTCCACTTATGAGGGATTAGACCTTGGAGTTCTGAAAGGGGACTGTCTCCTGGAGGGTGGGGGATAGATCTAGTTATATGTATACATACATTGGGGGAATTACCAACTAATGAGATAATGAGTTGAGATCAGAGTATGCAAATGGGGAGATGGAAGATACAAGGAATTTTTATGTCAACAGCCCCTGTGTTCAAATTTCCATGATATCTTAATTAAAGGTTAATTTGACTTCAATGTATCTTGTTCTGTTTGCTGGACTCCTACAGCAAAAAGAAATGTCTATTTCTCACAGACAAAAATAGAAATTATGAAAAATATTTTGAGAACCATATTTCCAAAACAGTTGGGAGTATTTATTTGCCTTTGATTCATGTAAACTCTTAAGAAGTTCATTTGCCCAGCAGCATCTCACAGTTCATTTCCAGAACTATATGGAAATGGTATTTTTTCTAAATAAATATCGGTTGTCTCTATTATCTATTTTTTTTAAATGTGGTAACTTTAATACCAAGATTTCTTCAATCAAAAAGTGTCTTGAAATATTTTAGTCAGAAAAATATCCTCCTGTGGCTAATTTCTATAAGTTATATATTGCTTGAGGGATTAAATCTCTAGTCAGTTGTTTTATATTTATACAATGTTTTGATTCTTCAAGGATTTCCCACAACTTTCTGAGGTATCCTTTGTAGGAGAATTAATTTAAGATGGCAACTCATTCATATATGTACCATAATGGTGTCTTGGCCCAGTTTATGATATAATAGAGAAATTCATTTCACTAGTGACTAAGTGAAGTAGGAAAATAATTCTATCTTTGTGACACTATAAAAGCCAGCTATTTCTGTCTCATATTTGTTGAGCTTTTAGATTTGTTCAAATGCCTATAAATGAGTGATTAAATTATATACTAATTTTAGTTTTCAGAAAGACATTAAAAGACTTATTTTAATATTTTATGAACTTATATGTGAGTCCTAGGAAAATTATCATTGAAACTTATAAATTGACTATTTTTATCCTTTGTGTTGACAGACCATTACTTTATACTATAATTATTCTACTAAAGAAGGCTACATCCGTTTCTTAACTTTTCACAGCAGAGTATATATGGTCCTGATCTTTCTTTCATTTAGTTTTATTCTGTTGTAAATTTTGACATTGTTTATTAATTATAGAAACTATAAGGAAGGTCAATAGAAGAAACAAAGACAGCTATACAAAAACAAAATAAAAATTAGATTATGAAACAAAGAGCACAAATTAAAATAGAATGCCAGTAATTCATGAGCAAGCTCTCAGAGTAAATAATTAAAGAAATATAACATGAAAGAAAAATTTCAACTATAGACTAACATATTATTTTTAGTAAAAATTTCTTTATAAATATCCAATACTTCAGGATTAAAAATATTAGATCTAAGAATCTGTGAAAATAACATGAAATAATGCTAGATCATAGCTAAAAAAGAGCAAGCCAAAAGAAGAAAAAAACTGATTAAAAACAAATGTGTATACATCAAGACTAATAAAGCATATGAAAATACAATGACATAAAAATCCGTCTGAGTGATGCAACCTCACATACTCAGTAATTAGTAAACAAAAAGGCAATCCTAATTCCTTGGTAAACAAGAACTCAGTCCAAGATACCATTAGGACCATCTCCTTACCTTAACTTATTTTTATCCTTGACTCTTTTAAGTGTTTTGTTAAAATGAACAAACTTTCATCAAAAGAGACAAAGAACAACAATTGAACTGAAACAACCTACGGTGGCTTAAGTTATATTTTCAACAATATTCTGAAATCTCTTGCAAAGCTAAGGATTCATGATTCTCAGACAGGATACTCTATCACAGATAAGGAGATCCAGGCAATTGACTCCCAGTGTACCTCTGCTTCTTAATGAAGACAAATAGTCTAGTCTGGATATAAAGCTGAATTGCTTTGGAATTTTAGATACTTTACATAACTGAGATAACTTATTAGTCTCCATTTATAGGTTTTGTAAAATATCATCTGGATCTTTCGGGCAGTAGGCATATTTCTAAAGTTTGTGGGTGTATTTGTAACATACCAGAGAAAGAATTTAGGACAGTCAGAGCCACTCGATAGCCTAGGCAAAAAAATAAGTGGGGATGACTCAAAGGTCATGTAAATATTGTACAAAAGCTCTGTATGTGTATGCAAAAGAAGGCTGAAAATGTAAAGCCTCATGAACCAAGTTTTTTATGTTTCAAGTATTTATATATATACATATGAATTTGTAATTATGAAGAGTAATTGCATTTATGACACAATTGGACTTGTAAATGCAAATCTAAATATATTTTAATGTTTCCTTAAAATCTGTCTCACAATTTGTATAAGTATTAGTGAATGATTGATTACTAGTAGAGTCATGTAAGCTACTCTTCAATTAACTGGGACTAGAAAATCATCAATTAAGTAGGTCTACTCCTAAATATACATGAGAATATTCAAAGGAAAAAAAAAAGAAAAACTAGGAATATAAGAAGTATAGGCAAATTTTGAACCATCAAATATACCTTAATGAACATCAGTTTCAACCCTTTGGATATAATCAATGTGGAAAATCTTTTGTGCTCCCCCCACCCCACACACACGCTCTCTCTCTCCTTCTCTCCCTCCCTCCAGAGGATACCAGATGGTGAAGGTTTATGCATTTTTACTGAGAAGAAACATGTTAGGTTTTATACCTGAAAAAAAAAAAATCTTTAAAAATATCCACTCTAAACTCTTTATTTTACAATTAGAACCTAAGCCCCAAAAGGTGATTTCACATGCTAGGTTTAGAAAACCACTAGGTGGCAGAAAATGTCATGTCACACATAAGCAATGCTAATCACAGAAAGTTCCTTTAATTAACATTGTTGAGTATTCAAAGAGTAATCTGACTCTGTCTATGTGTTGTAGGTGTAGACAGGTTCTATAGAATGATATGGTGAGAGTTAATTTAGTAGTCCAGATATCCACCCCAGCTTCTTTCCTACATCTGATACCTCCTGGTAAGATGTCTCTCAAAATATGACTTAAGCTTCAATTATTACATCTATATAATCATGATAATGGAACATGACATTCTTCAAGAGAGATCATATATGATCATGTTTTATCAAGTATAAGACACGTATAAGTTACCATCATTATATTCTGAGTTAATTCCTTTAGATGTAGTTAGACCAATGTTTATTAGGTTAAATAGAATTTAGAGTTTTATCAGAACCACAGTGGGGGGGGGAATTAATGAGCTTAATTCTCAAACTGGAGAATAAATGTAGAGAATATACTCTTATCTGTTAGGAAAAGCCTTCAGGGGTTCATATTGTACAAGGAGGATATGCCTTTTCTGTATGCCCTTGGGCCAAATTATTTTTCAAAAACAACAAGCAGAATTTATACATTACCATTTCCTCTGTACCTAGAGTTTCTTTCCTTTCAGAAGGTTTTTCAAGGTTCTTCTGCAATAGTGATTTTCTTCTTTTTCTCCAAATAACCACTCTTCCCATAATAATTGTCAATTGCTTGACTAGCCTAGTTCTTGGCTTCTGTCCTATTACAGTAATTTTCCTGGCTTGCCCTCCTCACATGCTTCCTCTCTCAATAGCTGGGATTTTCTTGTCCCCAACTGTGAGTTCAGTCCCACCCAAAGCTCTGAAATCAACCCATCAATCCTTATCTTATACAAAAGAACTCGACCAAGAGTCTATTCAATCTTGCTATTTATATTTATGCCTAAGTTTTGTCAACCAGGCTCTGCCTTGTTGGAGTCCAGGCTTCCAAATTATGCTCAGGTTCTAGTCTTGAAGAAGCTGAATTTGCAGCAATGGAAGCAAGTTTCTTCCCATAAGAATATTTTGTAAAAATTAGAAAGTGTCAATATATTTTTTAAAAAGGTGATTATTACTATGATGAAAATACATTGATGAAGTAGTGGGAAATCAACATATTGAGGAATATGAGAGTCAAATGTGGCTTCTTTTTAGATACTCCCAAACATGAGCCCAAACCCTTTCCACATGTACCATCTTGGAACCTTAGCTCTGAACCTCAGTTCCATGACTGTGTTGCTTCTAGATCTCTTTGTTGTCAACTGCAACCTGCCTGGATCTCTAAGTTGTGCCTTCTTTCAAGGGAGACACAATGGTTGACATGCCTGTATTACATCTTCCTGGATGTCTCTGTCACCCACTGCTTATCAAAAGTACCACAATTGTTCATTATTGTATTGAAAAGATACACTATTTTGTCATCTCCACAGTCCTTCCTTGCAATGTTATCTTCCTGGTCTTGTTTTAAAACCTAATCTCAAAGAATCATGCAATATCAACACTACTGTTTCTGAAAGGTGGTGATAATGAGGCAGTTGGAGAAGTGTTGGCCTGAATGTCGCCCACCAACCCCTTTAAAAAAAAATGATTTAGATAATTGTCTGGGAAATTTCACTGAAATAAAACACAAGTTATCAGGCTGACAAAATAATAAACCACCATCTTAGTTCCTTACTAGGTCTATATCAACAGATACTCTGGCTAAAGTCAGGAATTCATGCCACCTTTATCTCCCTTCAACATCTATAAATCAGTAAACCAACCCTTTGCTAAAAGTAATGCTAAATAATAAATGTTTAATGTTTTAGTATGGGTTTTCTGAAAAACAGACTCCGAGATGAAGATCTGTGTTCAGGAAATTTACTGGGGCATGCTCTACAGAACAGCTGCTGTGAGGGAGTGAGGGAAGCAACGTCGATGTGACAAAGGCTTCAGCGAATATCATAGGGCACTCTGGAGCTGGGATGGTTCTTTAGAGTTGTTCCGAATTGATGCAAAGAGACCTAGCCTTTTTACACCCACATCAATTAGTCACGGAATGTGGACTGCCCCACAGGTATAAACTTGACTGATTTATCTCTCTTTCCCTGATGGCAATTGCTAGAGAGACCTGAGCTATGAGCAGTCTTCAGCCAATCTCCCTGGCAGCTGACAAAATGTGTGCCTGAGTCATGAAGGGTAAATCTGGTTGGGTCCCAACAGCATGTACATATGCGTGCACACACCCACACAAACACACATATATTTATACACATACATACACACATATGTACACACATACATACATATATGCATGCATGCATACACACACATACATACATACACATACATAAACAGCTATACTGCTGCTTATCATAGTACCTTGACCTCACCCAACAGCTTCTTCAATCTTTTTATTTGAATATAGAAATCTTCAAGATAGAAGTTAGTACTGTTTCTACAAGAAGTCCTTCTGGAAATTCCAAGTTCAAATGAGATTATTTTATACCATAGTCAGTATCAAAAGTCATTTTAGAGTCTTCAAAAATAGCATTCTCCCTACCTCTACATTCTCACCACTACCCCACAGCCTTATCAGAAAGGCTTAATAATAAATTATTTGAAATGTTTCTAAAGGCATTTCTTTCACAGAGAGAACAATGCCCTCATGTACAAAAATCTATATCTCAGCTAATGGCTAAAGATTACAGTAACTAAGGCATAATGAGGTCACCATGTTGGGTTAATATTAAGGATATTTCTCTTTAGTCTTTTGGGCCTAAGTGTCAGAGTCGTTATTCCTCTGTGTTAAAAATCCTATATTCTTTCTCATTTATAATAAAAAATTCCATTAAAGCAACACACTGACCATAATCTCTAACCTTGACTAAATTGTAAAGTCCCTTTTTTGCTCCCAGCTGACACTGTCAACAACTTAAAAAAAAAAAAAGATTTAATGATAGCAGGCTTAGACTAATTCTTTTATTCTTATTGTAATGAATTTCTTATTGAATTGTTTTATTAATTGGTTAAATTTCCATTCTTAGTATGAAAATACATTAACATAATATGTCTTATGACAAATTATATCTTACTGTAGTCACTGAAATGAATGTTTTTGGGACAAACTATGTTATACAATAATGTTTGAACTGATTACAATGTGAGTCAAATTGGTTATTAAGAGCTGGTGTTTTTCTTTACAAACATTGAATTTATTTTCCTCTGGTAACTTGTCAAGGTCAAGGTCATATTCTCCAATAACAGTCTTTCAGAGTGTCCAAGACACTCTGGACTAAAAATCTGAGTTCTCCCTTTTGACCTCTTGTGATTTCATTATTATTTGCATTATCATTTTTAATTACTATTATCTTTGGCATAATGATGGGCATTAAAGAAAATGGTAAGATAAAAAGTTAAGGTAACAAACTGAAAATGTGCTTGTAATTGAAGAGTGTAAAGCAAAAGTCAATAGATAACATTTATAGAGTGCTTAATATGTGGCAGGCAGTGTTCTAAGAGATTTAGTATTTTAAAAGTAGTATGAGGCAGGGATTATTTCTGAATTTTTCAAATGAGGAGATTAAGGCACAGAGAGGATATGCCCAAGGTCATATATCTAGTGACCTTATGATTTTAGCACAGACAACCTGGACCCAGAGTGAATGTTCTTAACCATTACACCAAAGTTGCTTCTAATTAAGAAATTATATTAGCAAGTTTATATCACCCCATTTCTATATTTTTGAATATTTTCACCGTGGTAAAAAATATAATTTATAATTCTTTTTTTGAAATATAAAGGAGTACTATGGGTAAAAGAATATTGGCCAAAACCCTGTGATTAAAGTCAGAAGGCAAGATATAAAATATAAGCAGATAGTGATATGTAAGAAATTGGATCACTTTCCAATCTCTCCTTACAATAAGTTTAACACTTTGGGATCTGGTGAAGAATGAGGTCAGAGCCAGAGATATTGGTGTTAAGTACTATGTTCACTTTTTAAAATTCTGGGCCTGTGGCTTGTCTAATGGTTCTATCCGAACCTGAGATTGGAAAGAAGGTGCAATGGATTAACCAACAGCCACATTTGTTGAAACTAACAATATGAAATTAGTCAGTACTGACTGACAAAACATTTACATCTGTGACCTGATTCTTGATTATTTTACAAATCTTTTGTATTTTAAATAGTATGAAGCTCAGAAGAAGTCAATGTCCAACTCAAAGTAGCAAATTTATTTGGAGGGTAAAGGGGGATTTAGGCCCTGGAAAAATCAACCTCAACATGAATGTAACACTCATCGTCCCTATCTGTTTCTCTTGACTGCTCCTTCAGAGGGAAGAGAAGAGCCTGTTTTACACCTCTGTTTATTGGCCACTGCTGTTTATCTTTTTAGACAAATAGTGGTCTTAGTGCACTATGTCCAAAAGTCACCTTTTTAATACTATCCAGCTGTCTTAGTCTGTTCAGGATGCTATAACAAAATAGCACACTGTGTAGCTCATAAACAGCAGAAATTTATTGCTCATAATTCTGGAGCTAGTCCAAGAACAGGGAGCCACATGGTTGAGTGAGAACCCTCAATGGTCTCAGACTTCTCATGGTATCCTCATGTGGTAGAAAGGGCTAGGGAGCTCTGTGGGATCTTTTTTATGATAGCATGAATCTCATTCATGGGAATTCTACCCAATGTCCTAAGCACCTTCCAAAGGCCCCACCTTCTAACACCATTTACATTAGGATTCAGGCATTTGAATTTTGAGGGGACACAAACATTCAAACAATAGCACCAGTTTATTTCTCTCTCTCTCTCTCTCTCTCTCTCTCTCTCTCTCTCTCTCTCTCTCTCTCTCTCTCTGTGTGTGTGTGTGTGTGTGTGTGTGTGTGCTTGCCAGCCTAATATTCTATACAGGAAATATTTTACCACTGATAGAATGTTTTACTTTTCCTTTGACACCCTGTTTTCTCCTAATTCAAGCAGTTAGGTTCTTTGAGCTCATTAACACATTGGAAGAATGTGACAAGGTGAGAAAGAGAAACCAAAAGTGTCTTCCTGTTTTGGTCTAAAAAAACCCCCTATGATACCTTGGGGAACCATCACAATGAAAACAAGACCTCCCTCTCATGACTCAACAAAGGAAAAACATCCCCCAAACTTGTATTGAAGATGGAGAGAGACTGAGGAAATAGAAGAGAGGATATTAGAATGAGAAAAAGATGGTTGGGTCTGAAAAGGCTAATCCAGCCAGACGTGAATGTTGTCTTAGAGCAGGATCACTGTGAGAAGTTGTCAGATGTCCAAGAGCTTCCTGAGAGTAGAGCCTGTGTCTCCATTGTAGGGGCTCTGCTAGTTGCCTCTTCCACTGGAGCCTAATGAGGATTTCCCTTGCTGGCTGACTATCCAGGAGTGTTGTCACCCATCCTTGTGCAAGCCTTTAGTCAAATCCAACCTTTGTGCAACTACACAGTATAAATAAATTTCCCTCTTTCCCTTGGTTTTCACCATTCATAGGAGAAAATTGGGTCTTTGAAAACTTAGATCAAGTTGGTGGAATAGAAACTCTGAATGGAAATAGCTCAAAGTGCCCAACATTTCATAAGCAGTTACACAATATAAAGCCCATAGTTCTATTTGAATTTTTTAAAATTGAAATAGCTATCTTACTTGAAAAAATGTCATTTTATTCTTCTTTTTTCCCCCTTTACTGTCTTACTTCTCTGGATGTTTCTTTCTACCTTTGTTTACTCCTTTTTCTCTGCAGATTATTTAAATGTTGGTGTTCCTTAGGTCCCCTTTCATTCATCTTCTCTTTTGATTTTACACAATTTTGGGGAGATGAGCTCATTCACTCTCATGACATTAACTGCCATTAATACGATAAAGATTCTCAAATCTAGTCCACTAGAATAGACCCCTTCCTGAGCTCCAGGTCCACATATCAAGGTGCCCAATGAACATCTCTTTTCGAAGTAGCACAATTTCAAAGTCAGAAAATCTATGAGTGAACTTACTATCTCCCAAATTTTCCTCCCACATCTTAAAGAATGTCACCATTCTCCTACTCTTTCTGATTAGAAATCTGGCAATCCTCTTTATGGTCTCCCCCATCCTCATATCCATTTGACCTGCAAATCCATATCCTGCATTTGTAGAATTCTGGCCCTTATATTTCCTTGTATGGATCAGTACCACAAACTCTGTACAGGACTCTGCCTATTTTCTCCAATATTCTCAAAAATGCAAATCTATTTATGCTACTCTTTACATAGGCTTTGAGGTAAAATCTGAGACCTTAATAAATCCTGCAAGGACCACTCTGAGGTTGAAGGTTAGAGTGGTCTTGCTGAGGCCAAAGGTTGATAGACAGGAGGATAGGTTTATTAGCACTGAGCTGGCCTACAGGCTAGGGATTTCAGCCTCTGGACGTCAGTTTATTATGTGGTACATGAGAGCAGATTGCTGGCCTCCTTCAGGCATAAGTTCAGTTTTTCAGTTTCTTTGGGAATCTTTGGAAGTTTCAAAAACAGCATTTAGTACTACAATCATTTTAGGTAAAAAGGACTATTTTCAAAGTATTAATATGCTTTAATCTTTTGCCATTTTGTGTGCTTGGAAATATCCATTTACTTCAAGGGCTGTTTAATGTGCAGGATTACATGCATTACATCAGAACTACAAAGAAAAAAGGGTTACTATCAGCTTCTAAAATTCAAAATAAGACTTTAAGCAAGTAGTATATTAGAAGATCAGCCTTTGTATAAAAGGATTATAAAAATTCCTTCAGTAAATAAAAATCTGAGCCTGGAGGACTCAGAATTTAGTGTCTCTCCTATTGAGTAAAAAAATTTTCCTTTTCCTGTGACTTATATCATAAAGCTTATTCTTGTTCTCCCAGAGTTTACTATTCCTACTAGACACGTATCTGGATTATAGTTCTCAGTTTCCCTGGCGTTCAGGTATAGCTGTGTTCGGGCCAATGGTACACAAGTGAAAGTGATTTGTGTCATTGCCACAACCTTATATGTTTCCTAGCAACCTTATATGTAGGATCCTTCAAGGACTAAGAGGAGATCAAAAATGCATGATGAAAGAAACTTTGTCACTGTATGACCACATAGAAAGGGGTCTGACAGGATCACATGAATGGAACTGTGACACTGTGAGTGAGACATAAACTTTTTGTTATGTTGTCTTAAATATTACAAGATACATTTGTTACAGTAACTAGTGTTCTCCTATCTACTACAATATATATTATTCAGAGGGCTTAAAAAGCTTTTACTAGGCAAATTCAGACCACAATGAGAAATTACCTCACACCTGTCAGAATGGCTATCAACAATAAATCAACAAACAAGTGTTGATGAGGATATGGAAAAAAGGGAACCCTCATACATTGTTGGTGGGATTGTAAATTGGTACAGTGGAAAACAGTGTGGAGGTTACTCAAAAATTAAAAATAGAACTACCTTATGACTCAGATATTCTACTTCTGGGTATTTATCTGCAGAATTCCAAACACTAATTTGAAAAGATAAATGCATTCTCATCTTCACTGAAGCATTATTTACAATAGTTGAGATATGGAAGCAAATTAAATGCCCATCAATAGACTATTGGATAAAGAAGATGTGGTACATATATGCAATGGAATATTACTTGGCCATAAAAGGAATGCAATCTTGCCATTTACAACAGCATGGATGGACCTAGAGAGCATTATGCTAAGTGAATTAAGTCAGAAAGAGAAAGACAAATACCATATAATTTCACTTATATGTGGAATCTAAAGAACAAAGCAAACCGAACAGAACGGACTCAGACACAGAAAACAAACTTATGGTTGCCAGATGGAAGAAGGTTAAGGGGGCTGGGTAAAGGGGTTAAGAAGTACAAATAGACAGTTACAAAATAGTCACAGGGATGTAAAGTACAGCATAGGGAATATAGTCAATAATATTGTAATAACTATAGTGCCAGGTGTGTACTAGACTTATTGGGGATCACTTTATAAATTATATAAATGGCTAACCATTATGCCCTACTCCTGAAACTAATATACAATTATATTGAATGTCAACTGTAATTGAAAAGGAAAAGCTTTTACTGGGTTCAAGAGATTATGAAAAAGGAGGATGGAGATGCAGAGTAAGACTGGCAGTGGTGAATTACCATCATCCCTCTCTAGGTGTTGGCTTGGACAGTATAGTTCTGGTGTGTTAGGAAGTTGAGGAAATATAACTACTACCTCGGGGCCTTTCTTCACTTGTGGGACTCAGGAAGGAGATGCTTTACAGACTGTCTCACACCAAGCTGTGAGTGATTGCATCAAAATACACTCGAAAGCTCAGCAAAGTTTGGAGGGTGATGAAGAAATTCCAGTTATAACTGGGATCTAGATATTTCCTCATACCCTTGAAGGGGAACCCAGAATTCCCTGTGAGGCTGGCTGGAGAGTTTGCAAGTGTATGGGAGGGGTATCATTGTGGAGGAGGGGTGGGGTGCTTGAGACAAGGGCTACAGGGTGGACAGAGCCAGGTGTGTGTGTGTGTGTGTGTGTGTGTGTGTGTGTGTGTGTGTGTGTGTGTGTGATCTGTAACAATAGAGACGGTAAAGATGGGACTGAATCAGCCGGCGGGGGGGATATTGGATCTTTACCACAGTACAGACCAGCATGTGAGTTACATCAATGTCCCAATATAAACCACAAATACCAGAAGGCCACATGGTTAAGTGGTGGATAAAGGATTTGTTTTGGAGGGAGAGGGTAGAGCAAAGATCAGAGGACCTTTCTGCCCTTGTTATCTGTAGATTACATGAGCCGCATACCTCCCATATTCTATATTCTAGATATCATTTTAAAGATGAGAAGGGGGAATAGCAGAAATCTGAAAGATAAGAAACTGAGTCATCCAAAGGAGACTTTTAAAGCAGTTGGATAAGAAAATGAAATTCTGGTAGAGTAAACATTTAAAACAAATGGAGATAGTATAAACCAGAAAAATCAGCAAGTATAAATTGCTGCCACTACTTAGCAGGATGGTAGTTTGAAAAGTTGAAAGGAAGATTCGGCATATTTTAGAGATTAAAAGAACTACAGATTATTTACGTATTTGAGTGTTTCTCCATATGGTAGTGAGTCATCTGCCTTCTTGTTTTTCCTTTTTTTTCTATCTTTTTCTTCCTTTTTCCTTCTCTGCCTCCTAACCTCCCTCCTTCCTTTTCTTCCTCTCTCCCTTCCTCCCTCCCTTCCTCCCTCCCTCCCTCCCTTCCTTCCTTCCTTCCTTCCTTCCTTCCTTCCTTCCTTCCTTCCTTCCTTCCTTCCTACCTTTCAATAAATCATTCCTCTGTCAAAGCAAAGACTTATACTTTCTTTTCCTCTTTTTCCACTTTCACTTCTCATCTAAAATCAACTTTCCTGCCCAGCCTTGCTATACTCTATATCCTCTGGTTCACAGGAAAAAGGAGAAGTTTTCCTATTGTATGCACTCACTGGACTTTGTTTCAGGCCCCAATTTGCTTGAAATATGTTTTCCCCTTTACTTTACTGCTTTCTAAGACAGGAAAACTGTTGCAGTTAAAATATCTTACAAGTTTCCAGACAGAAGAGAGAGTTGCAGAATTGTGACTGTTGTCATTTCTTGAATATGTGTGAACTAAGTGATGCATCATGATATTTCTTCATTCTGTTGTCTCTCAGTTGAGCTTTTCTTGTGCTAATAACAAGCGGTTGAATTTAAGCTTAAATTTGGAGCCCCAATTCTTTGCTTATAATGTCTGCGAAATAATGTCTTTATGATGCAGCACTGAAATGAAAATAAGTTCTGTACATAAAAGATTGTCATATATAGTGGGTGATGGAATTAAAAGGTGTTGAACTTGCCAGATCTCTTGGAACAGATGACAGGCTTTTTCAACAGGAAAAGTTGGTGAGATTAATTTATTTAAACAGGGACCATTATTTCATTATGGAATATTGACCTGTCAAAAGATTTCAGCTAACCTTTAGGAGAAGTTATTTGGTCTATAGTAATATGTAATTTAATAATGAAAAAGCAAAACTCTGAGTTTAACCAAATAGGAAATGCAGAAGAGGAAATCCTAATATAATTTCATATGTCTTAAAATTTACTGTCAATCTTTTAAAAAATCAAGACCACAGACACCAGTGAAAAACTTAATATAACCAACCTCCAAACGACCAAAAGTGATTTAAAAGGATCTCTAGACCCCTAGATTTTCATAGACAAATATTGTCAAGAAGGTTTAGATGCAAATTGTGATTTAGGTATCAAAAAGAGTTTAGTTTTAAAAGAAATGAATACATTTAGTGTAGTGTTTCCATTTTTTCCCTTAAAAGCTCTTATAAAGTAGATAGTATGTCTTATTGTCAGTGGCCTCTTAGACTCAAGAAAACATTGAAGTTATATTGCCCCCCACCCCCACTTCATAATCTTGTCTCTGTTTTCCAACTGATCTTTCAACACTCTACTTTTCATTGTACCATCCAGCAACCTTGAACAATTTCCAGCTTTGTAAATATATTGTGCTTCCTCGACCTTTTATACCAAATACGCATCCTCTGCTTGTTCTACTCTGCCCTTTTCCCCATTCTTTTTCTGGCATACTCATAGTCATACTTTAAGACAGCTCAGATATCACTTTTCTAGAAAATATGTACCATCTCCATATTGCACCCTGTGTTTATCTCTGGCACTGTACTTACAGTGCAAACTTATATTTTTACTTGTAGCAATCCAACAACACATAAACAAAAGCAAACACATTTTTTCTTGCAGCATGGCCCCTGAATGGAAGCCAGATTCTTCATCTGGTGCTTAACTTCGGAATCTATTATCTGTTTGTGTACTGGGGGTGTGTGATCAGAGCATGTGATAGATTTGGTAGCTAGTACAATTTGTTGCATAGAGTTGCAGGCTTTAATTTGCAAAGAAACAGAACTCATTCTAGATATTTTAAGCGGGGCGAGCTATAATTCAAGGAATTGGTCCC
Source organism: Eonycteris spelaea (assembly GCA_003508835.1). Taxonomy (NCBI): domain Eukaryota; kingdom Metazoa; phylum Chordata; class Mammalia; order Chiroptera; family Pteropodidae; genus Eonycteris; species Eonycteris spelaea. Next base: position 575,581 of record PUFA01000350.1, on the reverse strand, counting down.
ATACATATTTATCAGAGTGCTAAAGGCTTATGGCTGAATCTTTCAGAATAAGTTCAAGAATAATTTGCTACCTGGCCTACCAGGAGTGCTGCTGCTTCTCTGAGTCAGAAAGTGGAATTAGGAGCTCATCGCTGACCTTTAAGTTCAAGAACACAGTGCCATAGTTGTCATTTAGTAGTCAGGAAGCCAACTCTATCCCTACTGCACCTACCTCTAAACCTCCGCAAAGCTTGAGACTGATACTAAAACACATTCAGGGAAAATCCAGAGTCTCCGAACAGCAAGTGGCAGGAAGGTGGGTTCTTCCTCACTTATTGGATTCAAGCTAATGCAAAGGACTAAAGGACTGAGCAAATCTACAATGTCCTTTCACCATTCTTTTTCTGGCACACTCATAGTCATACTTTTTAAAAAAGCTTGGCTGTAAGGGATTCTGGGAAAAGTAGCTTTTGCTCTCTACTGGTGCAAGGCAGGAGGGTGCTCTGGAAGCTGAATTGAATGTTGAGTGCTAATTCTCTATGTTTACCATAACCAAGTGTACTATGCATTTCAAGCAAGACTTTCTTGGGTAATTTTCTTTGCATTGAAACCTATGTAACTAAATACCTCACATAATTACAAATCTGTGATAATTCTAAGACAACACCTTTTGTCTTTAGTGGATTTTCAGCTCCTATGAGACACTGTGCTATAGTCATCTTTGGAATGTAGTGTCTAGTACTATGTCTTGTCTAATGAATAAGTGAATGTATAAGTCAATAAACCAGTGAATGATAGAAAAACTGTGCCTTTTGGTGCTTTTTCGAATTGGCAAATCCGTTGACTCTTTCTAATTCACCGGAAATTTTTCCTCCCAGGGGACATTTGTCAATGTCTAAAGACATTTTTGAGTGTAACTATTTTTTGGTTGGGGGAGCACCATTGGTATCCATTGGGTAGAGATCAGGGATGCTGCTAAATATCCTACAATGCATAGGACAGCCCCCTGCAACAAAGAGTTACCCAGAGTAAAATGTCAAAAGTGCCAAGATTTAAAAATATGCTCTAATTACTTCTTCCTCCCACTTCTATCTGCCCAATATTCTTATGTCAATAGATCAGAACCCTTGAGAATTTGGACTTTCTCAGAATTCAAATCCTCATCAGTATTTTTCCTTTTTGGCAAGCGTGTTTCCTGTATTCTCTCTTTCCATGTTAATCATTCTCTTCCCACTTCTATTTTTCATGGACCTCAGGGACACAGGCTGGCCTTTAAGTTTTTATACCATAATTTTACTAGAGGAAATTTTGGGAGTATCACTCTTTAACTCCTTTTCTTACTTAATCTCACAGCTCTAGATTGGGAATTAAAATTTCATTCAACTTAGAAAATGTCTCAAAAAAGTGAGAGGTGTTATTCTAATATATTTTGAATCTTGATATGGGCAATATACCAATTTTACTCAATTAGTCAATTTTTGACTTTTTTCTTCTTTTAAAAATACATAACAATTGCTTGAACAGTAGTCTTAAAGAACAATGAAATTCTGTCCCTAATATTAGCTTTCTAGAAAAATCCAGAACTTCTTTTAGTTTGTAGAAATATATCCTTTTTTATATGAAATACTTTGGAAGTATAAATTTATCACAATTAAATAATTATCATAATTAAATACTTATAATTAAAACATAAATATTTAGTCATAATTAGAGTCACATATGACTGTGAAAGAACAGTAAGCCAATATAGGTCTTAAAGGCAGAAATATATAAAGCTCAGTTTATGAATCCAACAAATGTATTGAGTACATACCATTCCCCTCTGCTTGCCATTGAGAATACATTAGTGAACACATTATACCCAGTCTCTACCCTCATGGAGTTTACATTATCTAGGTAGGGTCTTCCTACTAGATAATCACACAAGTAGGATTTAATTACTATGGTGAAAATAGCTAAAATTGAAAATCACAGGGTGGTGAAAGTAAATAGGGAATCTATTTCTAACTTAATCAGGAGAGATTTTCTTAAGAAAATAGTAATTAAGCTCATACCTGGAAGATGAGTAAGAGTTAGCTGTGCACAGTCTGGAAAAAACCCAGCATTCCTGGCATGTATAATGTCTAGAAGCAAAAATAAGAGCTTGTTTGTTCAGGAAATACAAAGAAGGATTTTAGATTTAACACTTAGTACTGGGAAGCCATAAAATGATTTTAGTAAAGGAATGATTTGATTAAATTTACATTTAAAGTGGTTGCTCTTACTGCTATGTGAAAAATGGGGTTGGAGCAAAGAAAAATGGGTTAGAGGAATCTAGTTAGAGGGTAATTTGAGTAGTCCAGGTGAGAGAGGATGGTGATCTAAATTGGAGGGCAGATGGATTTAGGAGGCGGTGTCTACTGGATTTGTGATTGATTTGGGGGAGTGGAGCTGGAGGAGAATCATTGAAGAAAGGGAAGTGTTAAGGATGGCTTACAGGTTTTTGGCTGGAGCACCTGGAAGGATGTTGGTACCATTTATCATGATAACGTATGCAGTTTGGGGGCAAGATCATTAGAGATAATAAGTTTATTTGGGGCAGGTTGTGTTTGAGAGTCTTATAATGTATTCAAGTGTCCCAAATGGAGATATTATAAACATTTGGGTCTATGACTCTGTAACTCAGAAGAGCGGCCTGGGTTGGAGATATGATTTTAAAACAATTGCCTATATATGCTCTTTGAAGATATGGCAGTAGATGAGATAACTTTGGGACAGAATGGAAGAGGGCCCAAGACTGAGTCCTAAGGATGGTCTACACATAAAGGTTGAATAGAGGAGAAGTAAGCAGAATGGCCTGACAGTGAGTCAGAAGAAAAACAAGCAGAGTATTTGGACAGGGAAAAATGGAAAACGAGGGAAGGGACTTATTAGAGGGAGGTGTGGCAATGTGTGTACAAAGGAAGCTGAGATTTCAAATAAGATAGATATGAACAGTTTCATTGACTTGGCAACATGTAGGCCATTGGTGATGGAATGCTAGAAATTAGGTGATAAAAATAGAAGCCAGATTGTTGTGGATTGAGAACTTAATTGTAAGAGAAAGTAAACTGAAGCTTTATGTAGCAGGGAGAATAGATAAGATTTTAGTTGGAGATTTGTAGTCTAGTAAAATTTGGATTTTTTTGTTTGTTTTTTAAGATAGGAGAGACAATAGTATGTTTAAATGATAATAAAAAGGTCTTGTAAAAAAGGAGAGTTTGAAGTTATATAATAAACAATGAGTATAATCCAGAGGGGGAGGTTCCTGAGAAAGTGGAAAGAGATGGGACTCACAGCACAGATCAGGAGATTTTTCTTATGACAGGAAATACTTTTCATTTAGTAATAGGAGGAAAGAAAAAAATAATGTGTGAAGTTTAGAATATTTAAATATGATTTTTTTAAGAATAAAATATGACTTAAATTCTCTGGAATGAATGAGCTCCGTGATCTGAGGTCATTTGCATATATACCTCCACAGTTTGAAATTAGTATCCATATTACTGAAGGGCATTTGTGGATGCCTTCCTACTTACTAGGAGAGTATTTAAGAGATAAGATGCCATATCTTATTTGAGTGATTTGACATCTATATCACTCCTCTGGCCTGGAGATTGCGTTCTTAGACATGTTGCAGGCCTCATTCTTCATACCCAGTCCCAAAAGGTGATTTGAATAAGTATCCTTAGGTGAAAAAACAAAATAAAAGTGGACCTATTTACAAAACCAAACAACCAGAGAAGTCCTGATGTGCTGGTAGACTTCCTCATGAATGGATAACACTTTGGGATCAATTTTTTGCCCTTGTCTTGAACAGCATAGAAATAGAAAGATTTGCTAACTTCCTAGATGCAGAAGCAGTTTGGACTGTGATAGTGGCAGTGGCAATATCAGGAAGAATTGCATTTGACTTCAAGATACCAAAAAAATCCAACTACACTGGCTCAAACAATGTAGGTTTAATTCTCATATATTAAGTACTCTGGTACAGGTTGCTGGTGTTTTAGTGGCTCAACATGTCAGGGCCAGCATCTTTGTGATCCTTTTGATATTTCCTCACGTTCACAAGATAAGTGCTGAAGTTCCAGCCATTATTTCTGCTTTCAAAGCAAGAAGAAGGAGAAACTTGGAAGTGTTTACCAGTTCCATGTGCCCCTTTTTATCAAGTAAGCGTGCTTTTCTAGAATTCTCTCCAGAAGATCTCTGCTTACATCTGGACCAAGGGATAAAAGGAAGCTGAAGAAGTATACATTTGACTATGTAGCCTCTGTATTTGGAGGCATCACAGTAGAAGAGGATGGGAAATGGCTTTGGGGGAGCTTAATCAACAGTATCTTCCACTTCACAATAGGGAGCCAAGGAAGCACCCTAGGGAGAGAAAGTAGTTCTCAAGGAAAGCGAGGGCCAGAGTGAGAGTCACCACACAGCAGTGGCTCTGAAGAGGTTGAATCATCAGGAAGGCCAAAGCTCTGTGAGCCTCTATCCCATTCCCTGAGCCTCAGAATAGTATCATAACTGTTTTACTCACCAACATATTACCAAGTACTCAGCACAGAGCCTGTGATATAGTAGGCTCTCAACATTTGTTAAATTTATTAATGAATAAAAGAATCATCTATGACCATGCTGTGATAAACCCAAGACTATTGTAGTAGGAACTGGTGCTGCCTCGCTCAATTTGGGACTTACTTCAATGGAATTGGGTGATTTGGTAGATTACAATTGTTAATTTTCACAGACTGGGAGGAGGACATAGCTTCTTCCTTTTCCTTTCCAATGTTGTTAGAAAGGGACCTATTTACAAACCACACAGAATCAAGGAGTTTGGGATTGAGATGCGTTTCAGGGCTTTGTGGGACTTAGATTCTTGCTCACTGTGGGGACTGTAGAGGACCAAAGTGGGAGAGAGTTCTCATGTGGCCCAGTCCCGTCATGTCTACGCACATCTTTCTTCTTTTTAAAGGACAGCCAGCACATTTAATTAACAAGAGACCAGAAGAGTTGGCTGGAGAAATTTTACTCCTGATTAAAAATTCCATTTGTCTGTGAGTGGAGCTTGTTTTAAAAAGTGAAAGATAAACAAATCTAAGATTTGGTCCATTTAAATGAGTCTTAGTGAATTGAATCTTTCCAGTTTTGCCAGTCTTCTTTAGGTTGTGTACGCATATAGTATTCCTAAAGTTATAAGTACATTAAAATTGATTTTACAATTGTGAAAATTCAAAGCTATGAATTTTTTTAAAAGGGAGGAAGAAAAGGGGGAGCTGCATAAGCTATCTTGTCTCAGATTCAGTAATTTCCCAAAATCTGAAATTTGTGTTTAATTACTTTGTCCATGTTATTTTTGTCTTTCTTTTCAGTGATACGATAACAGAGTTAAGTTATAAGATCAGTGTTTCTGCAAAACGTGCTTTTCCTAAAATCCATTTTCAGTGGCCTGGAAAAAACAACCAAAATACCTTCTATCCTCCTTACAAATTAAAAAAAAAAATTTAACTTGTTAGACACCATAAAGGGACCAGATTATTAGAGCAAATAAAGAAAAGAAATTAGATTAAGATCCTTTTCCATATATTTTCTCAGAGTGGAGAGTTTTTTTCTCAGATGACTATAGGAAAATAAGTAAAAACAACTACAATTAATGTTATTTCCCTAGCTAAATTAGAACTTGTTCCATTCACCTGTGTTTGAAATTCAGCCTAAGGGACATTCAACTGTCTTCATTATACAAAAAAAAAATTCTATAATAAAATTTTATTCTATATTATGAGTAGCTCTGTGGTGGGAAAAAATGAGGGTTAGAGCAAAACCAGAAAGGCATGTGAGAAGAGTAGCATAGTGAGAATAACCAAAAATGAAGAAAGTAGTGAGTATTCGGGAAAAAGTGTTTTAGGGGGCTACCCTAAAGAGTTAATCGGAATGGAGATTCAAGCCAAGATCAGAGCCATACGATAGGGAAAATCAGAGGGTGAAGTGTGGTTTCTGGCATGAACTGGAAACAGAAATCAGGATCTGGGGAGGAAAGTTTGGGGAACTGATGCAGCATAAACAACCATACAGGGAAGTTGGAGCAGGAAGCCAGGAGTGATGGTTAATTTTATGTGTCAGCTTGACTGGACCACAGCATGCCTAGGTAAATGGTTAAATATTATTTCTGTGTGTGTTTGTGGTGGTGTTTCTGGAAGAGATGAGCATTTGGATGAACTGAGTAAAGCAAATGGCCTTCTCCAATGTGGGTGAGCATCACCTGATCTGTTGAGGCCCTGAATAGAACAAAAAGGTGGAGGAAGGTTGAATTCACTCTCTTCCTGACTTATGAGCTGGGACATCGATCTTCTCCTGCCCTCAGTGCTCCTGGTTCTTAGGCCTTCAGACTCAGACTGGCTTCCTGGGCCTCCAGCATGCAGATGGTAGATCATGGGACTTCTTAGCCTCCACTGTCAAGTGAGCCAATACCTTACACTAAATGTATCTATTATGTAATATATATGTGTGTGTATAGATATAATATGTTATATTATATGTAAATTTTAATTTTTTTTTTTTTGGTTCTGTTTCTGTAGAATCCTGGCTAATACACAAGAGATACCTGGAAGCAGAATCAAGAAGAATAGAGAAAGGTCAACATTAAGCCTCATGGGCTGAAACCAAGTAGGAGAAAAGAGGAAAGACAAGTGTATTTCACCTTGTCTGGCAAGTTAATATATGTGTGACCACATGAGCTCCCACATCATCCTGAGAAAAACTGTGATGGAAGGAGGAAAGAGGGAGGAGACAGAAACAGAGAAACAGAGGTAAAGAGGAGGAAAAAAAAAACCGTGGGTGAAAATAATAACATGTTATCAAAAACACAGAAAAAGACATAGGGAAAGAGAGATACTCCATGTTTTAAAGATGGTGAGAAAGAAGACAGGGTAAGAATGGTTTACTCCATTTTACCTTAAGTGTATTAATACAGGTTTCTTTTCAAATTCTGTTGTTCCCTAGAATGACAGGTTTTGCAGTGTTATCATTGTGCTTTAAAACTCATATAAGAAATTATTTTAACATTTTTCACAGCTCTTCAACTTTTAAAAAATACTTTAACATTTAGAGATACTATTTGAGGCTTCTACCAGAGGTACTATTTGAGGCTTCTATGGTAACCAGTGCAACATTGCTGATAATAAGCAAGGAAATTAATCAAAAGGTTTGTCTATACATATATATTTGGTATAGATATATATGTATACATATACCCAATATATAAGTATACATATATATTTAATACCAGATATATGTTTGTGTGTATGTATATATGTGTGCGTATGTATGTATACACACAAACTATTGTCACATAATATTCGCATCTTATCTCTGATGAAATGATCACATAATAGAAGACCAACATGGCACATCTAGTGTGAGAAAGGTCAAATTTTCAAAGATAATAGAAAATGGACTGAATGATCTGGGGAAGGAGGCTTTGGTTAGGTGATGATAATTGTAGATTTCTTATCCTTGATCAATCTATTGCCCTATTTATGGAACATTCCCCCTACATCTTGCTATTCCTTTTATTTGCCAGAAGGCAAGAATTCGGTGTGGCCTAAAAAGCACCAGTGCCCATCAAGAGCTCTGGAATCTGGTCCAGACTCATAAGCTTGGTAACTTTCAGCAAGCCGTTTCCACCCTGGATCTCAAGTTCTTCCTCAGTGGGTTGGACTGACTTTCTGGTCTTCAGTCTTTTCCTACCTCAACATTCTGGATAGCTGCTGCCCAGCCAGCCCATTCAATATTAATGATAATAGAATTATGTATTAGTCAAGTTTCTACAGAAAAAGAGAACTAATAGAATAAATATAGATAGATAAATAGAAAGAGATTCATTATGAGGGACTGGCTCACACAATTATGAAGGCTGAGCAGTCCCATGACCTGCAATCTGCAAGCAGGAGGCCTAAGAAAGCTGGTGGTGTGGTTCCAGTTCAAACCCAAAGGCCTGAGAACCAGGGGAGCCAATGGTGTAAGTTCCAATCTGAGTCAAGGCCCGAGAACTGGGGGACTGATGGTGTAAGTTCTCATCCAAGCCCAAAGGCCCAAAAGCCAAGAATGCTAATATCCAGGGGCAGGAGAAGATGGATGTCCCAGCTCAAGCAGAGAACAAATTCACCCTTCCTCCACCATTTTGTTCTATTTAGGCCCCAACAGATTGGATGATGCCCACTGTATTAGGGAGGACATCTTCTTTATTTGGTCTATAGATTCAAATCCTAATCTCATCCAGAAACCCTCACAGAAACACCCAGAAATAATGTTTTTTACCAGCTATCTGGGCATCCCTTGGACCAATAAGTTACATATAAAATTAACCATCACAAGTTATATGGAACATTTATTGAATATTACTATGTATCAGATGCTGAATGCAGTGTTTTCCTCATATCACCCTCAGCCCATAATTTTGTATTATATTGTATCATTATCCCCAACTTAGAAAAAAGGAAATTGGCTCAGAGAATTTAAGAAACTCAGCAAGGTCACACACCTGGTGACTAACATAGCCCTTTTAATTCAGTCCTACCTAATATCTAGGTATTTGTTCTTAGCTCTACATTTACTGTTCTTTATAGTCATGATTCTCAAATGGAGTAGGGGGAAGGTTATGTCCCCCGAGCCATGGACATATCATGATATCGGAGAGGGTTAATGCAAAAGTCTACTAGATTTTAATAAGCCTCCTGGGTACTCCTACTTGAATATCGCTGAAGTTGGTAATCTTTAGGCTTCTTTTATAGCCAGTCTTCTATGACTTTGGGATCCTACCCCTGAGAAGGAAGAAAATTTTCATTGTTATCGTTTGCAATAACGTTGAATCTAGTAAATTCCATTGCTTTTTGTTGTTCTCTAAAAGCCTGCATACATCTGCCAGTCATCAGCTCCTTTTTGTCTCCTTCAATAATTCACTTCAGAGCAGCCTCTGATCAGAAACATCATTAAATCAGCTCTGATTTGTCTTCTTATCTTACCTCTTAGATAACATATTAAATATGCCCACTGGATCACCTATGGCACTTCTCTAATTAGACTGCCAACGGCATAATTTTGTTCATATTGCTATAACAACAAATAACCGTGTCACTGATAGCTCTGATCCAATTATATAAACTGTACATCAAGCAATTAATATCTTTATAGTTGGCAAATATAAGTTGACTGAGGGTCACTTTAAATGAGTGACACCCACATTTTGATTTCTGATATCTGAAAGATGTGTTACACGTTCCAACAGGATATTGATTAGTGAGAACACCCCTTCTGAAAAGACTAGTGGAAAGGATCTGTCAGCAGAATCAGACTATCGCCTGGGCATATTTTCATGTATTTCTCTTTCTGTCCTCAGTGAAAGTTGGAGAGAGGGGAAATATCTAAAAATAGATGGCATCCTTAACTTAAGGAGACGATTGGAAGAGTCCTCTTGAAAGTCGTTCCTGGAAGTTTATGTAGATTTTTAAGAGTTAAAATGTAACTGAGAGTAGAAAAAGGATGGCCATCACATTTGGTTAAACTGCCTTTGGGGGCACTGCTTTTTTTAGTATTTTCTGAGCACATGGTGTGGTGCCTTTCCTCTGCCTGGTAGAACATTCTTACTATATGACGGGCTGCACAAAACCTCAGCTGTTTCTCATTCCTAGTGGGGGTTTTCTTTCTTCTCCTTGCCCTTTTCCCTCTCCTGGACTCTGACTCTGGCTGTGCTGCATCTCCCCACACCTCACATTCGTGTACCTTAAGCTTTAGCTGAAAAGAATGGGGTGGAGAAGGGGAAAGATGAAGGGATATGCACATCCATCTTATCTTTGTCACAAGAGCCCACTAGAGCAACACTTTTATCTGCATGTTCCATTGGTCCAAACATTAATCTGCTCCGCTAACTCCATCTGTTTCTAACATTTCATAGCTCAGGAATACTTGGAGTTTCATATTCATCACAAATAAAGTTATTTCCCGAGTACATTATATTCCAAATGTACAAATAAAGCAAAGCCTACAATTTTTGCCGCTGTCTCACTATCCACATTATTTCCATCACCATTTATTGAACACTACTGTGAACTTATGCTAAGTGCTTTACATGTATAATTCTCTCCCTTCTAGCTCAGGTTTTAATTTTTCATCACTGGAAGAGATCACTCTGTCCAAACTTTGGCCTTTATTCCCTGGACTAGGTCCTCAGAAGCCACATGAACCTTGTCTCCTTTCTTGCCTAAGAACCCCCATGTCAGCCTCTTATCTCTGGAGTTCCAGTCTTAGCCCTCATTAGATCCTGTTCTTTGTCCCTCTGTTCCCCAAAGTGTCCTCTTAATGCCATCAATATGTGACATTTTCACTCCAATGTCAGGTAGAAGAGAGAGCAAAGAGAGTGGGGCCTTGATTCAGCTTTCAGGATTACTGCTCTTGTAATTATTTCCTTGAATACACTTTGCATCGGAATACACAAAAGCTTGGCACCATGGTTTCATTAATACCTTAGTTATATTGTAATTCAATTGGTTTTTACAGGTTAGCCAAAAAAAAAAAAAAATCCAACTCTAAGAATATTTCTTTGTAATATGCATGCTGACTTATAAACACTAGATTTACAAATGACATTTTGGAGCATAATCCACTGATATGTCGAGCATGGTCTACATTTTGGGGGAGTATAGAGCAATACAGAAAAAGTGTCATTTTTGTGACTTGAAGAAATAACTTTACAACATTGCTTTTAGGAGTAGCAATGTCTTTTTCTACATGGGACTTGAGTTGTGTCCCATTAAAAAATGAAATTAAGTTTTAAATGAAGTGTGTAGTTTTCTACTCCAAATCTAAGCAGCAGGCTAAAATACTTGGCAATTGGAGAGAACAACATTGGAAAGTATGTTTCTTCGGGACAAGACTGGTGTCTTTTCCATCTCTGTTTCTCCATAGTCTAGTTTGGCTAGTTCCTGGCATAGAGTCAGATTTCAATAAATGTTGTTGAATGAACGGCATTTAAAACAGACATTAATGTCTGTCTATGCAAGCAAGTATTCCAAACCTTAAACTCAGAGTAAGAACTAAATTATTTATCTTAAACTGAGTCTCTCCCTTTCTTCTCAAATACTTTTCTCTGATGCCTATTTTTATAGTGTGCAATTAAAGGTTGGTGAATGGCTGTTACAAATGATGGAATATTGGTTGAATGCTCAGACCAGGAGGAGAGCTTCACACCATGTCTTATTCTTATCACCCTATCTTTGAATGAGAGAGTCAAGAGTTGGTTTGGAATTTTTGTATTTAGGCTGTTACTTGGTTCATTATTTGTCTGGAGTCCTTTATGGCTGATAAAAAAGACGCAGAGTTCTGAATATCAGCTCCTTGAGTCAGGGTCATGTCCTGTTGATCTTCATGCCCCCTTTTAACATCTAGCTTAGAGAAAGAAGGCAACAAACACCATTTGTTAAGTACCGAATAACTCAGGCACTGTTCTGGGCAGGTTATACACATTGTGTCATTTAATTAACATAATAGTCTTATGACATAAATTGTTCTCAGTTTAGAGTTGAGAAAATTAAAGAATACAGACTTTAAGGAACTTGCCCAAATTAATAGTTATAAAGTTTGCCATGAAACATCCAGGTCCGAGCTAGTACCTGATAACATAATAAATGTTCAATAAATAGCTGTTCTAAGGTCTGTTTTTCTTGGAATGTCCTTGCATTTTTCACTATCGATTTCTGATTTTCCAGTAATGTGTTTAATAGCAACAACAATGGTTTGAGACATTTTGGTGAATGCACAATGGTTTTCATGTTTGAATACACATTATAAACACTCATGTAATTATATATATATAGACACAATTTTTTTTTGTAAAGCAGAATGGTGGGGGTTTTCCTTCTTCTTCTTTTTTTTAATTTAAAAACATTTTCTGAGAACTTACCAGTAAAACTGATTTTGGTATTTTAGGTAAACAAGTATGTTTCTATCACTATCATTAAAAGCTCAGTTTTGTGAGAGAGATAGACAGGTGAACAGAAAATGACATTGCGGTAGAAATGAATGCTATTTCTTTGTGTGTGTGTGTTGTTGTGTGTGTGTGTGTGTGTGTGATATACGTACATACATGCATACATACATATATACATATGTGTAAAATCAATGGCTGGGTTTGTTGAGGCACTCCTCAATTCTGCCTCAGAGAGACTGAAATAGAGGAAAGTGTACTGAGGTAAAAATATTTGAATCGAGACTCAAATGACCAATTACTGCTTAATAACCAGATAAAAAAAGGGCGGGCATTAAGGCAGTAAGATCACCAAGTACAAAGATAAAAGATACGAAAAAACCTGCAAGACATTTAGTGTGGCTGGATGGTGATTTGCATTTAAAGTTATCATGGAAAGATGAGGATGAGGAACTAATAATAATAAATACCACTTATTGTGCATCAATTAAATTGCTAAGAGCTTCACATAATAATCTTCATTATTCCTGGCAATGACCCATGATTATTCTTATTTTAGGAATAAAGACACACAGGCCTTGGGGATTTAAACTTTGGCTTAGTTCCAAAGTTACGCAGCGAATGAATGATAGAGCCAGATCTCGAATCAGATCAGTTTGATGCCAAAGATATTGTGCTTTACCACTATGGAACACCCCTTTCCAAAGATAAAAATGCAGCATCGAAAAGGTCGTAGGCTCTGCTAAGAAATTTGGATTTTATTTTTGATATGAGGAGCAATGCAAAGATTTCAGAACTTTTTTTTTTAAGTCACTTTTTTAAGAATTGGATATAGACATCTTGGAGGATGGGATACCAAGGAGGAAAGATATATTATTGAGGCTTGAACCAAAAGAGTAGAAGTGGGAACAGATAAAGATGAAGCCTATGAATTGTTCAAGATAAAGAGGGTAAGATTTGATAATTGATACATCAAGTGAGGGAGAAAAATGCTGAGAGTAATTCCCAGTGTGGGGCTGTGGATAACTTGCACTCTGATGCCATTACTGGAAGAGAAATGGGTTTGAGTCAAAAAAAACGGGAGTGACTAAGGTTAATTTTAAGAGTAAGGAGTTTGAGACTGCTCTAGACATCAAAGTGGAGAAGATAAATAGTCACTTGGGATGGAAGCTCAAGAGGTCCCAGAAGAGGCTGTGTTAGTTCTTTGATTTAGGAGTCATTAAAATGAAGCATAAATAGTTTAAGGGAATGATTAGTGGCAGAATCATCATCTAAGGAATTGCGAAGGATCTGCCAGGATGATGGTGAGAGGACCAGAAAAGAGAGCGTTGTTATGGATGATACGATCATATGAGCAGTCAGGAAGAGAATGGGAAATGGGGACAGCGAGGTGGGCTTCTCATGCAAACAGGGTGATGGGAGATCAGCAAGAGAGGAGGGGGCACAGGAACAAGGCAAACACATATTTTTGTAAGCTGAGTACAAAGAATTAGTAGTGGCAATTAAGATAGAGAAAGGAAGACCTGGCAAGCCACTGGGGGAGGAATGTGGACCAGAGAGACCTGACCTCCTCTAAGCCAGGTGGGATGGAAGTGAGTTGAGTGAGAGGCAGGTGAATTTGAAAGCAAGGACTAGTGAAAAATTATTTTCTCACAAGAAGTTACAAGTTGAGTTTTAATTTTAATGAGTCATAGGAGATATCGTCTAGGTGATGCTATTAAATAATCAACTCAAAAGCAAAATGCTCTTTTCTCACAAGGACCTTGACAAGACAGTCATCTCGAGGGAGTTTGAGACTCTGAGAAAGTCATGTACTGTCCCTTTCACCTCTTCCACAAATATTCTTACCTAGATAAAAACAAAGAAACAACAACAACAAAAAACCAAAGCCAGGTTAAAATGAACATGGTGGGATCCCTGAAGAGAAATATGAGATCCATAAAGAGTTGAAATAATAGCCATACTCGGTAGCTTTTATTTCCCACAGTCCCTCCTGGCCCCACTCCTGTGCTTGTTTTCCTTCTGTCTGGTACACGGCCTCACCACAACTTTTCTCCTTACCTTCTTACTACAGGCTCATCACGCTTTCTTCTCAGATACTGGGAGAACTTATTATATTGCTCTTTGCTGCCATCTCCACCTATCATTCATTAGAACTATTATGTGTGCACACGTTCTATTTATCCTATTTAATGTTATGTGTCTACTGTATAGGGAATGTTGTCTACTTTTTCATTGATCCTCCATAACCCCTTGCTATTAGTGAACACTGAAGAAATATGTACTAAATTAATAGAATTATTAATTGATTCAAAAGCAAAATCCTCATTTCTTACAAGGTCTTTGGGTAAATTGACAGGACAGTCATCCTGAGGAAGTTTGAGACTCTGAGAAATCATGTAGTGTCCCTTTCACCTCTTTCTCTAATATTCTTATGTAGGTAAAAACAAATAAACAACAACAACAACAACAACAGGTTAAAACAAACATGGTGGAGATGACAAAACAAGCCCAGTTTAGATGAATAGCTTGTAAGTATAGGACTTAAGACTGTTCAGAACTGTCTTGTGATTCCCAGACCTTATGCTCTTACCCTAAACTCTAGAAGCAATAAGCAAGTGCTAAGGGGGCATGTAAGGGAAAAAAGTGAAAGCATGCATTAAAATAGAGGCTCAGATGACCTAGGCAAATACCAGCGGTATCACTTTTACTCTCCCAGAAGCCACTTGCGATGTTATATGCCTGTGTCATAGCCTACCTAGTTACTCTCTGATGTGAGGGCCACACCCAGTGTGCTGATCTAGAACTCTGGCTGTTCTTTGTGGATGTCTCTGATAGTAAATATAGATAGCTACATGGCTGCCGCTTTACCAGAATGACACTTTGCTTTGTTTGTTTAGCACAATTATCCCATTTAAAACAAACTCGTTTTATAAATAGGTTTATGTAGTATCATCTGTGTTGCACCTATCGCACATTGACATTCGCATATTTTAAAGTTATTTGTGTACACATCTGTAAATTTGTAAAGGAGGATCAAATAAAATGCATTTGTAAGTGAAAAAAGTTGTAGTATATAATTATCAACAGACTGGCACCAGGCAATATGTGTCTTCTCATCATATTTCTCCCCTAGTTCCCTTTACAACCACATAGTGCCTTTTTCTTCATTTGAAATTGAGTTGTTCTTAGCTAATTGCAAAAAACCCTCTTTCAAATTATTAACTGAGAATAATATAGAGTAGTACATTACCAAGAATATTTGTAGTTTAACAGCATATGACTCTCTAACGGTAGATTTCATTTAATGAATTACATGGTGAAGGAAGAATTCTTTTGTAGTTATTCTGCATGCTGTTCTTAAAAATTACATATAGATGGCAACCACCTATTATGTCAAAAATGAAGCCCACCTGGATAAGTAGTATATGAATCATACAAAAAAAAAAAAGACCTTGTCATATAAGAATCTATGGTAGTATAATGAGATTTAATTTACTTCACTAATCCTTCCTTAGATTCTGCCCATCCCCCCTTTTCCTCTGTATCAAATAAGACGTAGTTTATGTCTCATTTTATGAAAATGTAAAAAATACTCAGTGCCATATTCTACCTTTTCCTCCTTTCTAATTTTTGATAGAGATGAAGCTGAAATTGAAAGAAAAATCCCATTTTTTGGAATAATATTTTTTCTGTCTTAACTTGTCCTGTCAATGCACTTCATTTTCATAGCTCTAACATTAGTAGCCTTGACAATGGGTATCTTTTTCGCTCTACGGCTGCTTAAAAATTTGTTAGTTGAGTCTCTCTCTGGTATCACAAATCTTATTTCTAAAGGCCACTAAGTTAAGAGTATAGAAAAAACTGACTTGGGCTACCAATGTGTTTCTCAGTCCCTTGACCCTTTATTTTGCTTCCAATTATCTATGAAATAGGCACTAGATGATCCTCATGAATTGCCTATAAGAAAACAAGAGCATTGACAAAAAATGTGCCATAATTGTCCAATGGGATGATATGCCTTCACTTACTGTTGACATATAGCACTTCCGCAGACAGTGGACCCTCAGGGAGCAGACTACAAAGGCATTTACAGCAACCACAAATATGTGAATGCTTGGAGCCACAAGGTTACATTTATTTACTCCAAGAGACACAGAATACAATTCTATAGTCGAGTTACTTCCTCTTTTGAAAAAACCAAAAAGACAGTAAATGTAGTTGAAAACAGAGAGACAGATTGTGGTCAAGCTCACAATAGGCCCAGTGAATGGACAATATCTCCGGGTTGTGAGTTGCGGTTCCTCAGGAGGGATGGTTGGTCTAGAAAGAAGCCACTGAATGAATTCTTTCTAACTTGGTAGCACTGAGAAAAAATCTCCACTTTCCTCCATGGACAAAAGTTAGCTTGATCCATGTACTAAAGTCTGGTAAATATAAATATTTGACTTCGCTTTTTTAAAGCTCAATGCATTTTGATGGTTATTTTTCTTCAAAACTTAATTTGGGAAGAATTTTTTTTTCTTCAAGATGATCAGTGGGCTCAGAATAACTGCACACTTTCTCTGGTTCTGCTGAAGAGATTTCAGGGTCTGTAGAGGTCAATGTGTTTTTCAAAGTTTCCGGTTGTATGAGTTTGTGAAGCAGTTCCATGACCTCTTTACCCTTCTGTCCTTCCAGGATTTCTAAACAATGTATGCTTGAGCAAGAATTTTGGTTTTCCAGTTCTATCACCTTCTTCTTTAAAGCATCAATGTCTTCTTTTATAGAGAAGATATCTTTAGTTATTGTGCATTGTTTGTCTTCATTAACATTCATTCTGGTTTCTAGTACCTCCATCTGCTTCTGATAAAAGTCAATCTTTCCTTGGATTTTTGATACTGTGCTGACAACATCAGTCATTTGCCTGAGAATTTCAATTTGTGAAATTTTAATATCTTGGAGCATTACCGTATGATTCATTTCTTCATCAGTACTAATGCCATCTTGATCACAACCGTAGGAAGTCAAAGTTGGATTTCTAGTTGAATCTGGATGCTGGTTCTTACATTTATGGTAAACGTTTTGAAGAGATTGTCTGATCTTGGAGAGATTGAAGTCCACATCTGCCCAGCAGCAGCTTTTGCCCTTTTGGTTTGAAGTTTGTACATATTTTACAGTGAAACTAGGGTCAAGATGTTGGGAGACCTGATGAGAATCAAAGAAAGGAGCAGTGTCAGAATGAAATGTCTTTCTCTTACTATGTGTTGGCTGTCTTTCCTGGTAACATTGTAGAATGCCCCATGGAGAAAATCAAGGGCAATAGTAGGCCTCTAGGTGGTTAGCTTCCTACAGGGCAGTGCAATTGGAGAGCTCTGTGAAACAATGGTATCCTGCATGGAATCCTTCAAGTGGTGGTTACTGACCTGATGCTGATGTCACAATGGCTGTAGGCTTAGAAAACATTTAACCTTAGGCAGTAATTCTCAAAATTTTTTGTCACAAGACTCTTTTCCCTTATAAAAATTGAAGACCACAGAACTTTAGTTTATGTGGGTTATATCAATCGATATTCCATATTAGATATTAAAACTAAATTTAAAAAATTTTAAGTCTTAAGATATTAATTTATTGAAGACCCATTACATGTTAGCATAAATGACATATTTTATGAAAAATTATATTTTCCAAAAGAAAAAAATAGTAAGAGTGGCATTGTTTACATATGTGCAAAGGTTTTAAATATCTGGATTAATGGAAGACACCTGGAACAGCTGGATCTCTACTTCTGCATTATATTGTTGTGAAATGTTGTTTTGGTTGAAGTATATGAAGAAAATATGGCCTCACAGAAAATATGTAAATGAAACAGAGTATTTTAATAGCCTTTTCAGATAACTGAGGATTCTATTCTTTGTTATTCTGACAAAATTTGACAAATGATAATTGCTTAGAAGTTAGTTGCAATGTATAATTTTAGACCAGATCAGTACTTTTACATTAAAATTTGCTGGCCTTTCTTCCATTTTGAATAGATATATAATATCATGCACTGATCATTTGGAAAATAATGATTCAATGAATTATGCAGATCTTATAAATGGTAACTTACTTTATTATATAATATCACATTCATTAATATCACCATCACTCTCACCAGAAAAGTCCTTGAGGCCAAGTTCATGGTGACAGATAAAATTTTCCAAAATTCTAATTTTAGCTTAAAATTTATTAAAATTCTGTTTTGTTTCCTCAAAGTGACAGGCTCCCTACATTCTTTTTCTTTCTTTTTTTTCAAAAATACTTGCTAAATAACCACATATGAATATTATGGTATGCTGCCAGTTTTCAAGTAAAAATTGTGTTTCATGAAAAAGCAGCTAGTTCAGTTTGTAACTCAAATTAATACTTTTCCTGGCGATAACTTTGGTAAGCACCAGACATGCTTTATGTGTACTTCCCATGACATGACACAATATTAAGAAGATATGCTGAAAGATTGATATTTAATAAAATTAAAAATGTTTACTGCTTCATCAAGAACATTCTAGAGCTAAACTGGCTTTTTCTTGTTTTTTTTTTTTTTTTTTCCTATAATTTAATGGAGGTGAGAAATATACTCACTATTGTTACAGTTTAGGACCACTGCCTTGGTTTGTGCCAAGGTACCAAAGATTTTATCCAACATTGTTTTTGTAATGCAATTTGCAAAATATAAACGCCAACACAGTGAAAAGGCCATATAGTGCCCTGATATTATTTTGAAGTATTTTGCCCTTATGATCCATTGTATGCCACACTTTCAGAACCACTGCCTTAAGGCTTTAAAATAACATCATACATTTCTCATGTTTGTCTTATAGGTTCAGAAAAATATTTGAAATCCATTCTTTTTGAAATATTAAATATTTTATGCATATTATATTTTGAGGTAAATTTTAATTTTTAAAAATTTTTCACGTAAGACGGAATGTTTTAGTATTAAAATGACGCAATAACCCTGTCTCTTAAGGTGCAGCTCCGCTCTATTAAAGAGGATATTTTTTCTTGGTCAGTGCCAGTTCCAATCCTCACTTTTCTCCTCATTATGCCTAATTGCAGGATGAGCTTTGGCCTGGGTTTTGGTACAAACTCTGAATTTAGGCAAACTATGAACTGAGAATTTTGGCTCATCAGTGACTCTGGGAAAGCTATCTTTGAATCTCTGTTTACTAACCTTATGAAAACTTTTAGAAACCTTTTCAAAACCTTGCTGAGGAACAATGTTCTTCAGGAGGCAGACTATTAAAGGAACGGTATTTGGAGCCAGAAAAGGTAGCATTCAAAGCTGCTGCATTTACCTTAGCCGAGGCCATTCCATCCATCAAGGACTATGGATACAATGCTCAGGATCTATGAAGTTTTCGAGGGCCAATGAAAATATTTGAGACTAGGAAGAAAAAAAATGGACTCAGGATACTAAAAGAAAGCTGTAAAATTGAAACGATGTTTAATTAACTATCTCAAAAGTATACTATTATATCATCTTCATTAATTGTTAAATTTAGTATTAAAATTTCATTACATTTGGGAGCAATTTGTAGATTAGGTATTCTCGCTTTACAGAATTCCCAATTAAATTAGAGAGACTGCTTGTAGCAAATACTCCCTGAGGGTTAGTAACAGCTAAGTCTTACCGGGTGCATACCAGACACGGTTCTAAATATTAGCCTATTTAACTGAAGTTTAGAGAAGTCAAGTAATTTTTCTTTCTGCTAAAAAGTGGGCAGACTCTACTTCAAATCTTTACTTTTTGGCTCCAGAATCCATATATTTCACCTCTACTACTACACAATCATGATTAATATAATACGTGTTTGTCAACTCAGAAAAAGATGGACATTTTATTTTTAGAAAAATTATACTATAGAGTTATAGAAGACACTTTGTTTACAATTTTATTTGTTTAGCAATATGAAAAAGATTTGGTTGGTTATATTTTATCAAAGCTATTTGCAGCAGAAATTTGTGAAGACATTAGAAATTGAACAATTTCTAATTCAAGTAAGTAAAGATGAACATTTAGAGGCTTTTCTTGCCTTATTGTAGTAGTAATATAACAACTGTAATAAAGAATAATAGATTTTTAAATTTTGCAACTAAAAATATTCAGGTCTACTGATTATTTTTATAAAACAAATTAATCTATTAGGTTTGATACAAACATAAACCTGTCTGGGTTTCTAATTACTTGCTTATCTCTGTTAATGAAAGGTGTCTCATCCTATCTGGGCTTGTTGGACAGTGAAAGCTGTAGTGAGAGGATATAAGCCTGTTGATTTGGGGAAGTTGTGAGAGCAGTCAAAAAGGGCATGACTGACAGGAAATGAGATGACTTCCTCTCGTTGAGTTCCTGCCAGAGATATGGAGACATTTAGAAATAAAATATCATGGCAGACTGGAGCCTAGTGGTAGACTCTTACTGAGGAATAATGTTCTCCAGGAGGCAGATTTTTACAGGAATGGTATTTGGAGGCAGAGAGGTTAGTCTTCAGGCAGTCCCATTTATTGACTCTGTACTCTCAAGTCAAGTTACTAACCTTTCCCAAGCCTATAAAATGGGATAATACAGCACCTATTTCATAGAGTTGTTTTGAGGAGTAAAGTGCTCAATATTTGTAAACCTTTTGCTCCTTCTTTCCGACCATCTCCTCCTCCTCGCTTTTCTTTAGAATGAAAGAAGGAATTGGTTAAGAGCTTTAGTTTTAGCTCTACTTTTCTCTCTCAGTCTCTTATTCTGCCTTTAATCCTCTCTCAGTAAAGAGGCCACTCCACCATCTGTATGACAAGGCTTAAAGCATGTACTGCTCACTGTTGTATATACTATATAGATAAAGCATTTGAATTAGAAGAACATCGGAATGCAGCAAACAAGATGGGACAAACCAATATTCTGTCTCCTAGTATAGCTAGTGCAGCTAGTACAACCAGCTATGGTGGTTAGGCAGACTGGCATGGAATAACTGTTAGAGAAATGGCTCTAATAATAGATAAAATAATTAATATTTAAAATGCTAGTGTTTTTGGGTAAGTTAACTATATATTAATTATGGTAGAGTCAAGATTATCAATGTAAAGCTTTTACATTGTCCTTTACCATATACTTTTTGAGTGAATGGGTAGAGTTATAGTTATCCTGCCAACAAACTGTACATTATTTGGAAACTTTATGTTAAAACATAGTTTCTACTATTCCTCATGTACCCTAGTGGTTATAACCATAAAAAATTATCAACAGTCTTTTACTTCTCCCATAAAATTTGAGGGCCAGGTTTACAAGAACCTGAGCCCTCACTCCTGACTATCCCTGTCATGCGCAGAGTGAGATAAATGATTGAGGAAACAGGAACCAGAAAGGTCTTTCAAATTTGATCAAGTTAGCTGACCCAAAGGGATAAGAATGTGCTAATTAGCAAGCTTAAATCTAGTGTTACATAAGCCAAGTAGTTATAAAGTATCCTAAAGTGAAGCCATCTTCTAATTTTCATTCTTGCTAGTCATGAGGAGTAGAAAAGAAAGATTGATGTTAGAGCTGTTGCACTGGACCAAGGGATGGAGAAGAAAGCAAAGACATAGTGTTTATAAGACAGGATGAGTCAGGCAGTGATGTCCCATTATCTGCTGAATAATGTGATGGAGCTCAGTGACATTGATAAAGCAACCTGGCTAGAGTGATACTTGAGGTGAGAGGGTTACTTCCATTCTGTGGTGTCAATAAATGTTCATGATGACACTTTGAAATCATATGAAACTTGGAGCCAAAACCATAATATACACAACTCTAAAGAAAGGATGGAATAACAATTTTCATTCATATAATATTTGGTAATGAGAATTTACTTTATCACGATAGTGAAAATTGTGGTCTATTTCTGGAATGCCCTTCATGTATTTTTCACCCAGGCAGATTTCTACTCCACTTTAGGAGATATTCAGGTAACACTTTCCTTGTCCTGCCTGTTCTCCATGATCCTCCATGCAGTCTTACTAGAGCTCCCGAAAGGTTCTGGGTCCCCACCTAGCAGTGATCAACATACTGTACTGTTATTGTTGATGTGTGAATCCCCCTTGCTTTTTAACTCTATATCTCCAGTGTGAAAAGCCTAACACATAGTTGGTGCTCAGTATATCTTTAATGAATGAATGAATGAATGCACTAGTGGATGATTGTTGATATACATTGGATCTCTCCTGAGCCTATTTCTTCTTTAAAAAAATTTTATATTTGTATTTTTTTCAATTATAGTTGACATACAATATTATATTGGTTTCAGATGTACAACACAGTAGTTAGACACTTATATAACATATGAAGTGATCATCCCAATAAATCCAATACCCAACAGACACCATACATAGTTATTACAATACTGCTGACTGTATGCCCCATGTATGCTCTATATCCCCATGACTATTTTGTACTATCAATTTGTACCTCTTAATCCCTCCTCTTCATTCATTCTCCCACCTCCCTTGTCTGACAACCATCAAAATGTTTTCTGTATCTGTGAGTTTGTTTCTGTTTTGTTTGTTTGTTTATTTTGTTCTTTAGGTTCCACATGTGAGTAAAATCATATGGTGTTCATTTTCCTCTGTCTGACATACTCCACTCAGCGCAATACCCTTTAGGTCAATCCATTTTGTGGCAGATAGCAAGATTTTATTTTATTTTATTTTTTATGGCTGAGTAATATGCCATTATATATATACATACCATGTCTTCTTTATCTTTTCATCCATTGATGGACACCCAGGATGCCTCCATATCTTGGCTACTGTAAATAATGCTGGAATGAACATAGGGATTCACATGTCCCTTCGAAGTAGTGTTTTGGATTTCTTTGGCTAAATACCCAGAAGCAAGATTACTGGTTTCCTCTTTGTCTCTTGTTATAGCCTTTGTTTTAAAGTCTATATTGTCTAGTATAAGTATTCCTACCCCAGCTTTATTTTTTTCATTTCATTTTCATGACTTTTTTCATCACTTTACTTTCAGTCTATATATGCTTTTGATCTGAAGTGAGTTTCCTGTAGGCAGCATATGTAAAAGTTTTGTTTTCTTATCCAGCCACTCTATGTCTTTTGATTGGAGCATTTAATCCATTTACATTTAGATTAATTATTGATAGGTATGCAGTTATTGCCATTATATTATTCTATTTTTGATTTTTTTTCTTCTTTTTATCTTAAAGAAGTCTCTTTAATATTTCTTGTAATACTGGTTTGGTGATGATGAACTCTGAACTCGTGTGTGTGTGTGTGTGTGTGTGTGTGTGTGTGTGTGTGTGTGTGTTTTGTCTGGGAAGCTCTTTGTCTGTTCTTTGATCCTAAATAAAAATAATAGAATATTCTTGGTTCTAGGTCATTGCTTTTCATTGCTTTGACTATTTCATGCCAATCCCTTCTGGCCTGCAAAGTTTCTGTTAAGAAATTAGCTGACAGCCTTATGGGAGCTCCCCTATAGGTAACTAACTGCTTTTCTCTTGCTGCCTTTAAAATTTCCTCTTTGTCTTAACCTTTGGAATTTTAATTATGATGTATCTTGCTGTGAGCCTCTTTGGGTTTATCTTGTTTGGGACTCTTTATGCTTCCAGAGCTTGTATGTGTATTTCCTTCACCAGAGATATTTTCCATCATGATTTCTTCAAATTCATTTTCAATTTCTTGCTCTCTCTCTTCTCTTTCCAGTATCCCTATGATGCAAATGTTGGTATGCTTGATGTTGTCACAGAGGCCCCTTAAACTATCCTAACTTTTTGGATTCATTCTTTCTTGTTGCTGTTCTGATTGGATGTTTTCTGCTACCTTATTTTCTAAATCACTGATTTGATTCTCCACTTCATCTAATCCACTGTTAATTCCTCCTAAGGTATTCTGCATTTCCGACTGATTCCCTTTATGTTTTCTATCTCTTTGTTAAAGTTCTCACTGAGTTCATCTACTCCTCCCATAAGTTCATTGAGCATCCTTATAACAAGTGTTTTAACTCTGCATCTGGTAGATAGCACGTCTCCATTTTGCTTAGTTCTTTTTCTGGAGCTTTGTTCTATTCTTTCACTTTGGACATTTCTTCATCTTCCCATTTTGACTGCCTACTTGTTTTTGTTTCTATGTATTAGGTAGGGCTCCTGTGTCTCTCAGTCTTAGTAGAGTGGCCTTATGTAGTAGGTGTGCTATGGGTCTCAGTGGCACAATCTTCCCTGGTCACCTGGGCTGGATACTCCAATTATGTCCCTTGTATGGGTTGTGTGTACTTTCCTGTTGTAGTTGAGCCTTGGTTGCTGTTTGCTCATCAGTAGAAGGGACTAGCCCTCAGGTTGATTGATTGCGATGACTGGCAGTGACCAGGGGAGGAGCTGTCATGTAGGGGCTAACCCTACAGAGCAGGATTTGCTTTAGCAAGGCTCTGGTGCCTGCCTTGTCTGCTTTTTTATGAGTCATCCTCAGATGTAACCCCGGGGGTTGCTCCATCTCAGATGGTTGCCGGCCACTGGGCATGCAGGCCTGGGCTGCCTGGAAGGGGCCCTGCTACAGGCCAAGTTCAGCTACAGCCTGGGTCCTATGCAGTATCACTTGGCATGAGCCACCAAGGAATCCACAGATGGCTGCCACCCACACCAGGCTTGGAAGTGCCTCTAGAGGCCAAGCTATATAACTGAGGCCTGCTGCCACTAGTGCAGGGCTTGGGGCTGCTCAGCAAGAGGTATGGGTCATGCTGAGGCCAGATGCTGCTTGTTTAGGTTTTGTGAACCTTTAAGATATTTTAGAAAGTCTGCAGCATGAGCCAAGACAGGCTATTTGTGTAGAAAATCCACTGGAAACAGCTTGGGTGGGCCCACATGTTGGGAAGGGCAGGGTCTCAGGGAATCACCAGGTTGGGCAAACAGTGTTAGCCAGGTTGATGGAGACTAAGATATGGCAAGTGCCTGCGTTTGTATGCTGGATAAGAGTAGGGCTCACCAAAAATAATGGCTTCTGCCAGCATCTATGTGAGAAAGCTCCTCCTTCAGCCCTCGCCCTGAAACCAAACAATTCTGTTCTTCCATTATGTCCCTGGTATCTTTTGAGTTGCTGCCCAGAGCTGGAGCTCAGAGGTAGTGAGTTTGTCAGAGAGTAAGTTCATGTGAACCCCTTAATAGAAAAGTCTGCGACTCTCTCAGCCTTCCATCTCACTCAGCCACTATCTCCACTGGCTTTCACAGCCAGAAATTGTGGGGATTTATTTTCCTGGCACTGAAAACTCTGGGCTAGGGAGACTTGTGTAGAGCCAGGGGGCCTAGGTCTTCCAGGAGGACCTATGCAACTGAGATGTTTCTCCCCATTCTCAACTGCCACATGCAGGTGTGGGACAAGCTCATTTTGTGTCTCTGCCCTACTACCAGTCTCAAGGTGGGCTCTTCTGTGTGTCCCCAGTTGTAGGACTTCATTTAAGGTAGACTTCAGGTGACTCCTAATGATGGCTATTCTGTAGTTTAGTTGTAATTTTGATGTAGTCGTGAGAAGGGGCAAGCACGGTATTTACCTACTTCTCCATCTTGACCAGAAGCCTCTCTCCTGAGCTACTTCTATGCATGGCTAGGGAACATATTGCTTTCTTCATAAAGGGATCTTTGATAACTTTTTCAATTCCCAAGGGATCATTTAGCATTTTGGTATAGGGATTTAATAATTGCTTCCCCAAAGACCTGAAGCAGTTAATAGCAGGAGAGGTAAATTGAAATCAGATAAGTAGAGGCAATTATGAACCTGGAAATAGCTATGGTATGGATGAGAAAGAGAGCTCAGTAATGATGGTAATGGAACTGGTGTTAATGGCACTGATCATAGAGGCGACTAAGGTGCCCAGCATATTTCCCTTTGTGCTTCATATTAAGTCTTTCAGGCCTCCAGGGAACCACAGTGTATTCTCCAAGCCCCTGGGGGAATGCCTACGAATGCATTTGTCATCAACTTGGCTACTCAGGCACTTATCTCTTTATTCACATCATTTTAGACTCTGAACTCTACATTTACTCCACATTGACTCTAGCTTATCTAGACATATCTTTTACCGTTTAGTTCCAGAACCCTGGAGGCACATTAGTATTTTATATAATCTCTTCTCCCTGTCGTCTTCCTCCAGTTCTTTCTGTTATACTTGGCTCTTGCTGGTAATATATTATATAAGGTTCTTTGGTTTCTGTAATTCTCAACTTCGCCTCTTGGTTTCCTTTCTCTAATATTACCTTTAAACCTCTGCTCCTGTAGCTTATTATTTTACAGTGCTTTATAAGTCCTGATATGCACAATTGATGTACCCATAAAAATAAATGGCCAGAAAAAGGAAGAGAAAGCTAAAGAGAAGTGGTTTTGCTTAACCATTCGCCTTCTACCTTAAAAGGAACTGGTGAATAAATTCAGTGAGCTAGTCTATTTAAACACCTCTGTTTCAGTGAATTTATATCATTTAGCAGATCTTTTTAGAAACAATTATGTGATGGTTCAGCCCCAGATTAACTTGCTGTCTCATTCCTGAATTGCAAAGAACTTCTTTTGCACCCCAGATTAAAAGATATGGAATATATATTGCGGTCATACAGAAAATAGGAATTTAAAATATAAAACAATTTAGAAGTCATAAGGTATAAAAGTTAAATAATATAAGTCTTCTCATTTCTAATTATGAATACTGTGTAATTGGTAGTGCTGTCTTATTTGGGTCTGTTACTATGTTAGTATACCCATAATTTTAAGAAAAACTCTATTTTAGTGTTTGTTTTCAGTTATAATGATGCTCTATAAGACTTTGGACTACAAAATCCAGGGAGCTATCTTCTTCGTTAGTTTAAAGTTTTAAAGATTATAATGTGAAAAGTTGTACTGGATTCCTTTAATAATGCTTACCTTGAAAGGCATCTATTATATGGCATTTTTTGTTTCTGAGGGAACAAAAAATTGTCTCTTGGCCCTATCTTTCTTTCTCTTATTAGTCTGCTCTCCATCCTGGGCATATTACTTCCCACTAATTTCATCTGTACAGTGAGAACAGAAATAATGCCATGTGCTACTATTTCAAGAGTACCATAAAATTAACATGAAAACGTCTAATTGTAAAATATTATTATGCACTGTTTCTGCAGTGTGTTTTTCTTCAGGAGTTTGATTTTAGAGTTATTTCTTTTCCCTGTTTAATGTTACGTGCATCCTTTCTCCTGTACGAGTTTTATTACAAAGATCTTATTTAACTTCTCAAATATATTATTTCTCCTTATGCCTCTGATTACATACAAAATAGAAAATGCTCAAAAGATAATCAAAAAATTGAAGGTTTTCCCCCTCTTCTCTACATAGGCTTTTATAACTGTGATTTGAAAAGTATTTACTCATTGTTTTAAGTGTTTATTGAAGGCTCCTTCCTTTTCCAATCCTCAAAACTATGTATTGCTGCTGCAGCTGTTTCTGGTGTGCTAAAAGCCAACTAGACTCTAAAAGGTATTTAGGAATGTTTAACTGTAAGTTTGAGAACTGGGTTTTTAAAATTCACCTCCTTCTGTAAATTTGAGGTCTCTTTCTGATGGTCTTAATGTATTATAAGTATCAGATGACAGAAATGGAGAGTGACAAAGCAGTCTATTAGACACATATTTCAATAATTTTCAGCTTCAGTTTTTGGCACTAATGGCTATGATTCTCACTGTAACTTGTGAGAATTAATTACCACTCATTCTATTTAGGTGCCCAAGTTTCTCCTGAATGATATAGTGTAAAATGATAGCAAGCTGGCTTAAGCCCTTGGGTAATTTACATATTAAAATAGGTAAAAATCTTTACCATAACCTCCATTAAATTTTATATTTAAACTTTTTAATGGCACTTAAAAACAAAAAGAACATATTCTTGGAAATCACATTCTTTGTTGTTAGAAATTAGAGCTAAAGTAAAAGTGGATGCCAGGCTCATTATAATGATTTTAAAAGTGACATAATTGCTTAAAACCTAGTAAAACAGAACATCTAACATTTTTGGCTCCAATATTCCTTTGAGAATCCAAAGAAAGCTTTGCATACTTCCTCAAGAAACAGCAATACTTATAATTTTGCATATAATTTTAAGAGATTCACAGACCTCCCTCTGGTGCCCTGCCTCAAAGGCATTTATGGACACTATAAATTATACCCTGTGTTAAAATTCCTGACAAAAAGAGAAGAAAGAATGGCTCAAGCTCCAGTATCTGTTTGTGAGTGTTTTGTTTTTAATGGGTCTAGAGCCTTTAGGTGGTTTTGTTCCAGAGCTTAGAATATGCAAAGTGTTGAGAGTAAAGCACTTGGTTATTCCGGGATCACAGGAGGAAAAGGTAGCAGAATGCAGTGATTTTGGAATGGTTCCAGTGAGAACCTTTAAGAATGAGTGAGATTTGAGTAGATGAAAGTCAGAAGAGTCTTTTAGGGTTTTTGCACCATGAAGTCGGGATCCCTATTTGGTTTGTTCTCCATTGTGTTTGCATGGTGCCTGCCATATGCTGTGAGGCTTTCATTAAATATTTATATGGTGCTTTGTGCCTCATTTCTAGTGAAAGGTTTGAATCAAGAGAAATGACATTGATTCAGTGCTGGAGTTCTACGTGATTCTGATGCAAAGTCAATGAAATGAATGTTGATGTCCCCTCTAGATAACTCTGGTGGTCAGGGGGCATAGTGGGCATTTTATAAGTTATTGGGAGGTCAAAGCTGCATAATTAAGTGCTTTAATCTTATTGCTAAGGAACTAGGAGATAACAGAAGGGATATCCAATATTTTGTTATGAAATTCTGAAAGCCCTTAGGACTAGAACTTGTATTAATTCCAAATCTGGGAACTGAACTGCTAGACCTAAATCCCCATAGCAGTGGAGAGGCTGACAGTTCACTGTGGCTGTTCTAGCTTGCACTTTGCACCTGAGCCCTGAGCCTCATTTCTCAGAGTAGAGGGGGAAGAAAGGAAAGGCTTTGCGGACAACTAAGTCATTTTTAATTTTGACTTTTTCCTCTCTTCGTTCAGAACCATTTTAAAAGGAGGTGTTATTCTTAAACACAGACTCTGCTTCATCCCATCCTCACCCCTTTTCTGCTCCTCCCTCCTCTTCCTACCTGTACACAGGTAGGCTCTCTGCTGAGTCATTGCTGCAATGCAGTGAGTCATCTGGTGACTTTCTTTTATTCTATAATGTAAATTAACCATTGGATACTTTGATCCTGAGTTGCTGGTGGGCATTTTCTTTTTTCTTTCTATATAACTTAAGATCTTTTACATATATTTGTCTATATTACACATATAATACAAGTGACAGTGAAGTTTTCTTCTTTTTAAAACCTCTACTTTTCCCACAGCAGAATTGTGTCATTTCATTTCTTATTCCCTACTGACTCTCATTAATAAAATGATCATGTTCTGAAGTGCCTGAAGCCAACATGTCCAAAATGAAGAGATTGGACTATATGACACTCCGGTACCATAGCACGTGTGTGTGTGGGTGTGTGTTGTGTGTGTGTGTGTGTGTGTGACACATGATAATACCTCCTTTCTCCGATTTCAAGGTTCCATAAGGAGAGACAAGAATTAGCATATCACTCCTCCCCTATCTCCATCTCCTCAGGAGAGAAGAGTGCCTTTGCCTAATGATGGATTGGGGATAGGGAACTGGGTATGCAAAACTCATAACTCATCTCCTTATTCCTTCCTTTGCCTTTGAGATTTGCCTGCCTGCTGAAGGAGCTCTTCATTCTGTCCTCCATGTCACTAGCTGATCAATGGAAGACTTTCCTTCCCCTTCTCCTCCCCCACCCACAATATCTACACAGGTGAGGGATGGGAGACAGGGCTAAAGAGTGGAGAGACAATCCAGTTCTGAGATTGGGTATTAGGAAGACTATGGTTGCCACACATCTATGCCACATTCATCAAAAGGTGATATTTTTATCTCTGATTGGCCATACTCTCCTGACTATTTTAATTGTGGAAACTGAGAAGGGAAAAGAGCACAGTTTACTTACCTTCTCTTACACCCAACACAAATGGTCTCATTTTTGGTTATTACAAATTTGAGTGACATTACTCAGTCTTCTGTTTTGGAAAAACCCAGAGTAAAGCCTATTTAGAGTGTGGACTGCATTTGGTGAGAAGCCTATGAATTTGAAATTTTGATTTAGGTGCAGGGTTTATAGTTTAGATATGACTGGACATCTTTTTTTTTTCTTTTTTACCATAAACATGAAAAAAAAATCATGCTGACTTTTTTTTTTAAGAAGAAATTGTGACTAGTAACCTAAAATTACCAGATATAAGTGTTTCAGTTTCTTAAAATTTTCTATGCCCCTATTTCCTTATCTGTGATATAAGGATTGTACTACTTCACAAAGTTGTTGAGGGGATTAAATTAAATGAGAAACTATATATGGGAAACAGATCAGTACCTGGCCCATATAGGCATTTGATCAATGTTTCTTAAACATCTGTGGTGTGCTAGGTGTTGTGTCATAAAAAGACATTCTCTTATATCAGTGGACTCAGTAACTCAGCATTTTGTTGTCCTAAGAGTGACAAAAAGAGGGAAAAAGAAATCAGTCTATTACTGGTGACCTTGTCTTTTTCCCTTCTATCTATTCTCTAAATTTCTCTTTTTATTTTTGATTCAACCAATGCCATCTTTATTCAGTAAGTCTGGAGTCAGGCATGGCAAGATGGTAGAGAGAACTTCTCAACAGGAGGCTCATCAGTGGAAGACTCTGGTTCTGCTCTGTTATTAAACATCTATAAGGAAATACACTTCATCCTCTGGGCTTCATGGTGATTTTCTGAAAAACAAAGGGATTAGACTTAATGATCTCTTAATTCCATTGCAATTCCAATATTAGAAAAGGTATACCGTATGAGTCAGAAGGGGGCTTTAATTAACCTTCAGATTTCTCAATTTTAAAAAATGTCATGTATTTATATATGATTAAATTTAAATATTCTATTAAATGTTAAATATTCTATATTATAACCATGTTCGTAATGTAAACCCACTTCTATATGCTTATTAAGACCAAAGCTTTTAGAAATCACTTGTTATCTAATATTTGATTATTAACAACTTAAATTAAATATTTGCCTATTTAATTGAAAATGATCACATGTCATGCAAAATACAGTAATCCCCTTTATCCATGGTGAATATATTCCAAGACCCCCAGTGGATGCCTGAAACTGTGGATAGAACCAAATCCTATACATACTATATTTTTTCCTATACATACCTACCTATGACAAAGTTTAACTTATACATTAGACACAGTAAGATATTAATTATAACTAATAATAAAATAGAACAATTATAATATGCTATAATAAAAGTTATGTGAATGTGGTCTTTCACTGTCTCTCAAAATATCCTCTTGTACTGTCCTTACCCTTCTTGTGATGTAAGATAATAAAATGCCTATGTGATGATGTGAAGTCAGGTGAATGAGGTATTCATTGTGACGTAGTGTTGGGATTATTACTATAAGGGTTACTGGAACACAAGCACTATAATACCCTAACAGTTTGATCTGATAACTGGGATGGCTACTTATTGACTAACTTTTGGGGGCGGGGGAGGGCAAGAGTGTATGCACAGCATGGATACGCTGGACAGAGGGATGATTCATGTCTCCAGCAAGAATGAGATGGCATGGGATTTCATACACAGAAGATATGCAATTTTAAGTTTATAAATGTTTATTCTGGAATTTTCCATTTAATATTTTTGGACTCAGGTTGAACTCCAGTAACTGAAAGCATGAAAAGAAACCACAGATAAGGGGACTACTGTAATTCAGGAATTGAGGCCTCTTCCTTTATATGTCTGCTTCAGGTATTAGAAACACAAATAATCTGAGACTAGGAAATTCCAAGTCATATATACCAAATTTTATTAGATTAAAGAATGCACATATTTTACATTTAATATCACGAAATTGGAATTTGCCTAATAATAGGAGGCATCTTAACATTGTTCATAGATTAATTGGTGAAATTTTCTTAATGAACTTAAAAATGCCTTGTAATTAATGGCATTTTATATTCATTGAAACAGTAAATATTAATTTACTATAAATATCTAAATTTAGACTAGCTTTCCAGTCTTACATAAATGCATGACACATGCTAATCCTCAAACTTAAATCAGCATTCTTGAACCTAATATATCCTAACATAATCATTTTAAGTACACAAGCTATATGAACATTTTTCATTCAGGAAGTTCCAACTCAAATAAGCAGAGATTAATATGTATGGCATGTTGTGTAAACCTGGCATGCCTATGAGATAGTATAGAATGAAATTGATTATATGGGGTCTCTCAGAAGAAGAAGATTTCAGTCCTGTGACAGGACACAGGGATGTGTTCTCTGGAAGCAACTTGAGATGGATTTGGGAGTATAAACTGAAAAACATCCTGAAAATAAAAAGTGAGAGAAAGCCTACAGATTGACAGTCTGGCCAATTGCAACAGGGAGCTCTAGCAGAGATTGTTGTGAGATTTGATCCCCTACTGAGCAGAAATTCCTGGCCCTAGTACCCCCACCTTATTAAACACGGGGTGAGCTCTCAGAAGGGTATGGTCTCTGCTTGAAAGCGAGGTGATGCTATAGCTAGAACTATAGCCAACTACATCCCTGAAGGTAAAATATTCTTTCTTGATGGGAATCAGAAACGCCAGAACAGCACAGTTCTATCTTAGGTAGTAGTTCTATTCAAGGATTTATATCTGAACCCAGTAATGAGAGTTTTGTCAACAATTGTGTAAGGGTCTAAGATTTTACCCTACTTTCAAGCTAACAAGTTAGCCTGCAAATGTCACGATGCTGACAGAAACATGAGACTCCTGGTCAGAGACAAAGGACTTTATTACTCATGGCACAGTAGCGAGCATGTTTGCATGTTCTCCCATGGCAATGCAAAGAGGTTAGATGATGTCTCACACACAGTGGGTGTTTACCAGAGAACCTCAAGCTTAGGGAACCCAAATCTTTCATAACGTGTGGGCAGCAAAACCTGCCTGACTTTTGCCCCAGGACAGTTAACAAATCTGCCCTTTGCTCCCCGAAGCAGATACAATATCTTCCAAAGCTTTTGACCATGCAAAAATCCTCGAAGAGATAATTCAGAACAAAGGTAGCCATGCCTCTGCTCTTGAGATGTACAGAAATGTGAGAGACCCTTGGAGAACCATCTCCCAACAAGGTATTCCAACAGAAGATGAAGAAAAATTTCATGAGCGACTTTGTAATACAAGGGGCACAAAGCAGAGAGATAACTCTGCCTTGTTTCTAAAGTGGTGATTGATACATAGTAGAGGGAGAAACATCCTTCCTACTCTTTAAACACAGAGGGACTTACCTCAGAGAAAATTATAGAGGAGGCCATGCCATGTAGCCATCTCAAGTGTTTTCAGTTAGAGGAACCAACAAACAGCATTATTCGCACTAACGTCAGCACTCTCAGTGTTTGTAGCAAGTTGGTCCACAGCCTGGAAATGATGAGAAGATTGTGAAAACTTGGAGATAGTCTTTCAGGATCTCTAGAGAGGGTTGGCAGGGATGCAGGGCTGCCTTTTCATGGAACCACTTTTATTTTTTTTTTATCTCCTATACGGGTGAGAATAAGAGGCAGAAAAATTGAGATTGACCATTAGTATTATCCTACTAGTACTCAAATACTGGGGAGACTTGCCTAAGGAAACTCGGGTCATCCAGCATTGCTTATTTAGTAGTTCTCATGAGTTCTTTGACATATGAATAACTATGGTTAGTAACTATTTTCAGCCTAATTATAGATGGCAGTGTGTCTGTTTTCATTTCTGTCCCTTAACCTTCCTTTCTCCAGAATTCTAAAGTAAAGGTTGAGTAAGCAAGTAATCTCTTCTAGGCATAAATAAATAAATAAATAAATAAATAAAAATAAATAAATAAATAAATATGAATGAATGAATGAATAAAAATAAATGAATAAAGTTTAGAATTTATGAGAGAATTTCTCATTCGCATTTCAAAGGTCAGTTTAATATTATCTCTTCCTTGAAGCTGGTTTATTCAGATCAAAGTGGTTCTTCTCCTTTCACTCATATGATTAACTCTAGTGTGGCAAAAATGTTTCACCAGCTATTCTTAGTCATTTGGGAGTGACTAGCCACACTGCTTTTTGAGAATTGTGAGACTATGCCCCACTCTTGGGAAAGGCAGCTATGAGCAATGCGGACCCTGAAGCTGGCATTTGAGGTTGCATCACGCATGTTATATATTAATAACTCTTACTTGAATAGTTCTTTAAATTTTTTTCCCCACGAAGACAGTTTTTTTACACAGAAGCAATGAAATGTCATGAAACAGTTTTTTTTTTTCCAAACAAACTTGGAAAACATTACAAAGTATGAAACTCTTGGACTTCACAATGAACATTACCATATAAAAGCTATAAGAAATTATGCATTAAAAAACCTTGAATATATATATCTAGAATCTTCACATTTTTTTTTACTACAGAACCTCTTTTCTTCATAGTATCCTAACAAACTAAGCATCACAAAACACACCGTGATAATTCTGTTTTATTCTTGTTCAAAATATATAGCTCTTGAATTATTTACCTTTTCATATATATATATTTATCTCTTTCTGCAGGTGAACTTAAACTCGTAAGAGAACAGAGACTATGTTCCTCAACTTCTTGTATGATTCATAGAATCTGTATCAATGCTATGTATTAGTTGGAGTTCAGTATGGTTTTTTTTTTTTTTTTTGATGTCTTAACTAAGTTTACCATAGTAGTAATGATGGCTATGGATACTTCAGATTCACTAGTGTATTCCCATTTTTCATATGTTAGAACTGAATTAAAATTCACTACATGTTAGAATTATGTGTTAAGCATATGAGGGATACTAAGATAAAAACAGGTCTTGAAATAAAGAAACCTAGTGGTTTTTGAAGAAATTAAAAATTTTTTATTTATTTTCAATTTTATTGAAATATAATTGACAGAACATTGTGTAAGTTTAAGGTATAAAATGTGATGATTTGAAACATACATATATTGAAATGTTTACCACAGTTAGGTAAGTTAACACATCTTTCAAATCACCTAATTAGCATTTTGTTATTATGGTGAGAACATTAAAGCTCTATTTGCATAGAAACTTTAGTGTATATAATATAGTACTGTTGGCTGTAGTCACTATGCTGTACCTTAGATCCCGGAACTTATTTATCTTAAATTGAAGGTTTGTACCTTTGTCCACATTCCCATTTTCCCACCCTAAAGTCCTTGGCAACCAATATTCTACTGTCTCTTTCTATGAGGTTGATGTCTTTTAGATTCTACATGTGAGATTATACAGTATTTGTTTTTCTCTTTCTGATTTATTTCACTTAGCATAATGTTAAGGCAACTTTTAAATAATGACAATGGGCTCATGTTGTTGCAGAAGAGAATGAAATAGAATACAGAGAAGAGCCAGACAAAGAGTGCTGTTTTCCTTAGAATGGGTTATCTGAGATGGGTCCCATCTGGACTGAACGTGCAGAATGCTGTACTTTAGATCCCAGAACCTATCCACCTTAAAACTGGGGGATCACTTTATAAGTTATATAAATGTCTAACCACTATGCTGCATTACTGAAACTAATATAATTTGACTGTCAACTGTAATTGAAAATATTTTTAAAATAAAAGAAAACATAGATTCCAAATGTAATTATGAATTAAGAGGTAGCTGGTTTTTTCAAGTACTATAGGATATGTTAGTAGATACATATTTGAATTGATGCTCTGTATATTTTTAATATATGTATATTTTCTTAAAGCTTCTATTATCTTAGGTATTAATTATTTTGGATAAATTTCTTGTAGCCTACTTTTAGAGTCATCACAGTTTTCCAACTCCCAAGTATTTACTTGCTTTTTTAAATAGCCATTTTTCTCATTTTTTTTTATTTTTAGAATTTATTATTTATTTCCTCCAACATACCAATGACTCCTTCAAGTTAACACTGTCAGGTTTAGAATTATGTATTTAAGACAATTCCTCAATTGTGTTACTGAAAATACCATAGATGACTGTAACAAAGATTCTTTAACATCCCATTTGTTTCTTGCTCTTTCTGTTGGTTATTTATGCTTTACTCAGTTTAGAAAAATATACTATCTGCCCTTCTAAATCTATTCTCTACACTTTTCCACCCTGGCCTTTGCCCGGATGGCCTAAGGACTACATTAACAGGCACGCTTGACTTCCAGCTGTCAGTAAAATTTGGCCAAAGGGAAGCCCTGGCAGAGATGGGGTGGCGAGGGGGGGCGGGGGGGGGGGCAAAGTGAGAGAGCAAAGTGAAGTTGTGGTACTTTATCATACCCCCATTTCTGTAAGGTAATCTTGATCTGGCTGTATCTCAACCAAAACTAGTCCTCTCTTATTGAGCTCCTTTCTTCTACGTTCCAGGAATCACTCCATTTCTTAGCCACTTAGGATGGTAATGATCGTTATTAATCTCATGGTTATGTTATCCCTGTGGCTTCCACATACCCTGAACGCATCTTTGTAAATGGCTCCTTTCTTAAATTTCCTGAAATCGTCTATTTCCTGCTAGGGTCCTGATTGATATACATCTCTCAAGAAGCCTTAGCCCCCATTCACCATCAGGTGATGGCATATATCTTTATCACATTGTGGTGGCTTTAAAATATACCCAAAATTCTCTGATATGCCTCTTTCAAAGAATGGAGCCTAATTTTCCTCTCGTGTGGGCTGTAGAACTGATAAAAGTGTTGTCACACGAACTGCCTCATTAGACACAATAGGCATTGTGACTTCCTCTTGCTCTCTCTCTATCACTCAAGGAAGCCAGTTGCTAGTTGATATTCAAGCATAGATAGAGGCCCACATAGCAAAGAACTAAGACCTCTTGCCAATAGCCAGGTGAATGATTGAACCAGATCTTCCAGTCACAGGGAAGCTTCAGATGACTGCACCTATGGCTGACATCTTGACTCGACTTCATGAGAGACCCTGTGCAAGAACTACCCTGTTAAGCTGCTCTCAAATTTTGATCCACAGAAACTGTGAGATGTTAATTGTTCTTTTAAGCTTCAAAGTTAGGGGAGGTAATTTGTTATGTAGCCATAGATAACGGATACTAATAAATAACTAATATAGCAAGAATCACACAGACAGATACATACCCTATTTAAAGAGTTTTAAGTCACAGAGGTGTAATACAAATTCAATATCGGATCACCCTAAATTCTTTGTCTTCAGTTATCTCACTATTTTCACCTAGTGACTAATCTTTGGATCTCCTTAACAACTATGCCTCTGAATTCTTCCATAATTTCACTGTTGGTATATTTTAGTGAATTTTCTGCCCATGGCATCATGAGCTATGCTCCAGAACTTTGCCTCTTAGACCATGGACTAAACCTAAACCCACTCACTACTTCAGAAAAGATTTTAATTATCAATCCTGTGTCATTCAGGGATAGCACTCTCACATTCTTCTCATCATTCTCTAATTACTTTTGCATTATTATTTATTTATGATTTAAGCAAATAAATACAGTAAACTTTCTGGATACAACATCAATGTTCAAAAAATCTATAGCATTCCTATACTCTAATAATGAGGTGTCAGAAAAAGAAGTGGAAAAAATAATTCCTTTTGCAATTGCAACAAAAAGAATAAAATATCTAGGAATAAATCTAAATAAACATGAAAGATCTATATAATGAAAACTATAAAACTCTATTAAAAGAAATTGAAGAAGATACAAAGAAATGGAAAGATATCTGTGTTCTTGAATTGGAAGAACCAACATAGTTAAAATGACCTTATTACCTAAAGCATTATACAGAATTAATGCAATCCCATTAAAATCCTATAGGCATTTTTTAAAGACATAAAAAAAAAACCACCAGATTTGTATAGATGCACAAAAGACCTAAATTGCCAATGCCATACTGAGAAAAAAGAATGAGGCTGGAGACTTCACTCTACCGACTTCAAATTATACTACAAAGCAACAGTAATGAAAATGGCATGGTATTGACAGCAAAACAGACACACGGACCAGTGGAATAGAATTGAGAGTCCAGAAGTAAACCCATATTTGTATGGCCAAATAATTTTTGACAAAAAAGCCAAAAATACAGTGGAGAGAAGAAAGCCTCTTCAATAAATGATTCTGGAAAACTGGAAAGTCACCTGCAAAAGAATGAGACTCAAACTGTTGTCTATCACCACACAAAATTAACCCAGAATGGATTCAGGACCTGAATATAGAGCAGAGACAATAAATGCATAGAAGAAAACATAGGAACTAACTCAAGGACCTTGAACTTAAAGAGGATTTTATGAATTCGACTCAAAGGCAAGGGAAGTAAAAGCTAAAATAAATGAATGGGACTACATCAAACTAAAAAGCTTCTGCATAGCAAAAGAAACCATCAACAAAAAAGACAGCCATCCAAATGGGAAAATATATTTGCAAGCAATACCTCTGATAAGGGCCTAATATCCAAATATACAAAAAACTCATATAACTCAATAACAACAAAAAAACAAATGATCCAATTAAAAAATGGGCGGAGGACCTGAACACACACTTCTCCCCATAGGACATACAAATGGCCAAAAAGCATACAAAAATATGCTCAACATTGCTATTAGGGAAATGCAAATCAAAACCACTATGTGATACCATCTCACACCTGTTAGAATAGCTTTAATCAACAGGACAAGTAATAATAAATGTTGGAGAGGATGTGAAGAAAAAGGAACCCTCATACACTGCTGGTGGGACTGCAAATTGGTACAGCCACCATGGAAAACAGTATGGGGTTCCTCAAAAAACTAACAATTGATCTACGATATGATCCAGCAATCCCTCTACTGGGTATTTACCCCAAAGACTTGAAAACTCATATCTGAAAAGATATTTGCACCTGATGTTCATAGTAGCATTACTCACAGTGGCCAAGACATAGAAACAACTGAAGTGTTTTACAGTAGATGATTGGCTAAAGAAGCTGTGGTACATATATACAATGGAATATTACTCAGCCATAAGAAGAGATGAAATACTGCCATTTGTGACAACACGGATAGACCTTGAGATAATCATGCTAAGTGAAATAAAACAGACAGAAAAAGTTGAAAATCACATGACATCACTGATATGTGGGATATAAACCTAAAAGCAACAAATGAACAGGACAAACAAACAGAGACTCATGGTCATGGACAATAGACTAGTGGTTATCAAAGGATAGGGAGGAGCGGATAGAGGGGAGGTAGATGGGGTAAAAGGAATCAAATATGTGGTGACAGAAAGAAATCTAACCATGGGAGGTGAACACACAATGTGTGTATATATATATGTATGAAATGTGAAAAAATTTGTGCAAAACCACTATTCAAAAAATAAAAAAGAAAAAGAAAAATTTAAAAGACCTAACAGTAATATATCATATTCATGGCTTGAGTCAATATTTCAAAGATGTCATTTGTCCCCAGTATGAGCTACGAGATTTGGTATAATCCACATGAAAATTCTGACTGATTTTTATGTAGAAATCCACAAGTTGACCCTAAAACTTATATAACGATGCAAAGACCCAAGAACCAGGAATAACCAACTATCTTAATGTAGAAGAAAAAAGTAAGAAAACTTTGTCTATCTGACATTAAACTTATTATAAAGTTACAGTAATTATGATAATGTGGTGTTGGCACAAGGATGGGTAAATAGACCATCGTAACAGAATAGTGCCCAGAAACAAACCCAAATACATATGCCTATTTATGATAAAGAAAGAACTACAAATCAATGAATATAGAAAGATCTTTTCAATAAATGGTTCTGAAGGGTCAACTAGATATATATATATAGATAAAGGTGATACTTGATCCCTACCCAATACCACATGCAAATATCAATTCCAGATGGATGTTAGATCTTTTTAAAAATTATATAAAATATTGTCATGACTTTGAAGATAGTGATAGATTTTTTAAAGCAGCACACATAAAACACTAATCACAAAAGATTGATAAACTAGAGTACCTTATAATTAAGAACTATTCATCAAATGAGTGAGAAGGCAGGCCACAGACTGGGAGAGAATATTCATTATACTTATCAACAAAAATTGTATTCAGAATGTATAAAGGATTTTTAGAAATGGACAAAATATGGATAAAAATGAGAGATGTAAAAAAAACACAATTAATCTAAATAATGCAGAGAGAAAGAAATAGTAAAAATGTGCAATAGAAATGATCAACCATGTTAGTTTCTGAAATATTAATAAAGTCAACAAGTTTTGGCTAGATTGATAAACAAAAAATGCATCAATAATATTATGAATAAAAATGGACATAATTATGGATTCTGCACAGAATAAAAAAGAATACAATGAACAACTTTGTGCCAGTATATTGAAAACTTAGACAAATTTTTTTAGAAAAAATGACTTGCTAAAAACTGACTCAAGAAGAAATAGAAAACTTGAATAGTATTAGGATAATCACCTTCATAAAAAAGAAAACAGAAACAAATAGTTTCAGAGGAAACTTCTTTCAGGCATTTAAGATGCAGACGATTACAAGATTACTAAATGTTTTCTTGAGAATAATAAAAGAAGAAAAATCTTAAATTCATGTTATTAGATTAGTTTGATCTTGATAACAAAATCATAAACAGGTGATAGATAAAACATGTATGCTTTGATACTCTTTCCATAGAGAGGTGGGTTTATATCACTTTCTGTACGATATTCACTGCTTGTGACTGTTTTTACCAATAAAAGATGGGAGAAATGGTGCTATGCTTGTTCCTGACTTAGCTTATAAGAGAAATGACAGATGCTGTCTTGGTCTCATGGAGCCCTGAGCTACAACGTAAGAAGCATGTCTGTCCTGTTACACAGACCGTGTGGAGAGGCCCTGAGATTACATGGAAAGGCCTAGTTGAGCCTCGAATTCCAGCCTTCTCAGGCATCTGATTGAATTTGTCTTGAACGTCAGCCCAGTCTAGTCACTAGCTGAATACCACTGACCGAATTCCATACGGCATTGACTGACTGACTGACAGTAAATGCCGTATGGAAATAGAAAATTTCCTAGTGAAGTCTGCCCAAATTTCCAACAAAATCCGGAGACACAATAAAAGTGTTGTTTTAAGGTTCTGTTTAGGAGAACTTTGTTATGCAGCAATAAATAACTGGAAAAGATTGTACGAGGGAGCACATTTGCAGTCCAATATCAGGTATGAATATAGACACAAAATCCTAAACAAACTATTGGCAAATCAAATCCAGTATAAGTACAAAAAAGTGCATATTATGACCAAATTGGGTTTATTCCAAGCATGCAAGAGAATTTAATATAAGAAACATCATTAATGTAATTTACCGAATTAAAAGATTAAAGGAGAAAATAATCTTTTTATTTCAATAAGTGCAAGTAAAGCACTTAAGTCAAAACACATTCACTATAAAACCTCTTAAAAATAGAAATAGGTTATTTTTAATTTTGATAAAGTCTATCAAAAATGAATAGTAAACATTCTTAATACTAAAATGTATTAACATTTTTTTTTAATTAGGAGGTTGTCTATCATTGACATTTCTATTAACAGGGTAATTCATGAAAAACAAATATAAAGCATTAAAAATACTACTTATAACAGTAACAAAATAAGTACAAAGTAACAAATCTAGCGAAAAGTAGGCAAACCTCCATAGAAACAATTTGAAACCTCAAATTCATTAAAGACCTAGATAAATGAAAAGACATATATTTTATGGCTAGAAATACTCAATGTCATAAAGATTTGTGTTTTCCCCAAATTAATCTTTAGAATTAATGAAATTCTAAAAAAATTCCAGCAGTTTTTTTTAGTGAAGATTGACAAGTTAATTCTAAAATTTTATGTAAAAGATCAAACACCTAAGAATAAAAAGGATATTCTTGAAGAAAAATAATGAGAAAATTAAGGTTGAAAGACTTGCCATATTGGTTATCATAGTATGTTATAAAGCTATAGTAGTTAATATATTTAATATTTGTGAAAAAGATAGGCTTACTGATCAATGTAATGGAATAGAAAGCCCCCAAATAATGTATAAAATATAATATTTAATATATGTGTAATATCTATAATAATTAAATAGTACTGTTACAGAGATATGTCAGTTGCAGCTTTAAATTAAGCCATTTATCTATTTTTTAAAAAAATCATTCAGAAGGTATGGTATATCCCAGGAAATCTGATTTTCAAGGGCAGAAAATTCATGACGATAAGAATTGTTGTATCTGCACCTGAGCAGAACACATGCGTTTCTGTCACATGGCTCCAGTGAACATTATGTCCCTTCTAGTGCCTGACTAGTTCCTAATCATTTATAAAAATCCATTTTAGATGTTGAGATGTTCCCTGCTTAATTGTTTCTATGGGCTAGCCTAAAGATCAGTTCATCGGTCTCTTTGATGTACTAGCTTTGTGAGGAATACAAATTACTAATGTATCTTTGGACTTGAATCACAGTAATGTAATTATTTACATGTTTGCTCAATCAGATTGAATTTTTTGAAGATAGATTTCACATTCTATAGAGTAGTTTTTTTGCCAGTCTGTGTGCTAAGTATTAAAAATACAGAAGTAAATATGTATTGAGACATGGCTGGGTTCATTAAAAAGACTGAAAGAAGAAGGAAAGAAAAGAGGAAAGAATGGAGTGGTGGTAACATCTTTTGAATTATCTACTATGCTCTAAGCACTGTGCTAATTACATTCATGTATAAGGAGTCATGGAACTATAGAACTGTAATGGACTTTGAAGCTATCTATAAAATCTTATTTTACAGAGATAACTAAGTTCCAAGAGGTGTTGTGACTCATCCAAGGTCACCTGGCTATTTGGTTGTAAAAAACACTGAAATCGAGACTTTCTGACTCCTAAGCCAGTCTTATTTCCCCTATATCATATTGCTTCTTGTTCTGGTCTTTCTAAAATAAAACGACAAAATTTAGCATCTCAAAACCCATGCATGTTATCTCACTATGGCACACCACCAGAATGTCCTAATGGTTCCAAAAATAACACTTTTAAGTTTGCTTAAGAGGTTACGTGTCATTACCTTGCTTTGAGAAATCAGACACATATACCTATGGTTAATGTGATTTAATACTAAATTATGTGCCATGGTTTAGTCTCTATATTATTTGTAAAACCCAAATATCATTAGACTATTCTAATTTATGTTAGAGAAAATAATATCTG
This sequence comes from Eonycteris spelaea, assembly GCA_003508835.1. Taxonomy (NCBI): domain Eukaryota; kingdom Metazoa; phylum Chordata; class Mammalia; order Chiroptera; family Pteropodidae; genus Eonycteris; species Eonycteris spelaea. The sequence continues at coordinate 532,283 of PUFA01000350.1, read as the reverse complement.
TATGAACCCTGGGTAGATAAGTAACATTATTCTTATTAAAAATTCAAGTGCATGTAAATTTACATAATTAAGCATTTTTAATGCCTAGATTTTATGACTGTCTATAATTACATCAGGTCAAAATCCCTCCCTAAGATTTGATTTCAACTTGGATTATATCCAATGAATAAATATACTTTGATTTAATATTTGTTTTTACACTTTTCATAAAGTTTAATGATCTGCTTAATTTGATTTAATTTTCTAAAGCCTGAGTATTTATGAATAATCTTTTGCCTTCAGTTCCTATTAGAATTCCTTTCCTTTCATAAAAGATGTTCTCATTTAGATTGCAAGACCTACACAGGAATAAAATATTATACTTTTCCTAGCTTATAATGATGTTTCAATATGAATCTGTAGCATTAAGCTACCTAGTTAACTAAAAAAAATTCTACTGAATATCATGAATAATTCCATAGTTTTAAATGTTAGGCCATTAGACACTTCCAAAAAAACCACTGATTATTTGTCAGAGATATGAACTCAATAGAATTTCTTCGTTCCCTAGAGACAGAAGGTGAAGAAAGGGGAACCATTGTGAACAGAGACAATACCATCTAACTTCTGTTTCCTGGGTCACTGGCGATATTTTGACTAACATGTCCCCAGACTGTTGAGGAATGTATTAGAAATTTTCTCGTATCTTTCCTGACCTCTGCAAAAGCAAGTATTTGATTAATCCATTTTAAAGTCTGAAATTCTCAGGTTAAAACCAAATTTTAAGGTTTTCAGAACCTTACTGTGTGAGTAAGAGATCACTGTGAGAGATCTGTTTATTAAAATCTTCAGAAATGATGCTGTTTGGATATTATGAAGATGATTTGACTCTATTACAGTTCCATTGTTCCACTGTGTATATGTGTATGTGCATCTGTGGGCATCTCTGTGTGTGTTAATCTGTGTTTTATTCTATTTTCTTATTTATGAGTGGGAAAAATAACTTTCCAGTAGCTGGTAGCCAAGAAAGCTATTTTGAAGCAGGAATGATTGAGGTTTTGCTACTCCTCACTGACACTATGCTCTTTTAGGAGAGGTATCCTTGTGGTTTTGCTGGGGGCTGCCAATCACACAATCACACCCAGTGCCTTGACACAGAAATAGATAATCAGCCTTATTGGGCCAATGGCAGTGGTTGTAGTGACCTGTCCAGGGGACAGCAAGGAGCCAAGACCAAGTTATCCAGGGTTCTTTTCCAGGATGTTCCAAACAGAAGTTGGAAGAGAAAAGGTTATCTATCTATCCTTTGTATTCAGGAGCTGTGAAAATGTGGCCATGCACCATGCCACATGAAAAAACAAAACAAAACAAAATAAAACAAAACAAAACAAAAAACCCCAGAGAGTAATGTCATCCTGCAATGGTAAATAAAACAGGGCAGATAGAGAGAGCAACAAGACAGGGCTGATGACATCTGAATCCCTGTGCCTGGCCTTGTTCCTAGACGGGTCCTTGTTCCTGTTGTTCTTCCTTTGGTTCTGGGGCATAATCCAGGATCTTCTGGAAATACTCTTTTCATACAAATAGATTTGTGTTGTATCTTCCTCATAATACAATTAGCTACCTAACCTTTTTTTTTTTTCATGACAAAAATAAGAAAACTGCTAAAAGTGGCATTTTTTAAGACAGAAATCTTGTATTTATATCTTATGTAGACGGTAGATGAACAGAAATATGCTGGGGAGTTTCATCCTTGCTAGGTTATTTATGGAGGTGTCAGTAGACTTTCAAATCAGAGAAAACACCATTATATGACCTCTCTCTAAGGGTCTTCATTTCTCGTGATGGGCTCTTGGAAGTCAGGCCAGGTCATAGGGGCTGGGGGAAGAGTCTGGCTGAGTTAACTACTCTTTCTAGGCAGCAATACTTCTGGTCTAGACTAGTGTTCCAAAGCCACTCAGGAGTGCACTGAAGAGGAGTAATTTACTTACCCCCTTGGCCAAATTAGGATTGTACCAAAATGTGCTTTTACAGAAATCTGCAGCACTAATATATCAAAAGCATCTATTCTTGCTAGCACATTTATAAACAACATTTTAAACAAAATATAACAAGATTTCTGAACATAAATTTAAAACAATTTTATGATAGTGTTAGCTCCTGTAGCTTTATAAAATTTTGGTGAGCTGGCTGGTAATATCCTGTTTACTAGAGAGACAGATAAAAGAGGGCAGAAGATAGATACCTGTTCCTAGTCATCTGAGTGGTGTAAATGTAAGAGGAAGAACAGTGTGTTGAGAAATTAGATGGCATTCAGAGGTATAGCTTTGTCTTGAATTCATGTGCCTGTTCTGAAGTTTTTCCTGTGATAACAATACTTTAAGACATTCTTCTGAAAGGTGTTACACCTCTGAAATGTGCTGTAATAATATCAGCTTTTGGCAATGAAGCTGACATAATTCAGCCCGAAGACACACACAGATGTTATTTTAAAAGCCACAACCCAGCAATTACTCTTGATGTGATCCAGCTTCATGCATCACATTGCTGATTCTATCGAGCAGCAATTCTTAGGAGGAAATGTTGCATTTTAATTGATGGTATCAATATGAAGTGTAACACAATAAAAGTGAAGTCAAGCAATGTCTAGGTGTGGGGAAATTCTCCTGCACGTTTTAGGTGGAGTTTTGTTTATGTTGGAGTTTGAGTATTTGAAGAGCATTGTCTGAGTATTTTTGTTTTTAATTGTCATTATAATAGGCCAGTAATGAATTGATTTTATATATAGTGATATATTTTATATATATGGTATATTTTCTTTTGTGGGACTCAGTTTCTTTTCATTTTCATGTCTTCCATGTATCATTTACTTTTACTAATGTATCATAATATAGTAATAAAATATTAATACATCGTGTTTATATATTTCATTGGAAACAATGGGTAATCTTTCTTAATTACAAGACAAAATGAGTTCTAATGATCAAAGATTGAGACACATTTAAGGAGTGAAACAAATATTCTTGACTAAATGCAGGTAGTGATGTAATTTCCATGAATGTTGATGTAAATGCCATTACAAAAGCAATATATGTATATATTTCTTTTACCTGAGTTATATTTTTATGTTCATGTAATTTTGTGATTTATGTGCATGCCCTGGAAGGAACTTTCTTAAGAGAGTAGTTGTTTCAGACCATGAGTAGATTAAATGAAAGTTTTCATATAATATCATGTAAACAGTTCCGCCCAAAGCATGGTGTGTGGACCTGCATCATCACCTGGGTGTTTGCTAGAAATTTAGAATCTCACTGAACCAAAATCTCTGTGTTGGTAAGGAGCTCAGGAATCTATGTTTTAATAGGCTTTCTTGGTGATTCGATGTATGCTAAAGTTTGAGGACCTCTAATGTAGATATGATAGCATTTCAATTCCTCATGTATCAAAGTTGATTCAAACTTTGTATTCAAGATCTATCATAAGCTCTGAATTTTCCCCTTTCCCCCATGGACACTAAAAATAAATAATCAGATTCATTTAGGGAAGAACTGGGTCAATCACAACTATTGTGCTTAAAGTATTTTCTCCTGGGGAGCTAGTCATTCCTTCAGGTGATGGGTTCTGAGTCTTAGAACTGGCTAAATTTTAGAAATTGTCAAGGGATTGTGACACTCCATTGGGGCAACTGACTTCAGTCTAATGCTTATCCTTTTTTTGTAAAATTATAGAGTCGTATAACCATTACTGTGATCCAGTTTTAGAACGTTTCCTTCATGCCTCAAATTCCCTTGAACCTATTTGAAGTCAATTTTTACTCCCACCTCTAGTTCCAGACCACCTCTGATCTGCTGTCTTTCTCTATAAATGTGTCTGTGTTGGACATTTTATAAAAATGGAATCATACAATATGTACTCTTCTGTGTCTGGCTTTTTTTCAATTTGCATAATATTTTTGAGGTTTATCCATTTTGTAGAATATATAAATATTTTCCCTTTTTATTGCTAAGTAGTATTCCATTGCATGGCTATCACATTTTGTTTATTCATCCACCAATTGGTGGATATTATGAATAATACTGGTATGAACAATTATGTACAAACCTTTGTGTAGATATGTTTTCATTTCTTGTGGGTAGATACATAGGAATGGAATTGCTGGGTTATGTGATAATCTTACATTTAAAATTTTAAAGAAATTACCCATCTTATTTCCAGTGTCTATATCATTTATATTTCCATCAGTAGTGTATGAGGGTTTGAATTTCTCTACATCTTTGCTTACACCCATTTTCTTTTATTAAGTTTATCAGGGTGACATTAGTTAATAAAATTGTATAGATTTCAAGTGTACAATTTGATAATACATCATTTGCATATTGCATTGTGTGTTCACCCAAAGTCAAATCTCCTTCCATCATCATATATTTGACTTCCTTTACCCTTATCTACCTGCTCCATTTCCCCCTTTCCCTTTGGTAACCACTAAACTGTTATCTGTATCTATGAGTTTTTGTTTATTTCTCTTGTTTGTTAGCTGCTTTCAGTTTTATATCCCACATATGAGTGAAATAATTTGGTTCTCAACTTTTTCTGTCTGACTTATTTTGCTTAGTATGTTAATCTCTAGATCCATCCATGTTGTCACAAATGGCAGTATTTCATCTTTGTTTTTGGCTAATATTCCATTGTAAACATGTATCACATCTTCTTTACCCAATCACCTACCGATGGATACCTTGGTTGTTTCCATGTCTATTTCTACCATGAATAATGATGCAATGAACATCGGGGTGCATATATTTTTTATGAATGAATGTTTTAAAGTTTTTGGGTAGATACCCAGAAGAGGGATTATTAGGTCATATGGTAATCTATTCTTAATTTTTAAGGAAACTCCATACTGTTTTTCATAGTGGTTGTACCAATTTACATCTCCACCAGTAGTGTATGAGGGTTTCTTTTTTCTTACAACCTCTCTGACACTTGTTATTACTTCTCTTGTTATTAATAGTCATTCTAATAGGTATGAGGTGGTATCTCATTGTGGTTTTGATTTGCACTTCACTAATATCCAGTGTAGTTTAGCATCTTTTCATATGTCTGTTGGCTGTTTGTATGTCTTCTCAGAAGAAGTCTCTGTTCAGGACCTCTGCCCATTTTTTAATTGGATTGTTTGGTTTTTATTTTTGTTGTTGTTGTTGAGTTATATGAGTCCTTTATGTATTTTGGGTATTAGCCCCTTATCAGAGGAGTTGTTTGCAAATATCTTCTCTTATTAAGTTTGTTTCGTTGTTGAGTTTCTTTTGCTTTGCAGTACTTTTTTAGTTTGATATAGTCCCATTCATTTATTTTTGCTTTTACTTCTCTTGCCTTTGAGGTCAAATTCATAAAATCCTCTCTAAATCAGGGGTGGCTCCATAGTGTAGTGGTTAGTGTGTATGCCTTACACGGAGGAGATCTCGCACCACAGGTGGAGCCATGGACCATGCCCTTGGTGCTCCAGGCCCCAGGTGCATGCCATAAGCATGTGGGAGGAGACTCCTTGCCTTCAGAGATCCAGTTCTTAAGGGGAAACATTCATAGGTCAGGGGTGAAAATGGGGGGCAGGAATTAAAGAGGGAGGAAAAAAATCCTGTTTAAGTCAAAGATCCATGAATTCTCATGGACCTTACTTACACTTGTTATTGTCTGTATTTTTTATTATTAACTATTCTAATGGCTATGTAGTGGTATTTTATCCTGTTTATAATTTACACTTCACTAATAACTAATGATCTTGAGCATGTTTTTCACGTGGTTATACCCAATTTTATGTTTTATTTGGTGAAACTTATTCAGTCCTATTTAAAATTTTTTTTAATTTAAATTTTATTTTTTATTAAGTTTATTGGGGTAACAGTGGTTAATACAATTATATAATTTTCAGGCATACATTATAATTTCACATCTGTATACTCTATTGTGGGTTTATCACTCAAAGTCCAGTTTTCAATCCTATTTTTGTATTTGGTTGTGTGTCTTCTTATTTGTACTGAGAATATATAAAAATTCTTTATATATTCTCAGTACAAATACTCTGTCAAATATATGATTTACAAATGTTTTCTCCTGGTCTGTTTGTCTTCTCATTTTCTTACTGGTGTATTTGAAGCACAAAAGTTTTTGAATTTTAATGAATTACAATTCATCTGTTTTTTTTTTCCTGTTATAACTTGTGATTATTGTATCATATCTAAGAACTTTTTGCCTAATTAATGTCACAGAAATTTTTATGTTGTGTTTTCTTCTAGAATATTTATAGTTTTAGCTCTTTATGTCTGTGATCCATTTTCGAGTTATTTTTACGTAAGCTAGTGAATTGACTTTATTAATGGTGTTAGTAAAGGGCTCATATTTGTGTTTACAGACATTTAATTGACCCAGCAGCATTTATTGAAGAGAATATATTTTCCCCATTGGTTGTCTTGGCACTCTTGTCAAAGAAATTACTGAATATGAAGGTAAGGGTTTTTTCTTGATTTTCAGTCTTGTTCCATTGATGTCTATGCTCCTATGCCAATATCGCACTGTTTCAATTACCATAATGTAAGTTTTGATATCAGGTAGAATAAGACCTCCAACTTTGTTCTTTTTCAAAATAATTTTGGATGTTGACATTGCTAGTAGAATTTCAAATCAGTCTGAAAGAAAGGTTAAATCTGTGATACAACCATATTAGGACCGGAAATGTAATATTTTATAGATGTATCAACTTGAATGTATATGTAAGGGCTCCTGTCAGCATTGAGGGATCTAACAAATGATATATGACAGTAATTTCTGATTATTAACTTATGCTAATTTTTTCACAAAGCCTGAGAAAGTTTTGAGAGAGCAGAGGTCTATATATGATTGACAATTTTAATAAATACATTTCTTAAATTTTTATACATATCTCTACTGCCTAGGATTTCTCTGGATATGGCTGCAAGTATATGTGCAGAAACTTGACTGTACTAATCAAGTCTTCATGTTTAAACAATCATCTTTGATACCTCTGTGTTTAGTCCAGTGACACTTTCTGTTTTTGTTATTGACTCTGAATTCATCTATAAATTTTAAAAACACTTTTTTTAGTTTTATAATTCAGCTGTGAAAAGTTTTTATAGACTACTTTATTAAGAGTACGACAGACCAAAAAAAGAGATTATCAGACTGTATAATGTGAATGGATTCATCAGTCTGCAGAGAATTGTGTTGACTTTGTCATTTTCTGAATAATAATTGTTGCTTTGCTTTCTGTTCCTATCTGTAATTCAAAAGTAAACTCTGTTATTTGACAGAGGTACCTTATCAATCATTTTGTTTGCTTTGTCCCCAACCATTGCTTTTGCCAATAGGATTCTGCATGTTTCACCAATTATTTCACAACACCATAAAGCTTTTGTATTCTTATTCTTGTTACCCTGCATGTTAGTTTCTAAGATGCTTGAATGTCCTATTTGCTTCAGAAATTTTGACAATTTCTCATAGCATTCTTTATATGTGTCAAAATGACGCTAGTGTTTCTAAACATAACACACAGTGAAACAGACTCACTCTCAGCTGGCAATGAAATACCAAATTTCAAACAATTTCCATCATATTTGTACAATATTTTGTGCGTTTTTTTTGTGGAAGCTGTTATTTCTATAACACTAACAATTGATTCAGTCGTTAATTTGGTTTTATTACTATCATCACTAGTACTCATATTTGTTTTAAATCTCTTCTATTATACCTAAACATCTTTTTAAAACTCTTAACAATCATAGTGTCAATTAGAAAACAAAGAACAATCCAGATTATTATTGTGATAGTACGTATTCATACAGTAAACTGTGATTGACCTCCAGGGATGATGAATTGATATATTATGAAGATGCACATGAAGATGATAGAAACTTGGTATATGAGACTCTATACCAGCCATTTGTACATTCATACTACCCTTTCATCCAAAGCAGAAATTTTAATTAAATTAAAAATTTAATTATTTGACTCATTCTTGGATTTGCTGGAGTTATCAGACTTAATCTATGCAAAATGAATTACTATGGCACTAACTACTTTGGAATTTACTGCAAGTAATATCTGTAAGAGTAAGTTTTTCTGTTAGTTAATTTGTTTCCTGATTGATGTTAGAAATACATGATTATTAAAATGTTAAAACATATATAACTAGTAAAATGTTCAAATGTCAACTTAAAATCATCTTGTGGACCAGTGGTGGTACATGTGGCATGCTTTAGGAAATACTACCTTATTCTATAACATCAGAATCTTGAGTCACCTAACACATCCACTATCTTTAAGCATTTGACCATCTTTACTGTGCCATTCTAAGATATGAACTGTTATGGAGGATATCCGTCAATATCTTTGATTCCTGCTTCTGAATATAACTTTTCTCCAATGAACAGTTGGTATTATTAACAGATGAAAGAGGCAAAGTATAAAATGTATAATAAAAATCTTTCAGTTTCTCCTCTACACCTTTCTAACTGTGAAGCAATGAGCATGTTTTAAAGAGTGTAATTGGAGAAATAGCAATTCTAATCTAGATTTTTTTTTTTAGCTGAGAGCTCTTAGGTAGCTAAAACTATTATATATGTGGTTACCTCCAATGTATATTAAAAATAATTATACCTATTTCATAAGATTTTTGTGGGTCTTTAATTAAATATCAAATGTAGCATGCCTGGCACAGGGCTTGGAGCATAGTAGATGTTTAAAATATTAAAAATACATTTAATTGTTATTTTTCACTCTGGGCTAAGAATAACCTTCATATACTTTTTTTGCTACTATATAAACTAAATTATTTTGTTTGTAAAAATTCTCTAAGCTTCTTCTCTATGGAGAGTAAACAAGACTTTCTTTGAAAATTCCAAAGGCATAACAAATCTAAGAAGACAAATAATGGAAAAATTTAAACATTTCTAAAATACAGTACATTGTCACTGAGTTAGCAAGGCCTAATAATATACAGTTGACTGTTGAACACCATCGATGTGAATTGCCTGGGTCTACTTACATGCGGATTTAAAAAACAAAAACAAAAATAAAACAGACCTTCATATGGATGGGTTTCATATCTGAGGATTAAACTGACCACGGATTGAAAATAGTGTTTTCTCATTCTCAACCTCAGATTCCCAACCTCAGATTCTGAACGGCAGATTGAAAATAGTGTCTTTGATCTGAGGTTGATTGAGTCTGTAGATGCAGGAGCGAAGGGCTGACTATAGAATCAAAAGCTATAAGGGGATTTCAACCATGCTGAGTCGGCACCGTAAACCCCCACATTGTTCAATGGTCATCTATCTAAATCCATACTTTTTTTCCACCTCTTTATTTAATTTTTCACTCATCACAAATATTATAGGATGAGCCTAGAACAAAGGGCCTTGACCTTAAAATGTCAGGAATATAAGAAACTATTGAAAAACCTTAACATCATTCAAAGACCACTGTTTCCTACAGGTATTAATGACACATAGTAATATGAAAGAATGTCACCCTTCTGAAATAGTGAGTGAGCTCAATGAACTTCTGTTTGATTCTGATCATGTATCTTTTTTCTGGGCTGTTCAAAGTCACTATAAAAACTGAAATGGATATACCAGACAAATTTATTTTCTTTTTAGATTGTTTAAATTGTTTTCTAAATTATTTTGAAATTTAACATGTATATTTCTTAGCACAAAAGCATTTCTTAGTATAAGAGCAACATGTGTTCACTGAACAAAAACTAGACAACAGAGAAAAAATATATTTTGTATTCTGTGTTGAACATTCTTTTGTATAAATATTAATCTGTCTAAAAATGTTTCATCTTTTCCTCTCTATAAACATTTAATTTTTGTGAAGGAATACATATTTTATGTTTTTTATTAGTGGGATCTTCATTTTGCACATTATATTTAAAATCTGCCAACACAAGAAACAACGAAAAAAAGATACAAATACACAAACAAAACCACATCAATAACCATCTCAATTTTTAAGTCACTGTCAGAAATAATCAGGCTCTTAAATTTGTAAGCTGAGAGTGCATTGGCTCTGTGCATTCTCAAAGTGTCCCTTCTTTCTTTCCTCTACTACTCCACCTATTGCTAAGAACTATTTTAAAAATTGCCTTCCAGAAGCTCATAATTAAGTAAAGGAATCAGACAAGCAAATAACTGTTATCCTTCAGAATATACTGTAGGAACCTGAGAAGTGGCACCACTGAGCCCAGAGGAATGGGGATGCGGGGAGAGGCTTTACAGAGGAGATGGTGTTTGATTGAATAAGGAGCAGGGAGATTATCATTCAGGCAAGTCAGAGGAGGCCATTCCTGGGAAGGAATATGTGCAAAGGCTGGGAGAGAATGTAAAATAGGGATCCATGTAGGTTAATATAGTGTATGATGGTGAAAAATAAGTCTTGAAAGGTAGACAGACCTGACTGTTCAAAGGCCTGGATGCCCGGATGAGAATATGGGCTTTATCTGGTAGGTCATGGGAATCCACTTAGAGAGAGTGTGTGTGGTATCCGTGGGTACTATAAGAAGTTTACAAACTACATATAGTGCCTTAGGTTTGGTTGCTAAAGGCATATCTCAAGACAAGGATTCTTGGGAATCAGGAAAGAATGATAAAGAGAATGAAAAAGGCTAGGAGTGGCAGTTTACTCAACAGGTTACTGGTTTCTTGTCTGATCCCATGGAGAAGCTCTGGAGCACAACCTGTACCACAGAATTAGTCCCACACTGAAGCAAAGGGTTGTCCTTTAGCCCCTAGGTTAGTCATTGGCATGGAGTTTTCCTGTGTTGCGAGAGAAGGTCATGGAGCCCCTTGGGCTAGAATTGGATAAGAGTATTTCTCAGGAGAATGGACATTAGTCAATATGCACAGCAGCTGGTGGAATGCTAAACAGCAGTGGAAGAGCAGAGATTTCCATGAGGCAGCAGCACATGGGCTCTCAAAGAAATATAAGCCAAATTGTCAAATGAATAGCTATGACTTTAGGTTGATTAGGGCCACTTTTTTGCTTATTTAGAATACCCTCTCTCTGAAATCATCTCAAGATTCCTGAAGAGTAGCATCAGCTTCACCTACATTAGCTTACCTGCAGCACATATGCAGTATGGGCATGGAAGCGATGAGGGCTGCCTCTCAACATAAGGTACTCATTTATTCATTCATTTAACAAATATTGTGTGGCATGCAGTATTCCAGGTGATAGAAATATTGCAATGAATAACACAAAATCCCTAACTTTGGGGAGCTTACATTTTAGATGAAGGTGTTAAAGAAAAAATTGTTCATGACACTTGTTTAAAAATGGTAAGGTATGCTTTATGCAAGGGGGGGGGCTACAAATGGGGATTTATATCCAAGAAACAGGGTGGAAATCAGTATATGGAACATTACTAAGAGGAAACATTAGGGGTAAAGGGGATTCTTGCTAGACTGACTCATCAGAATACTTATTGAGGGCAGGCCAGGGTGATAAAATATCAGAAGTCAGTGATTTTAGGTAAACTGATTTAGCAGAAAGTTTTCTTAAGTAGTCTACAAAGACAGAGAAAGAAGTTCAAGACTGGGCCTAGTCAAGCAAAGAGCTCAGAAGAGGCTGATTAAAGTTAGGTCAAGGAGAGAGGCTTTGTCAAGAGGAGGCAGACAGACTATATATAAATAATTAAGGAAACATGATGTCAGCTTGTGATAAGTAAAAAATAAAACAAGATAAAGTAGACGGAGAGTGTCAGTGTGTGGAGGAGTGGATGTGGGTTTCTACTTTATTTAGAGTGATTAGAGAATGCTTATAATGTGGCTTGAAAGACACGTGAGAACAAGTCATGCTATGTTCAAGTAAGAGTGTAGCAGTCAAAAGAGACCGCTATGCAAGGGCTCTAAGGATGAAATACTCTGAGCATGTTTGAGGAATATCAAGGAGTGTATAAAAGGTAGAGTGATAGAATATGTAATTAGAGAGGTGGGAGTGGTATGGAAAGGGGTGTCGTGTGGGTCCCTTGAGGCCACTGTAGGGCTTTTACCTTTTACTCTGAATGAGAGAGGAATCCTTTGTAGTGTCATGAACAGAGAAGTGATATAATCTGTCTTATGAATAAGCCTAATTGGATGTATTCAGGACTGACTACATAATTTATAGAACTCAGTGTAAAATGAAACTACCTGATCATTTGTTCAAAAATTATTGAATATTTCAAGATGGTGACAGATCATAAAACTGAGCACAGTCATGATGCTGGTCCTGGGTGTGATGAGTGTAGATTCTTGGGAATGAAGGACAGCAGCAGTGAGACCTGTAAGGAGGCAATGCAGTAATCTAAAAGGGAATGGTGTTTTAGAGTACAGATATAGCAGTGGACATAGTAAAAAGGACATTGTTTTTATGAACATAGAGCTGCTGAGATTCGATGATAGATTGGTTGAAATTTATTGAGGTAGGAAAGAAGAGAAATAGGTTTCATATTTGGACTTCAAGACATCATTAGAAATAAAGTGAAGATCACATGTAGGCAGCTGGATATATGATATGAGTCCAGAGTTGAGGGACAGATCCAGATTGTAGGTCAAATTTGGGAGACTCATCTCCATAACAAAGGCATTTAAGATAAGGTAAGATAAAATGATATGAGATAAGGAAGGAGTGGGTGTAAGAAGAAGAAGGACAAGGATTGAGACAGGATATTCTACTATTTAGAGATCAGAGCAGTAAGCGGGAACAACAAATGAAACCTAGAGGAGTGAATGAGGAGGAGGAACCAGAGGCCAAGTGAGAAAAATGCTTTCAGAATAAAGTGTAAATAGCGTCAAATGACCCAAATAAGTTGAGGACTGAACATTAGCTACTTTGGAGTTGTTGATATGATTAGTAGGAGCTATTCTGGCTGAGTGGTGAAGATGGAAACTTCTCTAGAGTGGAAACAATTTAGAATGAAGGGAGAGGAATTGAAGGATAGTAAATATAATCAACTCAAAGAGTTTTGAAAAAAAAGAGAAGTTAGGAATGAACGGTGACTAGATGGATATGTAGGGCCGAGCAATTGTTTTTTTTGGAGAAATAGAAGTATGTTATTATGTGGAAGGACTTATCTAGTAGAGAGGAAAAATTTGATGATGGAAGAGCAAGAGGGGCAATTGCTAGAGTGAGGTCCCTGAGTAGATGAGAAGGGATGAAGTCCAGGGCACAAGGGTGGGAGGGACGGCTTTGGATCAAAGCACGAGAAGGAGAGCAGGAATATGAGTTCAGATTCAAAAAGGATGGGTAGATGTTATTCTCATTGGGTGAAGACACAGGGAGAAGCTGACCATCTGCAACTCAGGAAGAGAGCTCTCACCAGAACCTGACCATTGTAGGTAACCTAATTTTGGACTTCCCAGGCTTCACAACTGTGAGAAATGTTTCTGTTGTTTAATCCACCAAATCTGTGGTATTTGCTATATCACCCCAAGCAAACTAAAGCAAAAATAAAGGTATGATATAGTTGTCTAGGAGAAGACAACAGAAATGGGTTAGAGAAGTTAAAATTGCTAGTTCACAGGGGCAAATTTGAAATTAGTATCAATACATTTAGAGTGGGACCTGGCAGCCTGAGAATGTTTTTTATGAGTTACCTGTTTCTGCACAGGTGCAGAGTTGCAGATGGTCTTTTTTTTTTTTTTTTTTTTTTTTTTTACTTCTCATGTAGCAAGAGTTAATAACAGCAGGATAACTAAGCACTTGTTACATGTTTAGCCACAGTGGAGAAACCATAGGTAGATAGAATAAACAAATAAGAGATCAAGAACCACAGCCTCAATCTCAATAGCAGAGCAGCATTTGTGGTTAAATGAAAACCACAAATAGACTAGATAGCAGACTTTGTGCAAAGGAGCTTCAATGTCAGAATGCCCTGAATCCAGAAAAGCATGGATAATGGATTGCTTGCTCAGTTTTTATCTCTTATTTGGCATTATACAGACTTAATCACAAATATGCCTAAGATGGAGTCATAAACAGTGTCAGGTGCTGGAACTCTTTAACTATTAACATTAGTCTAAAGGTGAATTTTCATAAGTATAGTCAATTGTCATTGTTCACAGATTCCATATTTGTGAAATCATCTGCTCAGTAATATTTATTTGTAACACCAAAATTTATACTTGTGTTTTCATGATCATAGGTAGACATGAACAGAATCATGAAAATGAGCGTTCTCTGGCGTACACATCCCATCTTAGGTCAATCAAGGTGATGCTCTGCCTTCTTGTTATCATATTATAAACAAGTATCCTTTTCTTGGTCTATTCAGTGTCATGTTCTTTTGCATTTTTATGCTTTTCATTGGTGATTTTACTATTTAATATGGCTCACAAGTATAACAGAGTTTCTAAGTACAAAAAGGCTGGGATATTCCTTATGGGGAAAATATGTGTGTTATATAAGATTTGTTCAGGTATAAGTTATAGTGCTATTGGCCATGAGTTCAATGTTAATAAATCAACATGTTAAATAAGGTGTCTTTAAATAAAAACACACATAAAACAGTAATATATTGATCACTTGATGAAAATGTTATGACCAGAGACTTATAGGAACTTAACGCTATTTCCCCTAGGAGCAATGGTTTAAGTATTTGTTAATTCAGTATTTACAGAGACTTTATAGAGCAAAACTACCCAAGATAATGAGAATTAATTGTATCTGCTAGGTCATTCAGTAATTCATATAGACATTTTTAGAAGCACTAAGCTCTTGGTCTGTCCCATTCCCTTCCTTCCACCTGGGACTTACTCCATCACCTCCTCCCTGTTCTTTGGCCTTGTGGGCTTCCTATGTGCCCAACACTGTAGGTACCTTCCAACCCTGGCAGGTCTCTTCCTCCTTCTGTAAACACTGAACATTTGCTATTGTCATCTTGCAATGGAGTCCCCATTGGGGTTTTATGATTGTACCGTCCCTTTAATAACCTTTTAAAAGAAGCCATGAATGTTTCATCTCTTCTGTGTTCTTGCCCTTGGGATTGTCTTGGCTGTCCCACCATCTAGTTCCTGCCTTATGCCTTGTAGAATCCTCTTGGCTCCCTTGATGGCTTTTGGATGTGTCAACTTGACTAGAATGAAAAACAATATCCAGAATTCCCTTTCTGTACGTTTGTGGTTGGGATGGGCTATAAGAGATATTCTCTTAGGACAGCTGAAGGACTGCAATTTTGTAGCTTACACACACCTTATTCCAGTTATTCACTGAAACTTTAATCTAGGTTCTGCTCTGAGGGATTGTGAAGATGTGATTAAAGTCCCTAGTCAGTTGACCTTAAATTAATCAAAATGAAAATGATTCTAGGTGCAGCTAACTTAATCAGTTGGAAAGGCTTTAAAAGAGGGCTTAACTTATCCAAAGAAGTGGCTAGAAAGAGCTTTCGAGTCTGTAATTGTTCTCCCTGCTCCCCCTTCTTCCTGAATTTCACCCAAGGACAAGAAGCTTTGAACTGTGTCTGTGATCTCCAAACCTGCTCAGAATCTTTTTTTCCTGCCTTCCTGTCCTACAGACTTCACACTTGCTTGGACAGTCTCTATTATTGCATAAGTTGAATCCATTGTTTAAAAAAAATCTCTTAATATCATGTGTATATCTGCTACTGGTTTTGCTCCTTTTATTGAACTCTGACGGTATACTTCCCATGTTGTAGGATGCCCCTCCTGTCATCCTCTCTTCCTCTATTAATATTTCATGTTTTTATATGGTATAGGATAAATATTCAAATTCTGGTTCTGCCACTTTCAAGCTGTGTGAGTTCAGGAAAGTTGCTGGAACTTGCCAAGTCTCATTCTTTATCTGTAAGATGGGAATATTAACAGTATATATCTTATAGAATTGTTGTGGTAATTAAATTAGTTAATTTGTGTAAAGCACTTAAAACAATGCCTAGCATATTGAAAGCTATCAATGATTATAATTGTTATAATTATTATTATCCAGAGAAGCAGTCCACAACATTTTTGGCACCAAGGACTGGTGCTTCTGTAAGCATCTAATATCTGATGATCTGAGGTGGAGCTGAGGCGGTGATGCTATAGCTGGGAAGCGGCTGCAAATACAAATGAAGCTTCACTCGCTTGCCTGCCACTCATCTCACCCAGTTCCTTACAGGCCACGGACCTATACCAGTCTGCAGCCTGGAAGTTGGGGACCCCTGATCTAGAGAGAATTTTATTTATTCCTTTCACATCCTTAACACTGTGGAGAGCACAAAGGAAGCAGAAGACAGTTCTTTCTCTTTAGGATTTTATAATGTGCTTGGGAAGAGAAGACAAAAATATGGACAATTATTTTCTGAGACAAAAATAAAACCAGTAGATCTAATAGACTAGATTATATTTATAGGGACAATGGATACAGTATGCGAAATGTGTAGTCGAGGAAAGGGCAGATACTTAACCTTCTGCTCTTCTCTTTTACCTCTGTTTCTTTATTTTTCTCAGGTAGAGTGGTTATTAATCTGGATACTTAGATTCAAGGACGCTGACTGGGTCATGTGCATTGGTAAACTGCAGTTAGTGTGCATTTCAAGGTCCCATGCATGTACTTTTCCTGTTCTGCTCCTGCGTCCAAATTAGTAGGTAGACTATTGGAATGAGGCCTGTTTACACACTGGTGTCAGCTTCCTTTTTCCACAGAGTGACTCCCACATGACAAGATCTGTTCACTGGAGCTCTTCTTTCGTATACACTTTAGAGTTCACTTTTTAAGTTTCTGTTCTATGTAGCTTACAAGAAATTGTTATAACATGAGATTTGGATTTGGAGGTTAAGGCCACAGAGAAGCAAGCCAAGGTAGCCAGAGCTCTTTGCATTGGGGTTTTAGGAAACAGTCTTGCTAACAAGAAATTGGTGCTCTGTTTTGTTTGGCTTTGTCTCCTGAGTATACACATCCCTTAAGAATTTGCAGGGAGGAGAGGAAACTTGATCAAATCTTTCTACCTTTCAAAGCCTTGGAGACATGTATATATATGATAAAAGCTGGCAACAGTATGTAGTGTGTTATCATTATTTGTAGTTTTATGTCCTTTGGGAAAAATTCAAGTATGCTGAGCCATGTAGCTTTTGCACAAATTATCAGCCTAAATGGCTCTCTTCTGGTACATTCAGACCCAACTCTTCAGATTTCATTACTTCAAAGATAAAGAGCCTCGCAAGCCAGGAAGAAGAACTAGATAGAGATAGAAATTCTACTGTGGTTAAATTGTAACAGAAGTCTCAGATGCCCCTTCGGGGATACCTGGAGCTGAGACAGCTCTTCAGAGTTATCTACAATTGATGCTGGGGTAACGAGTCTCCATACTTTATATTTACCAGACATTGGATGTAGGCTGCCCTAGGCCAGTGATTGTACTTTGGATGAGGTAGGTACCTTGATAGAGGGCAATTCCAGGGGAGAGATGTGGCTATAAGATTTCAGCAGCAATACTTCAGTACCTTGGTTCTGATATGAGCATCTGAATGGTGCACTTTAGCATCCAGTACAATAAATAACACATTTCACATTTATATGTTTATTTTAAGGTGATAATTATAAACTCCAAGAGAATAGGAAACTTGACTGTCTCATACATTGCTCTATCCCCAGAATTTAGAACACCCTGGGTTAGCATTTTCTCAATAAGTATTTGTTGACTAAATAATTGAACTAAACGAGCAATTAAAGCATATTTATAGGTGCCACATTTTGTAAACTGACAATCGCTTAGCATATCACAGGGAATACAAATAAATGGAAATGTAAATAGGAAAGCATCCTAAAGTACTTCTCTACTCTCGCATTTTAGTACAAAATCTTTAACATGAGATTTTCTAGTTTTCTGAAATTGAGACCACTTCTAATGCGTTAAATGAATTGATGGATAGCATGGGCAATATACTCATTTTTAACTATGACCTTCTTTTCTGATGTGGATTCTTAATGAAATGACTTGGCTGTTACTAGTGTTAAAGAATATTAAGAGGGAGTTTATAATTGGATCAGCTCTTGTGGTTGGGTTTACTCACATAGGCAAATTTAGTTTTGCACCTACATCTTGTTAATATTCACTTCAACTGCCTTCAAACAGATGTCTGGTTTTGATTTTGAACATAGATTTTCAAACATTTTTGTGATAGTATAAACACATAGAATCTTCTGAAACCTTTTTCTAACATTTTTCTTTTAAATATTGGCGCTTTCCCATATGGAGTGAGAAAAAATGTAAGCCTGAAATGTCATCTTGTCCACTTTAAATATTTCTAATGCAAAATGTCACAAAAACTTGACATTAGTAAAAAATTTATGTTTCCTCATTTTAACAACGACCATGTGTAAGTTCATGTTTACAACTGAAAACAAATGATTAGCTAATTATGAAGAGCATGTATCAGGAACGGCAGCAGTGAGTTCTGTGGATCTACTCTCCAACCAAACAAGTGTGATCTGGTGGGAATTATTTTTAAAAATTCAAGTCTCTGGAACTTGTGCTAAGGGCATGTAACAAATAAACATTTATTCAAGAAAAATCTACTAAATCTTGGTCAGAATAGCAAGATCGCGGCACTTGATCCATGACCCATTCTTTTACTCCCAACCCCAAGCACAGCTTGATTGAAACTCCACGCCGGGTGGGTATGGCCAAGAAGATAGAACTCCCTCTTTCCTAAACTCCCAGTCAAGGGATGCAGAATCCACATGGAGGGATGGGCTGCCACCATACCTCATACCTTCTTGTTCTGAGTTGCAGAGAATAAATTCCTGGTGAATATGGCTGAAAGATCAGGAGTGTCCTTCCATCATCTAGTCTCCACTCATAGAGAGAAGGTTCTACCCCAGCATGGCTGGCTGAGAATCCTGGGGCCCTAATTACTTTCACTCCAACTCGCTACTGGGGTAGAAGTTTCATGCCAAGAGAGGCAAACTGAGAAGAGCGGAGACTACTTCTGCCCAGAGCCCACCATTGGCTCAGAGATTATTTTTCTAAGCAGAGAGGCAATCCATAAGAACAGACATTTACAAAGCTTTTCCAAAAGGATATGATTTTATTTGAAACACAGTGTGGAGAAGTTCGAGACTAAGGATGCTCTTGTAAAATATGGAGATTTTGGTGGACAGCAATTAGGAGGTTGGTACATCTATGAGAGCCAGAGGCCAGATAATTTACCAGAGGACCAGCAAAAGAGATAGATCTGTTAAGAAGAGCCCTCCTGGGGCCAGAACTTCAAAAACTGTCCTCCAAAAGTATTCCTGAAAAGGAGGCCCAAATTCAATTAGATCAGACTATAGAATAACTTATGCTCTAGGGCGTTGTCAAAAACAATAGAGATCAGTCATTAAGTAATAGAGCAATTGGTCAGCAATTAATGGAGCCTTTGAACTTGGTGTGATGCCAAAGGAGGCAGACAGCTTAACAGGGAGAATAGAGAAAGTGATAGTCAGAGAGTGCTGCTAAAACTGTTTTTCCAGGATTACTATGTACACGCCCAAAGCTGTTCCTTCTGAGGAACAACATCAGATATTTCACACTGTAGGAAATAAAATTCACTAAAATTGTCTATCTAAGTCATTAAACGAATTAGCAAGCAAACAACAATAATAACAACAAAACAAGCTCCAGGGAAGGGTTGGGGAATCAGTATCTAGTGTTGCTACAATATACTACTTAAATGTCCAATTTTAGGAAAAAATTATGAGGCACTAAAAGGAACAGGAAAGTGCGACCCATGAAAGGAAGGAAAAGCAAGCAACAGAAATTGCCTGTGACCGACGGTAATTTGAATCCACATAAAAACAAAGAGCACCCGTAAGGGTAATTGTGTAGTTATAAAAGACAGTGTAAATGCATATCTCATCTTCTATCTTCTATGAACTGATTTAAAAGCAGCTGTAAGAGAATATATGTACCTAACTGTATTATTGGACCTATAACACCTAGAAATACAATATATTTACCAATAAAAATCTAGCACAAAGAATGTGAGTGGGAGCAAGGCTCTATTGGAGTAAAATGAGACACCAGGTGGTAACAAACCCACAGGAACAAGTGAAGAGAAAATGGTAAATAAGGTTAATATCACAAATTTTATATTTTTCTCTTTCTTTTCTCAGCTTCTTTAATAGACATAATCTTATGTAAAATAATTATAACAATGTTACATAATACATGTACATGTAACATGCATAACAATAACACTACAAAAAAAACCAAGAGAGAATAGACCTATATAAGAATAATATTCACAAATGTAAATATATGTCTTACTGTTAAAAAGTACAGCTGAAACTTATCAGATTTTGTTAACCAGTGTCACCATAAAAAATAAATTAATGAATTTTAAAAAAGAACATTTCTATATCACACTGCAATTAAATTACTATAAATCTAATTATACTAATTAAATATATATTAACTTATTAGAAGTTAATATATATGATAAGCCCTAGAGCGACCACTAAGAAATAACTTTTAAAAAAGTAAAAAAGATAATTAAAGACAGCCGTGTGAGGAAGACAGCGATTACAGTGATAAAGCTACATGGCAAGAAATGCCAAGGATTATCTACAACCACAGAAAGTAGGAGGAAACAGGAACACTTCTCTGGGACTTCAGAGGGAACATGGTCCTGCCAACACCTTGATCATAGACTTCTAACCGCCAGAACTGTGAGACAATAAATTTCTGTTGTTGTGAGTATTTTCTTAGGGCAGACTTTGCCAACTAGTATACCCATAATACTATTTCCAAGTTATGGAAACTATTAATTTTAGGTTTACCTACTTTCAGTCTCATCTCTAAATCTATAGATCTACATTACATATGTGTCTATATATGTATATATGTACTGCTATCCAAATATTAGAGGCAGATTCCTCTTAATGAAATTATGCAAAACTTGGAAATAAGGCAGAAAAATACTGTGTGACCTTCCAAACTCGTACTAGAGACTACCTAACAAGCTGGTCTTAGTCATCTACTGATCAAGGGAAGGTGATATTGATGTACTATTTACTAGTGATCAAGGCCCAGATTCTATGAAGTTGCATGTGAACTTGGGGAAGGTTGAAAAGGTACAAATTACTTTTTTCTGGTAGAGATTCAAATGATTTTTGTGCTATAGAAAAGATAGTCCCTAAAGGTTACAACTTTATTGCCCTGTATATAAAGTAGCAACCTTATTTCAGCTTTCTTTCTTTAGGTAACTCTCTTCCAATCTCTCACATTCTCCTTTGAAAAAGATTTACCATCCTGCTGATTCTCTCATTTTGAGAAATTCTCTCAAAATTCTCTCTTTGACATCTGTACACTATATGTTTGTGTCATGATTTTAATTTTTTGAAAATTATACTTTGACATGCCTTAGATGAGTAGTTCCCAGACTTTCAGAGTTCATGAAGAAGAAAATTATTAAAATAAAATGAAGTTGGGTAACAGAGATAGTATTGCCAAGTTAAATTTTCCAAGCAATGTCATCACCATTTCATAAAACCCAGTGCAGGGCTTTTAAAAACAAAAGGAGTAGAATAAAATGTAGTATAAACTATGTAACATTTTAAAATTTACCTCATGCTACTTACTTTTCTCATTGCACAGCATGTTTGTGAAAGTAAGCATAATTGAGGAGACATTGCCTGCAGGTGATTGGTTTCCTTCCTACTATGGCTGTTTCTCTTAATCACTTGTTTAAGGCCTTACTGAGGGCTTTCTATGTCCTAACAAGAGCTATTATGTGACAAAAGGGCACCAATTACATACCAACAGAGCATCTTCTATGTACAAACATGGTTCCTGATATTGGGGAAAATATATTCTAGAGGTGAGAAATGCATTGAATAATGTCCCAAATAAATATGTAATTAAAATTATGTTAAATATAATGAGCAAAGAGAGTAAGTTTAACAGTGTGCATTGTGCTGTTCACACACCAGTTACTTCTCAGTGAAAACTGCTGTCCTGATAGAAGTGCCTAGCAAATTTTTCTCAGAGCTGCTTCTCCCAACAAAGGGGAGCCACTTTTTTTCTTGTTAAGAGTTAGATATGTGACTGTGCTTGTAAGTAGCAGATCATCAGTAGTAGATTAACAATAGACCTTGTCTTGCGTACCTATATGGGCTTAGCAGAAACCCTCAAAGAGAGCAGAGACCTACCTCTCCATTCCCTCCTTCTCCTCCATGCCTGGAAGTAAGGAGCTGGGCACTGAAAGGTCTTGTCTAGATAAAATAAATTAAAATGAGGTCAGTTCATAGTATTTTTAAGAGACACAAAGTGCTTTGTTGCAGTTGATAATAATGTTATATAGTTAATTGGCCCTAATTAGCTCAACAGCTCCACAGACTCAAGCCCTAAGGCTGTGAAGCAGTTATACGAGGGGAGAACATTATCATGTACAAATGTTCCTTATTATAAACTTTCTGGAGATAAATTTGACTCAATTGAATAAGTGTGGGCAATTTGGGCTTCAGGAGAGTTTGTAAATACACAAGAAAGGAACCACTAGCAGGCCAAGCATTTCATGCTCTCCCATACTATGTCATGGAAAGTCAATGGTGAAGACTGAAAACCAAAACTCAGAAAAATTTAGAACCAAGAGACACTTGCTTTAACAAAGATGGGAATGAATCTTAGAGGAGAAAGACCATCAGGTGTTTGGACTGAGAATCCAAGACTATGAAATTGTTGGAGGAGCATAGAGTGACTGACTCCTAGAAAACAAAGCATGCTGTGTATATAAGAATGATAGTGGTGGGTGGATTTCTCTTTGTTATGTAATCAGGAAATACACCTATATGTTTGCATGTAAAGGTAATTCAACAAAATAGAACTTTGTAGGTTTGGCAGAGTAAGGCAATAAATAATTTTCACATTCTACTATAGTGTTCATACCCAAGGGATGAGCCATAGGGGTGAGTATCCCCAGAGGTGAGGATGAATATCTTCTATAAGCATCTGAGGAATCTTAAAGTATAATTATTTAATTTATAAAAAACCATTCAGATAAGATATTTTGAGGACAAAGGCCCATTTTGCAACTTGGGGTAGGAAAAATGAAGTTTGACAAAAAGTTCAGTAGTGTCAACTCTCTACTCCCCAGCAGACTACTAGAGGAGACCATTGATCAACCAAGACTAAGTTTGTTAGACCTACAGCAGTGCAGGAGAATATCAACTTAAAAAAAAAAATACCAATAGCTTCTCAAAATGGGGACATTATGGAAGAATATTTATAGGGTTTTAGAGTCAACTAGATTGGGAGATTTCAAGCTGAATCCTATAGGTGGATAACTTCATCAGGATTGGGCAGTGTTTATGATATAACTTTGGATTGATGGGCACAACAAAATAAGGATCTTGAAGAGAGTTGATAAATATATTGCTAGTTTTGATAAATAGGCTGTTAAGTTGGTTCACAGGCTTATCTTCTTGGAAGCAAGTAATTCCTGGAGCAAGCAAGTAGTTATTTTTGTTCTGCCCCCGATATTATTTAACACAGGGATAGGAAAGTGCGCTTGGTCCAGTATTGTTTAACGTAAGTACCGGGATTTGTATCGCTTCAGTTCTCAGGATTCCTTTTGGTCTTTCTCTAACCTAGGCTACAGGATAGACCATAATTATCTAGGGATAAGATCAGTCAAGATCTACAACACTGTTTGATGTGTCGTGGTCATGTCTTGAAGAGCTTCTGAAGGAGTTATTCCAAACTCTTGGTGACAAATTTTCTATTTCATTTTGCTGGAAGATCTGATTAGATCATTTGTTGGAGGAGCGACTGCATGGCAGAATTTAAGACTCTAATGAGCACATATTAGGGAGTTGTAACATTGGCAGTTACTAAGAGAACAACAATGCTCTAAGCTTGTAATTACTTCTAAGGCAAGAGCCAAAAATGACCAAATTAAACCATTTTCAATCTGCAAAGGCCACACAACCAGATATGTGGATATTAGTCAAATTACATAATTTTATGATTTTTATATTTGCCTCCCAGATAATTTAACAGTTGCGATCCAACAGTGGTCTGTAGCACTCTAAGTACAGCATTCTGTCCCTAAGTCCTAAGTCAGCACATGTTCCACTTTGATAAACCTCAATTTTGAACCACCACCTGTCCAAATTTATAAACTTTTTGGGTGATGAGTTCTATGACCTCAGTCATGTTGTCATTCTCTGTACCATTGTTTGTAGAATTCTGTTTACTTTTCAAGCCTTCATGTAAAGTGTGAAATCAAGAAGAAAGAAGTCTAAATTATTTCTTTAGTGGTCATTTTTAAGTGTAAATTGAAGCTTCAAATTTGTTTCCTTTTAAATTAAATTATCTAAATGTCTACTATTCTTAGAAAGGAAATTGATGGGTCAGAATAGACCCAGGGAAATATTAAGAACTATCCTGAAGGCTGCATCAGTTTACTGACATTACAGATACCTCTCAAGTTTACAGATTTTAGATTGTAGCCAATAGTCTTTTGTGCTTCAAGTACTCATATAACTGATGTTAAATAGAATTGACTGGCGCAAATTTAATTACCTGGTGATAGGCCAATTCTATTTGACATCCACATATGAGTATTTCCACTGAAAGTTGATCATTGGGTGGCCCCTAACACTAGTATTAGATTTGAAACACAAAGTCTATTGACTGAAGTCCGTAAACTAGACAGGATGAGAGTTTAGCTTAACTAATGTACCTTTCCTACAAGGTCCATAAAAGTGAGGTAACCTCTCAAATATTTCATCTATTTCTTAGCTTTTTCTATACTCTATATCTGCAAAGGCTAGAGTCTCTGTGTATTTTTTTTTCTCTATAGAAAAAGGAACATCCTGTCTACATATGACATACTAGAGATTTTAGATTGCTGTCTAATCTATTGTGGTTTTTACCATCTAAATAAGTTGTTTGGTGGTTAAGTCCAATTAACAAGGATTAACAAGGAATTTATTTTGTCTGATGTGTAACAAGGAAATGGTACCAAATGAAGCTGGGTAGCACCCCAAGTAAAATGAGTACAAACCCAACAGTCGGTTTGATTTTATGGTTTAACCAAGTCACAATCAAATTATAGGAGGGTATGAGAACCATGCCAAGGAGTATGTATACATGCATGCATGCATGCAAAAAAATTATCAAGCATAGGACCTTTACAGGTATCATAGTTAATAAGTCGTTGGGTCTGTTAACAATCAGGACTCTTAAACCAGAAAAGGAGAAGGAAACATCTAGGGAAATAGAGAACAAAATAATGTAAATTAAAGAATGAGAATCAGTGGTTCTGGTCTTAAATGGAAGGTGTCTACTATTTGTAGTTGTCTCCTTGATCTAAAGGTCTTTATTAGAAGCTGCCTCTACCCCAGATATCATGTGCTTCTGGTGGATTCCTAAGGATCCTCAGCTTGAAGTCCTCAGGCTTGGGCAGTTTTTCACTGTTTTGAGAATGAATTATATCTCTTTAGCTGGGACATGTAGATTTAAGGGTCTATACTTTATAGTTTTTTATTGCATTATTTATTAATAGGACCTAGTAAGGGTTTTGTTTTGTTTTGTTTTGTTCTGTTTTGTTTTGATTTTTTTTACTCCATCAAACCTTGACAGTTTTTCTGTGATGTCTCTTCTAAAGACTAAATCTCCTGGAGAATTAGCAGAATGGGAGAAAGTAGAATTTTTTCTTGAGGTAGAAATCACAATACATTTATAAGGATATAGTCTTACTCTGGGAGTAAGAACATATTGTGAACAGTGAGAACACTGACAATCTTCCAGGACCTCTTTCAATGTGTGCCATAAAGTGTCTTATGATTACCCAATTAACACAGCTATTGAGATTGAGTAACCTAGAAATTAAGTCTTTTTTAGACAAGTATACCAGTCTCTGCACATGGACATTAGTATGTTTCTTTAACATAAAAATGTACACAGTTATTGAAATATTTTGTTATATTAAACTTAATACAAATAATTAAGTTTCAGGCAATATTTTGAAAACATACAATAATATGTAAAAAAAGATTATTATTAACATTTTTTATCAAAAATAAAAAAAACTTTTGTTGAAAAAAATGAGGAGTATCCCAGAAATTCAGAGAAATATCTTAGTGGTAAAAAGGAAACTTTATTATTGAGCAAAGAAAGGTTGAAAATTTTGAAAATTTGGTGAGGGAAAATAAATTAACATCCAACAAGCACAGCAAATTCCAAACAGGATAAACTTAAGAAAAATCTTCCAAACACATAGTAATCAGACTTTGGAAAACCAAATGTAAAAAAAAAATTTTTTTTAAATGGCCATTGATAAGTGCCAACAATCAATACAAATGACTGAAAGTTTCTCATCAGAAATCAGGAGATAGTGGAACAATATTTTTTTAAGTGCTGTAAGAAAAGAACTGTCAACCACAAATTCTAGAGCCAGTGAATATATCTTTCAGAAATGAAGGAAAATAAACACATTCTCAGATGAAAGAAAACAGAGAATTTACTGTCATAAGACCTTTAGCATAAAAGAAATGCTAGAAGCTCTTCAGGAAGAAGTGAAATGATAACAGTAAAATTTAGAACTTTGCAAAATTAAGGAAGAGCAACCGAAATGATAAATACCTGGGTGTATTAATTTTCTAAGACTGATATAACAAATTGCTACAAACCTGGTGGCTAAAACAACAGAAATGTATTCCTTCACAGAAATCCACACACTCTCTAAGGATTCTAGGGGAGAAGTCTTCCTTGCCTCTCCCAGCTTTGGTGGCTGTAGGCATTCCTTGGCTTCCTTGACTGTAACACTTCAGTATCTGCATCTGTGGTCACATTATCTCCTCCTCATTTGTGTCTTTGAATTTAGGGTCCATTCTGGTAACCCAGAATAATCTCATCTCAAGATCCTTAACTTAATTACATCTGCAAAGACTCTTTTCCAAATAAGGTCGCATTGAGCTCTTATGTGCTTAAAAAATATATATATGTATATGTATACACACACACATACACACACTTATGTGTGTGTATATATATAGCGCTTCTAAAAGTAAAAATTATAACATTGTGAGATAGGGTTTTCTATGCATTTCTTTCTTGCATTACATGTAATATATATCACAATTATAGCATGGGTGGATAAAAGGATATGTGAGCTGTAAGATTTTTTTAGTTTGTCTGAAGTGGTAAAACATAAACTGTAAGTTTATATTTTAAGTTAAGAACTGAAAAGTTAGGCATGTGTATTGTAATCCCAAGAGTAACCACTAAAAAAAAAAATACATAGGGAGGTATAGTAAAAAAAACAAAACAATAATTAAAATGGTTTACTAAAAAATACTCAACTAATCCAAAAGAAAAGAAAAAAGAAGAAGCACAAATGAAAGACAAAGGGACTACAGACAACTAATAATAACAGGGAAGGCCTAAATTCAATCACATTAATAACTGCATTAAATGTAAATTTTTTTAATTAAGAAAAACAGGGATTGTCAGATTTGTTATAAAAACAAGACCTAATTATATGCTATCTACAAGAAATGCACTTGAAATATAATTATATAGATAGGTTAAAAGCAAAAGCCTAAAAGATGGTATATCATGTAAATGCTAATGAATTTTAAAAAGCTGAAATAGCTATATTTTTAGCAGACAAAAGACATCAGAGCATGGAACATTATCAGGAAAATAGAAAGACGACCCAAAGACAAAAGGCTCAATTTACCAAAAAGACATCATAATTTTAATATGTGTGCATTTGACATCAGAGCTTAAAAAATTCTGTTTGACATGATGCAAAAACTGATAGAACTGAAAAGAGACATAGACAAGTCCGTAAGTATAGACTTTACCATACCTCTCTCAGTAATTATATTAAAAAGTAAGTAGAAAATGACCAAGGGTATAGAGGACTTGAACAATGCTATCAAACAATTTAATCTAATTATCATTTATAGATCACTCTATTCAATAACAACAGTATACTAGTTTTCAAGTGCATATGAAATAGTCACCATAATTGTTCGTGTTCTGAGTTACATAAAAATATTAAATCAAAACAAATGAAATAATACAAATTATATTCTCTGAACTTAAAGGAAATAAAATAGAAATCAACAACAGAAAGCCACCTGGAAAGTCCCTAAATATTTGTAAATTAAATAACATAGTTTTATAGGAGATAATGGTCAGAAGACATCTCATGGAAAATCAGAAAATACATTGATAAAAATGAAATAGAACATATTAAAATTTGTGGGATATTGTTAAAGCAGTTTCTAGGGGAAATTTATATCACTCAGTACTTTTACTGGGAAATAAAATGGTCTCACACCAGTAAGGTAAGCTTTCACATTAATAAACTAGAAATCAGTGCAAAGTACACTCAAAGCAAGTAGAAGGAAGGAAATAATAAAGATAGGAGCAGAAATTAGTGAAAACTGAAAAACAGAGCAAAAAACAATGCATACCAAATGATATTTCCTTTAAAAGATTAACAGATTGATATATCTCTAGGAAAGCTGATGAAGAACAAAAGGGAGAAGGCATACAGTACAATGTTAGTAATGAGAGAAGCGATATTACTGCAGTCTCGCAGATTATTAAAAGAATTATAAAGGATTGCTATGATCAGCTCTATGCACATATATTTGACAGCTGAGATGAAATGGACTGATTTCTTGAAGAAACATACAAGAAGAAATAGAGAACTAACAAGTTTTATATCTACTTAAGTAAGAAACTGAATTCATAGTTTAAAATAATCTTTAAAAAAAAAAAAAACGACAACAACAATGAAAAATCTCCAGGCCCAGAGGATTTCATTGGTGAATCATACCAAACATTTTTTGGAAGAAATAACACCAATTTTTCACAATTTCTTCCACAAAATAGAAGGACCATTTCCCAATTATTTTATGTAGCCAGCATTTCCCTAATACCAAAACCAGGCAAAGACAGTACAAGAAAACTATACCACTCTCTCTCATAAGTACAAATGCAAAAATCCTCAACAAAAAGTAGCAAATTAAATTCAGTATAATATGAAAAGAACGATGCATCATGATGAAATGGGGTTGCAAGACTGGTTCACTATTCAAAAATCAATCAGTGTGATTCACCATTGATATTACATTCACTATTGATAGAACTAATGTATTAACATCATGTCTGTGTTACTGTAAAATGGAACAACTCTTTTGGAAAAATCTGGAAGTTTCTTATAAGGTTAAACACCTAACACATCTGCCTCCTAAGTACTTACTCTAGAGAAATAAAAACTTATTTACCCAAAGACCTGGACATGAATATTTATAAAGCATTATTAATAATTGCCCCAAATGAGAAGCAAACTAAATGTTCTTCAATGGATAAATGGATAAACAAATCACGGAGTACTTCTCAGGTATAAGAAGTAATGAACTATTGGTACACACAACAGTGTGGTTGTATCTCAAATGTTTTATACTAAGCTAAATAAGTCATTCTTAAAAGGTTAAATTTTTGTGACATCCTGGAAAGGGCAAAACTATAGGGACAGAGGTGCAGTGGTTACCTGGCTTAAATATAAGGGGAGAATGACTACCTTCTGGGCAGTAAAAGGGAATTTGGGGGAAGTTTTAAAATTGATCTGTTTCCTGTTCGTGTGGAGCTTACAAGAATCCGTGCGGGTGTTGAAACTCAGAACTGTGCACAAAGAAGTGAAATTTATTCTGTAAATAAAAAAGGCTAATGTAGAGATTAAAGTATATAAATACTTTTTTATATAATGTATAAAAAAGATTTAAAGTATATAAATATTAAAGTATATAAATATATTTATATATTTACATATATAAAATTTGTTCACATATATAAATTTATATAATTACAAATATAAAATTTATGTACTTATATAAATAACTATATAAATAAAATATTTTTAAAAACTCATATTTATTGTATATGCATATTACAATTTCTTTACTGTCAATTTTATTAATTAGTGTGCTTAACAAAATTAGCCAACACTATTTTTTTCAAACACAAGAAAACTAGAAGATAGAAAATCAAGATTAGTGTGGCTAATTTTTTCTGAGCATATACTTTATTTTACTTAAATAAATGTTAAGATGGCAAACTAAATATACTTGATATCATCTAAAGACATTTGCACATCTCCTTAATCTGTGGTCATTCTCTGTATAAAAATAAATAACAAGGAAAATTTAAAACTATGTTTAATGACCAAAGTGTTAAATTTTTCTAACTGAGAAATGATCAAGGTATCTAAAGATTATTAAATAACACAATTTAACATTGGTCTAAAATATTAAAGTGACTAAAGGTCTGGAAAAACAATTTAAATCGGAACACCCTATGATTTGTAGCATTAGAAAACTTAACAAGATCAAACTCTTAAAAAGCTGTCAATTCAATTTTATTTATTAAAAATATTTTTATATTTTCTCCAATTGAAATAATTTCTGGAAAAAATTATACCTTCCAAGATCCATAAAACTAATGAAGGAAATTTCAAAAAATAGAAATCATTACAAATTAAACTAATCTTGTATTAATTAAAATTTCATCCAAACATTTTTTTACATACTGATAAAACCAAGTAGAAGACGTGGAGTTGTCTTTAAGCTAAAATTAAATCACTCTAATTTGTCCAAAGGCTCATCTATGTACCAGGAGTATTTTAAGACTCTTGAATTAATTCCAAAACCTCTTGAGTATCTAGCTTTTCTTTTAATGTGGCATCTAAGGTGATTAGCCAAATTTACAGTTAAATGTTTTCTTCTGAGTTACTGTTTAAGCTGGGGAAAACATACAAAAGAAGCAGTTAACATTTTCTCTTTTCTTTTTGAAATTCTTGACTCTCTGGAGTAGATACTTCCAGACTATATAAATTAATCCAAAACAATTTTTTATGATTAATTAATCTCCTAACTTCCCCTAGGAGTAGGGAAAAGGAGAGGGAAAGAAAGGAAAAAAGAAGCTGGCTTTAGACAAATATTAAAATTATCATTGTAAAAGTCTAATAATCCCCCTTTAAAAGGAGGGAGTAGGCTCAGATGCCAGAAAACCCATCATCACACATGTGGTATGCACGTGTGCAAGCACACACGTGGAGTCAGGAGAGGAGGGAGAGTGACAGAGGAAGAATACAGAGAGCCAGGCCCTTAACATTCTGTCATATGTACAATTTAAAAGGCTGATCCTTTTTTAATCCCTGAAGTACAAAAACAAAAAAGAGGACTTCTCCTTCATTAACAAAGTGATCTCTCTTGTAGATTGACAAAACAGGGAATTTCTTTATGAGGATTTTTTCCCCGTTTTCTTTGAATGAAGCTCTCAAAAGAACAACCTTATTCATGTTAAATTTTCCCCCAAGTGACCAGTGTGTATCAGTGGTAGAATTATGCCAGTTGGCGAGAAATGCTCATGAACTTAAACAAAAAGCAAGAAAATATTGGACCAGGAAGGCAAACCAGATGGACAAGATACTATTAGAATTACAGTGGTTACTAAGAACAATGCTTGTGCAAACCTCTGACCTCTAGAAACTGCCCTAAACACCAGTTGGAGTCCAGTGAACCCTCCATCTCTAGGCAGACAAAGCAAAATGAAACAGTTCTCAATGATACAAAGAGACAAGACTGAGGAAGATTCTAATAAGGTGTCGAAAAGGTGACACAGGTCAAAGTGTGTCCAAGGAATTTGATCTGACAACTTTAGGACTTGTTAGTTCTTAAAGCTGATGTTGTGCTGGCTGGAAAATTACTGCTTGGCTATCGCCCATGGGAACATAGGCTATCACCCATGGGAACATAATATTCTAACAATAAGCTTTCTGCTTCTGTACCCCCGTTTGCACAACCAACCTGTGGATTGACAGTAAATGGAAGAAAAATATACTTTTGTTTTCAGACAGAATGAAGAATGGGGTTTAGGGATTAAAAACCCTGTACCTCTATATTTCGGGGCTGCTTAATTTGGGGTCTGCATACCCCTGGCAGACCCATCTGGCTGAATAAAGAGTGTGTTTCCTGTAACTCACTGATTTCTGGTGGTCCGTGTGTCTTTCGGGGGCCGGCGGCTACAACAACTTGAGGACACCCTTATGAGGCCTATGTCTGTCCTCTTCCTAGACCCCTGGTCTTATTAGACTCAAGCAGAAAGTAACAAAACAGGTAGGCAAGCAGAAGCAGGTTTCAACCACATGTGAAAGTTTTCAGGGGGAAGAGCTAATCAGTCATGTATCTGGAGGACAGCTCAAGCCTTCTGATAAATGATCAAATGGTATTTCTTAAACTGTGGGAGCAGATACTACCCTTGATCTTAACCAAAAGGCTGAGAAGGCCAAGAAGCGATCAAATGGTATTTTATGGAACAACTGACTAAAGGTTTCACCTGATCATAGAAATTATGGAATAAATGGTCCTCAGTTTATCTGGGGTTGGGGTTGCTGAGGATTCCTTACCCATAAACTCACACTGAAATTACAATTTCTAGTTATTTACTTCAGTTTATGAGCCTATGAATAAAATGAGGTTTCCTTTCACTAAAAGATTCGGTGGCATAAGAATACCATTTATGAAATACTTCAAAAGTGGTGATAAACTTGTGGTGATATAAGTATGAAATAGTTATGTTGCAACCCTCAAGGGGTTTTTAGTCAAGGTAAAAAGACAATCATTTAAAATAAGGGGGCCTGCTTTTGTTATTCCTATCTTTAGGAGAATGTGTGTCCCAATGTTTAAAATTATGTTCACTACTAGATTATGATAAATACCTTATAAAAATCACATAATGGAAATGGTTTTCTATTCCCATTTTCTAAGAGATTTTTTATTAGGAATATGGTTGCGTTTAATCAAGTGTCTTCTGCATTTCTTGATATGATCATGTGATTTTCCGCTTTAATAAATGTTTTAGTATTGAACTGATGTTTTATACATAATGTAAAACACACTTGCTTTTATAGTTTATTACACTTCTGGAATAATTTTATGATGCTATTTCAAGGATTTTGGCATCCGTATTCATAGATGTGATTTCAAATTTTACTAGGCTAGTTTAACTACAGGTAGGAATTGGTTTAAAGAGCAAATAGGAATTCCTTTTTCCAGAAATGTTCGATGGAGCTTTCTTCAAAGTTATCTAGTCCTGTTACATTTTGGGGTGAAAATTTTTTCATTTTTTTTCTTACCAGTTTGATTTAATGCCTCCCCAAGTATGTACTGAATGCCTATATCCAGTAAACGCTTTGAGGTGCTCTGGGTATGGGCAGTTACTATGGTGAACAGTGCCGCCATAACTCCTACCTTCTGCCTGAATGGGTCTAAAGATCTTTTCAATTTTCCTACCTACTCTTTAATTAGTTTTGTAATTTTTGTTTTTCTAGTGTATGATATGTTTAATCTGCATTTTCAAATTTATCGGCATAGAGTTTACAATGTGGTCTCTTAAAAATTTTTAAATGCTATACACTTCCCATATATTTCTAATAGTTTTTATTAGAAATAATAAACAGAAGGGTTTTATTTTTTCCCTTTTTATTTCTTGGTCAGGCGGTACTTAAGACAAGTTCTAAAAAGATGCATTATTA
Source organism: Eonycteris spelaea (assembly GCA_003508835.1). Lineage (NCBI taxonomy): Eukaryota > Metazoa > Chordata > Mammalia > Chiroptera > Pteropodidae > Eonycteris > Eonycteris spelaea. The sequence continues at coordinate 498,714 of PUFA01000350.1, read as the reverse complement.
AAATAATAGCTGATATTTACATGGTACTTTCACTTTGGTCTATTTACCTGATATTATTTTGTGTAACCCTCATAAACTCTATGAGGTGGATCCAACTTAAAGTCTTCTCTTTTAAAGACCCCACACCAATTTCCATATTTGGTGTACTGAAATCTGCTTCTCTGTATTTTTTTATTAATTCTTTTTCTTAAAGGAATATTTCCATTCCTTTTTATTATTTCTTCTTTTTTTTTTTAGCTTAAGTATTTCACTGTCTCTGTAAGAAATAATTACTAGAGAGAGAAAAAATGAGAACAGCAACAGTACAAAGAAAAAGACAGTAATTTTCACAAAGAAATACTTCTTGCTATCTGTTTTGTTTAGGAGCAAATGTTTATTTGTTAAATGATGAGAGTGAACATTCCAGAAACTTTTACAAGAGGGGCAGGAAAAAGCAGATGTACTGGAATTGTAAACATTACAAAGTCTGCTTGGGTGGACAGGAAACAATATGATATTCCTAAATATTTCTCCTAGAGAGGAGGTCCCAGAATTTAATTTGTATAGGTACAGAAGGCAGAACTAAACTGAGGAAAATTTACCAGGAAGTAGATATTGAAAAAGTATGAGGAAGAATTTTCTAGTAATTGTAGCTTTTTTCTATGAACTGGAGGGACTGCCTCACAATGTAATGAATTTTATTCTCAGATGAATGATCATGTAAAATTTTGAGAGTAAAATGGGGTGCTAATAATTATAGTTGCATAATTCTTGAAAAAATACTGATTGATAAATTGGTTTTATTTTATTGGTGAACTTATAAAAATTTTATTAAAACTATACTAAAAATAAAATTCTTAACAAATAAATAAGACATATCTATGTATATTAAAGCAAAATATAAAAAGTACATGTATGATTATCTGCATATTAAAATAATATAAGCAGAGTTTTGTTTTTTGTTTTTGTTTTTGTTTTTTTTTGGTCCTGTTTGAATACCTTTCTTTTTTCACATTTTTTGATACTTATTTGAATACTTTAATCAGTAACTTACAGGTTAGGACATCTTTGCCTTTATGTTCCCTGCATATTTTACATCTATCAGCCTTATAATTCCTCTATTTCCTATGGACGCCACAGACTGGCAGGCTGACAGCTTCAGGTGTCCTATGGCTAGGGTGAGGACTGTGACAAGAATCACTGCCATCAGCTGCACTCTACTGGCTGGACCAAGCACCAAGAGGGGCAGCAAGTACCAAGATGGCATTCAGTGCATTCCATTTTATTACTATCTTGCACGATGTCTTTGGGAGGCTGGGGTTAGTTTATTGGTTCTTAGAAAGGTTTGGATGTCTTTTGGATTTAACCATGTGCTAAAGCGGGAACCTATTCACTACCCAAAGTCTCAATTACTCCTAGCTGAGTCCAAGCTGAAACTGGAAAAGTGGAAAAAGTCCACCAGACCCAACTTAGTATTTTTAATGCAACTATTACTAATAATGCTAGATTAAAAATGAAAAGCCAGAGCAAATGCTAAACTGAACAGGCCAAGACTACCACAGAGTGTAGACGGGGACCCTACTTGGCAAACAATCCGTGAAGATCTCAAACATACAAAATCATTTTCTCTTTATTTAAGCATCAATTCTACGCAGGCAGAAAGAATTCAAAGCAAACATTTGTGGGTATTTTAAGTGTCTAAAATGTGGTGATTCTAGTGCAGTTTTTTGGTACATTACTCATTCAAAGTGTCCCTCCAGTCCCATAAGAGGCTGGAGACGTTGGAGACCTCCAGGAAGGGAAGAAATTAGCTGACTGGTGGCTCAGTAACCTGCATTTGAATCTGGGCTCGCTACTTGCTGGCCTTAAGCAAGTTCCTATGTTCCACTCACTCAGTATCTCATTTTCTCCTTTGTAAGTTGGAGAAGGTTGCTAAGAGGGTTGAATGACCTAACAGTGTAAAATAGTATTTGTAATTTATTGTTTGTTAAATAAAATTGGCTCCAGAGCCACGTGGGAGGGAAAAGGAAATACGTCTGTTCCCAATGTGTTCTGTTTTTCAAGCTGTTGAACATTTCTCTTCACTCTCTACAAGGAAAGAACTGCCTTTTGTGGTAAACGAAGAATCCTATTTGATATGGTGACAAGACACAATGATGTAATTGCTGCTACTCTTAAAGGCTCCTTAATGCAAGACCATCTTGCTTGTGATTAGAAACGTAATTAAGGGCTTTTAGGTCCTTGTACTCCGGTTAGGAGATAGCCTTAAGATTTTGAAACTCAGAGCTATCCATGATACTTTCTGAAAAGAGCATTTCATTAAGTAGCAGCTTCAAAAAGAAAAATTAGAATGAGCTGAAAATCTCTTCAGATCCCCATCATAGTTACAAGGGAGAACAAAATGTTACCACCATAAACAGAACTGTGACTCATCATCAGATGGTCCCTGAAATTATGGTCATGAAAACCAAAATACTGTATCTAAGAAATCCTATAGCAGCTTTGATATACTGTAAGATTATGCCATGATTCTGGTTTTAGATTTAACTGCCTATCATTCTGTGTTTATGCTAACCTCATACCACTGTAGGACATTCAGTATTTTTTTCATTCTAGAATAAAATGTTCTTTAACTGAAAAACCATTCAGATGAATCACAGCCTAAGAAGTGCACGTGGGCAGCACAAATAAAATAAAAGTATTACCTTTGCTAAGGCATCAGAATATTTTTAAGCAGAATGCACTTATACGCAATGGTAATAATTGTGTTTTTAAAAACAGCAGTTGAAAAAAAACTTGTATTGCTGACTTGCTGACTCACCCGAATTTTGGTGTCTCTAGAAAATGCCAGATTGATGGTTTTTGAAAGTAACATCCAAGATGTAGGCACAAATGAGGGTAATCTGGTCATGGCATTCACACTTCTCTGACACCACCCCTGTTCGTTATCACCTCATTAGGACAGTCTCAGTTCCGATTCTTATCCTTCTGACACTATGATGAAAGAGGTTTGAGATTATGTGTCAACAAATAGCTATGATCTCCATCAAAATCAAAGGGTCAAGCTCAAGGCATTTACCCATGAAGTAGACTTGGCTCAATTAAGACTTACTGAAAAGCTCTCTGCAGGGCTATGCAATAAACCAGTTAGTTGCTAAGGGAGAAAGATCTGATCAGCCACACAGGAACATAGAAGCACTTCCACACACAGTTCACACACATTTCCATCTGTTCAGATTTTTTGACCCTTCAAAACAGAAGTCTGAGAGTAAGAACATGGGAAATGAAGTTCTTCCTCTTTAACTTTAGAGCTTCCTAATATGCCCCATAATTTTATGTAGTAAAGAACAATTCGTTAGGCCGAAGCAAAGTTCTTGAAAGGAGGTTTTGTTTGTGTAAGGAGAAGGCTCTTGCATTTCCTATACCTGCAACAAAATAATTTGAGTATGAGTTTTATTGGTAAGACATCAGCTTTTTCATGGCATCATCCTTTATTGTTTCATCAATGAAGGACCAAGTGATTTATATTTGAAGTTCAGACATGGAGTTGTGTTGATTCGATCAGTGCAGAAGTTGGCACACCATGGCTTGCAGTTCCAATCCAGCTTTCGCCTATTTCTGTAAATGTTTGTTGGAACATAGCCACGCTCATTTGTTTACATATTGTCTATAGCTGCTTTCACTAAGACAACATGGGCAGAATATAAAATAGTTGCTATCTGGTCCTTTACAGAAAAGTTTCTGATCTATGAATTAATATATATTTTTATAAAACGTTCTTAAAGACAGCCTGGGTCCTGGGAGAGAGAGGAAAGTAATACAGGTACAACTGGGCTAAGATTCATTCAGTGGTATTATATTCTGTGTCGCCCAAGTTTACCCAGCCGAGCAAAGTTGATTCTTATTTCTTTTGTGTCTCTCTAGACTCTAGAAATAGGTCTATTTTTGTAATCATTTGTTTAAATCTTTCCTATTTGATACTGAGTAACTTGAGAATAAAATTCATGCTCAATAATTTTTTATACTCAAATCAGGTACAATACTTGACATAACACTAAAAATTATAAGGAATTGAATAAATTGGGCAAGATTTCTCAGGATCCCAAAACAGAAGCATTTTATGATAGGTGCAAAAAAAGAGGTGGAGAATGCATTCTGTCTCATAGCAGTATGAATTATTAAAAAAAAAAAATTGAACATGAACTCTAACCCTGTGGTTATATGGAAGACAACCAGAAATTGATAGCGTCTGATGTGACTTGATCATACAGGTCAAAATAAGTAACTCAGAAGTATATTTAACAAAGATGAAGATTTGTTTTGCTTCTGATATTAATTTTTCTTTTAAAAATAAACACTATGAACCCCTATTAATTGAAATGATTGTGGGAATGGGATTCTATAGTTAATTTAACAGTCTCTTTAATTACTATACATTAATAGGTTTTCAATTTTTAAGGAGAAAATAATGAGATAAAAAATTATAAAACCATCTGGACAAATTTTAAATTTGCTTTATGATTCAGAAGGCACTTTGAGATCTTGAAGTAACACAGTTATCATAATGAACGTAAATAGTGGATGGTCAAATACTTGTTGATTTATATTCTATACTTCAAAATGGAGTCTAAGAAATTGGGCTGAAAATATGCTGACCCTGTGGTATATTTTGGAAATGGCTTCAAAAATTCCCGATATCAGCTTGTTTCACTTGTTATTTGTATTTTTCACACAGAGGCAAGTTGCAGTTCAAAAAAACTTTAGTTATTTGAGTTTCTTAGCTATTTGCATTGTAGATAAAGGGAAGTTTTACAGTTCTTAAATATCTTAAGAGTTGGCAGGCTTCTAAAGTACTTTTCCTTTCAATTTTGATACCAGTAATAAATATTAGTTTTTATCCATCTTAACCATCAGAAGCAAATATTCTACTATCAGTCTTCTTCCAAAATTGGTTTTCTGTTTCAATGTTCAAAGGGATGATTGTAATGTACTTAGACAGAGAGATAAGTTTAAATCCTCACTGAGCTACTTATTATATGTGTGATCGTGGACAAGTTATTTAATCTTTCTGTGTTTCAGTTTTCTCATCTGTGTAATAAAGATATTTTAAAAGGGTTATTAAGGTAAGGATTATAAATTAATGAATATAAAGCCTGTAGCTAACAAGTTTCTAGCACTAGAGATCTGAAAATGCTATTTTTCTCTTTAGAGTTCAAATTATTTTTAAAAATTTACTTTTTAATTTTTAAATTAACATACAGTAAAATACAGTGTTTTGGTATAAAGTTCTATGAGTTTTAACATATGTATAGATTCGTGTTATCATCTTACAGTTGAGATGCAGAACAGTTTCATCATATCAAAGAATCTCTCATGCTGTCCATTTGTGGTCACACTACCTCCAGTCAAAACTCATGGCAACCACCAATCTATTTTCCATCATTGTAATTTTTCCTTTACTAGGATGTTATATAAATGGAATCATAGGATGTAACCTTTTGAGACTGTATTCTTCATCCAGCGTAATACATTTGGGATTCATCCAAGTTTTTGTGTGCGTCAATAGTTTGTTCCTTTTATTGCCGAGTAGTATTCCATTGTATGGATGTATCATAGTTTGTTTATCCATTCGCCTTTTGAAGGACATTTGGGTTGGTGCCAGTTTTCAGCAGTTTTTTCTTTTAGGCTTTAAAGAAAAAAAAACAGTTTTATTGAGGTATAATTGACATGCAGCAAACCACATGTATTTAAAGAATACAGTGTAATACACTTTGACATGTTTATACCTGTGAAGTCATCACCACAATCAAGATAGAGAACATACTTATTACCCACAAGTTTCCTTATTCCCTTTTGTGATATAAATTCCCATTCCAAACCTCCCCAAGCAACCACTGATCTGCTTTATAGAATTTCCAGTTTCCAAAGTTTTATGTAAATTTACAAATATACTTCCCCCACCCCTCAGTCTTCTTTCAGAATGATCATTTTGAGGTTCATCCATGTCGCTGTGTGTACCAATAGTTTATTTTTCTTTGTGGTATTCCATTGCACAGATGTATGCAATGTGTTTATCCATTCACCTGATGATGGGTATTTGGGGTTCTCCTCCCCCTCAGTTTTGAGCTTTACAAACAAAGCTGCTATGAATATTTGTGTCCAACTATTCACAAGGATATATGCTTTGTTTTCCCTTGGGTAAGCATCTGAGTGGAGTGACTAGGTCATGTGGCAGGTGTATATGTGAAGAAACACACTTGGCTTTATTTTGTATTTATATCTGAGGTTGAGCCTCTTTTGTTTGCTAAAAATTCTATGTGTAATTTTCCATGAACAGGGTGCTTATATGCTTTGTCCATTTATTGAGTAATCCATCTTTCTCCAACTATCTGTGATGCTATTTTTAAAATAACTTATTTAAATTAGTTTCAAGTATACTGTACATTTGTTAGATATCTCTAGTTTTTGGTAATTTTTAATGGAGCTGCTGTGTGAACATATATTGTGTAACATGTTTTCACTTCTTTAGGGTAAATATCTAGGAGTGGGACTTTTAGGTCATATGACGAAATGTGTTTAACTTTGCAAGAAACTATCAAGCTGTTTTCCAGAGTGACGACCATTTTGCATTCCAGGAACGAATGAGAGCTCCACTTTCTTTGCATCCTCACCAACACTTGGTATTTTATTTTAAATTTTAGCCTTTCTGATGGGTGTAAAGTGGTATCTCATTGTGATTTTAATAATAATATTGATCACGATTTTTATGCATTTGAAAACCATGAATTTTTTTGGTGTAGTGTCTATAAAAATATTTTGTCCTTTTTGGGTTGTTTTCTTATGGGTGAGCTTTTAAGAGTTTTAAAAATTCTTTGTCTATTCTGGATGCAAATCTTTTATTAGATGTGACTTGCAAATACTTTCTCTCAATCTGTTCTTTTCATTTTCTTAACAGTTTTTTAATAAAATGAAGGTTTTAAAGTTTGATGAAGTTCAATTTATCATTTTTTTTCCTTTATGAATTGAACCTTCGGTATTACGTCTAAGAACTCTTTGACTATTCTCATATCATGTTTTCTTCAAAAGTTTTATAGTTTTATGTTTTACATTTAGATCCGGGATTCATTTTGAATTGATTTTTGTACAATGTGTGAGAGTTTTTGTGGGTGTATAAAAAAATCAATTAGCTGTATTTGTGTGAGTCTGTCTGTAACTCTATTTTATGCCACTGATCTTTGTGTGTATCTCTTTAACAATAGCACATTGCCTTGATTATTATAGTTTACTGTAATTCTTAAATTACTTCCAACTTTATTCTACTGCCTCAAAATTGTTTTGTCTATTCTCTTGTTTTTTTTTTTGTTGTTCTTTTGTCTTTCCATATAATTTTAGAATTAGCTTGTATATATTTACAAAATCCTTTTGGATTTCGACTGGAATAACATTAAATCTATAGATTAATTTGAGGATAATTGACAACTTAATTATGTTAAATCTTTAATCCATGGACACAGTATGTCTCTCCATTTATTTTGGCCTGCATTGACTCCTTTCAGCAGTATTGTATAATTTTCAGCATTCAGGTCTTGCATATATTTTGTTAGATTTATACACAAACATTTCATTATTTTGGAGCTATTATGTTTTTTAAAATTATTTTCAGTTTCCAGTTGTTCGTATTTAGCATATAGAAATAAGATTAAATTTTGTGTGTTGATTATATATCCTGAGACCTTGCAAACTCATTAATTAGTTCTTGGGTTTTTTTTGTGTGTGTGTGTATATTTTTGTAGATTCCTTTCTTCCTTTCTTTCTTTCTTTCTTTCTTTCTTTCTTTCTTTCTTTCTTTCTTTCTTTCTTTCTTTCTTTTTCTTTCTTTCTTTCTTTCTTTCTTTCTTTTTTCTTTCTTTCTTCTTTCTTTCTTTCTTTCTTTCTTTCTTTCTTTCTTTCTTTCTTCTTTCTTCTTTCTTTCTTCTTCCTCTTCTTTCTTTCTTTCCTTGCTTGTTTGTAACAAAATCCAATAAGTTTCAGTTGTACACTTTAACAATAAGGCATATATATGTTTACACTGTGTGTTTACCTTCCATAGTTAGATTTCTTTCTCTCACCATATATTTGACCCCTTTTAGGGAATCTTGTTTTCCTATCCATTCAGCTTCTCTATCTGTTGGTTGGAGCACTTAATTCTTTTCCATTTAAGGTATTTGTTGATAGGAATATAGTTATTACCATTCTTTATTCCTGTTTTTGATACATGTTTTTCTTTTTTAAAGAAGTCCCTCCAACATTTCCTGTAATACTGGCTTGGTGCTGATAAATTCATTTAAATTATTTTTGTTTGGGAAGCTCTTTATCTGTCCTTCCATTCTAAATGATAGCTTTGCTGGATAAAGTATTCTTAGTTGTAGATCCTGAGTTTTCATTGCTTTGAATATTTTGTGCCAAACCCTCTGTCCTGCATAGTTCTCTTTGAGAAATCAGCTGCCAGTCTTATGGATGCTCTTTTGTAGGTAACTATCTGCTTTTTCTCTTGCTGCTTTTAAGATTCTCTCTTTGTATTTAACCTTTGACATTTTAATTCTGATGTGTCTTGATATGGGCCTCTTTGGGTTCTTCTTTGTTAGGACTCTTTGAGCTTCTTGGGGTTGTATGTCTATTTCCTTCACCAGGTTAGGGAAGTTTCTCATCATTATTTCTTCAAATAGCTCTTGAACCTCTTGTTCTCCTTTAGGTACCTCTATGACCCAGATGTTTTTACATTTAATTTGTCCGATAGGCTCCTTAAATTATTATTATAATCTTGGCCTCTTTTTCTTGCTGTTCTGATTGAGTGTCCTTGCCTGCCCCATCCTCTATATTGGTGGTTTGATCCTCTTATTTATCCACTCTGTTGATTCTCTCTAATATACTCTTCACTTCAGATAATGTGTTCTTCATTTTTGACTGGTTTCCTTTTATAATTTCCATTTCCATTTATATTTTTTTATCTATTTATTAAAGTTATCACTGAGTTCATCTACCCTTCCACTAAGTACATTGACCATCTTTATAACCAGTGTTTTGAATTCTACATCTGTTAGATTGCTTGACGCCATTATATCTGGATCGCTATTCTGTTCTCTCATATGGTTCTGTTTCTTTGTATTCCCATTTTAGCTACTTTTCTGTGTCTGTTTCTATGTACTAAGCAAAGCTCTTAAGTCTCCTGGTCTTATTAGCATGGCTTTTCTGTAGTAGGTGGCCAGTAGCACAGTTCTGAGACGGTTTCAGCTGCAGGCCAAGTTTAGCACTAGCCTGTGTCCCTCCAGGGCCACCTGTTAAGATTCAGCAAGCAACCCACAGATGCTATGCTTATAGTTGCCTCAAGAAGCCACACCAGAAACCGAGGCCAGCTGCCACCAGCGTAGACTTGGAATTGGCTCAGTAAAGAGCACCTGACTCACCAAAGATACAAATGGATGTGGCTTGGGTAAGGCTGCATGTTGGGAAGAGTTTCAGGAAATCATTTCCTCTGGGTGGAGCGACCTCTGTTATCCAGTTTGATGAGGTCTCTCAGCTAGAGTGGCACTGCATCTGCACACTGGGAGGGAGCAGGGCTCAAGAGAGAAGCCATGGATACCTCCAGTACTTCTGCCAGGGAGAAAGCCTCACTTCCAGCCCTTGCTCCAACAACTCGGTGTCCCTCTATAAGTCTCTGGTGGCCCCAAACAGCCGACCCAGCGCTGGTGCTCAGAGCGAGCAGGTCCGTCACGGTGAAAGTCTGGTCACTGACATGGCCACTTTAAAAGGCGTATGCAGCTGCCAGCTACTGCAGCTATGGCCTCTGTTCCACAGCCTCTGTCCCACTCAGTCGCTCGGGACCAGGGAGCCTTGCGTCTTCACCCACTCTTATCTTCTACCATTACAGGAATGTCTTATTTCTCTCCCCAGTAGTAGGGCTTCTGTTCACCTAGACCCCAGGTGACTCTGCTTGTTGTTTGCTCTGTGTTTCCATCACAATTTTAATGTGGTTGCAAAAGGGATGAACAAAGTCTCTATCATCTATGCCAGTTTTAGGTGTCTCCCCTGCTTCATGAAGTTTGAAGCTTTGTTGTTCACTTAGGATTGTTTTGTCCTCTTGGTGAATTGACACTTTTATTATTATGTAATATACCTGTTTATCACTTTAGCTTTCTTTTGATTAGTGTTTGTATGGTATACCTATTTCCACCATTTTAGCTTTAACCTACCTAGTTTTTCTTTTTAAATCCTTTCTGACAACTTATGTCTTCTAATTTGTGTATTTAGACTATTTACTTTTAATGTAATTTTTGATGTATTTGGATTTAAGTCTACCATTTTATTACTTATTTTTTATTTTTCCCTCCATTTTTGTTTTCCTATTTCCCCTCTACTGCCTTCCTTTGAATTATGTGAACACTTTTAGTAATTTGTTTTAATTTTTTATGTTTGACTTTTTAAATAGTTTATGTGGTGCTCAAGAATTATAATATACATACTTAACTTTTCAAAGATTATTTAAATTATTACCTTATATATTATACAATATATATTACAATATATAATATATGTAATATATTACCTTAAAATATATTACCAGTATTTCAGTATATTACCTTTCTGCTTAGAATGTGGAAAGCTCATCACCCTATAGGTCCTTTTATTCTTCCACGTTTGTTGTAGTTGTCTCATGTATACCATCAATGTACACTGAAAATGATCAATTTCTGTTTTCATCTATCAAATGTATTTTAAAGAGCTCAAGAGAAATTGTATTTACCCAAGTATCTATTATTTCCGTGTCCTTCTCTTTGGTACTGATAGCATGTTTTTCCTTTGGTATCATTTTCCTTTGGTCTGGAAAACTTTCTTTAATAATTGTTTTATAGCAAGTATTCTGGCAACACATTTCCTTCGGTTGAGAAAACATTTATTTTATCTTTATTCCTGAAGGAAATTCTTGCACTTGAAAATATTGAGCCAATTCCTTCTCACCTCCATGATTTCATTTGAAAAAGAACATTTAAATTGTTGTTTCCCTGTAGGTGATATATTGTTCTCTCTACTTTTGAATATTTTTTCCTTTGTCTTTAATTTTTGGAGGTTTTATTATAACATGTCTTGGCATAAACTTCTTTGTGTTTATCCTGTTGAGGGTTTACTGAACTTTTTTTTTCATTTATAAATTAATGACTTTCATCAAAAGCAGGATATTTCAGGAATTATTTCTTCAGATATTTTTTTTCTACACCATCCTTCCTTCCTTTCCTTTCAGAACTCTGATTACACAAATATTATCTTTTTGGTACTGTCCAATAGGTCCTCTTTCCTGTCATCTCCATTCTGCTATGGAGCCTATCCAGGAAGACTTTTTTTAGATGTGTAAAGTTTTAAAAACATCATGTTAGTGAAAAGTTTCATGGAAAAATCCTTTGTATCCTACTGAGTCTTATATTTGCCCCATATCTTATATTTTCAACAAGGTATTATTATTAATAGTGCATTGATATAAGCTGCCAGTCAGACTGATGAACAAAGGAGAAATTATAAATCAGTTTTATGTAAATTATATATGTGAATGTCCACCAGATTTTAAATGTCCTTTCCATCAAATGATTTATTTTAATTACCCTCTCCTTGAATAGCATTCAGACAGAATGCATTGAAAGTGATGCTTTGTCACTACCAAGGTCATGCTAGAAAAGGCAAAAACAGCTTCCTGACTGCTTTTTTTCTTTAAAAACTCAGCCTTAGAAAGCAACCACCATGTCATGAGGGAACATGTACAGAGTACATGTAGTGTACTGATCTCCACAGCCAAGGCTCCAGGAAATCTCCAGACACCTGAATGAACAAGACTTCCAATGATTCCAGTTCCCAGCCTTCAAGCTGCACCAGCCAAAGCTGAATGGAGCATAGATGGACTGTCTCAACTGAGCCCTGCCGAATTGTTGATTTTTAAGCAACATATACATTGTTATAAGCCTCTATATTTTGGGTCTTTTTAAAATCTAGCAATTAATAAATGGAATAGATTTTGGTATTTTGTGACTGGAAGTGCTGCTGGGGATGCTGCTATAACAAAAAGCCTAAAGCATGTAGGAGTTGCTTTGAAATTTCAAACAGAATACTAATGAAAGACTAACACCTTGAAGAGACTATAAATAAAGAATAGCTTTTCTTCAAGCCTTCTAAGGCATTAACAAAATCCATCCACCAATGCTTTTCACTCTTTTAATTACATCTACTCCAATACCATTCAAGTACTAGAGATACTGCATATGTCAACATGTTAACTTTTACCTGTACCTCATTCCAATATGTCATAAATGAGTCTTAGTCATTGTTAGGCCACAGTATCCAGGAGTTAACCTCCCTCCCACACTCATGGTATGCAATGGCTGCTATCTGACTGATGAGTTAATTCGATTTCAAAATCTTATCCTGAGGGGCTGTTTTCTAAAGCCACTCCCACTCCAACTCTTAAATTGCATTCTCATGAAAGCAGAATTTGACTCTGTGCAGAATTTATTTGGGAGATAATCCCAGGAAACAGAAATGAGAGAGTAGAGAGAAGGAGACAGGAAAGGAGAAAAACCAGTAAATGGTATAATATTGTACAGGTTGTTGCTGAGAACAATTGGGACTTAATCCCACCTGTGAACACTGAAGAACCTTGTAGAATATTTAGAATTGTCTTGCTAAAGAATTTGAGGCTAGTCTATTTACATAAAACTCCTGTACATTTTCTGAGAGTTGTACTCTTGGTTATTAATACTTTTGTATCTACTATGTGACTTTCAAGACTTCAGAAAAAAGCCCTGAGGCAGAAAAGCCAAGAGATGACTATATGTATGGATTGTTGACCTCAGCTGAACTGAAATGGATGAACTGATTGAGATATGGCTTTGGACGTCACAAGTGTCTATTATACCTACATTTATAATTGGAGGGTATGTATGCAGTGTTTCAGATAGGTTAGAGTAGAATTAGTTTTGCATCCAAGCTAATAGCATTTTTGGCAGCCCATGAGCCCTATGTTAAAAACTCCTGGTCTACAAGCTCAGTAACTCTGTATTCTCTTTCTAGGCACACAGGAAGCCTCACTTTGCAGCCTTCCTTACAATTAGGCTGCTCATGTGCTTGGCCTGACTTTGAGACGATGGCTAGAGGACAGAAGGAAAGTATACTACTTCCAACTCTGTTTCCTAAAATTACCGCATTCTTTGCTCATCAGCCAAGAGAGATTTCAGTGGGAAGATGATGGAGTCACATGATGGAAGGAAATTGGATCCTTGACTCATCACTTGAAAGACCACAGCCCAGGCTAGTCACCTTAACTCCCATTAGACAGTGACTTGAGTGAGAAATAAGCTCTGTGTGTTTGTGTGTGTCCATGGGTATTATGTGTTATTTATTTTAGCCATTGGTATGTATTACTTTGGTTAATATAGTCAGAGTGGTACCTTACATAAGACCTTTCTTGATTCTCACTCACTACACTTTGGTTATTGAAGAAAAGTATTAGTTATTACCTTTTTATCTTATAGGCAGGCATGTGATAATAATTGACAGAATCATGTTTGTGGTTTGCTTTTAGTTTTTTATGGCCTGGGAAAGAAATCAGCTCAAAGCAGTAGTATCATTATTTTTAGATAACTCATTGCTTTCTTCATAGTTGGGGAAAGTTTCCCATTGCTATCTTACACGTGTTGAACACAACTTGAAAGAGAAATTCTCCTTCGTAATCCCAAGATAATAAACATAAGAGAAAGAACCAGCATGAAATACTGTCTGCTTTCTCCTTTATCATGAGCGGCCAAGAAAAATATCCTGGATATAATAAATATGAATCAATGGAAGACAAGCAGATAATCACTTTGATTTCAGATAAATAAAAGAGAAGCTTGCCTGGCATTTTATAATATGTCTTATCATTTTTAGACAAACATAAGAATAATATCTCTTCAGTGTCAGAGATGAACTGTGACAGAGAAGTAAGAATACTCCCTCTTGTGGTTCTTGAGAAAAATAATCCCAGCTAGGAGAGCATATTGAAAAAGTAGAAATTCTGGGTTTAAAGGTAACTTCAGTGGATAATTAGAACGTATCCTTTTCTCTCTGGCTTGGTTCTGTGAAGCTGAGTAAGCATTTGAGGCTGTTTTGATGTGGATCATCTTGAGAATAATTGTGAGCTGGTACTGCTAACCTCGGGGAGGAGCTGAGAACACGACATGAGGAAAGGGCTCTTCAACCTGAACCTGAAGAAGGCTGCTTTCCACGAGGAAATTTTTCCATGAAAGGTTAAAGAAATAATAACTGTTGCTAAATTTCTTTTTTCTGTAATTTGCAACTGGTTCCTAAATGTGGCCTTATCCTTGCTCTTGGGCAAGCTTTGATTTAAGAGGAGTAATTTGGTGTTAGGACATTATCTCCTTTAAAACACATTTCTCATTGTTTTGTGAGGTGGGTGTAAATGTATTTCTCAGATATTTGTTTTTTCCCCCTGTCTATTTGGAATCTTATCTAGCAGCTTTGTTTTCCTCAGGAGATTCTTGGCTGCAAAATACTTGAAATAGGAAATTTACTCATTTCTTAAGATGTAAAATAGGGATGGCATCGTAACTGGAAGACAGCATATATCCTATGTCTGTAGTGGTTTGATGTGAAATTATCATTCGTTTTCTCATAATTGATGTCTCCTGTATTTTTGCTTCTAATGTTTCACGATTAGAAACATGATAACTCCCGTTCTGAGGAGGGTTGACATCTGTGCAGGAAACTAATATCTATTTATCTTTCTATCTTTTTCTCCCTCTGGTTTTCTAGTTAGATTGAGCATATTGTTCTGGTTTGCCCAGAAAGGTCCTGGTTTACACTGCTGTCCCTGTGTCCTGTTTGGTTTAGGATGTGTTCCTTTCCCATTTTTTTCCAAATGAAATTTTAATAATTTCAATTTTATTAGTCTTAAAATGCAACTTTAAGAAGACTGGAGGCAATTTTAAATTTAAAAAGATTGAAATATTACATTGAAAAAATACATTCTTTAGGAAAATACTCGTGACACTATACTAGAAGCAAAGAAACTGATTGTAGTACATGAATTGTAATGGAAAAAGAAACTACCTTGGACTGGTGAACATATCAGCTTTACTTAAGTTCCACTGGAGAGACAGGGCACATGGCCACCAAGGTACATAGCTACTGGGAAATGTAGTTTAGCTGTTGGTCCAGAAATGAGAAATGGGTTGAGGAACCATCTATTTAGTCTCTGTCACATTATTTTAGAATAAAAATTTCTTATGGACACCCAGTCAAAAAGGGGCAGAATTAACAACACACTTGAATCTACTTGACTTCAAATCCCAACATTTACCACTGTAGCGGCTCAGAACAAGTCACCCCAAGGTGTGCTTCTGTAGCATGTGGATTATTTTGAGCTAAAGCAACTGAGACTCTGCGGGCTCAAAAGAAACTTCTGCACCATTTTGCCGCCCCCCCCCCCATCTCTATGGCAGGGCAATTGCTCATCATCGAACATCTGTTCTTATTGTTCTGCAAGGAACCTCCTCCCTTCTGAAGCTCCAGGGAACCTTACTTCCTCCTTAGCTCAGAAGGCTATATATACCTTAGTTTTAATTCCTGTCTCTCTGAACTTCTCATGTATGTGGGGTCCCTGACGATCATGCGTGTGGGGTTTCATACATATATGTTAATTAAATTTGGTTATTTTCTCTTGTTAATCTATCTCATATAGATTTAATTATTAGACCAGCATAAAGAACCTTCAAGAGTAGGGGAAAGTTTTTTCCTCCACCACATCATCACAGCCCAAACTCTTTGCAGTTTCCAGAAATCACACTTTATAGCACTATTTATATCTTTGTCTATGATTAACAGAAGCCAAGATTTAAGTGATTAAAGTTATTTCTCATTTTACCTGAATTATAATACCTGCATACATTTTGGAAGCCATGACTAAGTATAAATATTGAAAGGATTTTTATACACTTGCCTGCCAATAATTTAGATTTGATATGAATTTACTTGTTGTGGAAGTCTATTTATCACCTTAATTATACACACACAGAAAAATAGCCTTCTCTTTTCCTTATGTATTCATCTATTTTATTTTTTTCTGACTTGAGGTCATGGAGTTAGAAACAGAAGCTCATAGGAGATTTTATTATTTTTTCTGGGTTGAGCATATACACATAATCTGATTTTTGCTCAGAGTTTTTCATTAGTTTTAAGGGTGAGTATAATATAAACCTGGAAGGTTTCTCTCTTTATATGCATCATTCTCTCCCACATAAATAATCTTGAGACTCATAAACAGAAAATAAAATTCTGAAATTAAATTCCCCATTGCCTTTGTTGACTCATTTTATCAACTGTTGACTGGTTGGTTTAATAGAACAACTCCTTAAAAACACATAACAAATTGACTAATCCACTTTGCTATTTTCCCATTTTTTTTCCCAGAAGTTAAAGCAGATAACAGATTTTTTTTTTTCTTTCTTTCTTTTTTTTGGTCCAACAATGAACAGAATTATATGGATCTCAGAATTGGAAGATAAAAATGTAGTAAGACACATATTACATAGCTTGGGTAGTAGTGGTCTGTACTGCTTTTTGGAGTTATTTTCTGCCAAGGATGATCTTACCTGACACCTGTTAACAAGCAAAGTTGAAAAAAATCAAAGATTGCTTGATGGCCTTTAAATCCCTCCAACCCTTACATTTATGTCTGCCTCTTTTATAACTCAGCCAGAGTTCACAGTTGGGCAGTCTATGCATTTATAGAGAAAATTGGATGGGAAAAAGTGAAAAGAGAGGACACAATCATTCCTTCCCACAATACTAACTATTCTTGCTTTGAGTCTGCTATTCTCTATTTTATTCTTAGAAAACAAGGCCTAATTTTTTACTTGATTCTGGACCTTCTTGCAACACTGACTATTTCTCTACTTATCCTTTCTGGAAATGTGTTTGGTTAATTGTTTCTTTGCCCTTATCCTTTCTAAGCACAAAAACTCTGAGGAAGCATGTAAACTAGGGAATCATAAATCCCCATTTGTCTCAAACTACAAGTCATACATTTAGCTGTTCAACAGGAAACATACTCTGTCTGTTCCACAGAGAGTAGTAGTTCAGTGTGCTCAGTGTTCTGACTGACACAAAGCTCACAGATTCCATATTGATAGTATGTAAATGTAGCCAGAGAACAGGCTGTAGACTCAACTAGAATTCGGACATGTCTGGACATGCCCGGTATGCTGGTAAGGCCATTTCCCCAAAAGACTTGTTTTTCTGATGGACTAAGGAGAGTTTTGAGAAAGTATTTGTCCTGAGAGAGAAGAGTTTGATCCTGTAACAAAGCCTTAGCTCCTTGGATGGATGGGTAATTCTGAATAGTATCACAATTTTCACTTTCATTTGACTTGTAGCCAAAACCACATTGGATTCAGTTTAAATCCTGCAGAGAGCAGTAGGCCTGTACTTAAATCCCCAAAGATCTGATTTTCTAAAAAATCTCAAGTGTAGGTGCACAAACAATGCTTTATTGGAGCTCTTTAAACCAGTGTTATGCAGAGGTGAGAGAAGCCCTTCCCACATGGTAACTGTGTAGACAGGATTTTAAAGATGCTTCTCCACCCACCCCTGCTTCCCACCCCCAAGATTTCTAATCCACAATTACTTACTCAAACACTAATCCAGGTACTTTTTTGAAGGGATTTTGCAGATGCGATTGAAGTCCCAAATCAGTTGACCTTAAAGTAGGGAGATTATCCAGGTGAGCCTGATCCTATGGAATGAGCCCTTTTAAGGCAGAATTTTTTATGGGCAGGAGCAGGAGAGGAAGTAAGAGATTCAAAGCACAAGGGTTGGGGGAGGGGGGGGTTTGGTGCACTTGCTGGACTAAAGATGGAGGCCTGTGCTAAGGGATACAGATGACCTTAAGAACAGCTAGTAAAAAAACATGGACCTGGACCTCAGTCCATATTTGGCCAAAGACCTGAAGGAGTTTGGAAGCAGATTTCTTCCTGGGGCCTCCAGATAAAAGCCCATCCCAGGAGACACCTTGAGTTTAGCTTTATAAAACCCTACGCAGAGAACTCAATTGAGCCATGTCAGACTTCAGACTTATGGAAGTGTAAGATATCATTTATGTTGTTTTAAGTCACCACATTTGTGGTAATTTTCTATGCAACAATAGAAAACTAATGCAGAAGCAGAATATGATAAGGCTTGTATGTTATGGGACTCAGGCCTCAGCCATGGTGGGAAGCCCCAGCATCCCACACACCTGCTGGTATACAGTGGATGATGCCCCATGGTTAATGGTGGGACATGGTAAAAGATTTGGTGAGTGCTTGTGAAACATTGCTTAGGAACTCCCAGAAATTTTCCTGGGTAGGGGAAACAACCACTAAAATTTGGACTGTTATTATTAAAATGAGTCATTAGAACCTAATAAGCTAATGAATTGAGAGAAATTCTATACATCTATACATCTCCAGAGAAATCTATACATCTCCATGAAGTCCAGGTTAGTTCAATCTCCTAGCATACATTTCATTCACCAAAAGAGACACGGTTGTTTTTGTTTTTGTTTTCCGATTTACTTCTTCCACTCCCAAATTCCTGTTCCTTTTTCTTGGTCTCTGATCACTTTTCGTAGATGCCAAGTGTCAGCACCGAGCTGATGGAGAAGGGAAGGTTCAATGGTGAGGTGCTCAGTTGGAAGAATGCACAAGAGGCCGACATGAGAATGAAACAGCAGGCACCAGCTTTACTGTGCGGAGTGCAGTTCTATTGGGGGAGTGCAGTCTATTGCAGGGGGGCAGTATTGCACGCACTTCTCCTGCTCCCCTTTTTGTGCTCCCCTTCTGCTCTCTAGGGGACCACATGGCTCCACACAGATCAAGAAACAATAGTGGCATTCAGCCACACATGTGTGATACAATAAGCTGAAGTACGTTTACATACGTTGGACTCAGGCGCCCTACTACATTAATGTAACATTCTAAATCCGGGGTCCTATTTCTAGCTGCAAGTCTAGATCATGGTCCGACCTGGGACCTGCCAGGCCTGGGACCCACACCAAGAGATGAATTTAGTAAGTATATCCTTGGATAATGAAAACAGTAGAAATAAATATATCTTTTTCTTTATTATTAATTATTTTTGCTACTAAGATAAAATAACACCTTATTCTTGAGAGATAGGTCACCTTTTTTCAGTATACTTAAATGCCTTTATCACAAACTTCCTTTAAATAGTGAGCACACATTTTGTATTGGGTTCTTGACAAAGGAAATTTGATCAAAATAGAGAGAGTATGGACTTTTCATTTCAAAGCCAAGATAAAGATTAGTACAGAGATGGCTGTAGTATAATTGTACTGTAATTTTATAAGAATATTATTGGGAGACAATTCCGTATAGATCTTTTGCCTTTCTGCACGTCTTCTGAGCAGATACACTGACAACTTCTGTTCTAAAATATATTTTCAAGTGTGTTTGTTTGGCAAACAGCTTTGGAAGATAAAGATAGTGCCTGTCTCTGAGGCAAAGGGCAGATCTGTTTGCTTTCCAGGATAATAAAGATAATGTCTCTTTCTGGAGCAAAGGTTGGACAAATTTGATGGCAGTCTTCTTTAAAAGTTCTGTGTTTACTAAGCTCAGGGCATTTCAGCTGTGATACAAACCCTGTGTGCACCAACTTGTTCCTTAGTTTGCCTGAGACTTTCTTGATTATAGAAAGTCCTGAATAACAGGAACCCTTCAGTTTGGTGCAAGTCAGGGAGTTGATCATCTAGTGAGCTGCATGTACCTGAGATACTCCATATCACACCCACAAAATTTTGAAGCAGAGAACCAGTATAAACTTAAAGTTCATGCTGTTACTGTATTTAAGTAATAAAGTCCTTTAGTTCTGACCCAAAAGTTCATGTCTTCAGCTAGCACCCTTAAAACTGTGGTAGGCTAACTTTGTTAGGTAGACAGTACAGTAAAATATCAGACCCTCACAGTTCTTTACAAATATGTCTAGTAATTGTTGGAATTGTAGCCAGAAAAAAGTCTATTTTAGATTGGGGAAATGGAGTAAGTCCGTAAGCTTCCTCTAAAGTTTTCCAAAAGCTGTTTTATGAAATGAGTAATTCAAAAGTAGATCGACTTATAAAAGTGAACTTGTAAGAACTTATTTAATTTATCTTTCCCTTACAATTATTTTTCTCTTACTCATAGGTTGTTTAGAAGTGTATTGCTTCATTTCCAAACATTTAGGATTTTTTTCTCTAGTTATCTTTATGTCACTATCTTTTAGTTTAATTCTACTCTCATCAGAGAACATTCTCTATACTTTCAACTTTGAAATTTGTTAAGATTTGCTTTGGTCTATTTGGCAAATGTCTAAGTGCATTTTTAAAAAAACTGTACTTTGTAGTTGTTGGCTATAGGTTGTCTGTATGTCAGTTAAGTTAAGGTGGTTTATTTTGTTGTGCAAATCTTCTATACTTTTACTGTTTATTTTCCCCTGCTTATTCTGTTAATTATTGTAACATTTCCAAGGATGATTATGGATTCGTCTCTTTTGCCTCTATTTGTTAGATGACAAAGATTTAGTATGTTTTATCTTTCTATTTAATGGACTCCATCATTTCGAAATGTCACTATTTTTGTTAGTACAGGCATATCTTGAAGATATTGCGGGTTCAGTTTCAGATAACTGCAATAAAATGAATATCGCAATAAAGTAAGTCACATAAATTTTTTGGTTTTCCAGTGCATATAAAAATTATGTTCATACTATACTGTAGTCTGTTAATGTACAATAAGATCATGTCTAAAAAAATCAATGTATGTATTTTAATGAAAAGATATCTTATTAGTAAAAAACGCTGACCATCATCTGAGCCTTCGGGGAGTTAAAGTCTTTTTGTTGATGGAGGATCCAGCCTCAATGTTGATAATGGTGTGAACCTACAATTTGTGAAAAATACAGTGTCTGCGAAGCACAATCAAGTGAAGTGCAATAAAATGAGGGGTGCCCGTACTTAAAGTTGACGTTGTTTGGTATTAAGAACACTGTACTAGCATTCTTTTGTTTAGATTTTACATGATGTACTTTTTCCAGTTTTCTGTGTCCTTCTATTTAAAGTATAAACAGCATTAGTTGGATTTTTTTTTTTTTTTTAAGATTCAGTCTTTGCCTTTTAATAGGAGACTTTGGTCCATTTACATATAACTACTGACATAGTTGATGTTACAGACTGAATGTTTGGGTCTCCCCCAAATTCATATGTTGAAACCCCACTCCCCACACGTGATGGTATTAGGCAGTGGAGATGTTGAGAGGTAATTAGGATTAGATGAGGTCATAAGGCTGGAGCCCTAATGAATGGGATAAGCACCCTTAGAAGGGGAGCTTGCCTCCCTTCTCTGCTTCCTGCCTTGTAAGGACACAATAAGAAATCAGTAGTCTGCAACCTGGAAGAGGGCTCTCACCAGAACGCAACCATGTTGGCACTGTGATCCTGGACTTTCAGCCCCCAGAACTGTGAGAAATAAATTTCTGTTGTTTATAAGCCATCAGTCTATGGAATTTTGTTATAGCGGTCCAAACTAAAACAGTTGGGTTTATATCTACCAACGTATTGTTTTCTCTGTGTTAAATCTGTTCTTTGATCTTTGATTTTTCCTTTCTTTAATTACTTTAGATTAACCAGGTGTTTATTTCTCCATCTTTTTTTCCTATAGGATTTTTAGTTATATATTGTAAAAATTATTCTCTTGGCATTTCCCATATAATTACAATAAACATCATATCTTATTGTGGTCTACCTTAAATTAGTAACTTCACCAGTTACTGACCAATGTGAAAACACTTGGACAGTTTAATTCAATTTACCTACCTGCCACCATTTGTGCTAGTGTTACCATACATATTAATACCATGAGACACTGACATGAGTTGAGGGGAATTTGAATGCAGTTTTTTGGATCCCTTTCTCAATTCCTTTCCTGTCTGGAATTTTGGTGTTCAATTCCAAGCCATTTTGGCAGTGCTAAACTCAGACCTCTTTCCCCTCAGTCCAATAAGACTGCCATGTGCTCTTTGAGCTCTATTCCCTACATCACAATTTGAAAAATCCCCTCAGAAAAAAACCATAGCATGAACAGAAAGCTCACCATATACCATATATGCTCCCCTGCTCTCAGGAACTGAGAGAATCCTACATGTCTTCAACCAGCTGATTTATGTATGTCATCTAGCTTTTGTGGTTGTTTTTGGCAGAAGGGTTAGTTCAGTACCAGCTACTTTATCATGCATGGTTGAGAGTGGAAATCCCTTAGAACATTTTTATAAACTGATATTTCTCCTCACGTAATAGCAGGTACACCAGTGATATAGTTCATGCAAATGCATGATCATTTTTCTTTATTTATCTGTTTCCAAAATAATATGATTCCCTAGCATCCTCCATTGTTGACCAATTTAAAATTTTTGATATAATTGTGAACTCATGGATTTAGACATATTTGCTGTACTTCCATCCCTTGTAGATATTATTGTCAATTCTGCCCCAATTTTCCCTTCTTTGACTATTAGAAGCCTCTTTAAGTCAGCTCCTGAGTCCTTTTGACATGACCCTGGTGGTCTTTGATATCCTCCTTGTTATATGGATGACAAGCTATTCCAGGATCATCTTGTGTATTTTCCCACTTTAAATGTAAGGAACCTGAGACAGAATATGCGAGAAGGATCAAGGGCAAGTTGTGTTCTCAGGGCACTGCCAACTTTCAGTTAAAGCAAGAAGGCAAAGAGACTAACTAGAAGAATAATTAAAGATATAGGTGATTTTACTGATGACAGTTCATAATTTCTAGAAGGCACAGAGAGGTAGGAAAAAGATGCAAGATTGGGTAAAACCGGTGAGTGAAAGGAGAAAAGAACATGGAGAATGAAAGCCAGGTGAGTACCAACATTATATTTTAAGCCACTTAGTATATGTTCTAAAAAATTTCAGCATATTAAAAATCACCATTAAACAATTCTCATGTCACTGGTAGATGCATACTGATAGGACTTGACTGAGGATATTTGTGTAATGGCTGAAAAATGACTGCTAGAAATTTATTACTTACAGGAAAATTACTGCTTGGCTATGTCCATGAGAACATGGCTACGTCCATAGAAACATAGGCTGTTACCCATAGGAACATAACATTCTAAACAAGCTTTCTGCTTCTGTAACCCCACTTATGCACCTGACCTGTGGGTTGACAGGTAATGAATAGCAGAAAGATAGCCCTTTGTGTTTAGATAGAATGAAGAATGGGATTTTGGGTTTAAAAACCCTGTACCTCTACATTTCGGGGCTGCTTAATTTGGGGTCTGCGTACCCCTGGCAGACCCAGCTGGCTGAATAAAGAGTGTTTCCTATAACTCACTGAGTTCCGGTGGTCCGTGTGTCTTTTGGGGGCTGGTGGCCACAACATTTTTTGGCCATGTCTTTGGTTTTATCTGGAAAATATTTTTGTACAGTGCTCAGAAAATGTGAATATTTCCTCCTTTTCATTATCCAACTAACGCGTTCCCCTTGAGTAGCGGGAAGTCAGACATTTGTGAACAAAAAAGAGGCTCTGTAATAAATCTGATCAAAAGTGACCTTGCAGGATGATCTGATCATAAATTCCTAACTGGGCAGGTCATGGTGAGTAGTCACACCCCAGGCCTATTAAAAGTTTATCTTTGTCTTAAGCAAGCCCTGTGCATTGTCTTTTGTGGGTCTGGGTTAACACACCTTTGGAATGCCAGAGCGATCCTCTTTCTCATACCCCTCAAAGATATAACCACCCTCAAGGTAGCACAAAATCTTGTTAACTTGTGATCCAATCAGCGATTTCTTTGCCTTACTTTCTGCCACCTTCATGTAATCTTCCTTAGTTTCCTCTTTAATTCCAAATCTATAAAAAAGAACTGCAAAATTGTCATTTGCTGAAGCATTTGAGAGCTTGCTTCCTGGCATGTTGTCAGTTTGGCTCAAATAAAGTCATAAAAATTGTCTACAGGTTTGGACATTTCTTACATTGACACTGTAGAGAAAGAATTAGTAGAATGGACAGTAATTAATTTGTACATTTTATTCAATAATAACTCTACCCACTATTATGTTACTATTATACTTATAATACATTTAAAGATATTTATTTCATCTACATTTATTGTATAAAGAGTTTTAGTGTTGTAGACAAAAAAGTTTCTATGGAAAGTAACCTCGCAGGGTACTCTGATCATAAGTTTCTAACTGGGCAGGTTATGGTGGGTAGTCATGCCCTAGGCATATAACTTTTTTAGTAAAAAGTTTATCTTTGCCTTAAGTAAGCCCTGTCCAGTGTTTCTGTGGACCTAGGTGAACACATCTTTGAAATAAGCTAACCACCCTCAGAAAAGTGCATAATCTTATTAACTCTCCTGTAATCCAATCCCTGCCTTTCTTTCTCCCACTCTCATGTAATCTTCCATAAATTCCCTGCTTAATTTTAAATGAGTAAAAGAAACTGTGAAACTATTTCTGTGACTTCAGATCTACCTTCCAGGCAATTGTCACCAGTTTGGGCTCAGATAAACTCTTATGAAAATTCTCTAAAAGTTTGGATGTTTCTTATATCAACAGTGTGTAAACTGTTGGTTGACATTTTCTTGTTGAGTTGATGGATTTTACAGAAATTCCTGGGATGAAAAATATAGTTGTTTGCCACAGTGTGTGTGTGTGTGTGTGTGTGTGTGTGTGTGTGTGTGTATTACATGGTTTTGATTTTCACTGCAATAGATGAGACAACATTTCTGATTTCAACAATTTCATTAAGTCTAGTGGTAGAGAAAGGTAAGTTACAGAAAATATTAAGATAAGTAATAAGTGCTTTAGGAAAGTATGTTTGGGCAGCAGGGAGTACCATAGGCTTTGCTGAGGAAATGATCCTTAAGCCTGCTTGATGGAGTTCACCCACAGTGGAAGAAACCATTCCAAACAGAGGCAACAACATGTTCAAGGGCGAATAAGGGAGAAAGATAGGAGATGAGGCTATAATGTTGCTAAATCTATAGGTCTTTTTGCCATGATAAGGAGTTTGTACTTTATCCTATACCGGAAAGGGAAAATAACCATTGGTTAAAATTAGGTATAGGGAAGAGAAATTTAATTAGTAAAATATAATCAGAACATTTAAATAATTAGATATGGGAGATTAGGGAAAAGGACAGGTTAAGTGTGCTTCCTAGGTCTCTGATTTTATAACTGGATGAATAATAGAGTGGAGTGGGGTAGAGTGGAGTGGGGGTGGAGTGGAAATGAGCAGGCATTGAGGGAATGTGAATATGATGAATTTGATATTCATTTATCTCTGTTAATATATTTATCTATAGTTCTGTGTAAGTGTATCATGGTATTTTTTTAACCTCATATATCTCTTAGGATAACCTCTCTACTTTTCACAGATAATGAAATGTATTCTCATGTTTTTATTAGGAAACATTTATCTTGTCTTGCTGGCCTTTCAGCTGTTTACTTGTTCTGCAAGCTTTCATGTTTTCTTGAATAATGTTATGTACCCAGTGGATATTTTTATCATGAAAAGTCACACATGGGGCTTTTTCTTATAGAGATAATATTAGTCACTTCAAAACAGTGTAATCACACACAAAAAATTAAAATTGAAATTGCCATATTGAAAGTTGGCAGATATGCTTGTCATAGAGGTTCAGAACTTGTCAACTGATTTCGACTTTAAGGGAGGAGTTAACTGAAAATCCTTGAGGAAGATGCAGGCACCATGGAGGCAGACAGACAGGACAAGGTCTGAATGGAAAAGGATGCGGTTTGGGAGGCTGTTTCATGCTCATTTCTGGCTTGCATTAGAGTCTGCCAGATTAACCGAGTTTTCAATCACCTTGCTATTTATTTCATGTATAATTTTACAATAGAGAAGTTTGCTTCTGTAAATATAAAGATTGAGAAAGATATAGATAGGAATTATTTCATTTAACCAAGTTCCCTGTCTTGGGATGAAGAGTCATGAAGCACTTTCATGGTGTCTCTCATTTGTTTCTTTCTGCCTCAGGTCAGGCCCACATTATGTCACTCCTCGCCTTTTGAAACCACATCCTTGTTTTCAGACATCCTTCCTTCTGATACATTTCCAACACTGCTAGAAAGAACTTTAGATGCCATTCAAGCAGTCTTAACAATATGCATGTTGTTAAGTTAATTAAAAAAGGAGGCCATTAGACTGAGGGAGCCTGCTGAAGCAGACCACAATCTAAGCCTGTAAATACCTCAGGGTCATGAAAGGAAAAATGCTAAGGACAACCAATCACAAACAGCCAACTAGGCTTTAATCTAAAGCCAATCCATAATTTTATTTCTTTGCTTCCACACTTTCTCTATATAAGTCTTTCCTCCAGCTCCTGTCAGCACAGCTCTTCTACCCACTTCTGGTTTGATGTTACATGATTCCATTGATAAATGCTCAAATAAACTCTTAAATGTTTTAATATGCCTCAGTTTATATTTTAACAATGTTCTCTGGGTCAGTTTGTACTTTAACCAGACCTTTATCTTTTGTTTTTAACTTTAACATGAGGTAATGTTTTTGAAATTTCTTTCCCTAAGGCTTGAATAAAGTACAAATATTTTACATTGGCCTTTAAAGCCTTACATGATCTGGTTGTAAATTTGTTATCAGCTGCTCTTTCCTTCAGCCATCATGAACCACTCCATGTGTCTTGCTTATGTCATTTCATTTTCATAGGGCCTTGTTGTCCATCACTGGAGTGTAGGCACCATGAGGGCTGATCTCCAGGAATTAGAGCAATGGGAAAGATTTCAAAGTGAATGAATCATTCATGAATCATCCATTAATTTGTTTACCTCCTTCTCAATCTCTGCATATCTAAATTCTGTGCTTACTTTAAGGTTCAGATAAAATATTGCTTCTCCTATAATACTTGCCCAGATTCTTTCAAAAAAAAATTCATGTAATCTGAATTCCCATAATATTTTATTTGTGCCTCTTTTGTGCTGTTTATTTTCTTTTTGAAATTATTCTTTACATAGTCTCTAGAATGGAGTCTGTATTATATTTATTTTCGTATCTTCCTTAGACCCTAGACTCATGGTAGCCTACACTTAGCACATACTAGGTACTTGGTACACATATGGCTCTTTTTTTTTTTTTTTTTTTTTTTTACTTAAAAGAAAACCTAGTCAAAATAAAGTTACAGCCAATTTTGTTATCATCATTCCAATGATTAAAAGCTTTAATAATAAGAGCCACGCTTTACTGAAAATTGACTTTGTGCCAGGCAAACTAATCACTTTAAGCGATTATCATGGATCTTTAAAACTACCTTGCGAGGGACCATATCCATTTAAATGACGAGCATATTGAAGCTGAGACTGAGTCTTATATTGGCTAAGTATGTGAACTGAGATTTAAATACTTATCTGACTGACTCCAAAGCTCTACCCACTAGGCCACACTGCTTCACTCTTTGGATTAAGAAATACCTTTGGTTAACTAAGTTAAATGTCTTGTGTGATGTCCACAGTGGAGACACAAGAAGCCTGGGTATCTGTAGTGATAGTTCTTAGTCCTCCTAATGGATATCTAATGACAATGTTGCTAACAAAAGAAGAAGAAACCCTTACTAAAACTTTTAAGTGAAGACCTAGAATCTAAGTTTATCCTCATCACCACTTTCTTTAATAATTAAATATTACAACCTGGAATCTGATGGTGAAAGGGAATTTTGGGAGTGTTCCTAACTGTGCTATCTGATTACAGTTTAAAGACCTGTATATTCTGAGGACCAGCAGTTCACAGGATTGCCTTCCTCTGTGCTGCCTCATTAACCTAACATCCCCTGCTTGCTTTATCTCCAGTCATCCCTGGGATTCACTAATTGTAATGTCTCTGGAGTCGATGGAAGGTAAAACCACATAGGTACAAAACAAATTAACTGCAGAATTGCCAGCATCAACAGATTTGTGTCCTTGTGGTTTTCTTTTTTTGTTAAAAATATGTATTGGCTAGTCAATCAATGTTTAATTCTGTAATTGTGTAGTGGGTGTTCATTACATTTTACATGGGAACTGGAGAACATTACCTTTCTTCCATCTATTTTGCTGACAGAAGTAGGTAAATAAGGGATGTTCTAGCTCTTTCTTGATTGTCTTTTTCTGCTCCTCTACTCTGTCCCTGGAGAGTTTCTGCCTCTTCTTCAGCTCTTCTTTTAATATCTCCCAGTATCAATAATTAATGAATGGAAATATCCTTTTTTCATATAGCGATTTATATTTTGCATGTCCACATTCTTATTTTAGCCTAAAAATAACAATCTACAGAGGGTAAACTAATAGCATTTTCATTTCCATTTTATTGATGAGGAGACAAGTCCTTTTCCTTTTGAATGTGAGAAAAGTAGCATTTGTAGTCCTGCTGCATTTGAGTTATCAATTCGAGACCGTATCATTGTAGCAGAAGACCAGGAGATATGCAAGCTGAACTAGGGTTCCTATTCCTCTTTTTCTTGTACTTATCAAGAAGTACAGCACTGAGTTAATGGCATGACCTTTGGACTAGGAGAGCAGGAGCACAAGTCTCAGTTCTGACACTTAGTAGCTGCAGGTTATTGAGCAAGTTACTTGATCTATCTAAGCTTCAATTTCTTATTCTAACAAGGTGAGGATTATGATATTTATACCTACTTCAATAAAATTACTTTGGGAACTATTTCTAGATCACCATTATTGTACTTACACTCACACTAGGTATGTTATTTATTCCTCAACAAATATTTGAGTGTCCACTATGTACCAGATATTGTGCAGTAAATCAGACACACAGTCCCTGCCCTCTCAGTAGAGTGTACATAGCGGATGTCTAAGTTTATTTGGATATCAGAATGTATACAACAGACTATCTAAGAGCATTCCGATATCAAAAGTTCAGAAATTTGGTGAGAAGTTGAATAGAAAATGAACTGCAGTAAGAGAAAAAGAAAACCAGGCATATGTACTGTTGTCATAGAAAACCAACCAAGAAAGTGTTTTAAGATGATAGTAGTAATCAATTGCATTAAATACTTTTGAGAGTTAGATTGCAAGAGCCAGAGAATGAAACTTTGATTTTGGCAGTATGGATATCATTGGTGTTTATGATAGGGCAGCTTTAGTGAGAGGTGGGAGAACAGACAATAACTACTTGGTACATGCATCCTTAGCTTATGATTGCTAGATTTCTTCTGTGATGAGAGAGAATGTTCATCTTTTCATAAAGTGGCTGATTTACTTAATTTGAGCATGTGTAGTACTGCTATCTGTATACCTATGCACCCTCCTTTGTCATTACATCAGAGTACTAGGAATGTGTCCTGTGAACCAGCCTATTTATTACTGGTTTTCTTTTATATTTACCACTGAGTATGATCTAATACCCAGGGACAAACATTCATCATTCTATATTATTTTCTTAATGTCTAACATTTTATAATATTGATTAAAAACATAATTCTTGTTGGCTTGATAAGTTGCCTAATATTTTGAGAGTTTCCAGCTATTTTAAAGAACTCATATGCCCCATTTTCAAACATCTTTTAACACATGGCTCTTATTTTCCAGACAAAACATGGACATCTTATTTCTAACAGTGGCATAGTTGATTTCTTATCAAGCAATCAAGAGACAAGCAAATTTGAGTAAATCTCTAATTGATTTTTTTGTGTGTGTGTGGTCTCAGATATTAAAGAGCATGATTCTGGCATTTGATTTCTTGTCTGGGGAGAATGTGGAGAGAATAGAGAGATGGCATGTGAGGTTGCTTTTGAGCTTTATGGTCAAGGCTGGGGATCTGATTTTGGAAGAGAATCACCCTCACATTTGACACAGGACACAGGAACTCTCTCTGGAAGTTACCAACAATATTTCTTCTGAATTGGTTTTTTGAATTGCTAGAGCCAGAGAGAATCCATTCGGAAAGATTTTAACACTTCTTTTAGAAAGGTTTTAAATTTTGCTTCCATTAAAAAAATTACCAAACAAAAAAATATAATAAAATCTGTGCTTGCATCATGTAGAATACTTGACATTTGACTATAGTGTTTTCTCCTTGTCATTGTAAGCACATTACATAAAAGAAATTAGTGTCTTAATTTTAGAAAACAAATTTAATGAAGATTTAGAGAACAGTTTTGTTTTGTTTTTTAAGTGCAAGTATTTTGTAAGCGAATGAAGCAAGGGTTTATTTTTCAATAAAAGCCTTACCTTAAATAGTCTTTATTACTATATAGAGATACAGAAATTGGCTTTATTTGTGACAAATAACATATCTGTCAACACTCGAAAAGAAAAAATGCTATTTGCTTAGCATTTTGATTTGTAGAGAGTTTAAACAATGAATCCCTTCAAGGTGTGTGTGTGTGTGTGTGTGTGTGTGTGTGTGTGTGTGTGTGTGTGTGAAAGGTTCTTAGATGAGAACAGTTTTCTGTTTTTATTGCATTCCAAGCCAAATGTGATAATAATTTTTACCCAGGGATGGGTTAACTGCCTCGGGTAGATGGACTGTGAGCAATTTAGGCTATTGCTTAATTATGTGAGATCAAATATGTTGTTATTAGATTGATAGTACCACTTACATGCAACCTGTAAGTGCTTGCCTATCATTGAATGCTTGCCATAAGTCCATAGGGTGAAGGAGATAAAGCTATTTCTTTCGAATAAAGGTTATTCACCAAAAGAGAGATCATAGCTATCATGTTTAAAGGTACATGAGTATATAGGAAAGGAATAAGGCCTCCAGTTCACACATCATGCCAATTCTTTGTGTGGATTACCTTGGGGAATAATATTTTTAAAAATATAGGCAGTATCTAGAGAAGATAGGAAGAGGAGATCATTTACTTCTTACTGCTCACATTTGCTACGACTCTGAAGTTTTTCCCTGGCTGCATGAATCAGTTTAATAATGATTGCTGCCAGTTGGTGGCTAGACATCAGATTGCCAGCCTACTCAACAATGCTGCCATCTGCTATTTGGATTCACAGTGTGCTGCTGCCACACATCACCTCATTAAGAACGGGACCCTTACGAGCCATAGACAGTGGTTTATTCAAGTGAGCTGAAGCAAGCTCCTCCCCAAACTGCGTAGTAGAGGCTGCAGGCATCTCATTTTATTTGGAAACTGCTCTGTGCTGATCATGCAGCCTGAGAGTTCACTGTCTCTGATCATTTATGTGTTAGTCTGCCGAGCCAGCTCCTTGTTTCAAAGTAGTGTTAAAATACAAAAATGATTATTTCAAAGATTTGTTGAAAATATCCTTTCCTTTTCCTTTTTTGGTGATAGTCACATCTTGAAATGATACTAGTCAGCGGTCTGCCAAACAGAAATATTTTAATAAGTGTATTATAACCCATTAGACTTTTCTGAATATTTTACAGTTCTGACGATTTTTTAGTTTTGTGGAAATTCAACTGCCTAGTTTTTATATATTGGAAACTGATTTTCAAAAGGTTTTCCTTGTGCTTTTCCTTTTTCTTTTTTCACTAAATACCCAAAGGCAGTTGTGAATGCAAAATAATTGCATTTGTCATACAGAAATGATTGCATTTTATCCAACACCACTGATCACCTTAGAGATTTAAACATTTTTACAGGAAAAAGAAAATTTGCATAGGTCATATAATATTTAGATCCTGTCCATCTGTCTCAATGGATAATAGCTTCTGTAGCACATTAAGAATTATATTAAAGTGCTATAGTTATTTTTCAAAATTGGGCTGCTTTAATATTTCAGAGAAATTCACAGGCCGGTGTTCAACTCGGGCATCCCTTCCTCACTCCCCACACAAATACTTACCCAGTTCTCACACCTGTACTTAACCAGAATCCAAAATGTGCTTCTTAAATCCTATGTTTGGAAGGTACTCTATGAAGAAAGGATTTGGTGGACAAAAAGAATTGGGAAGTGGGACACGCAGACTGGGTTTTCCAAGATTCAGACTCTGAGATGTAGTTTAACTTGCAAGGTATTTATTAAAGAGCTTTAGGGACCAACACTTGTAGAAAAGAGGGGAAGCAGCAAGATTGGGTCAAGGGAGAAGCTGAGTTGCAATGCAGGTCCAAAAGCAGCCTTGGCCAAAACCATGGGGTACTCTGGAGTTGCAGTAACCTTCACAGTTGTCCTTAGATGGGGCAAGAGGACAACTTTGTAACCTTGCACTGACAGGTCACTGGATATGGGTAATCCCGTGAAAAGGTGTGACCTTAGGTGAGGTGGTTCCGTGCAGCTGAGGCAATTTCCAAAGAGGGCTGATAGCTGCAGGCTGCCTGCTGACCATACTCCCACCCAGCAAGACAGGAGCGAGTCCTTCCTTGAAGGTGTATCTGGGCCATACATCACAATGCTGCCACATAGGCCAGATCAAATCAAAGCTTTTGGAGAGCTGCACTAAATATTCACATATGAATGGCTTGCAGAATCTGGTACTGAAGAAAACTTCTGACTTTCTTTCCTAACATCAATTCATATCCTGTGGAACTAGTGTTCCGCAGAACATAACTTAATAGATATCTCCATAATCTTACAGTTCTTTGCAGTCCATGTTAAAATAACTGAAAACGATGGTTTGCTCCACGCTCTCCTGCTCAGTGGTTCTTCTTGAAAACTTTGGTGTTGCTATATTAGCTATGGGCTTACAAGTCACATGTTCAGGTGTGTGGGAAGATGGCTTTATTTTTCCATAACTGAACCTAATTTATTTCTTAAGTTCTTATTCTGCCTGGCGAGACACAAACACATACACTCTTAACTTTA
Organism: Eonycteris spelaea; assembly: GCA_003508835.1. NCBI lineage: Eukaryota > Metazoa > Chordata > Mammalia > Chiroptera > Pteropodidae > Eonycteris > Eonycteris spelaea. Next base: position 465,851 of record PUFA01000350.1, on the reverse strand, counting down.
GTCATTTTCTAGGTATACATATTATATTTTTAGATGATTTAATACAACAGCTTCTCTTCCACTCAGGATTGCAGCTAAGCTCTAAGAGATATAACTCATGTCATGGCCTTGGGGGACACATCTGATTCTTGATTGGCATCTGTCTCCAGCTGGCATCAACTGAGATTACCACCACCTTTTTCTGGTCTTTACTGGTATCACCCTTCATGCTTACATCTGATGGGATATCTGCATTTCCATCCATCATTTTCAGAGTTCACACTACATCTTAGGCCAAGAAGGTCTGTCCGCTCTTGGAGTGGTTTCTCAAATGCTTTCAATTGCACCAAGAAAAACATTTGCTCGATCCTGTGGCCCCTAACACCTGTGATCCACTGCCTAGTTACTCAGTGCAGATATTTCCACTCCATTCAATTTCTAATGCCACAGTGTTAAAATAACACTATGGAATTTTTTTAAGATAACCAGACAGAAGTTAGGGCATGAGTCTCTCCATTCTTAGATTATATATATAAATAATATATATTTATAAATAATATATATATAAATAATATATATTTATATATAATCTAAGGTTCTCTCATGCTCTAATTTAGAATACTGAATCTCTCTTCAGAAATCCTCACCAGAAGTTAACTCTTTTGCTTTCTCTCCTACTGTGATTTTTCTTCTTCTCCTTTAATGTTGAGATTTTTTTTTCTTCCTTTGAGTGAGTTTGGAGAGGGTAAGTCATGGAAGCACTTAGCTAGACAAGTATCCCTCCAACCCTAAATTTTATGCCATGAAAAATGTCTTTGGAAACACAAAAGCCAGTAACTTGTGTTTTTCTGCTTGTTTCTTTTGATAAGTTGTCTATGGGCTCTCTTCCTCAAGGCATGAAGCTTACAATCTAGTTTGAGTGGGGGTATGAGCTTTGGTAAGAGGTAGATACTGGAGTAGGAACAAAGCATTTGCTGCTAGGGAATAATACAGTTTTACTCCTCTATTCTATTCCATTAGTCTATTAATCTATCTTTGTGCAAGCGCTATTTTCTTACTTTTTGTAGCTTAATGGTAGGTCTTGATATCTGGTAATATAAGCCTTCCAGTTTGTTCTTTTAAAAGATTATTGATTATTCTTCATCCTTTCTATTTCCATATACTTATTAGATTCAGTTTATTAAATTTCCTCAAAAAAAAAAAACACTGTTAGGATTTTGATTAGTATTACATTGATTCTAGATAAATTCAGAGCAAATTAAAAATTTTGATCTTTAAAATACTGAGTTTTCCTTTCATTAACACTATTTACACCTTCATTTATTTAAATCTTCTTTATTTTCAAAATATTTTATAGTTTTCCACATAGAAACATTGTAAAGATTACAGTTGGTTTATTTCTAAGTATTCAACATTTTTAACTTAAAAAAATTAACTTATCTGACTGATCCAGTAAAATATGTAATTCAATTGATTTTGATAGTAACCTTGTATCATGTGATATTTTGATCTTGCTAAATTCAAATAGTCATTCTAACAGTTTATAATTATTTCAGATTTTCTATGAACACAACCATGCAGTAACAATTTTATTTCTTCCTTTCCAATAAATGTTCCCGCTTTCTCTCCCTTTCTCTCCCTTCACTGTCCTGGCTAGGACATCCAGTGCAATACTAAATAGAGGTGACAAGACTGAAGATCCTTTCCTTAATCCCAATATTAATGGGAAGGATTCCATGTCTTACCATTAAGTATTATGTTAGTTGTGTTTTTGGAAGATATCCTTATAAGGTTAGGAAGTTCCCTTCTGTTTCTACTTTGCTGGTAATTTATAATGTTAAGGAATATTGATTTGCCAATTGCTTCTTCTGCATCTATTGATATTATCATATGGTCTTTCTCATTTATTCTATTATAGTCTATGTTATATATATTATATATTGTTATATATATTATTGTTATATATAAATTAATTTTCAAATATTAAACCAATATTTTGGTATATTAGCATTTTTACATATTGCAGATTCTATTTAATAATACTTTACCTAATATTTTAGCATCTGTGTTTGAGAGATTTATTGGCTTCTCAGTAGGAAAGAGTTATGTAGCTAGCCTCCGATTAATTTCTCTTTTGGAGACATCTCGGCAGATGTTTCTAGGAAAGAAAAATGTGGGTAACCCAGGCTAATCTCCCTGTAAACATGTTGAAAACGGACTTCATGTAAATAAAGTAATATTAGTTATTAGGAGGTAAGTCTTTATCTTCGTAGTACTTTTAGCGGAATGTCCCTAATTCAAGGTCGACTATGATAAACAAAACCAGAATCTATGAACTTATGGGGCATAGCTCCCAGGAAAATGTCATGTAAGTGAAACAATAACCTGGGTATATGACAGAGGTGTCATGACCTAAAATGCTCCTCCATGGTGTGTGAAGCAACCTCACTTAGAGAACACATCTTTCCCGCTTGGCCTAATTGCTCCTCCAGTGCAAGAAGAACCCGGGAAGCCACAGACACCACTCAGGATTTCTTTCTGCTTTGCCTGTCTTCTTGACTGCTTGTATTCTGAGATTATTAGCAGAACTTTGTAAGGATAAAATCCCTTATTCCTGTGAGTCTTTGAGCTGATCAGACAACCCTATCTTTTATGTTGGCTCCATCTATAATTTTCCTTTATTATAATGTCCTAGTCAAGTTTTGATATCAAAGTTATGCTTGTCTTATAAAACAAGCTGGAAAGTATTCGTGTTTTCCTGTTCAGCTTAAAAACTGTGTAAGCTTGGTACCTTTTTCTTCTTAAATGTTTGGAAGAATTTACCAATGCAGTCATATGGGCCTGCATAGTACTTTATGGAAAGCTATGGACTTCCCCATACGGTGGAAGATGATACAAAAGCCCCTCCTCAACATGGCAATAGGTAGGTGCCCCCTCATGAGAACCCTCCATCTTCTTTCCTGGCTCTTGGGTAGATGACTTGAGCTAAATCCAGCATAACCTCAGTTGAGAAGTGCTGGGCCTGACAAAGGAAGAAAAAGATTATACATTAAAGTTGCTGCAAGAAATAACGTGTACCATCAGGATCCAGGGGAGTATCTCTGGGACTGGATTTTGAGGGTGCTTTATCTAGGGGACCAGAATTTAAGACTATTAAAATAAGAACTTACTTGTTTAGGAGTATTTTATTTGGACATAGGATTTATCATCTTAACAAGAGTCCTGGAAGATGAGACAAATTTACTGATAGGGTATGAACCTGATATAGTTTCAGCCAACACTGAGTGAAGTGGAAATGCCCAGGTTGTCCTGGTAATGGTATGAGAAGCAATGAGGAGGCTGAGAGAAGTGGTCATACTGGACTGGATATTTTATGAAGCTGTAAAACCCACCACATGATTTTGTTCCAAAGAAGGGCCCAGGAGACGCACAATTCACTAAGGCACCAAAACGTGCCTGTGAGAAGGCATGAACATCATGGGTTCAGTGGTGGCTCTCTTCCTTAGATCATCAGGGCTAACTGTGGATGAGGTGCTCACAGAGCTGGGCCTGTTAACATCATTCAGAGGTGATGGGCCCTCTGGTGCTTAACTACCAAGAGGCTATAACTGTTGTAACAACTGGTAAACTTGGAGGGGCAGTAAAGGAGCTTTGACCCTCAGGGTGCTCGGGAGTGATTGATTGACATATCATTCCTACAGCCAAAATAGATAGGTAACAAAAAAGCTGCTTAACATCTATACCCAGTAAGGCAAAAACTGGAAAAGGAAGAGGCTGAGGGCCTCAGCCCGAGTGAAGTGTCACAATACCTTGTTCAGTTCCCAGACCTGAGGCAATTTTCAGATATGGAACCCACATATGGGAAGAGGTGGATAGGTCCTTTTTGGAGGAAGGGCCCTGCTATAAGTGGTAGGTGTGTACTGTGATGAATCATCATATTCTTCTCTAAATACTAGGGTGGCGGTACACAAGAAAGGGGAATATCCAGACATTTCAAGGACTACTGACAGTAGAGACTGAGTTGACACTGATACCTGGAAACCCAAAGTGGCTTCATGACACCCCTTTAAAGTGGGGACTAACTGTGACCGGGCCCTGTGGTGCTTGCTAAAGTCTGGCCCACAGTGGACACATTGAGTCTGTGGACCCACAATTGGTCATGTCTACAGTACCTCAGTGTATAATTGGAAATGACTGTAACATACACATTAAAGCCTTTGACCCCTGAGGCAAAAGCTATCACAGGGGGGAAAGCCAAATGGAAATCTCTGAAACGCTTCCTTATCTCAGCCAAGGTAGGAAGTCAGAACATTTGGCTGGGATCGGGGAGGTGGAGCTTACTGGCAGTCCTCATCATTTCTCCATTAACTTTGCCAGCCTAGGCTTTGAAGAAACTGCACAGAATGACTGTAGACTAGTGCAGGCGTAACCTGCTAGTAGTCCTGATTGCAAATGCTGTGCAGATGTGGTATCGTTTATTACTGAAGATTAAGAAGGGCTCACTCACATACATAGTATGTAGCCAGTGATCCAGTGAATATGTTCTTTTTAGTCCCAATCAGGAAAGATCAGACACGGTTGGCTACGTTACAGCTATGTCCAGGAGTGGCCGTGAAGAACAGCGTAAAGGGCAAATATTTCTAACAAGCAGAGCTATGAATGGTATACCTGGTTATTTACATTGTGTGGAGGAGAAGTGGTTCTAGGTGGGGATACATATAGCTTCTTAGTCAATGGCTTATGGCTTGGAAATTTGTTCAGGTGTCTGAATGGAAAAGGACTGGAAAATTGAAGCCAAGGAAGTCTGGCATAGAGGTATGTGGATGGACATACGGGAGTGGACACAGAGTGTTAAGATTTTGGTTCCACAAGTTAGCATCCACTAGAAGGTAGCCATCTTGGAAGGGGTACTTAGCAACCAAGGAAACAAAATCACTTGACCAGTGGACATTAGCCAGGCTTTGTTATCAGACTCTGAACTGGAATGATGGACACATGAATGAAGCAGCTATAGAGTCAGAGCTGGAAGATATATATGATCCAACACATGGACTTTTATTACTTTCCACAGCTGATCTAGGTATTGTAGCCTCTGAATGTTCATGCTGTCAGCCAGAGAGAATATTACTGAGCCCTTACCATGGCACTGTTCCTCAAGTAGACTATAATGGGCCTCTTCCATTCTGGAAGGACAAGTAGTTTGTCCTCTCAAGGAGAGAACCTAGTTCAGGTATGGGTCTGTCTTTACTACCTGCAGAGCCTCGGCCAGCACCACTATAAAGGACCTATACAGTGTTTGACTACTTTATGGTGATGGAGGTGCAAGAGTGGGCCCACGACCATGGGATCCCCTGGTCTTATCACCTACACTACCCTGCAGCCTCACATATACGGTCACTCGTGGAGTGCTAGAATGGTCTTCTAAAGGCACAGCTAAAATACGAGCACTGAGGCAACATTTGGAAAGGATGGACAGAAGATAGTGCGTTCATTAAACCAGGGAACTTTATGGTGGTATGTGCCCAATGAGATAAGAGTCAAATGTGGTGGCAAAGGAATGCTTTCTGCTCTGCATCTCTGCCCTCTGTAAGCTTGAGAGTTCTTGGTTCCCAAAGGGGGCATACTCTCGCTAGGGGCTACAGTGAGGGTTCCATCGAACTACAAGAAATGATTGCCACTAGGGCACTTTGTACTTCTTGTGCCTAGGGGTGTGCAGGTGAGAAGATACTATATTCACAGAGCAACTGACCAACCACCAGCAGGGGGTTGGCTACTTCTACACAATGGGACACAGGAAGATATATATGAATCCCAGGTGATCCACTGGTGCCTTCTGGTGCTGCTTTGCCCCACTATAGCTGGGAACCAGACACACATGTCAAACTTAGCATGATTACTAAAGGTCCAGTCCCTCAGGAATGAAAGTTTGTACCGCATCATCAGGTAAACCACCAGGAACTACTGAGGTGATGTGAGGCTAGACTTCCCATGGGTTGTTTCCAGCAGGACAATGAACAGAGCACGTATACTAATGTGGGCCCAGTTCTGTGTGGAGACTCCCCCAAGAGGCAACTTTGGGATGGGGGTTCTTCATCAGCCTGACTTTAAACTTTCTTAGAATTGTGTTGCAGTCTGAGATTCTTGATACTCAACCCTCCTTCTTTCTTTCCTTCAAGGGGTCAGACATACAACAGTCTGAAGACTGCCTCCTCCGCTTCCTCTCTATTTCAACCCTCACAGGTATTTCTCCAAATGGCTCTCTTGTAAATCTAATCTCATTTTTGCATGTGTGTTTTGAAGGAACTGAAATAACACATTTATTTGGACTTTGTTCTGGCAGATAGTTACTTGTGGATCAGCTTCATACTACTGAGGCTTGTTTGTAAGGTTTTTTTGTTTTGTTTTGTTTTTTGTTTTTGGCAAGTCTTGTGTGGATTTTACTGTTAGGCTAGTTTAGCCCTACTTATACTAGGTATAAACTTCCTGGGATCTCAGTGGACGTCTGTAGTTCTCAGGACTCTCCACTAGGGATGGGTGGAAATGAAATGTTTCTGGATCTCATGCTAGTTTGGGGATTTGCCGAGTTCAGCAATGGACACAAAGAAATCTGTAGGCAGATTTCTGGAATGTTTTTTCTCTGCATACCTTCCTTTTTGCTGATTCTCTGCCCTGAAAATTCAAGCCATCTCAGTCTCTCCACTCCAATCTTTCTGTCTCCTCAACTCAGCAAGACTGCTCTGCTCTGCTACCGCTCCTGCTCCAGCAATGGGATCCATGGCTTGAACCTGAAAAGACATGGCAATTGTAGGGTCACCCTGGTTACCTCCCTGTGATACATCCTTCGCTGCCAGTTATCCAAGGTCTGAAAAGCGGCCTCAACACAACCTTTCCCCACCCCCCGGCTTCTTGGAACATTGGTAGCCAATCTTTATGTGAAAATTTTAATATACGTACTTAGAGCTATAAATTTCTCATAAGCATTTATTTATTTGCCTTCACAGCATCCCACAAGTTTTGATATGTTGTATTTCCATTAGAATTCATCTCAAAATATTTTCAAAGTTCCGCTGTGATTTAGTTTGGCTCATGGATCATTCAGAGTATGTTCTCTAAATTACAAGCATCTGAGAAATTTTTTATTTTAATGTAATTGACTTCTGGTTTAATTCATACTTTATATTATTTCAATCTTTGGAAATTCGTTGAGAGTTGATTTGTGATCAATCATATGGTGACTTTTGGTAAATGTTGTCTTATTTGTTGTCTTATTTGTATGTATAGTGCCAATACACAGCAAATAGAAGGTGCTCAACACATATGGAATGGAATAACTCAAAGGTATTATCCTATTAAGGGCAATTTCAGACTAAAAAAGAGAAAATGATGACATTACAGGTATACAGGCACACAACAAAACTACTTTTGGTAAGCTAGAGCCTCACAGAGGCATTCTGAGCCTAGGCATGCAGGTCTCCCCCTATTCCAACCGATATCGATGTCAACCCTTTATGTGACGGAAATTATCCCAATATTTGTCTTTACTGTGTTTCTAGCAATTTTCCTCTCATTGGTTTTGAACTCCGTGTTGCTAGTGCTATGTGACAGTAAAAACAGGATCTTAGGAAAAATAATGACATTGATTTATAAAGCTCAGAGAAACACAATAAAAGATTAACTTTATTTCTCTACTTTTTTCTCAAACAATTCATGATTGTTTTCTGGGATTACATGAGTTTAGAAGATATCTAATATCTCTATCCAATAGTTCAATTTTTTAAATAGAATAATTTTTGACTTTTCCAAGTTCTTGTGTCACTTTCTATTCCTTATAAACATCCTGAGGGGTTAAAACTGTTATTAACGTATAGCCTCTAATACATTTAACCTTCCTATTTTACCCTTCTGCCAACCTTGTTCTGGACATTGAAATTTTGATTATAAGAAGAAGGGAGGAAAGAGATTTGGACAAGGCTAATGGCACATTCTGTAGGCTTTTAAGATGCCTCTTGAGCACTGTCTCACATCTCTTCCACCTCCGATTCCAGCCACAGCTCTGGGGAACGGTTTTGGGCAGGTTTCACCCTGCTCTGTGCTGACACTGCCTCACTTCCAGCATGTACCAGGAATCTAGCTTCCTGTCCCAAGGCTCCTCTGACGTGGCATTGTACGACTCGCTGGTACTAGTGAGGCTCGCATGTCTTTGTAACCCATAGGAATGAGGGAATCAACACCCCACTGGAGCATCCCTCAACACGAAGGAGATGGCTGCTGAGAGATAAATCCTTCTCTCTTTCATTCCCCAGGCAGACCAGTTCTGAGACAAAGTTTAGTAAGAATCCTTAGAAGGTTCTGTACTAAGAAGCCATAACAGTGGTGGACACCTCATAACACTACCTTGTTTCGCTTGGATTTTCTTTTCCTTTTCCCCCTGTTCACTCCCCTCTCATTTCTCCTTGTTTCCTAGGATCACAATCTCAACAGAATATGTCTACCTTTGTCTCAGGCTCAGAATCAGGTTCTGCTTTCAAGAATAACCTAGATGAAGACCGTAGGTAAGGAGGCTGTTGGTAGATTATATAATGGAGGAATATAATTTTCCTTGACAGCAGGTGTTACAAAGAAATACTTATTTAGTTGGCAGCACAGTTTATGGTAATTTTGGTGATTTTCCGTCCTTTTCCTTTTTGAAAGTTCATCATCCATCCTGAAGCCTGACCACCTAAAGAAAAACAGTTGGTACAAATTAGCTTCTAATTGAATAGGCAAATAGTTTTGTGATAGCTCTAAGTGGTTTTCCTTTGTGAGGGGGCCCTCAGCAATTTGGATGCTCCACTCTAATACAGAAGAACCCTCAGTCTACTTAATCAGGTGAAGATTTTTGTTGCTTTAGAAAACAACCATATCACATTTCTTTTTTTCCAGATAAAAGTCTGGAACTTTTACTGCTATAATCCTTTTTGCTAAGAAACTCGAAAATACCTTAAAAATAGAATACTCTCAGTGCTTTCTTAGTCATTAAAAACTAAAGGAATACCCTGAAAGATCTAGAGGTTATTAGAAATAAATTAAGGTTGTCCACATACCAGCCCTGAGAAAAATGTTGACAACTACAATTTTTACAGATTCAAAGTATTAAAGATATCACAGAGAACAAAATTGGTAAAGTCCCTTAATCACAATTTATATTGTAGTGATGTGAGACAATAAACAAATTTTTAATAATGAAAATACATAGCACTTCAAATAAAGGCTACAGATAACAATGAATGGGTGAAGGTGATCAAAAGGCACAAACTTAAGTTATCAAATACAAAAGCCTTGGGGATGTAAGGTACAGCATAGTGACTAAAGTTACCAATATCGTATATTCGAAAGTTGCAGAGAGTAGATCTTTAAAGTTCTCATCACAAGTAAAACATTTACAATTATGTGTGGTGAGGGATATTAACTAAACTTATTGTGGTGATCATTTCACAGTATATACAAATATAGAATCATGTATTACACCTGAAACTATACGTCAATTATAACTGAATAAAAAAACAAACTAGGGATGGGGAAAAAAATGTAGAAGTTTTTTGTTTTGTTTAATCTACAGATCTCACTGAGAAAATAACATTTGAACAAAGACCTGAGGAGGAGAAAAGAATCAGTCATATGGGTATTTGGGGAGCAGCATTCATGAAGATAAAAAAATAATCCTAAAAGCTCTGAGATGGAAAGAGGCCAGATCATGTGAGAGAGGGGTTCTCAGTGGATACAGGGTCATACTATGCACGTAAGGGATATTTCGAAAAACTGAAGACATTAGGTGGTAGTATGGAAGTTTAGTGGGTAGGTAATATCTATGTTTAAAGTATAATAATGCTCAGGACAGTTCCACCAACAAAGTATTTTCCCACATTATGTGCAACTTTAAAATGTCCTGCTGCTCATTCATGTAGATGTAAAACTTTATATTTATGCTAACTTCTAAATTCTATTCATGGCAAGCTAGGTTATTGGGATAAACTCCCTACTAAAAACAAACAGACATCCTGAATAAAATACATTTGATGAAATTTTTGAAAATATTTTTTCAAATGATTTTCTGCCCCATACTCTACCTTTTTGCCTTCTGAGAGTCTAATTTCATGTATTTTGGATCACTTGATATTATCCCATGAGTCATGGTCACTTTGTTTAAATTTCTTTTTCTCCATGTATATATATTTGGATGATTTCTAGTGACCTATCTTCAAGTTTAATAATCCTTTCTATTATTGTGTCCAACCTACTGATAATCCACTTCAAATATTTCAGATATTGTATTTCTAGTTCTAGGATTTCCATTTTGTTCTTAAAAAAAAAAATCTGTATCTCTCTTGAAATTCCATATCCTCTATTATATCTTATCTTTAGTAAGATTCCTTAAAATATTCGTCATGTTTATTTTAAAGTCCTTGTCTACTAAATCCAACATCTATACTGATTTATGTTTCCACTGAATAACAAAGGTGACACCACAGAGCAGTGCAAAAGGACAGTCTTTCCGAAGAAAGGACCTGGGTCAATTGGATAGCTGTATGAAAAAAACAATTTTAACCCCTACTTCACACTATACTCCAAAATAAATTCCCATGGTTAGTAGAGCTAAATGTTCAAAGAAAAACAGTATGCTTTTAGAGCATAACACAGGACAATGTCCTTGTAGGCAAGGATTTCTTAAACAGGATAGCAACAACGCTAACCGTAAAAGAAAACCAATAAATTAGACTCCACTAAAAAAATTTACATTCATTAAAATTTACCAATGAGAGTTAAAAAGCAACCCACAGATTAAGAAACTGTTTTTTTGTAGTGCTCATAAATGAAAATGAACACACATGTAGAATATATAAATCAAGTAGAAAAAGACAAACCATCCAATAGAAAAATAGGGTGAAGACCCAAAATGCACTTTACTTTGAAAAGACTGATAATCACATGAAAAGATGGTGTTTTTCATTAGTCAGAGAAGTGTAAATTAAAAACACACAACCACCAAATGTTGGGGAGGGTGTGGAACAATGAAAACTCATTACACACGCTGGTGGGTGTATAAATTTGAAAAACTGGAACCATCAACTATAGCTAATGGTAAGCATAACTTATGACCCAGGTATTCCACTTTTAGGTATACAGTCCAATAGAAATAGATATCTCTATGTGATACATGTTTCTATGGATACATATAATACACACATATATATAATAATGTTCACAGTTATAGATCACAATATGATCTATAATAGCACCAAACCTAGAAATACCATGAATATCTAATATCAGTGTAAGGGACCAATCACAAGAGACCTCATGTTATATAATTCTATTTTTATGAAATGTCCAGAATAGGCAAATGCATAGACAGAAAGTAGATTAGTGCTTGCTAAGGACTGGACAGGATAGGAGAATGATAGCTAAACAAGTACAGACTTGTTTTGAGGTGATGAAATGTTCTAAAATTGACTCTGGTGATGGTTACACCTATCTGTGAATATATTAAAAAAAAAAAAGCCCATTAAATTGTATAATTTAAATGGATGAATTGTATGGCATGTGAATAAAGCTGAAATAAATAAAAAACGGTATAAAGGAAAAATAAATTGTGGTATATTCATATAACTGAATACCATACAGCATAAAATAAAATTTAAAGAAAGATAGGTTATGGGCAACAACACAGATAAATCTCAAATATAATAAAGCGTGAGAGAAACCAAATACTATAGCATGTTTACTAATTCATTTCATATGAAATTCAAAAACATACAATACTAATCTATGTAATTGAGGATGACTGGTTATATTTGGGAAGTTGCCCCTGACTGGGCAGGGGATGAAGGAAGCTAGAAATGGTCTATTTCTTGATCTGGGTTGCAAGGGTATGTTTGAAAGTTTATTAAATTCTGTATTTATAGTTTGCTCACTTTTCTGTATTTTGTACTTCAACAAAAGTTTATTAAGAAATATTTTTAAAAGTCCACTTATTCAGTCAGTTGTTTTATTAATAAAAGTCTGAAAGAATACATAAATATTTTGATAGTTATTTTTTGCGGGTTGGGATTATAGAGAATTTTTATTTTCTTCTACATACTTTTCAGTATTTTCCAAATTACCATAGTGGACATATGAAAAATGCTATAAAATACAATTATATGCAATACCCCTCTATTACTTTTATACTAATTTATTCACAATTTAAAGATTTTGGCTTTTGCTCCTAGGTTGGAAGAGATTTCCAATTTAGAGTAAAGGAGGGTGTGGCTGTTAGTCTGCGAGGGTTTCCTGGCGCCTTGGCTGACTGCCCGCAACTGACTACCCGGCCACCCAGCAGGAAGGAGGGGCAGAAGTGCAGGTGTACGGACCCAAAAAGATTGTGAACAAAGCCTGGGCAGGTGTCCTCCTAGTCCTCACGGAACCTGAGTCCTTCCTGCAAAACTGTGTGGTTGGACCTGGAACCGGTTAGGGCAAGAGGGAAGCTGCAACCTCTGAGAATGATCAGAATCTAATCCTCATGTTTTCGTAAGGCCAGGAGCTAAGAGCTGTTTTAACATTTTTACGAGGTAGTTAAAAAAAGAAAAAAAGCCAAATATGCGAGAGAGACCCGTCCCGGCCTGCAAATCCTAAAATATTTGCAATCTGGCTCCTAATAGAAAAAGTCTGCCAACTCTGTGTAAGAGACTCAGACAGAAATTTTAAGGCATTTAAAAGGTTATCTGCGAAAGTTCTTGCTGGCGAGAAGCCGGGTGTGACTTGAACCTGCCGGGGGCACCTTCTTCCGTGCTATCAGATGTACTGCCCGGGCTCGTCAGACACGGGAAATCGGAATCCACTAATGACAGCGCAGAACGCGCCGCCGCGCCTTCCAGCCGCGGACGCACAACCGGCTCTCTGGCTGCGGCCTCCGACGGGACGAGCGACGCTCGCTGCGGCCCGCGGCGGATCGCAAAGGAGGTTTCTGGGGTTCAACTGGGAAAGCACCGTTGTCGTCCCCGGAGAAACCAAAACCCGGCCCGAGGAGGTGACTGCACTGTGCTCGCGGCAGCGGCGCCGCACTGAGCGGTCCACCGCCCTGTGTGTAACTTTTGAAGCAGCAGCGAGTGGGTGCGGCTGGCCGCTCGGCGCATGCGCAGTGGCCTCTGCAAGATGCTTCTCTCCGCGCAGGCTCCGCAGGTCACCCCCACTCCGGAGGGGTGCGACCCTCCGTAGTCGTCCAAGCAGGAGGGAAGCGTGAGCGGAAGGACAAGCACCATATTTTTGCTGGACAATTTGAGAGTTAGTTGTGAACATCGTAACCCTTCACTCTAATGTATTATCAACATTTGATCTGCGCAAAAGACGACTTCATTTAATTCAGTCTAATTTCCTATTACCTATTCCGTAAGAATAAGGATCTTTCTAAATCGGAGTTTCTCCATCAGGGCGCTATTGGCATTTTGGGCAAGATGATTTTTTGTTGTGGGGGAGGGGAACTGACGTATGCATTGTACAATGTTTACTGGCACTCTTGGCCTCTACACACTGGATGCCACTAGAACCCTCCCCTCCCCCAGTTGTGATAACCAACAATGTTTCCAAATACTGCCAAATGTGTATGTGTGTGGGAGGGTGAGGCAAAATCGCCCCTATTGAGGACTACTGTCCCGTAGGATCACAAAACAATATCCTTAGAAAATATATTATTAGGCTTTTCAGACAGGAAGTTGTAATACACTAAACGTTTTTACATTAGTATAATTTAATATGCAGTCTGTATTCCAATATCTTCAAATGGTTCCTTTTCCCCCTGCCCTCCTGCCCTCCTGCCCACAAAAAAAAAAAAAAAAAAATCTTTGCTTACCCTATTGTTATTTGTAAAATGTAAATCCAAGATTTAACATGTATCACAAACTGCATTTACTAGTTATCGAATCTCTTTAGTTTCCTTCAAGTTAGTAAAATTCCCTAGCTTTCCTTGTTTATTTATTTATTTTTTTCTGTCATTGATATTTTTAGTAAGTTCAGGCCAGTGGTTTTCCAGAATATTTTTCAACTTGGTTGACATTGAATATTTTTGTTTTTTTGAGGGACTGGAATTTCACCTGAGTGATGTTATACCTTTTGTTTTTCTATTTTCAAAGGATTATTTAGCTGTTTTAAAAACATTTAATTTTTTAAAGTCCATTTTCCTACGAGTAATTTGAGATACCACTGTTATCACATACTTAAATTTTCACATTGTGCTTAGGGCTCTATCTGTATTTTTAATATTTTCATTGATCTGATTGTCTATTCATATGCTAATATTATTCTGTTTTAATTGAAGAAACTGTGAAATATATATTCTAATATCTGTTAGGTCTAGGCCCACCTCTTTGCTGTTTTTTTCCTGTTTCTTGCTTTTTTTTTTTTTGTTTTTTACATGAACTGTAGACTCTGGCTCCGTAAAAATACTTTAAAAAATTGACATGAATTTATGATTTTGCATTAATCTACTCAAGAACAAGGTCTATGTTTTTTTTTATTCGATTCCAAATTTTGTGTCTTTCAGAAAAGTTTTTAAATTTTTTCTCATGTAGGTTTTGCATATGTCCTGTTAAATTTGTTCCTAAGATACTTTTTATTTTTGTTGGTAATGTAAATGGGGTCATCTCTTCTACTGTTCCTTCTGTCGCTTGCTTAAACATCCGATTACATCTATATGTAATCTTATATCTTACTACCATATTGAATCTCCTATTGCTGCTAGTTATCCATCGATTCTATTGGCATCTCTATTTACACTTTTATATAACTACAGTGATTATTCATTTTAAAGCTCAAGTTGCATATCTTTGGTATTTATGTTCATTTGACAACCACAAATGTCTGGATAGCTTCCTTCCTTTCAGACACTGTTGAGTCCCAGTGTCATACTGGACAGTCTCCTTTACTGCTTCATACAAAAATTAGCCATTTCTCAGAGGAGTCTTCATCGCTTTCAGTGAAGATGGTATTTGGTGACCACAATCTGTGTACTGAGAATGTTCATAGCTACATGGGTTGTTGTTACTTCTCAATCATTTCAATATGAGATCCAGTAAATATGTAATTTTTCAAAGAAAGATAAAAATAAATCATAAATTTGTCCTTATATTCCAATTCTAATGAAAGATTATAAAAATTTTAACTTATTTGATTTTTATACTGCATATCTTTTCTGCTGAAAGGCATGATTCCTAATCTCATAATTGCTTATTTACTTTTTCTGTTAATAGTTTCAAAATAACAGTACCAATATTGTAACTAATTGAAAAAGTGCTAAATGCAATTTCATACAGTGAGGTTTGTTGCAGGTTGTTTTCAAATCTAGAGTGCTTAATTTAAAAAAACTTAAATCCAAAGTGAAAAAATAAAGCAAGCCTTAAGTATTTCTATCTTTTTGAGTGTAATTTCTTATTTTTTACTTCTCTCATTTTTATTGATGTAAATATGTAAATCTATTTTATTCTGAACACTTTAGCAATATCTCATCGATTCTGATGTCATGTTTCATAATTTTTTCTCTAGAAATTCTCTATATCAGTTGTTTTTCCCTTTGAGCTAAACTGTTTAATAGAAAACTTTAAAATTTTGAGGCGATAAAGCTTTTTTTATATTTTTATATTTTGATTGTTATGGATTCCTACCTTTATCATACTGTTGATTAAGAATATTATTTTTATTTTTATTTATATAACTTATTAAGGTATACTTGTCTCTATATGTAAATTATAGAGTCTGTTATCATAAATGTTTTTTATACAATCTTTTTTTCATGGACTAATAGATGTATACTAAAGTCTGAGAGGTATATATATATATATTTCTATTCTCTTTGAATCTCTTGTAGTTTCTGCTGTATGAAAGAAGCTACTGCTTTATTTCCTGCAGGTATTTCATAAATATTTTATATTCAGTGTGTATTGTAGCTTTAGTATTATAAGGTGCTCTTTGTCTTGGTAATGGCTTTGGTCAGAATTTTGCTTAATTGGATTTAAAAATCTCAGTTCTTTATTTTTATTTGCATTTTCTTGATATACCGTTGTCCATCTTTTCACTGTTAGCGTTCTGAATAATTTTGTTTTAGGTGTGTCTTTGTCTTTTATATGCAACATAGAGTTGGGTTTTACTTTGTCCTTCTAATAGTGACTTTCAACTCTCTATGGGTGATGCATTTGGTCTCAGATATCTCACCTCATATTTGTATATATAATATCTACCATATTTGATGATGATAAGTAATATTGAGGAAAATAAGAAAGAAAGGAGGATAGGAAATGCTGGGCAGAATATTCCATTTAAATAGATGGTCGGAGAAGTCCTCACTTAGAAGGTGACTTTTTCACATACTCTTGAAGTAGATGCAGGAATGAGCTATTGAATAAGTAAGGTAAGACTTATCCTGAGGGAGAGAACAGCCAAGACAAAGGCCCTGATGCACAAAGCTACCTCTGTGTTTTCAAAGAACAGCAAGGAGACTGGTGTGATTAGAGGAGAGTATATAGGAAAATAGTTGGAAATTGGCCGGAGGAAACAGATCAGTAGGATCAGATTGGGCCCTGTCAGTCTTAGGGAGGGAACAAGACAACCCTTCCAAGAGGAATTTTGGTGAAGATATTGAAATAATATTACTTCTGCCATCCCACAGTCATCAATTAATAACTCTATGAGAATACATTAATAACTGGGAATTCTAGCCTAGGCAGGAGAGGAAGCCAGGCTTATGGGTATTGTATTTTGGGGTGCAACTTAAATTATGCATTAAAGTAGTTTCATCTTTGCTGATTTTGAGGGTTATGTTACTAAATACATTCCCAATGCAGTGGAAATGGTCCTTGAATATATTCTTCAAATGTCTACTTTCTGTTCTACCCCAAACACATAAGATATAGATTCACAAGTTTTCACTATTTATCTGAAGGTGTGTATTTACAGGGGAAGAATTTGTTGAAACATACTTTTGAAATGTAATGTTCAAAAAGCATAGAAACATCAAAATTCTATACTGGGAAGCTTGACTAAAGGCCAAAACACGGCATAGAAGTTTTTAAAATTCTTTTTTAAAGTCAAGTATTTGGCTTAAAAAAGTTATTATTATTATTATTATTATTATTATTATTTTAAATAAAGAAATCTGTTGTCTTAACAGAAAACTATATGGCAGAGAAGGTACAATAAAATGGGTGTCTTCATGTGGTGCAGGAAAAGAGTTAATTAAGTCTGTAACCCATAAAAATAGTGTTCAGGATTCACGTGGATGGAAAGAGAGAAGGGACAAACTTTACATATTTATTCACAATTACGTCTTTGACTTGATGTGTTTCATTTGGCAGCATTTTAATTTTCTCTTTGACCTTTTTATTCTTAAGCTAAACTGGCACAGTGAAATGCTGTGTGAATAAGTCACAACTCATATAGAAAACTGAACAGTGCATTGTAAAATAGGACACAAAACAAAATACTTCATCTGAGAGCTCTGAGATCATCGCAGCAGCGCACACAGACACCGCGCAGCAATTCAGTGTTTCTCAGAGCTTGGGACAGTCTCTGCAATTCTTGATATGCTATCTCCCCCTGCTGGCCACATGGAAGCACTGACTACAAAAATGGGTTGTCAACATTCCACGTTTCAGTGCAATGCTGTTAGCGTACCACCAGAGAAGTTAGACGAAGTAGCACAAAGATTTAAAACAGAATAATTTAAAGAATTGCCTTCTAAAAAGCTGAATGTGAAAGAAACCACAAAGTATCTTTTCCTACTCGTCGATATGTTGAACGGAAAGCTATGATTCAGTTATTTGGCTAAAGAATCCAGTTTCCTTTTTAAGTTTCCAAGAGGAGCAGAGTACAAGGCAATTGAGGTAACTTAGAGAAAAACTGGTAAAGTGAGAACGGGGAGTAGACAGAGAAAACCGAGGGTAAAATGTGAAAAAGGAGGGGGGTAATGAATAATTTACATACAATGAGGGTAAAGCAGTTCAATTCTGAACGGATCATTTGCATTCCGTAGAAAGCCTGGATGGGTCATTTGTAAGCCTTCAGGTTTCTGCCTTTTGTTGGGTTTGGTCATGAAAACGTCTCAAAATCATTAGAATGCAGGCTGAAGCCTGTGAGGCAGAGCACATAATCCTTGGAGTTTACTCTGAAGTTTCTAAAGAGGTCAGGACTATCTCCTGGATGGAAGTCAGCCCAAGTACAAATGTGGGTTTTAGCATGAGAGTTTAATGTTAACTGTTCCAGGTTACAGATCTCTAGTGCCCATGGCTGCTAGTTCCTGCATGCCATAGCTTCTGGTGGGATTAGGTAATAAGGTCCCTGAAACCCCTCTTACTCAGTGAAAGCAATTTAGAAGCTTGGGGTCTTCCTTCAGCATTTGGTCTTTGCTCAGACTCTTTGTCCATGAAGAAAGCAATTAAAAAGAAGAATCTTTTAATATTTAGAAAATTATATGTATATTTACATACAAAACTACATCCTATTATGATAAAACTAGAAATCCGGCCTGAGGTAATTTCCCGAAAGACTTAGTTTTTAATTTTCTTTGTAAATTGTCTTGTAAGATTTAGTTTTTGACACTGAGCGTCACTCCTAAAGCCCCTGAAGTCCCTACGTCAAAGGCACAAATGATGGATTTTAAGAAGTAAAAATCTGAGAAAACATTTACATGATTTCTTTCAGGTAACAATGAACAAGCTGATTCCTTAATGTTGAGGTAATGATATTGCTGATGTTGGTTTCAGTGCTCATAGCATTTTCTGTTCCTCTTGTGTGACATCTTACTATTTTTTTATTTACTCAGTTAAATCTATATTCTCTAGGTGTTAAAGATGTGACAAAAAGTAGTATAGACTATGTCCTTAAGCTTCTTATAGTAATTTAGAAAAATGCAAGGAGCTAAGAGTAGAAAAATAATTTTCCAATTTCTTTTCATTCTATCACATTTATCCCATCCCATTTCATTTCTTATCTTCTTTACTCTTTCTTTTTATTTGTTCAAATTACAAATCAGGAATGTTGGGTATCCTCTTTTATGAATTTTTGCACACTCCCTAGTACTCCAGCACTTGATACAAAGTTTGCCCACATATGCAATAAATATCTGTTGAATGAACATGAGCACTTACTTACTAGTTGCCTAGCACTAGCACCTATGTAAACCAGAGGTACATTTGATTTCAGTGGAGAAGAGTGAAGTTGGGGGAATTTATATAGACCTGAATGGTAATATTAGGAATATTTGTTTGTATTCAAACTCTTAGGGATAATAAGAAACTTTTTTAAGGAGGAAAAAAAAAAACTGGAACACAAAAATTCCACCCTGTAAGTACCTGAGGAAATGCCTCTTTTTAACGTTTTTTTATGTTGCTATGCATATGGATTTTTAACATTTCTGCCTGTGCAATTCTTTATCAGATTTGTGTACGTGCATCTACTGAAGATGGGGTAGAAACTTGAAATTTTCATCAGTCCAAGAGAGTAGACAAACAGGATGCCTGTTTTTCAAAAAGAAGTTAAAACTTAGTTATCTTTCTTTTTGAATCAAGAACTAGCTTAGTATTTTACTGTATAAAATTCATAGTATATTGGAACCTGACTTCTGTCACTTTAATTGTGCAACCCCAATTGTCTGTTTCTATTTAGTAGTTCTACTTAAATTGTGTTGAATACCAATATTTAACAAAACTGCAGGCGTAAATGATTCCGAAATTTCACTGAGTTACCGAGAAGCAGATCTTCTCTGCAAGTGTACTATGGGAATATTTATACTATAGAGTTTTATACATATATATAAATATAGTAATACAGCATTTTATTTATTCTTTCCATTAATGACTAATACTTGACAGCATTTATAATATAAATGCAAGTTAATATAAGAGAAGTTCCATTTATTATTTTGTTACATTTTAATATTGAATATTAATGAGAGATAGTCAAATATTATGGTCAAATTATGTCAAAAACATAATAAATGCTTGGTGTTAGTCTACATAAAATTCAGTTTTTGGTGTAGAGATCTTTGGCTGCATGAAAGTACATTTGATTTACTTCACTAATAAGGCTATGTCAATGCTGGAATGACCTTTTGTTATTTCTTCTGTTGATTTTTAGTACAGTTATCTGCGATTGTATGAGATACTTGTATTAATTCCAAATAAGAGTACATAATCGGTTACTATATTAATAAGGAGATATTGCAACTGCCCAATATTTTTGAATCCAATAAGTTTTGAATCCAATAAGCCTAAGGAAATTAATCAAAATCCAGGGATAAAAACTTACATGAGATGTAGTATGAAGCCAAGTGGGTTGCTGAAGAACAAAGCCATAAATCTCTCTTTCTGGCAATGGCGATGATGAATTTTCCACCTTTTTCCCCTCTGGCTGTAGACAATCTTGGGTCCTTTGAGCGCCCACTTGGGCCCCTCCAGACTGCCCAGACACCGCCGCCAAGGCCGCTGTGCAAGCGCCTCACAGTGGCGCAGGTGCGCGAGAGCCTCATGTGGTCGGATTGCGCGAGCTATGGTTTGTATGTATCCTCCTTTCTTTCCTTTCTAAAGCCCCATAGGCTCCACATAGAAAGTTTGGAACTGTTTTCTGGTCAGTGGTAGTGATGGTGCTAATTAGAAAGAAAGAAGCTCCCAAGGTTAAAGAAATTGTCGATGACAACTATTTTAAATAGGTGCAGGCCTCTTTCAATTCTGGCATTTTGTGATTCTCCTTCACATCAAGCATTGTCTAAAAGTATATTTTTTTAAAAAATACCAACTTCTGAGTTTCACATGTGAGGGGACTTACTGCCTAGACAATCTCCACAAAGCATTTTTTAAGTGCTTCATTGCATATGGTGCTGGGCTGGGTGCTGATGAGAGAACTTCACAGACTCTGTTCCCATCCTCTAGTTATTTATAATAGAAAGGAGAGGAACAAAAAGAAATCCAAATCACAGAATTAGACAAAAAAGTGAGTAAGGTATGAAATAGAAGTGTAATGTGTGTTGGGCAGCTTGGTTAGTATAGAACCATAGTGGTTAAAACTGGTCAAAGTATAAACTTTCATCTCAAATTATCCACCTGAAAAATTAGAATTCATGAATACAGATCCCTTCTATATAGCAAGGAATCTCTGTCTGTCTTTGTTTTGCATTGAAATGCAGATCTCTGTCTGGATGGCTGAAAACAATGGAAATTATTAGGGTTCCTCATAATTGATCATTCTTGCCAAAGCCATTGATAAGGTTGAGATTTAGGACAAAAAAATAGTTCACATGGCGTTGAAAATAAAAATCTGCTACTGAGATACTAAAAATATATTATTAAATAGCTCCAAGAAACGTCACAAACAATTTATGCATGTTTTAAGCTAGCCAATATGAGATTTGTCTATAAATGGCTTCTTTCAATTCAAATTGCCTTAGGCTTTTGACTATTTAAAAAAGTTTGTATTCATGAACATTTCTTTTATGATTGATGTTTGTTTACAGCCCAACTCTAATTTGTAAGTGAGAAAAGTCATTTATTTATTCATTCCACATCTATTATGCATTTACTATGTGCCAGGTATGATGATAGTGATGATTTTTAAGTTCATTTTAAAGCTTACTTAAATTTTTGTGAGCTCTATTTACCAAAATTCCAAGAAATCATGTATGGAGAACAAATCAAGGCATGATCCAGTGGGACTATCACATTTTGTCTAGATCTGTGTTGTAGCACTTATCACGCTTTCCTTTTTTACATTAATTTTGCCTGCTGGAATGAGACAGAGCACTGTCTGGATTTGATCATCTCTGTTCTCAGCGACTAACACAAAACCTGCAACATAATAGAGACCCCAAAAGGGTGATTTAGATGAATAAAGCACCGTATAAACATTCATTACTTTTCTAAGGATATTTTTATTTTCATTGGGCGTTAAGGCCATTTCACTCTCTGGGATATCTTCCCTAGGAAAAGTCAAAACCTTTTCATAAAAATCCCTGTTATCTAAATATCTTTCTTCCAGAATTTGACTGAATATTGATCTGAAGCCCTTTGACTTGAATTTAATCTGAAGCGCTAAGATTCCATCTTAGTAGAATCTGATTGAAGTCATTTTTGTAATAATTAGGACCTTCAGGTTCTGATTGAATATTTTGTTGACAGTTATGAGAACAGTTATTTTGTACTCATCTTAAGAACATTTTTCACTTTGGAAGGTAAATCAGGTTTTGGAGAAACAATTCTTGTCTGGTGATAGGCTTTCTGAGAAACCCTGCTCATTCATCTACCATTATTTGCTTTGCATGTAGTCAGCGGGTTTATGTCCACATAAATACATTTTATGAGCTCTTTGAGTATGAAACAATGCTGAAATGTGGTAGCAGTTGTATGCAGCCAGAGAGTTATGTAATTCGTGTGAAAATTTTGATCATACTCATTTAGGGTGGGAGTCAGTTGCAGTACTTTGGAGTAAAATCCCTAGCGCTGCATTTATTAGAGCTCATGTAGGACTGTCATTTACTGTTGAGTAAATTGTGTACTGGACAAGAAAGCCCT
The DNA here is from genome assembly GCA_003508835.1 of Eonycteris spelaea. NCBI lineage: Eukaryota > Metazoa > Chordata > Mammalia > Chiroptera > Pteropodidae > Eonycteris > Eonycteris spelaea. The sequence continues at coordinate 443,310 of PUFA01000350.1, read as the reverse complement.
ATCTGAAGTGCACACCTTTTATTTTATAGACATTATCAATTTGGATATTTATTGAGACGATTTTATGGCGGAGGGCAATAAAGTGTCTTGTTCTAACCCAATTAGTATATTATGATATATTTTTGTCTGACAAATGGAAGTAAAATATCTTGAGGAACAGGTACCTTTTTTTTTTTTTAAATTTGCATAAGTAGTCTTTACGGGCTAGTGGTGGCCTGAACTTAGACAAGTTACATAACTCTTTCGGCCTTCAAGTGGAGAAATTAATACCTACTTCACAAAATTGTTGAAAATACTAGACATGACTGGCACACAGTCAGTGTTCAAAAAATGATTTTGAATGAATATGAAAGCACTAAACATAATGCCTGTCCTAAAGGTTTGATAAATTCCAGTTCACTTTTGCCTTGAATAAGGGGAATTTTGGATAGATGAAGTGGATGTGTAAATATTTGTATTGGACTCTTTGAACTTAAGTGTTTCACATTTTACACTTAATTACTGTATGGTACTACCTAAATGTTCCTACTGATGTATTTGGGATCCTTATTTATTTTCCTAAGGAGTACACATCCAGCTAAAAGAAAATTATGACTACTTGACTCATTGAAAGGAAAAATTGGTGACTCATAGTTGAATTTCTTTCGAAATCCTAAAATACTGGATCTTTGTTTAGAAGAGACCATTTGAACTTTGTTTTATTTATCAGATATTAATTAGTCATTATATGGGAGTAACAGTGCTATACAATAGAGCTGTAAAGATAAATAAGGTATTGTCAAGAAGTTATAAGTCTTTGCACGAACATTTTCAGGGACAATTCAGTTACTAACTTGATTTTTAGGAATCTCTCAGGACAATTTAGAATTTGTCTTCCTATAACTTTCCTTTATTAGTGATAGCTTTACTATTTCGGGTACAGAAAATAAGTCTCATTCTTTACTAGAAAAGCCTATTTTATATATTAGGATAATTAAGTTTTTTCTTAAACTTCTACTCAAGTTAAATATTACTGTATTTTTCTGCTCTTCCTCAAGCCTCTTTCCCATTTTGCTCACTGTCCTAAATTCCTTCCAATTAGTCTCATCTCTAAAGCTGTGGTACCCACTAGGTATTTAGGGCTCCAGGTAGACCAACCATCATAGGATACAACAGGACAATTGATCACGTCCTGCATTCCAGTTGCTGTCCCTAAAATCTCTGGCATGATTTTTATTCATAACAAGTAATCATTGTGTACTACAAGATGTTCTATCCCAGCCATTATTAAAAAGCATTGCATTTATTTTGCACATGTTACCATATAAAGTAGCTTTTGCAAAAAGATAAATGACTTCCCTAATTTCTTGAGGAGCTTTAGATACACTTTCCAACAGCTAAAGTGGGAATGGTAATGAGCAACCTGGCTAGAGCTCGAGGTTATTGAGTTAGCATTTGGAAGCCATTTTTGGTCCAGTTGTTTAAAGCTATTATAATTCATACATTTTCTGACAGCTAAGAGGTGAGCAGCCAAGAAAGGTTTACTATAGCTTTGCACAATCAGTTTCTATAATTTACTCTCTCATTTCAACACTTTTCCTTTTGATGAACAAAGAACATGACAGGGAAAGAATTGTTCTCCTTCCAACTCTAAGCACTTGCTAAAAAAGTATTTCTCGACTCCTTTTTTTTTTTTTAAGTTAACAAATGCATGAACTCTCTATACCAGGTGTCCTCTGACTCAGCATTTGGGACAAGTAGCCCTGCCTAGCAGAATGCCAGAAGATGTCAATTATAACTCAGCCACAATTTGTAGGTGTGCACACTGCTTTGCTTTGCTTCGTTTAGTGGAAGGAAAAGACAAAGAGATACAGGAATTAATTGGAAGATAGGGACAGGGAAGAGACCTCTGCCTAAATAAAGGAGGAGCATTTGGAAGCAGTGTGTGTGGGGGGGTGGTGGCGGGTAGAATGATTGGATGGTATATTAGTTTCCTAGGCCTGCCATAACAATTTACCACAAACTTTGTGGCTTAAAACTACAGAAATTTGTTCTCTCATAGTCAGGAGTCCAGAAGTCTGAAAGAAAGGTGTCAGCAGGGCCATGCTCCCTCTGAAGTCTCCAGGGAAGGAACCTTCCTTGCCTCTTGCTACCTTTGGTGGCTTCTGGCAATCAGTGGCTTTCCTTGGTTTGTAGATGTGTCACTCCAAGCTCTGTCTCTGCCTTCACGTGGCCGCCTTTCCTGTGTCTCTTCTTTGTCTCTCTCCGTCCAGGTCACTCCTTTTTTTTTTTTTTTTTTTTTTTTTTTTTTAATGAAAACATTGGTCATTGGACTAAGGCCCAACTTAATGCAGCACAACCTCATCTTAACTCATTTACAGTTGTAAAGGCTGATTCCAAGTAAGGTCACATTTACAGGAAATGAAAGTTAGCATTTAACATATCTTCCTGGGGGATATAATTCAACTGATAACAAGTGAGATGGCACCAAATCATGGAACATTTCAATGATAGGTAGATGAGTATGGGTTTTATTTATAAGCCAGGAATACTCCTGGAAACTTTAAGCAAGGGTTCTAATAAGGTAGTTACTACAGGAATGTCTGATAGTAAGCAATATGCTTCAGCATACTAAACTGAAGATGAAGTTTAGAGGCTATGATATTAATTAGGCGTATGTTACAGTGCTCTAAGAATAATGTGGAGGAAAGTTTATAAAGGAAGATGTGGAAGATTGTGTTTTCCAATGATGGCTAGAACAATGTCTCTCATATCATTTGATCTTCTGCAATGAGACCATTTTACACCCTCATCAGTAGGTGATGTCTGTTTCTCTGCCCATAAATTTGGGCAGAGCTAGTGATTACTTTGATCAATAAAATAGGGCAAAAGTGACACTGCAGCAAAGGGTTCTTGGGGCTGGGCCACTTTATCTCCCTACTCTTGGAAGATAGCCACCAGGTAGGAAATGCGACTTGTGAGACCAGCATGCTGTGAGAAGACTATCTTTTCCGCACCCCTCCCCTGCCAAACACATGGAGAGGACCTGGAGGCAAGCTCAGGGCTAGGGTGAGGCAAATAAGGTACCTAGAGTGCAAAATTTAAGGAGGCACTCACTCTCAGGTGTCCTTACATGATACTAAGAGTGAGCACTTAAATATTGCACTCTGGGAGCTTCACTCTCAAGAAGGCACTCATTCTCAAGGTTGAGCAAGTATAGGGGCAACACTTGGGAATGAGTGCATTTGAAAATTTTCTTCCTGAGACACCTCTTCTTGCCTAACCCTAGTCCTCTCCTTCTGGAAATGAGACACCATGAGCTGGAGAGAGAGGCAGAGACAGAGGCAGAGACACAGAGAGAGACAGAGACAGAGAGAGGCAGAGAGAGGCAGAGACACAGAGATAGGCAGAGACAGAGAGAGGCAGAGAGACACCATGAAGTACCACAGAGGTGCAAGACAAATATTTCAGTGAGGAAACCATCTTGAATATTGATTCTCTGGCTTTAGCTTGGCACCAGGTAGATGAGATGAAGCACCAAACTGAGGCCTCCTAGATTCCTGATCCACAAAACCACAAGTGAAATGGTTCTTTAATAAACAAAATGGTTCTTTTAAGTCACAAAGTATTTGGGTAGTTTGTTATGTAGAAATATATTACACAAGAATCCCCCGCCCCCCGCCACCACCCCTAGCCAGTATTATGTAGGGCTAATAGTTGACTGAGATATACCAGTTAGCTCTATATTTACTCAATTCTCATGGGTCATGTTCGATTGCTACTTAGTGAGTAAGGATGAAGAAAGTGATGGAGAGAGATTATAGTCACTGGCAGCCCTAGGAAATAGAATTTCTTTGCTTCTTCGGCTCACTACTTAAGCTACGTAGCGATACAACTTCTAATGTTTGAGGTTGGCTGGAACAAAAAGATATCTCCACTCACAGTTTGATTCATTATAGAAATAACATCCCTGTCTGTTTTGATCTATGCCATGCAGAGGGATATGGAAGTCCCATTTCAGAGCAGATGGTCTGAATTCTGATGCTAAATGAATAAAATTGTCATCGGATCTCACTAGCCCTCACGTGGGAAGGAGGGGAGTCTGTATAGCTATTCATTCTTGGCCTTGTGTGAACAAATTAAGCTTTAAATGAAAGGTTTTTTTTATGAAGGCTGAATTTACTAATTTTTCATTGAGTATCTCTGTTTCACGGTAATTTACACATTCTTTCAAATGTTTTTTGGCACATTTATTTATTCCTTTGAAGCATTTTCTAATCACTTGTAAACAAGGCTGAGAAAACAGCAAATGTGGAAAAGAAGTTAAGAAAGGAACTGTTTGGTAGAGGAGGTGTATTACACATAAAATTAAAATATAATGGGTATTTTTAAAAGCCTTCATTCCATTTTATAGGTTTCTCTGCTCGCTCCTACAAGCAGGCGGTGAGTAAAGATTTTCCAACCCATTATTCATTTCTACAGGATATTAGACATTTTTATGACCTCCTAGAGTACTTACAATCTGTACTACACAATTTAGCACCTAATTATATTCTGTCTCATAATGTTTGTTATTATATCGTTGTTTGATTCTTGTTCCCTCAAGTAGATTATATGGTCTTAAAAGGCAAGGACCATGTCTTATACTTCTCCTATATTTTCATTCTGTCTAACATAGTACTGAACACAGTATCCAGTTGGGAAAATTTTAATTGATGGAAGTAAATTAATTGTAATTCCTTAAAGCTCAATGAATGTGTCTATGGAGCATTTGTCATGACTTAGGACATAAGGGCACAGAGGTAGATAGTTTTCTTTCCTTGAGGAGTTAGTTATCAAGTGGAAGTACCAGGGTGAGGTGTTTGCTTTGGCTGGTATGTGACTTCCTCTCTTTTGCCTTTAGTGTGAGAGCAGGGCAGATGAGAAACAGAGAGGCATGGGCCATTGTGTTACCAACATCATTTTGATTTAGATCATGATTGGCATTTTTTTTCTCCTCATTTCTCCAGTTGGGCAAGTTGACTAATGGTGTCTGACCTAGCTGCTCTTGGCTGAGCAGCTAGGCTAAAAGGGTTGGCAAGGTCTACCTTCTAGTTTTGAGTGAGCATGCTGCTTCTCAGGGCATCAGAGCCACATTATTTTTTTATTGTTGTAAAGCATACATGACATAAAATTTACATTTTAACCATTAGGAAGTGTACAGTTAAGTGACATTAAGTACATTTACATTGTTGTGCAACCATTCCCACTATCTGTCTCTATAACTTAAAAAAAAAGTTATTTATTTAAATTAGTTTCAAATATACAGTACATTGGTTAGACATCTATATAGTTCATAAAACAATGCCCCCAATTGCTTTCTTCTACTCCTGACCCTCCGCCTAGCCAGTGTATTAATGCTAACTGCATCCCTTCTGCCATGCTCCCCACCCCCTTGACCAACTATCAACTACTAATTTGTACTTCTTTAACCCTTCACCCCATTCTCTCAGCCCCCCAGTCCCCCTCCTCTCTGTCTGTCGCCAAATTGTCTACTATATTTGTGAATCTGTTTTTGATTATTTTGTTCTTTTTGTTCTTTAGATTCCGCATATAAGTGAAATCATAAGGTATTTATCTTTCTCTGTCTGACTTATTTCACTCAGCATAATAACTTCCATAGAACTTTGCTTTTTTAATCATCCCAAACTGGAATTCTATACCCATTTAGTAGTAGCTCCCCATTTTCCTTCCCCCAGCCCCTGGCAACTACCATTCTACTTTTCGTCTCTCTGATTTTGACTACTCTATGTACCTCAATAAGTGGAATCATAGCATATTTGTCCTTTAGTGTCTGGCTTATTTCACATAATGTAACATCCTTAAAGTTCATCAGTATTGTAACATGAATCGGAATTTCATTTCTTTTTTAAGGCTGAATTATATTCCATTGTATGTACATATCACATTTTGTGTATCCATTCATCTGTCGGTGGACATTTGAGTTGTCCCTAGCTTTTGGCTAGTGTGAATATTGCTGGTAAGAACATGGGTGTACAAACACAGATTATGTTATTATAAGCACCATCATTGATCTCACACCCATGGTAAGCAAAGTACCCTTCTCAGCCATTAAGATATCTGGAAGAATCAGCATACCTCTGGAATTTCATAACTTGTATTCAAAGACTTAATGACTCAGGAAAGTGTAGCTCAACAACATTTTTTAGATTAGGACTATGACCAATACTGAATTCAGTAAATGTATCTTGTTTCTTTATCCTTCAAAATGCTTCCTATCTCTATCTTTTTACTTTGTCACTGCTCCAGGGTATATCCTCACTGCCACGTAGATGGACTGCTGCAATCGCTTTCTAACTGGTTTGTCTAACTGCCTCTCCCTTTTCAATTTTTCTTATAAAGCATAGCTTTGGTCATTTTAGTTTACTGAACAAAAACTTTCAGTCCCCATCATGTTCTTCTGGCATTGAGGGCCTTTTGTCATCTGGTACCAACTTACCTTTCAGGTCCTTCTCTCACTTTCTGATACACTTCTGATCTCACTTTTAATTACTGCCTGGAGAAATCATCATTTTGACTTTTCTCTTTGCTATTTTCTCCATCATATATATATATGAAAACTGCTGCTAAAGGTATATATAGATATATTCCTTTTTCATGCTACCTTCAAGTTTTAGCTCAAATCTCAATGTTTTTCCCTAAATCATAAATAACTACCCTTGAAAATGATTTCTTGCTCTTTTGAATATTTATGCACTCACTGTAAGATTGTTCATGTTAATGATGTTTTTGTAACTTTTTTTTTTAAGTTCCCAGGCTTAGGCTAAGTGCTTCAGTTTCATTATTTCATTTTATTTTTACAGCAAATAATCCATTATACAGATTATAAATTGAGGCTTATAAACACTAACTTGTCCCAAATCACACAGCTAATAAGTGGCAGATCTAGGGCTTGAGCACAAGTTTTCTGCTGCTAAAGTATCATTTCAAATTATATTTATTGGTTTAATTAGATTAGTGGCCTGTGGGCGAATAGGGTATTACTTGCTCTTGGAATTTCTCATAGGAACTATCTAGGGGATCAAAGCCAGAAAAAGACTACCCATTGAATGAAAACATGTTTTACTCTCTTTTTAATTGCTCACTTTGAATGAGCTTAGCATGATTTTTCAACTGGTTACTTTATACTGTTTCTTCAAGACTGGGAAAGCTTTATGACAGTTCCTGTGTTATTAGGTGACTTTCTGGGGGCACTTCCTTCTATCATAACACTGACTGTATTTATCTGCTATTTGTTTGCTTCCTCAACAACATCTTTGCTTGGATTTCTAGTACCTAGAACAGTATCTTGCATAGAAAATGTTTATTAAGTGAATTAACTGCTCCTGTGACCATTATCCATCCTAAGAGTTTATTTCTGAATATGTTAATGTTGTAGAGTTGAGCATATCTAAAGCCAATAAAGTTGAACAGGATATATCTCAAGAAGGCATAATGGGAATATAAATGAAAATTATAATTTATTTAATTGTACCATAACTTACATTACATAGTGCAATGGTATTTGTGGTTACTTTTAACAAAGGCTGTTTGAAGGTAAAGAGTTTACATTTTATTCGAAGAGAGATCCTGAGTTGTAAAGGTGTGAGTGTATTGGGTCTGTAGATAATTTGGGAATAGGCATGGTTCACAGTTTCATACAATGTTTTCTAAAATTAACCAATTCTATTTTATATCTGGATATGTTCTCACCACATAACCTTCTGATTAATAATTGGATTTCTGAAATACCTTGATACTTAAAAGCTAGTTCTATAGAGAGTAGTAGATATTAATTTTTGGTCACTGGGAAAAGTATATTCTCTACAAAAAATAGCAAACAATTAGTTGTTTCATTATTTATAAGTTTGCTAACTGTGTCTTAAAAAATTGAAGTTAAAAAACTTAGAACCTGACTTAGACAATGGTGATGTCCCTGAGAAGTTCTTTCTTGAGAAGCCAAGAACACAGCAGCATTTGGCACAGTGCTTTGCACTCAGTAGATAGGCAACAAATGCTTTTAAATTTTGTGTCAGTTCAATAGAGTACAGTAGTCTAAAACAACAGTTGTCAGTCATTTTGCCCTCATGTTGCTTAAACCTAATACATTTCTACATGCCTATTCAAGGTTGTTTCATGTACACACAGCTATAACTGCACTTTCTCTCTCCCATTCTGGATGCACATGGAAGTGTGCTTGAGAATACTTTATTATAGAGGTGGTAACAACAATAGTAATGACAATGATACAGCTAGAATATTTTGATCACCATTTTGTTTATAACCTTGGAATAGCTTCTAGTTGCCCAGTGTTAGCGCCAAAACTTCTGTTGGGACATAGGGCTTAGCAAGGTGAGGTGTCAGCAGCTGCTGGGTACTTCTGCCCCTGCAGAATGGAAATTTATTCTGGCAAAGGCTTCTACACCCCGCCACATTCCAGACCACGGAACTCTCTGAAAAGACCTTCAGAGAAGCAGGAATAACCTCTTGGTATTCAGAGTGAGCTCAGCTTGTTTCCTAGTCAGACAGGGAGCGTTATGTATAGATTCTTGGGCTCTCAGGGATTGTGAGCTACTCTAGGGAAATCTTAAAGAGGGAATTTGATATGAACCAGCCCCCTCCTCAGGGCCTTCCAAAGGGTTTATTAGAAACAGAATGACAGAAATGCTTTGGCCTGCTGTGAGGTTAGAGGGACCTCACAACAAGGGTAAACTTATTTGATTTTGATTTTATTTTTGAGTATGACACTGTCATGTCTCAGTTCTTTGGCAATTTAATTCTGAGGAAAACAAAGCAAAACAAGGCAAAGCTTTGCTTTTCTACATAATAGAATTATAATTTTCATTGAATCTGAGACATTAAAAATTTTTTTGTCCCCTATACCCTAGTTTATGATACTTCCTGAAAGATTCCCAAGGAACAGTTGAGCCACTGATGGATTGTCCTTTACTATCTTAAAGGTAAAGTAGTAATTCATTAATTAATTAATTTTTTTTTTGTACTTACATTATGGTATGATGGAAAGAGAGACTAGGTTCAACTCCTGGTTCTGTAATTCACATGTTGTTAGAAATTGGGCAATGCAGTTTGTTCATTCATTTATGCATTCATTCAATAGCTTACTGAACTCATACTTTGTATCAAAGTATTAAGGCTCTGAGGAGAGAAATCAATGATAAAAATGATCTTTGTACTTTTAAGAGATTTCAGTCTATTGGAAGCGACTGTCAGGTAAATCAGCAATTACATGAGTGTACCATTGAACTGCGTAGAAGGGAACTAAAACCAAGGCAGGTGTGCATCAGGAATGGGGGAAGGCGTTAGGGAAGGCTTCTTGGGAAAGTCATGCTTAAGTTGAGTCGTAGAGCCAAGTACAATTTAGTTGAATACAAGTATAGAAAGAACATTCTAGCAGCCTGAGTAAAGCTAATAGAGGACATGAAATAATAAGATAGTTTCTTTCTTTTTTTTCTTTTTTTTTTTTTTTTTAGTTCTCGGCTTATTAATCCTCTCCTGAAAAGTCTGCCTATCACCACAGATAAAGTCATTGATGAATCTTTACTCCTTCCGTTGTCCAATCTCCTCCTCACTGCTCGACACTTCATTTCCTTTTGCCAGCGCCAACATTGGCCTTTGCGGTTGGCCCTGACTCTCTTCATTCTGTTCCTGTGTTCTTTTTGCTATTTTCTTGAGGTCTTTTTCTTTTCATACAAGCCATGTCTTGCAAGTCTATGTTTGGGTTCATTTTTCTTTGTATAATCCAAGGAATCATACATCATGCCAAATTCAGTTGTTTTGCTGCCACCAAAATAGGTTCTGAATGCAAATACAAAGATGACATCTGTTGTGGTCTTATACATTTTGTCTAGTTTTTCCCAAATTTCTATTTTAGGTATTGTTGCCTTCTAGGGTAAAGGACACCATGACCATTTGTTTCTATTGGTCATGAACTTACTGGTCCAGAGAGTTACTATGTCATTCATGATGGCGTCTACCCTCAAGTAGACAGGAAGGAAAAGAGCTAAGGTAGGTTAACAGGTCAATATTTACTTGTATGCGATATCACTGATATGAAAGTTTTATCTTGAGGAGAAAGAGATAAATGTTTCTATTTTATTTTATCTGAAAATGAAGATAATTATATCTACCTCATGGATTTGTTGTACCAGTCAATAAAAACAGCATACGTAGAGTGCCTAGCACATAGGTGCTCAAAAATATTAGCTCTCTATTCTCCCCAGCATCTACTCTCCCATGCCCTTTCTCACTTCGGATTTTGCTAAGTAGAAAACACCCTATTAATGGTTATTAAGTTATGAGTTTATAAATTATGGCTGGGTTTGGAAAGCAGAAGAAGAGTCGAAAGATTAAAAACTTTTGTTTTTTTCCTGACCTATATTGTGGCGTATTGAATTGGTTGGGAGTGGTACTTGGCAGCAGCGTTACTTTATTTTGACACTCTGGTTTTCCTTGTCATCACGATTGGTTGTGAGGAGGGCAGTAGTTGCCAAAGGGCACTGCCTTCGTTTGTCTGCTTGATTTGCTGGGTTTAGTGCTGAGCACAGGTCTGTGCACTGGAGTGCCTGGAAAAATCCTGGAACGATGCTGTTCTGTATTCTCTTTTCTTTCACTGTTTTGATGTCTCTGAATTTGTATGTGCTTTAGGGAACTCAGTTTTCAAGTATGCCCTTTTTTCTGGGTAGCCTGTCCATAATGTCTATGATCCAGTAAATATTACAGGACCACTACTTTTGGGAATTTTTAGTCTACATTTTTATATTTCTTTCAAAGAGCTTTGGAATGGGTTGTGGTAAGAGTTACCTAGTCTGCGAGATTTCTTCAGCCCATCATTTTTATTGTTAATAAGAAATTGTTAATTATACTCAAATGTAGTTTCCCCAAATGTTTGTTATTCGCAAATATCTTTCATGATTTTTGTCACATCCAAATATCTTCTGTTCTATTATTTATGTAATATTTTCTTTAAATCTTTAACCTTTAAAAAATTACATAAACTTAGCCTCATCCTAAGAAATAATATTCATGAATTCATGGATTGATGTGCTATTTCTATTTTGCTAACACATATTCAGACAAGTGTTAAAATAAGAAATAATTTCATTCTACCACCTAATGTCGGGATCAGCAAACATAGTCAAGTCCATTCATTTATGTATTGTCTGCCTGCTTTTGACCTACAACAGCAGAGTAATTAAGACAGAGACAGAATTGCCTGCAAAGACTAGCATATTTATTATTTGGCTATTTAAGAAACAGTTTGCCAACTTCTGACATAAAATTATCTTCGTCCATAGAACACATAGCACACTATTTAAAACATTACTGTAGTGCATTGGTCAAGAGACAGGGTGCATGAAATCCTTAATCACATTTTTTCCAGAACCAGTAAATACTTTACCTTTTTATTCTGGAATTGAAAATTTTAATTTTAAATAATTTATGATCAGAGAATCTTGGTAACAAGGCTGTTTGAACCAAAAAAGAAAACATCGACATCAAAGATAATTTATATTTTTTAAATAAAGAGAATGCCTATAAAATATCTAATGGTACAAAAATGCATAAAAAGTAAAAATTTCAGTACAAGGGAATTCCATTCTCACCCACTAAAAACGGCATTCTTTGTATTTCCTCCTAGTCATTTTCTGTGCATATTCAAGATTAAATACATTTTTTTGTTGTTTTTTAAAGGATCCTTTTCTAAATGGAAAAATACAATATGCAACTTGGGTTTTTAAAATTAGCTATACTTCTGTTGTTTAGAAATCTAGGTAATATGGCTAAAATAATAAATTGTTTATTACTTTAAAGTGTTTCTTGAGAGCTTTATTGAGATATAATTTACATACTGTGCAATTTATCCATTTTGAGTGCACCATTCAATGGTTTTTAGTAAATCTATAGAGTTGTGCAGCCATCAGCACAGTCCAATTTTAGAACATTTCTATCAACCCAAAAAGATTTCTCATGCCCATTTGCAGTCAATCTGTTCCTACCTCCAGCCCTAGGCAACCACTAATCTACTTTCTGTTTCTATAGATATGTCTTTTCTGGACATTTCACTTAAATGGAATCATATATTATATGATCTTTCGTGTCTGGCTTCTTTCACTTAGCATTACAAAGTGACCTTAAGTTAAAAATGAGGGAAGCGTTCAAATAGCCCCAGGTATCTTTATTCTTTTGCACGGGATGCTCTAGTTATAGTCAATATTTTGTTTTCTTTCCTTTGGAAATTAGCCTTTGAGACAAGCAGTGATACAAGTACCAGATAACTTTTGCAGTCCCCCAAATTCACAGCTTTCCAAATCTGTTTTCCTGTGCACATGTGCAACTGTGGACGTTTGTGTAGCACTCCAGAGGGAACAGAGGAGGCTACTTACTGCTGGTGGCAGCAGGTCTGGGAAGCTCTGCGCTTTGTCTGGCCTCTTTGATGGAGACAATACCTTGGCCCAGCTGTAGCAAATGTACAACATTTCAGGGTACTATGCCATGTAGGCCAGGAAACTTTTCTACAAGTTTTCAGCTTTAACGTCAGAAAGCCTTCCAAATGTTCTTAACTAAAAGGGCCCAGCCCCAAGAACCCTTTGCTCAGCTCTGCTCCTATGTAATAATGATGGTTAAAAGCCTGTTCATAGTCAAAAATCAGTGAGGAACTGGGGTTATTTTTCTCCATTATATCAGCAGATGTAGGTCTATGTATTCCTTTTTAACAGCTGAATAGAATTTCAATGCTTTAATAGTATAATTTATTTAATCAGTTCATTACTTCATTTTCTTCTTTTATTGTTTATTACAAGCAGTGGTAAATTTCACATTGCCGTTTATATATTTTTGCCTCCTTGTGTGGGTATCAGTAAGATAGATTCCTACAAGTGGATTTGCTGGATCACAGGCTGTGCATGTTTCAAATGTTGATACCTATTACTTAAAGTGGCAGGTTAACTAACATCCTGCCCATGGCCTATTATGGTATCAGCAGTAGACTGTAGTTGTGAGAGAAAAGATTCTTAATGGGGATGCAGGTGGGTGAAGATGAGTGCATTTCAGGGCGTCCTGAGAATGGGAATGAGTATGAGTAATTTGATCAGTCTCTCCAAGTGATTCTGATACAGCACTACTGTACCATAGTTTATTTCTGTGTTTTCTACCCTAAAATCTGAAAGCTGCTGTGAGAGGTGAATGTGGTACTGAGCCCATTATGGCTGTCATAACAAGCACCATGGTTTTGGGGTTCGTTCTGCTCAAAGGAAAGTAGCAAGTAGAGCAGAGGGCCCCTACAAACTGATGCTAAAAATATCTCTGGTCTATGTGGAGAAAATAAACCTCTTATAGCCTCTCTTAAAGAAAGAGTATAGTTACTTCGCTTCCTATTAAATGTTCCATCCAGACTGTCTTTGTATGCAGATTTTCTGTTCCTCACCGTTTATTTTCTATGGATATGAGGGAAGGAGAGTGGAAAGCTGCATGCACAGCATCATTAAAATAACCAGCACCAAATGATCCTTGAAATCTCTTGAATTAAAAAAAAATAATACCTGGTATAGTTCAAGTATAGGACAATGTACTCTGTAAGTTTCAAGGAGAGGAAAAATGAAAGAGGTTGTTTCTGAGCGTAGAAACGCTTCAGCAAAATTAAATAGTGGTGAATTAAACTCTTTTAATCACAGTGTATTGTGGAATAAAGAAGCATTTGTAGGTCAACTTCAAAATTCTGGTATTTTCATCTCTGTTGGAATTTCTTGGCAGTGACTCCCATTTAAAGATTATAGTGAATATAATATACCATTTCTACTGATCAAAGAAAGTAATTGGTGTCAGAAAGCAACTTGGAGCCAGAGTGTTTACTGGGTAATTTCTTAATGAGTTCTGCACATGGTTCTCATCTTTGTAAAAGGGAGGAATGTAACTTGGAATGCGCAAAGTCAAACCATGAGCATTTTGGCAGATGTGAAGATGCAGCACAGCTGGGGAAAAACTTTTTCTTTGAAATCTCATATCTCAAATGTTACATCAATTTTTTAAGCATGTTTCGCTGTCAGTTCAATTTTAACATGAATAGGAATTGGGGATGTTGATCGATATAGTAAAAAAATGATCAGACTTGTTCACTAATTGCCCTCTTTGTCTTTACACATATTTGTGAGAACGACAAGCAAGGACAGTGAAGAAAGAGGAAACGTGCCGTTGTCTCTCTTTTGGGAGGAACCTTGACAACCAGGACAACCGAAGATAGTAATTTATGTCATGGCATGATCTTCACCTCCTGAACCAGCACTTCTCTAGTGAATGAGGTAACATAGATACTGGTAACTATTATTATGTTTTCATTGTAAATAACAGATGTTTATTATATAAAATATAAGAAATAAAGGAAAAATTGGTGGAGACGTTGCCTGTGCACCTCCCAGCTTTCTATCTTTAAAATATCATGGTCCTTCTGGTCCAATACAAGTTGAATAAATACTTCCTTTCCCCCAACCAACACAATCTAATTCTTCAATAGCAGTCAACACACATATATCAAGTGCATATTGAGTCAGGAACTAACCAGTGCTTAAAATATAAAGGTAACAGAGATTTGGTTCCAGACACTAAATGCTAATGGAGTCTAAGAAGTAATAGTTTATATGGAGGCTAAATGAGTCTGTATAAATAAGAGGAAAGAAGGACAGTGTCATGGCACAACTGCTTCACCTGATATGTTCTTCCATGGGCCTTGGCTTCTTTACTTGTGAAAAAGAAGGGGATTGGACCAGATGATATGAATGGCCAACTGTTCTGGTTTGCCTGGGACTTTCACAGTTATAGCATTGAAAATCCCATGTCACTGAAAGTCCCATGTCCCACAAACCCCTTACTCTCAATTTTAAAAGTGAATGTCCTTTCTCCTAGGAGCTCCCTAAGTCCTGGGAAAACTGAGAGAACTGGGCAGGGTTCTTTCTAATTCTCATATTCTATGATTTGTTAAAAAAGAAAGTTCAACCGAGTAAATTTTAAAGATCTTATTGGCTTTATTCAATGATTCATGAATCAGGCAGCATCCAATCTAGCAGATAGAAGGGAACTCTGAAGAACTGTACAAAATGAGAGACTTTATAGGCAGAAGGGAGCAGGGCAAGGTAGTAGTTATATTATGCAAAAAAGCAGGTCAGTTATTGCAAGATTACTTTCCTTGTGGACAAAGGGGTCCATCAGGTAGAATTACCTAAGTAGTGATAATTGGGTGATTCCTGATTGATGTTTAAGATTCCATTTCCAAAAGAGCCAAAACTGTAATTAAGTCTCAATTGGTGTGTGGGACTTAGCATAAGTAAGTCTGTTTTGGGCTTGTTGTCATGTTTTTAATAGATTGTATATCAAGAAAGAATATTTGGTGAGGTTTATGATAGGACCACATGATAAGACAGTTAGACTGAAATAACATAACAATACTATTGTTTTCTTTTAAAAAAAAATCCTGAAAGGTAAGTTTTAAATACATTTTAGGTTAAAGAGGCTTTGTGTACAACCTTGTATCAAAACAGTCATATTATATTTATGGGAAATGGGTTTTACCCTTCTAAAAAAATGGCTCATAAATAAATATCTGCAAACACTTGGTAGAGTCAGAGAGCTTTCTGCAAGCAGCTGCCATTGTGATTCTCAGTTGGGTCCTCCATCCAGGAATATTGGCTTTGCAGCCAAGCAAATTTTATGCTCTTGTTTACTAGCCCTGAGCTAAAGAAAATAACTCCTCTGCAATACAGTTTCTTCATTTATAAAATATGAATAATAATAGCTACCCAGCAAGGTTGTTAGGAGAATGACAGAGTATATTGGTATTTAGTAAGTGCTCAACAGATGTCTATTACTGTAAACAGTGCTTTCTGTTATTTCCCTAAACAGTGTGTTTTCTGTAAATCAAAGGGAACTGGATCTGATTGGACACATGTGAGAAAGATGCTCTTTACAGGAGCTTACCCTTAAAATCTTGAATATAAATATATATGTATACATATAAATATATTCATGTGTATCTGTAAATATCTATCTCCCATTAATGTTGTCCAAAAGAGCTGAACTATGTCTTAAGTATTACAACCCAAAATTAAGTTCCAGCCTAGGTCATAGAGTCTTGCAAACCCTGTTTAACTGTTGAAAATACATATTATAATGTAGTAAAAACTGATTTAACTTGTTCAATAGCCATTATATTAAATCTAATTATTTATTTGTGTTTTAACAGCAAAAAATGAAAGCTATAATTGTATAAGTGATACTTTACTGAATGCTGATGCATAAATTTTTCTAACAAGGGTGATTTTAATTTTAAAAGAAATATTTAACAAGGATAATTTAATTTTAAATGAAATATTTAAAGTCAAACTTTTTAAGTTTATACCAGAAATGATAGTTAATGAATGATAACAGTTTTAACTTATTTTAGTGTGCATATATTATAAACACCCTGTGGGAAGTAATGTCCTAAAGTAAAATAAGGCACACATAAAGAAAAAGAAGCCTGATGCCATAATGCATTTGAAGGTGATTTAAAGGGTAAGGGGCACAGATCTTTGACATGTATAACTGTTCAGTGCCAAGTCAGTGTAATTAGCCTGTGTTCTGGACAGCCAATAATATAACTCCTCTTCCAGCTCTACATTTATACATTTCTTGGCTAGGTAACAGGTGTCAGTTTGTATGCCACAGCCCAAGCTATTTTAATACCTCTATTTTTATTTGTCTGTATAGACAAAAATGTTGGCTGCTGAAAACAGTCTTAAATATTGAATTATCTAGTTCAGTGCTTATTATGGAAATGCTGCTGTGTACCCATTGTGTGCTAGGCACTGGGAGGAGTGATTATGAAGATAATTAACTAACTAACATATGACAGGCATATTTCCTGCCCTCTAAACTTTATAGTTTTCTGGGGAGGCATGAATTTAAAAAATTAAATGTACAAAATACATTTTCCTTCAGAATGCAAAAGATAGGACCAGTGCCAAAGTAGCCATTCCAAAGTGATGTCCGAAAACTTCAGAAGTTTTTTTGGAGTAGCAAAAACTTTTCAGGAAGTGAAGCAGTTTATAAATAGTTTCAGATCTTTGTGGAAATATAATGAGAAACTGGCAGAAAATGAAGCCATGGAGCTTTTGACATGACCCACCTAAGCAAGATCCAAAAACAAAACCAAATGAAGTTGTCCATGGATTATGTACCTATTATTAGAGACATTAATGCAAAACATAAGGCTGGGTGGTAACAGGATTACATGCACAACAAGAAAGTGAGTTACAGTTAGTGAAATTCTAAAGCGCTCTCTTAGGCTGAATCAACCTTGAGAAAGAACACTCCTGTCTTTGGTAACAGATGAAGAAAGGCTATGGAAGAGAGATTCTGGTAAGGCAGAGCATTCTCTAACAAACACTAAAGATGGCATTTCTAATTTGTGGTATGGGCTTTATTTTGCTGTGTTACAACTGTTTTGGGATCAAATGAGTTGCTTAGGATTTGTGACGTAATATTCATCAGTGGAAAAGGTTTAGGAATTTTAGAGAACTGTACCTTCAGTATAGCTCATCTGTGTGATTTGATAGGTTTCAGGGAAGGCTTCCGTAACCTATTAACTCTCACAGTTATGAATAAAAAGTCCCATTAATAGTCATTTCTGTGTGGTGGGCATTATTCTTTCTTTTGCCTCTTTTGAAGGTAGAAAAATTGCAGAGAATGGCAGATCTGTTTCCTTCACACTTTAGATCAGTGCTTATTAGATCACTTTCCTATTTGATGGAAGAGATAGGAAAACTTGAGAATGCTAGGGAGTTAATTGGAAGCGGGAGGGAGAACAGAGGCTGCAGAAACGGAGTCAGAGTCCTGGAGATGCTGACTTACCAATTTTTTTCTGGCTCTGCTGAATGAAACATGGGATTGGTAACAAAGACTTGGGTTAAATCTTTGCTTTTTAAGAAATATCTTCAATCCTATTCCATTGGGATATTGTTAGGATGGGAGTAATAATGAAATAAAAATTAACAATACTAACAATCAATAATAATAAAAAACAACTTTAAAGTTCTCTGAGCATTGATGAAGAATATGATTATAACAATGTGATAGTGGATGAGTTATCAATATCAACTTTCATGCAAATTTAGGTCAAAAAATTTAACCACAATGGGAAGAAATAAAATCTATGAGACTGCCTTTAGCAAGGTCAGAGCAAATAGTTTCCGGCCTGAGAACCCGTGATTTCCTTCCTGTTCTTTTCATCTTTAGCCATTCTATAGTCCACTATTTTTTCTTGAATGTCCATTTCCCAACCCTTCTTTTCTCAGTAAGATATTTTCTATTCAAGACCTGAGGACATTGCCACCGTTTTGGTTATTGCTTTGCACTTGTGTATCAGCTTTTAAATTCTCATCTTTTTTAGCAGCTGCAGCAGACAAACATATGAGTCAGTGGAGGTTTAGAGGAACTGGCTCAGTTCTCCCGGAGCAGTAACCTTTTGGCAGTTCAACAAACAGCACATTAAAAGTCCAATGACTGCAAAAGCTCTCTCTGTACATGTGATAACAACTGCATTTCCCAAGGTCTACTAAGAGTTTTTTTCAGAGGGAATCAGGTTTCTGCCTATAGAGAGACATTCCTGAAGGCTTAACTCTGACCTCATAGCTAAAGGATCCAGAATAAAATCTGGAGACAGCTGGAAAGTGATAAGGTGGGGAGGAAGAAATTTGGGATGTGAAAATGAAAAGGCTTATTAAATGTTCTCAAAGGGTTTTGTTGCCTGTATACCTATACCCCAAATAGTGAAGCAAAGCTAATCTTTCTTTTTTCAGTAGTTCAGGGTATTAGGACCTTTCTCTTTGCATTGTTCACATAAGTAATTCTCAAAGTGTGGTTTCCCAACTAGTGGTCCTTAAGGGCTCCTGGAGGGCTGGGCATTTTCAACATAATCTTTTTCACCTGTTTATCCTCCAACAATAACAGTGCACAGGCTAAAATGTGCCTATGCCTGAAGCTTTTACTTCAAGTCTTGGTTACTAATATTTGACTTCGGTTACTAATATTTGACTTTTTTTTTTTTTATAACACCAATTTGATCGACCTAATACTAAGAAGAAAACAAAGACAGGAGTGGGTCGGTTTACTCCAAAAAATTTTTCTTATTTCTCCATTTTCTTACGTTGTTCTTTCCCACATTGTTTTCTTCTTCATTGCTTATCATAAAGTGAAAGAGAATAAGAGAATCTCGTCGAAGGATGTATCATGGAAGATTTTTTTGTGGCAAGTAGGAACAATTGTTTCTTTTGCAAAATGAAAGTTCAGACAATAGTTTTCTTGATTCATTTTGCTAAAATAAAATTTCACAATAAAATCTGTTTATACTAAAAAAGGCAACAAAATAGTATCTTAGTTAACATAGAAGAAAGTGGCAATTAGAGGCCAGCTTGACAGCCAGAATCACAGTTCTAGTGAAGCAAGGAAGTTTTACTTGATGCCCCATGGTACCAAGTGGGGTTCATGGTTTCTAATATAACAGAGAACCTCTGTCCAACATAGGCAGGAAATAATTTGTTGGAAGCATATTGGGTTTTTTTACAAATTGGCCAGACGGCTAGAGAGCTGATTCAAAAAATGACTGGGAACCGAGGGAGGATAAGCAGCTGAGGACACAGCTGAGATCACTCTATTGGCACGCTTGCTTAGAATTGGTCACTATTCCGTTGGCATTGACATCGATGCCCCTGGGCACTCCCCACCACACCACTGCCCACTGCTTTCTGTGTGGAGGCCAGGAATATTCTCTGGCCAGTTGAACAACTTGACATCTATCTCTCAAGAATCAAAGGACCAGTCAAGAGCACCTAATTGGCTGAGCCATGGTCATGTGCCGTGTGTCCAAACGGCTAAGGATGGTGACTGATTTTTTTTGGGGGGGGTACAGGAAAATGGGAAGTGGGCACTTTCATTTTCAACTTAATTTTATCTATCATCTCCAACAATGACAAGAAGTCCCTCCCGCCTCTATCCCCTTACTTATCCTGTTGGAAGTAAAGAAATCCACCCTTCTTGTACTCTTGCTATACTTTGTATATTCTTGCTGCATTATTCTATTTATAATTTACATGTCTATTTTTCCTCACTAGACTGTGAACTTATGGAGAAGAGGGATTGGGTTGTATTTTTAGCCTCATTACCTAAAGTACCTAACAAGTATTATATGCTTAAGTATTATTATTAAGTATTATTAGTTGAATAAATTGTGTTTAATGATATCCCGGAGAAGGCTTAATTAATGATAATATTAAATAATAATAGCAAACAAGTATTGATGGAGCAATTGTATGTTGGCTATTTCCTCATTTCATCCTTATAATGATCCTATGAAGTAGGTTATATTTTTTTCATCTATGTGTGAGAAACTAAGGCTCAGGTTATAAACTAGGACTAACTTGTCCTAGTTTATATAACTGCAACTGACAGAGCAGGGATTTCAGCAAGGGCATGCTGACTCCATGTCCTGCATCAGAACTGTACTGCCCCCCGGAGGTAAAATTAGAGAGAAGAGGAAATCTCAGAGAAGAGAGATCACTAGTTTGCTATTCTCTATTCTTAGATGTTCACCTAGAATGGAAAGTATTTATTTGATGATAGACAAGCAAAGCAAGAGTTTCATTTTTACTGGTATAAATGAAAAATTTTTTGTTGATATTCTAAAGGAACTGGTATTTCATAGTAACTTAACTAATAAAGCATTTGCATTCATAGCAGTCTCGACTATGTATTTGTCTCATAATATAAGCAAATAAAGCATAAATAAATCCACATATATAGAATATTCAAGTGAGGTTTTTAAAATTTTGTGTCTCATAAAAATCTTTGTTTTCCTTATTTAACATATCATATAATGGAACTTCATATTTTACCCTTAAACTTAAGAATCGATTTTTTTTTCTCTCATTTTTGGAAGATGTACTGAAATCACATTTAGGTTGTCTGCTTTTAAAAAGAATTCTTATCTAAATAAGAGTAAAAATAGCAGTCATCCAGATATTTTAATTGGTATAAATGTGTATTTTTATTTTTAAGTTGAGTATATTTGAGAGAGAACACATCATTTATTTTGTCAAAAATGGTAAAAAACATGATCTTGGTGGTTGGGAAACATCAAAAACAGATTTTCTTCATGATACTTAAGAAAACAGAATAGATTATATCTGGAAAGAGTGGCCAATCTGAATTTAAAGATGGATTGCTTTGTATTTGGACACCAGTTGCTAAAGCAAAGATATGTTCTGTTATGCCATCATTTCATTCCTGATATTTGAAACATTATTACAGAAACATGCAGAACTTATACCTGCAATTGCCTGCTTATACATAAGTCTTCTTGTATAGCTCTGTTGCTCCTGGAGGCTAACTCCTAGTTGTGGATTTACTCAATTTATGTTTCAACTAAATGGACAAGTAATACATGCAGACATAAAGGAATAATTTGAATTTAAGTAGGCTTGTGAGACTTTGTAGGTTATGGAAGATTGAATATATTTGTAGTAGAGGGAAGAGAGAGAAGAGAGAAGGAAAGAGTAAAGGTATGCGAGAAGCAGGAGACTGTTGACAAAAGCATGGAAGGTAAAAAATAAGGTTTAATAATGGAGACAATGGCAGTGGAAGGAAGAGTAAGGTTGCAAAGAAGGGAAATGCAAAGGTCATAACCTTGAAGAGGGGGCAGTTCTAAGAGATGATGCAAAGTGACTGCAGTGGATCACAGTTGTGGTTGTTTGACATAGAGAAGTTCAAGAAAGCTGTGACGGCAGATGTCGATGCTGTAAAAGATTTTGTCTTGAGTGCTAAAGTTGTTAAAGAACTTGGGAATTGGTCCGGGGAGGGGGGTGGGCACAGCAGAGGATGGTGATAAAGATACAAAAAAGTACATGAATGCTCAAGTGTGCCTCAACACTTGAGAGCTGGCGAGGGGCACTTGTTTGGAAGCAACGGTGAAGAGTATGTAATGCCGACTCCTCCAGCCCACTGAATTCAGAGGAGTGGAAGAGAGCAACAACTATTGGTGAGAAAGCTGGGAGTGGGCATCAAAGAGGAAAACTGAGATTTCCAATAAGATTAGGAGAAAGTACTTTTTTTGTGTGGGGAGGGGGAGGCTCTTTCTTTAATTACTTACTGACAGTCTCAATGAGTAACAACCATGTGGGTATGCATCATGCTGGTTATTGGGAATTGGAGATTTAAAACAGTGTGTCGCATGAACAGTGGTTGGATGTTGAAGCCAACTGAAGTTGGATTTCAAATCTGACATCATCACCACTAGCTCTGTGGCCCTGCAGGAGTTCTCAGCCTCTCTGAGACTCAGTTTCCTCATCTACAAAATAAAAATAATAATAACTTAATTGCAAAGTTGTGAGGATAAAATATATTATAAATAAAATATCTATCATAGTGCTTCTTTATAGTAGTTATTATTATTATTATTATTATTATTATTATTATTATTATTATTATTATCGTCATCATGGTTTCCAATTTAATTAGTTGGGGCAGATGATATGCCAATAACTAATCACACTGTTAGAAAGATGGAGGTTAAATAACTCCTGACATTCCTATTTGGGAACTCCGGCACTGGATTAGAATTTCCTGAGCCCTAGACCAGAGAGTTTTATCACGATGATGAGCTAGGGAGATAGAACACATAGGCTATATTATCAGTAGTGTAGTGTGTGCGGTGATCATGGATATAGCCTGGATGTAAGGCCCAAGGTCTGTGGTGAAAGGAACAATTACATCAGAAATCAGAGAAATGATCAATCTGGGCTTCAGTTACTCCATTTATTTGAAAAATAGACTTCCTTCTCTTCTGTTTGGTTGTGAAAATTACATAATATAAGTAAAAGTGCTTCAATGGCTGAGAAGGGTGTGTATATGAAAGGTGTTATGTTTATAAATATTCGTGGGCAGAATTTCCAGTGGCTGCTGAAGAGACACAGGGAAAATGTTGTACTGCTCTATAGGAGATTGAACACAAGGGTAAAAAAATCCTCCCCCATATAATTGAAACATTTATGAATCCTAAGATAGTGAAAAGACAAAAAAGCTTATAGCTCTGAGAAGACAGCTTGCCTGATAACTCCTACCTAGTGTTATCTTATCAGTTATTAGAAACTATTTTGCTTAGTAACCAATACTGTAATATGATGATATGTGATATTTTCTAAGTCATTCTTGGATACTTAAAAAGAAAAAAAATCTTCCAGTGTTTATTTGGAATAATATCAGAAAACGAGGATTTCTTTCCCACTAAAATTTCTGTTCAGGCTTGCAGGTCTCTTCTGTTTAACCAATCATCCATCTCCTACATATGCTCCTTTCTTCTGCCTGTCTGTTGTCTAGTTGGAGCAGGTTCTGCTCACTGGGCTCATCTCTGTTTTATTTGGCCTCCAGTGATTGGTTAGAGCTTTTTTTTTTTTTTTTTGAGAGGTAATAGGTCAATGTGAATAAATAGAAGGGATTGATTCTCCAGAAAATACTGCCCATTTAAGATCAGATGAAAGAGATCAACATTCATAATAATAATAGCTACTGTGTTGTGACTGCATCTTTTAACTTGTTTAAAATCCTCTCAACAACATGAGGAGTTTTGATATTACTACCCTATTTTAAAGGTGAGGGGACTGAAGTAGCAGAGGTAAAGTCATCTGCTCAAGGACTCTATTTAATCAGTAGCATAACCAGTAGCATAATCAGTAGCAGAAACCAGACACTGTAGCCTGAAGCACTAGGATATAATGTGTTTTTAGGGTTTTTTTTTTTTTTTTTGCACAAGACAAACATTTTTTTTTCACATTGTGCAATTCAATGAGTTTTTTTTCAGTTATAGTTAGCATGCAATAATATACCAGTTTCAGTTGTACAGCCTAGTGATCAGAGATCCACATAACTCGCAAAGCGATCACCTCACTAAATCTAGTACCCTTCTTTCCCCTTACATATTTATTACAACATTATTAACCATGTTCCCCATGCCACAACTCTACATCTTCCATGTCTATTCTGCAACTATCCATTGTATCTCTTAATCTCTTTGGCCTTTATTGCCGTCCTCCTATCCCCTCCCATCTAGTAGCCCTCAAAATATTCTCTGTAACTATGAGTTTATTTCTGCTTTTGTTGTTGTTGATTTGTTCTTTAGATTACACATGTACGTGAAATCATGTAATATTTGTCTTTCTCTATCTGACCCACTTCATTCAGCACAGTACACTCTAGGTCCATCAAGGCAATATCTTTTATTCATTCCTTTCCTTTTAATCTGTGTGTGTCTGTTAATCTGAAGTGAGTATCTTGTAGGCAGCATATGTAAGGGTCTTGTTTGCTTATCTATTCAGCTTCCCTATCTTTTGGTTGGAGCACTTAATTCTTTTCATTTGAGGTACTTGTTGATAGGAATGTAGTTATTAATATTCGTTATTCATGTTTTTGATACACATTTTTTCTTGTTAAAGATGTGCCTCCAACATTTCTTATAATACTGGCTTGATGTTAATAAATTCCCTTAGCTTAGTTTTATCTGGGAAGCTCTTTATCTGTCCTTCAACTCTAAATGATAACTCTTCTGGATAAAGAATTCTTGGTTGTAGATCCTGGGTTTTCATTGCTTTGAATATTTTGTGCCAAACCCTTCTGTCCTGCATAGTTTCTTTTGAGAAATCAGCTGTCAGTCTTATGGGTGCTCCCTTGTAGGTAACAATCTACTTTTCTCTTGCTGCTTTTAAGATTCTCTCTTTGTATTTAACCTTTGGCATTTTAATGATGACATGTGTCTTGGTGTGGGCCTCTTTGGGTTCCTCTTTTTGGGACTCTTTGAGCTTCTTGGGGTTGTATGTCTATTTCCTTCACCAGGTTAGGGAAGTTTTCAATCATTATTTCTTCAAATAGCTCTTCAATGTCTTCCCCCGCCCCCCAGTACCTCTATGATATGGGAATTTTTACATTTAATAGTGTCCCATAGGCTCCTTAAATTATTATTATAGCCTTGGTTTCTTTTTTCTTGCCATTCCGATTGAGGGTCCTTGGGTTCCCCATTCTTTATATCAGTTGTTCGATCCTCTTCTTTATCCACTTTGTTTTTTTTCCATCTAACATTATTTCATCTCAGATAATGTGTTCTTCATTCCCTTTTATAATTTCCATTTTATGGTTTTTTCCTCTTTGTTTAAAGTTCTCACTGAATTTATCTACACTTCCCCTAAGTTCATTGAGTGTATTTATAACCAATGTTTGAACTCTGCATATGTCAGATTGCTTAACTCTGTTAAATCTGGATCGCTATTCCATCCTCTCATGTGATTTCTGCTTCTTTGTCTTCCCATTTTGACTGCCTTTCTGTGTCTGTTTCTATATACTAATTAAAGCTCCTAAGTCTTCCAGTCTTTATCAGTGTGGCTTTGTGTAGTAGGTGTCCAGTGGCACAGTCCTGGGAGGGGTTCAGCTGCAGGCCAAGTTTAGCCCCAGCCTATGCCCCTTCAGGGCCACCTGTTAAGATTCAGCAAGCAATCCACAGATGCTGTGCTTATAGTTGCCTCAAGAAGCCATGCCAGAAACCGAGGTCAGCTGCCACCTGTGTAAGGCTAGGTGCTGCTCAGCAAGGGGCACCTGACTCATTGAGGATGTACCTGGATATGGCTTTGGAGGGGCTGCAAGTTTGGAGGCGGCAGAGTTTCAGGGAATCTTCTGGGTGGTGCGATCTCTGTTATCCAGTTTGATGAGGTATCCACTATGGCACTGTGTCCCATGCACTGGGAAGGTAGAAGGCCCAACAAAGGAACAATGGATACTGCTGGCACTTCTATACAGAGCGAGTCTTGCCTTGGCCCTCACTCCGACAACTCAGTGTCCCCCTGTAAGTCCCTGGTGCCTCTGGAGCAGCTGATCTAGCACTGGTGCTCAGAGCAAGCAGGTCTGTCACTGAGACACTGATCATGGGCGCGGCCCCTTCAAGAGGCATCTGCAGCTGCTGCTGCCGCTGCCACAGCCCCTGTGCCACTCAGCCGCTTGAGACTGGGCAACCCACATCTTTATCCCTTCTACCTTCTACCATTGCAGGTCGATTGACTATTTCTCTCCCTAGTTGTAATGCTTCGGTTCCTCTAGATCCCAGGCAACTCTCCTGTGTTTGCTCCTTGTTTCTGTCACAACTTTGATTTGGTCGCTAGAGAGAGGAACAGAGCCTCTATCATCTATGCCATTTTTTCCTCTCTTCTGTGTTTTTAGTTTTTGAAAGACTTAGAGAAGAAAAGTTAAAAAAAAAATAGTCAATCAAATCAATCACTGAAGGCCTGGAAAGGATATTTGGTTATTAAATTTTAGAATATGAGGAATAAGAGCACTTTTTGGAATGTGGAAAGAAGTGATTTAGCATAATAATTTGAAGTGCGTTTGATAAATTTTTGCAATTTAGTGCCCCAAGAAACAATTTATATTGAAAACCTCTACCCTTTAAAGACCCTGAGGAAATAAATGTACATTTGAGTATCTTTGCCCTTAAGGCCTCAAAATTTTAGTCTTATTTCAGGGAAAATAATTAAACTATTTGCCTTTTATCATTGTACTGCTGTTCATAGAACTATAGTATGGTCTTTAGAAAATTTTTTATGCTCTGACCTACAAGAACTTAACTTCTTCTGTGAATTTGACTTTGTTCTCATGTCTGTGTCTTCACAGGAAACTTTTCTTCTAGTTTTTCAAAATCACCTTGCCACTTTAATAGGTTTTTAAAATAAATTGCCCCCTTTGGCTTTAGAAACTGCATTTGGGTGGGAACCATGCAATAATGAATGGAACAATGAGAGGGTGATTGGCAAGAGGTAGGAGGCTGAAGTTTTCAGTAGTTTGTGTAACTAAATTTACTGTAACTTATGCAGTACTCTAAAGAGGAACTTTTCATTGTGAAATAACAAGATAGGTAAATCTGTCTTTGCAAAATTATTCTGTTCTAATTTCTTGAAATGTGGTCCTTGACCTTTCATTCAGAAATTTGGTGAGTAACTTAGTGTTATTTTTAGCTGTGAATTTTTATGACACATTCATTTCATTCTAAATGGTTAAATGTAATGACCACTTCTATTTTTTTGTTTGGTTTTTAAAAAATCATTTGAATTTATTTTCTTTGACTAGGTGATTTAATAAAACTTAATATTTAAAAAACATATTTGCAGGGTCAGAACTATGTTATATTATTTTGTAAAATATTTTAGCCAAGGAAGAGACCAGATAAGGAATAGAATCATTCAGTAAGCTTGAAGAGACATGGGTTGATCATAAACTCTCAATGCAGTTACTCCTATGGTTTCCTGCTCTACTTGGCAATAATAGGAATTAATTTTTTTGATCATACTATTTAAAAGTACTAAATTACCCATTCTAAATATACTTTATTGAGACATATTATGTGAGACAAATGATGTGATGTTTTGTTAGATACCTGAAAGCTGATATGTTTCCAGTGATGGTTGGATGTTTCCTAGGTGGCCTGTGGGGAAGTGGACAGTGTTGTGATAAGCAAAGGTTTCCAGAGGCCATGGGAGCTGGACTGGTAGCCTGGCTTAAGGGAAATATTCTGGCCTCTTTCTTGGTCTTCGCTCTCACTCTCTGGGTCTGTATGCTACATTCACTCAGGCACATTCCATGCCCACATGAGAGGGAAACACCCTTATTGGCATATTAAGGCACCAAGAAGTGTTCACAAACACCATCTCTGACAGTTTCTGAAGGGGCTTTTCAGCTGTCACCATGACCCCTAATGTGCTAAACATATGTTTAAAACATGTGGGGAAATGGTCAGGTTTAGAAGCTCTGCTGCGACTCATTGTTATTCCTGGCTCTGTTTTGTGTTCTACTTGCCAACATTCTTATTGTGTGGGGCTTGCAGCTGCCACAGTCATGCTAGTCTCAGTTTGGTGTTTCCGAGTCCCTGAAAATTCCACCACTTCTGCCAGATGTCTTCCCAGTTGTTACTACTGGATTGCTTTAACGTTCAGAGGCAAAGCTGGGGAAATTGCTTCTTTCTATCTCTGTCCTCTCTGTATATCTCTGTCTCTCTCTCTCTAGCTCTAATATCTACCTGTCTATCATCTCTCTAGTGCTTGAGTTCATGCTCTCTTAATTACATACTCTTAGTTCATGGAGGACAGCTCTGTTAGCTTTGTTTGTTTGGAGCCCCTACAGGGCTCTGTACAGAGGAGCAAATTATGAATGACTTAAGTATCACTTACAAATGTTTTTCTCGTTTCCTCTGCTGCTTCTTTTTAAAGAGGATGTCTGAGTTAACTTAAATGCTTCTGTTAAGCAGGAGGCCTTTCCTCTGTAGCAATGTGTGATCAATAAATTGGTCATAACAGATAAGTTGTGGTATTTAACTTTGCCAGCTTTCCATAAGGAATCTACAGTGTTTATTCAAATGATTTCTCCAATTTCCTGTTGTGTCCATTCCCTAATGTGGTGGTCTAGACTTGTTAGGATAAAGTAAATTAATGGATATGACAAATATTTCAGTTGGTCCAATGAGGTCTCATTAAAGACACTGTAATATAGTTGAGTCTTATGTTTTTGAGGAGCAGCATTGAGAGAAAGGGGAGAAATGGATTGGAAGGCAGTTAACATTTATCTCTCCCAGCAGCCATATTTGGATCTTTATAATGATTTTCTTATTTAGTCCTGGCAAAAGCCCTATGATCTAGTTATTTTATTCCTATTTAAAAAATGGAGAAACTGAGACTCAGAGGTTTAAGTACCATATTCTAGGATAGAATACGGTAGAAATAATTTCAAATCCTGGTAGGTCTGACTCTAGAAGTCAGTGTTCTTTCACTTGACTACACTGCCTCCAAAGTTAGTTCACACTTACTTTGCTTCGTAAGTTTATAAATTGTATATGCGTTGATTTCGCAGGGCTAGTTCTTACTCTATTATCATCTGCCAAAACTGCTGGGCAAAATGATTACCTACTTTATAAGATTTAAATATAAATTAATGAGGCTATTTTAAAAACTGCCCTTTTCCTATTTGTGCCAAATAAGAGGTAGCCCCTAATATCACAGACATCAGGAAGCTATGAAATTATACCAAAGCCTGTCCCTACTAGTGGCATTTTAGCAACCTCTTTCTGGGAAATACTTTCAGAGCAGATTTATAAATTGCAAAGGATTTTGCTGAGCGTTCAAGAAGTCAGTGTTTTCTCAAAGGGTAGAAGTAAGAAAGTACATTTCAGATGAAGGCCTGGACAAGCAGGTTTGGGTCTTCTGAAAGAATTGGCATGGTGAGAGTGGAGAGTACTAGAGAGGAATGGACAGGGAGCAAAGAGGGAGGTGATACAGCACAATAGTTAAAAGCATGGTCCTGGGAGGCAATTAGATTGGATAAATCTCTGTCACTTAGTAACAGTGTGACTTTAAGCAATTATTTGATTTCTCTGATTGTCTGCTTCAAGTTTTATCATTTTTAAAATGGGAATAACAATTGTATTAGGGCTCTCCAGAGATACAGAACCAATAGGATATGAGTAGATAGGTAGATAGATAGGTAGGTAGGTAAATGATAGGTAGATGGATAGACCAATTGACTTTCGGTTAATATGAGGAATTGGTTCATACTATCGTAGAGGCTGAGAAGGCTCATGGTCTGCCTTCTGCAAGCTGGAGATATAGGAAAGCTGCTGGTATAGTTCCAGCCCCAGGCCAAAGGCTTGAGAGTGCCAGTGACATAAGTCCCAGTTTGAGGGCAGGAGAAGACCAGTGTCCCAGCTCATACAGTCAGGCAGAGAGAGAGAATTTTCTTTCCTCTGCCTTTTTGTTCTATTCAAGCCCTCAACAAATTGAACAATGTCTACCCTTTTGGGAGAGCAATCTGCTTTACTCAGTCTACCAATTTAAATGCTATTCTCTTCTGGAAACATCTTCACAGAAACATCTAGAAATAATGTTTAACCAGATATATGGGCATCCTGTAGTCAACTTGATATGTAAAATTAAACTTTATGACAATTCTGTCTTCTTCCCTGCAGATTGTTGGCAATAAATAATATAACATATATTTCAGTGCTTAGCACAATGTCTGGCACATAGTAAGCACTGGTAAAGTATAGCCATCATTTCCTAGAACTAGCAATGAAAGGTCTTCTATGCTATGCCAAGGGGTTTACATGGTTTTTGAAAGTCTTCATGTATAATGTGATCAGATTGATGTTTTTGCAGAATGGTGTGTGGAAGATAGATTATAAAAGTAGAGAAGCAGAGCAAGTTTCAGGAACAATATAAGAAATAACAAGGTACTACGGGAGTGAAGAAGAAATGACAGGTACCAAACATAAAGGGATTAAATTAACTGGTCACTGACCATCAGGCATGAGAAAGAAGGAACTAAGATAATTCTGGTTTTGGCCAGAAAGACTTGGTGATATCAATATCCTCCCCTCCAAAAAATTTATAAGTAAACATATTTCAAGACAAAATATTGTTTTTTGAGATGTTGGATTTGAGATGCCTTTAAAAGAACCAGGTGGTAGCATGTGACCTAGCATCAGCACTCAGCAGAAAGCCTGGTTTATAGAAGGTGCTCAATATATTTGGTGAGTATATGAGATAATAATTCAGAGAACCATATATATAGTAAATGTAGGCATGGAAGTTAATGATATCATCCTAGTAGGATGAGAAGCAAACCAGGGATAGACCTTTGGGGCCCCCTGACATTTAGGGGCTGCGGAAAATAAAAGCATCCCAGAGGAGAGATGGATAAGGAGTTGCCAAAGAGAGAGGCGTATTAGAGAAAGTAGTATTTGAAAGCCCAAGGAAAAGTTCCAAGTGGAAAGGAGTCTTCTACAATGTTAGCACTCATATAGAGGACACGTAAGATGACAGTGAAAAGAATTAATGGTGAGTCATTTCTCACCCTTGCCAAAGTACATTCAGTGGAGGTATGGGCAATCAAAAGCTTAAGTCAGTTAAAATAATTGGAGGTGAGGACACGGGTATGTCACATGGTGACTGAAAGTGACTGTTATTTCAAGGAACACATTGTTAAGAGAGTGGGGTGTATGTTGTAGATAGAAGAGGGTTTAAACAGGGTTCTTTTACTTGACTGCTCTTGTGGAGACAGGGCAAGCAGCAGGGAAGGAACATATAGGATAGAATAACTTGTGAAGTAGAGAACTGAACAGATAGGAAGGGGTCAGCACAGGAGCATGTGCAGTGCAATTAACCTTGAGCCGTAGAAATGCCAAATTGCCCTCCAAGATTGGTAGAAAGGAGGTGAGATGGGGTGGAAAGCTGAGGGAGTCCATGCTTGCTAACCTCAGTGTCTCTGTGCAGTAGGAGACAGGGTTTTCTGTTGAAAGCAGGATGGGTTAGAGAGAGATGGGATTCTTGAAGAGACGTTTGGAATAGCTGCTGGGAAATTAACCAGAATCACAGGGCAGTGGTGCTGGGGGTCCACCTTAATTTGGAGACAAAGTGTTTGATTTATTCTAGGAGTGCTAGATGGTTGGATTGATAAATATAGAGTAGGTATGGGAAAAAGAGCCATGGTAAGGAGGATAACGTCAGGAGGTGGTTGAGACAAAACACCTTGGGTTCTGATTCTAGGGAAGAAACTGAAGCCATTGTGGGCGGGGGGTAGAGGGATAGGGGGGTTGTTAGACAAGGGGATAGGATAAATGTCACAGGTGGTATATAGTGTGAGTATAAAAAAGACACTTATTAGGCTCAGGGCTAGAAGATGCCTGTCCATATTGTCTGATCTGCTACTGTGAGTATTTATTGGTGGTAGGGGACAGGAATCACCTGATCAAGTTGGGAGACATCAAAATAGTATTTTTAGAAAGATATACCTATTCTTTGTTTATTATTTCAGTCTAATGTAGAATGCCACTTTTGTTGTAATTTAAAAAATTTAGTTAATTCTAGTAATAACTTTTGGGTGACAAATAAAATCGACTTATAGTTAATTATAAAATGTATGTTCCTTTCCCTTTTGAACTTTTCAAAAGTTCAGCAGTAAATTAAAGTTGATATGAAACCAATGATCCAAGGTCTTTCAGATTTTTTTATTCTTTAGGTTCCAGGATCAGGGCTCTCAGTTTTTAAATTGAGAACAGAAGCTGGTTTCTATATTCTGAGGCAAAAAACATGAAGAATAACTTAGAAAATTTAGCTTATAATATTCATGTTTACAATAACTACAGACAAGCATTCTTGGTGGTGAAATTAGTGACATATTTGTCTTAAAAAAATTAACTGTATTTACAGCAGAAATAATTTTAAAGCTCAACTAACTTTCATGGTATTTCATGAATAATGTCTATCTTTATATAAACTGAACCCTACATACAATAGTGGAATGTTTTAGTATAAATTTACAACCTGTATATTGATAAGTTGAAGATTTTCAAAATGTCACAAAATTGTCATAAGCAATATCATCACTGAAATTACTTTTTGCAAAAAGACTGCTCTCCTTTATTACTTCTGTTGAATAATTTATGTATTTTGGAAATACTGTGTTAATTTTTATGAAAAGTAATAATGTGATTTATTTGAAAGGTTCTTTTTTCTGAAAATAAATTAATACTTCTTAATCAGTTGTCTAATCTGCAAAAATTGTAGGTATAAATCATGTTACAAATTAAGTTAGAAATCTAAGTCAGACCCAGATTGATTTTGACAATTGCCTGCAAGTGAAATAGCCTGGGCCTAATAAAATTCTCTCCATTGATTTCCATAAATGGCATATGGGATAGCCTGGAGTTAATGTGATGGTCATAGCCTGGTATTTATACTCAGCAATGGTAGTAGAGTATGTTTAAATTGATAAGACTGAGTAAATAGCATTCTTCAGATGTTCTAGATGACAGCATATCTAATGTAATTGCATTTGTCTGCCAGTTTTATGTTAGAGCACAAAAGATTTTTACCATGCTTAATTTTGATAGAGACATTCAATTTACTTCCATCTAATATACTACAAATTATGAAGTTTCAGTACAACTATTCAATCATTTGAGAAAAGAATGCATTTTAAATCAGGTTCCATGCCAAATATCTCATTTATGAAGCCATGCTGCTTAAAAATTGGACAAATTGATTACCTTATTGAATTGAAAATATTAGTTGGAAGCATTAAAACCATCTTCATTAGTTCTTGGATCTGGCAATACATATACTTGTGTAATAAATATTAAGAGCTACTAATAGAATAGCTTTTAAAGTGGGAAAATTTCCATCGGCTTAATTGTGGTGAATTGTTGGGATTTGATTATGTAGGCCTGAGTACTGAAATATAACTAAAACATTTAAGAATCCTATCAGCTCCTTTAGGCAGCTAATAAATACACCCATTATGTAGTCTGATGAGATATTGTGGGCTTCAAGGCCTGATCATAATGGTGATTTATGCCTGTATAGCTACTTTTATATAAAAGCATGAAAGGCTATGTAGTCACCATAATCCTCTTAAGAGCTACATGGCTGATATTTATTTATCGTTCCTTCAGTATTTAGTCACTTTTCAATAGGCTCACATTTAATCAATCTCTTTTGGTCCCAGTAACTGCATAACTTGAATATATGATATTCAAGTTATAATATTTAGAAATTCATTGGTATATCATTTCAGAAGATAGCTAGCTCATTTATCAAAAGTTTTGTTCCTAACCCATGCGCTCGTTCCTTACTTTTTAACATTAGATTTAACTCTGTAGCTTTGCAAAGATTTTCTGATTTTTGTCATACAGGATCACAGATTCTGACTCCAAGCGTGAATTCCTTCCTTGGCATCTCTGAAAGATGGGTGTTGGACCAGGATTGTAAACGTGTTCCCTGGGGTTGCAGTGAGAAAGTCCTGATTTGAGTACCTAATGAACCTGGTGGGTTATTGCAAAATTTTTGAGATCAATTTTTCAGTTAATAGATAGCTTGAATGGTTATAGTTTAATCTTTTAAAATTTTTATTAAAAATATTTTAAAAATTAAATCTATTGGGGTGATATTGGTTAATAAACTTATATAGGTTTCAAGTGTATATAATGCAATAGTACACCATCTGTATATTGTATTGTGTGTTCACCACCCAAAGTCATATCTCCTTCTGTCATGATATATTTGACCCCCTTTACTCTTATCTACCTCTACCCCTTCTCCTTTTCCTCTGGAAACCACTAAACTGTTGTCTGTGTCTATGAGTTTTTGTTTGTGTGTCTTGTTCGTTTATTGCTTTCCGTTGTATATCCCGCACATGAGTGAAATCATATGGTTCTTGACTTTTTCCATCGGACTTATTTCACTTAGCATGATCATCTCAAGATCTATTCATGTTGTGGCAAAATGGCAGTATTTTATCTTTTCTTATGGCTGAGTAATATTCTCCTGTATGTGTGTATCACGGCTTCTTGAGCCAATCATCTGTTGAAGGACACTTCAGTTGCTTCCATGTCTATTCCACCAAGAGTAATGCTTCAATGAACAATGGGGTGCATAGATCTTTATGAAGAAATGTTTTCAAATTTTGGGGGTCGATACGGAGAAGAGAGATTGCTGATTCATATGGCATTCTAGTAATTTTTCAAAGAACCTTCATACTGCTTTCCACAGTGGCTATACTAACTTATATTCCCACCAGCAGTGTATGAAGGTTCCCATTTCTTTACATCCTCTCCAGCACTTGTTGTTTTCTAATTTATCGATGATAGCCATTTTGACAGCTGTGAGGTAATATTTCATTTTAGTTTTAATTTGCATTTCTCTGATTAGTGATCTTCAGCAGCTTTTCATATGTCTATTGGCCATCTGTACTTCCTCTTCCGAAAAATATCTATTCAGGTCTTCTACCCATTTGTTAATTGGATTTTTTTTTTTTGATATTGAGTTGTATGAGTTTTTTATACATTTTGGATATATTGACCCTTACCCAGATGTATTATTGGTGAATATCTTCTCCCATTCCATAGGTTGTCTTTTCATTTGTTGATGGTTTCCTTTGCCGTGCAAAAACTTTTTAGTTTCACGTGGTCCCATTTGTTTATTTTTTTCTTTTGTTTCCCTTGCCTGAAGAGATATATTAGAAAAGAAATTACTGTTAGCAATATCAGAGAGTTTATTGCCTATGTTTCTTCTAGAAGTTTTATGGTTTCAGGTCTTACATTTAAGTCTTAAATCCATTTTGAGTTTATTCTTGTATATGGTAT
Source organism: Eonycteris spelaea (assembly GCA_003508835.1). Classification (NCBI taxonomy): domain Eukaryota; kingdom Metazoa; phylum Chordata; class Mammalia; order Chiroptera; family Pteropodidae; genus Eonycteris; species Eonycteris spelaea. The sequence goes on along the minus strand of PUFA01000350.1, from coordinate 408,035 downwards.
AAGAAAGTGGTCTAGTTTGAGGTTGTGGTAAATTCTGGTAAAAGTTTAATTTTTAAGAGTTTTGTGGTGCTATTTTCATCTGGTTAGTATCCAAAGCTGCAAGGAATTTTCCCTGTTCAGACTTCCTGGTGCCTCTATCTGGCAGAAATGAGTCTATGGCTCATGGGGATGACAAACATTTTCTATGCCAGGCAGTCGTTGCCCCCATTGGTGTCCCCTAGAGAAAGGAATTCTTTAGTCTGTGAGGACCAAGAGGCTTCCTGAGCTGGCCACTTGATGTGGTAGGATTCCTTCTTGCTAGTGCTCTCTGATCAGGGTACTCTCAGGCTCAGCTGACAGAGTGCTTTCTCTGGCCTTTTACTATTACTGGGATTCCTGACCCATCTTCTCTGATAGTATTACTGGGCTTGATGGTATTGGGACTCCTATTTGATCTGGGGGGAAATGAGCCTATGTGGGTTGCCTTCTATTGATAGGTTGGATATCAAGGGATGCCAGGCCCAGGTTGCCTTCTTCTACTGAGTTAGATGTCATGAGAAACCCTACTACTATATTCCTCCAGTCCTGCATTCCATAGTCAGTCTATCTTCCTCTTTCCATATTCAAAGTTCTCTTTTAGTTGTCTCTTGCATTATTATTATTATTATTTTTATTATGATGACACTGATGGACAAAATCCAATAGGTTTCAAGTGTATAATTCAACAGTAAGTCATATATATCGCATTGTGTGTTCACTGCCTATAGTTAGCTTTCTTTCTATCAACACATATTTGATCCTTTTCACCCCATCTACTTCCCTGCTCCCACCTCCCCCACTTCCCCTCTGGTAACCACTAGTTTACTGTCCATGTCCATGAGTCTCTGTTTGTTTGTCCTGTTTGTTTGTTGATTTTAGATTTCTATCCCATGTATAAGTGATATCATGTGGTTTTCAACTTTTTCTATCTGGCTTATTTTGCTTAGCATGATTATCTATCCATGTCAAAATGGCAGTATTTTGTCTCTCTTTATGGCTGAGTAATATTCCATTGCATATATGTACCACAGCTTATTTATCCAGTAATCTATTATAGGACATTTCAGTTGCTTCCATGTTCTGGCCACTGTGAATAATGCTGTTATGAACACTGGCGTGCATATATCTTTTCGGATAAATGTTTTCAAGTCTTTGGGGTAAATACCCAGTAGAGGGATTGCTGGATCATATGGTAGATCAATTCTTACTTATTTGAGGAACTTCCATACTGTTTTCCATAAGTGGCTGTACCAATATGCAGTACTACCAGCAATGTATGCGGGTTCCTTTTTCTCTGCATCCTCTCCAGCACTTATTTCTTGTCCTGTTGATGCTAGCCATTCTAACAGGTGTGAGGTGGTGTCTCATTGTGGTTTTGATTTGCATTTCCCTAATAACTAGTGATGTTAAGCATCCTTTTATGTTTTTTGGCCATTTGTATGTCTTGGGAGAAGTGTCTGTTCAGGTCTTCTGCCTGTTTTTTTTAATTTGGTGTTGTTGTTGTTATTGAGTTATATGAGTTTTTCATATATTTTGGATATTAGGCCCTTATTGGTGGCATTGCTTGCAAATATATTTTCCTATTCAATGGTTGTCTCTTTACCTTGTTGACAGTTTCTTTTGCTGTGCAGAAGCTTACCTCTTGCATTATTTACAGGGTTTACATTTGTACTTAATGGGGCAGAACAAAGAGAAATGAATCTATTCTGTCTTGTCTAGTATGCACTATATATTGTAATTTTAGGAAAACCTTATGATACAGGAATAATTGCCTCCCTGGTGCTGCCTGCCATGTAAGATGTTTTCTCTCAGTAATTGGTGTTATGGCCATCAAAATATTTTGTAAATTCTAAAAGACAATACTATTATTATGTTAATTCATAGCCTAGTAAAATGAAATGACATTTGTTTTAAGAAGACTGTATTTCGTATTGTTTCTAGTGGTTATCTTTTTTTTTTCTCTTCTTTTTCTTAGTAGTCTAGTAAGCCACTTTTGAGGTTTTCTCCAAGTTAAAAGTCAAATCTCATAGTTTCTGGAACTATTATATCCATTTAAGAAATTTGCTTACATTTCATCATTTGAGATCTTTAAAAACTATATGACAGCCAAAATCTGTAAACAGTTCAGGGGTTGGTTCATCAATGGGTGATATATTCATTAGTGGAACATGGTTCAGCAACAAAGAAAAGTAAACTACTGATACAGAGGAAAGTATGGCTGAATCTCAAAAACATTAAGCCAAGGGAAAGCCTTACATAAAAGAGGACATACTATATGTTTCCATTTATATGAAGTTCTATTACAAGCAGAACAAAAAGAATCAGAAAAAAAAAACTATAAATTCTCTATCTTATGTTTTGGAATATAGTATCAACATGAGGACTTGCATCATTTCGATATTCTTTTTTAAAATGTACAAATATCCCCTCTTTATTTAACTGTTCCTTCTGGTAGTGTTTTATAGGGGTTTCAATAGTATCCTTCAATTTATTGGTGAAAGTAGAAGAAAAATAGGAGTTGACTAGGTCTTTGTACTTTATTAACATTGCACCATTTTCTTCAAAAACAAGACTAGTCATCCTTCTACTTCCATGTATTCTGAACATAAGTTTTGTTCTTTGTTGTATTTTCTATCATTTTTCTTTGATTTTTTTACTCCAAAAATTTTTTTCTGGATCCTACAAGTCTTTACTAGTTCTCCTAAACAGAGAAATTTGGTCATTGTCCTTACATAAGAAGTACAGTTAATTTTTTTTCAAATGTCAAAGTAACACTATTGCATATATGCATTCATTGTATTATGTGCTTTCCACAATATACAGTGATAAAAATGACCTATTATCTTGTGAGAATGGAGTCCCTTTGGATAGCTTTGTGTATATTTGTGTGTGTGTGTGTGTGTGTGTGTGTGTGTGTAATGGTGAATTTTATTTTTATCCATGCGTATGATTTTATCTTTTACTTCTTTATAATCAAGGATGTGTTTTTGATGTATCTGTCAGGTAAGTATAGCAGTAATATTAGATTCGGTTTGCTAATCATGAGATTTGAACTCGGACAAACTCAGAACAGTGACTGGATTGAGATAGTGAATCATAGTACACAGCATTTTTTCAACTGGGTGGGCTTTACAGTAGAGTTAGAAAGTTCCTTTTTCTCATGTGTAAATATTATTTCAGTTTCTGAGTACTGTACTCAACATTTTGTTCAAACTGTTTACTTTTAGGAATGCATGGTCATGAAAGAGATTCATTTACCTATGACTATCTTAGATACACTTATTGTGTTGATAACTCTTATTTTTAGACAAACCCTATATAGCCCAAGGGTATTTCTCATCCTAATTTTCCCTTATGAACAAATACTCCTCCCCTATTCTTACTAATCTTCTCTATCTCCTTCCATTTCTGTGAACAATAGCTGTCTTGTCTAATGGAAAGAATTGTCTCACTCACAGACCAGAGAAGGCAGCAGATGACATAGTTAAGTATGCGGCTTTGCAATCAGAATGCATCGTGACTTCACAACTGTGCAGCTTAGCTCTGTGACCTTGTGCAAGTTAACTATGGTCTTCAAACCTCTGAATAAATTGAAAAAAATGATGGTTTATTTTTTAGGTTGCTAACAGTTAAAATTGGTCTAATTATTGTTGAGTTTTGTCTAGCCTGAGGCGCACCCCAAAGGCCTCATCCAGTGGTGTTCCCCTCCCTCCCTCCTTGCCTCCATCCCTTCTTTCCCTCTTTCCTTATTTTTAAATTGATATATAATTCATATACATAAAATTCATCATTTTAAAGGATACAGTTAATGGCTTTTATTATCATCACAAGGTTGTGCAAACATAATCATTATCAATTTCAGAACATTTTCATCACCCCAGAAAGAAATCCTGTGCCCATCAGCATTAACTCCTGCCCCTCTACCCCCACCAGCCCCTGGCAACCACTAATCTATCTACTTTCCTTCTCTATGGACTTGCCTATTCTATATTTTGTATAATGGAATCAAAATATATGGCCTTTTGTGTCTGACTTTTTTCATTTAGCATAATGTTTTAAAAGGTTCATCTATGTTATACATAAAGTGTAGCTTTATAATATTCCATTGTATAGAATGAGTATACCGTACTTATCTATTTATCTATCAGTTGATAGATATTTGGGTGGTTTCCACTTTTTAGCTTTTTGCTCCTATGAACATTGTACAAGTTTTTGTATGAACATGTTTTAAGTCTTTCGATTAGTTACCTGGTAGAATTGCTGAGTTATATGATAACTCTGTGTTTAATTTTTTGAAGAATTGCCAAACTATTTTCCAAAGAAGTTACACTATTTCACACTCCTAACAGTGTATAAAGGTTCTGATTTTTCTCTACATTCTTGTCAACACTTGTAATTTTTTTTTTTACATTATAGCCATCTTTGTGAATAAAGTGGTGTCACGTTGTGATTTTGATTTGCATTTCCCTAATGACTATAAGCTCATCTTCCACCTTTCCCCAATATATTGCGCTGTTAACTCAGTACACGTTTATGTAGCTCTATCTTTTTTTAAACCCATTTTGTTTCCTATATCTAGAATGCCCTTTTCTAATCTTCTTCTGCCAGTACTTCATCCTTGAAGACTCATGGCTAAAACAATATATTATTCATGAAATAACTCCTGATTCCTCCATATAAAAGTGACCTTGCAATCATTTAAATATCTATAACACTTCATGCTTTCTTTATTATAATTATTTTACTACTTAATATAATTTTATAGTGATCTTGATAGCTCTGCATAATAGATTTTAATAAAAAAGGCAGTCTAATTTTTATTTTCTCTAAAGTGTCAATTTGCATCTTGTATATCATAGACAATCAATATTAGTGAATTGAGCTTATTATCCTGCAACTCTCTCCTTTCCTTTTCTGTTCCTTTTCTGTTGAGCTCTTAATACTTCCTGTCTGTACTAATTTGATAACACGCTAACCTATTTGCTGAGTCCATCTGTTTTAGCTCTAAATCAATCTATATATTGTGTGATAATAATTTTACAATCCAAGGCAAATCACGTCTTTTTTTCTGCCTCACACACAGTATCTTGTTCTGAATAAGATCCAGTTTACTTAGTATGACACCAAAAACCCTCCTTTCTCTTCACCTTCTATCTACACTGTACCTGCCCTAAACTCTATGCATTTGTCTTGGTTGCTCAGACAAGCTCTGAGGTATCTTAGCACACATAGGAATGCATTAGTAAGTCACACGAGGGTAACTGCACACAACCACTTATGACAGGGGTCATGGCCTGCAGTTTTTACCCAACAATTGAGGAGAGTTTATATAACTATAGCTATACCCTATTTATAACACAACTTGGAGGAAATTTCATACAGAAAATTTCAAAGCCAGGGCAAATTCTGGAGTGGCCTCAGACTGGGTAAGTACAGGCTGCCTGGCCCACCCTTGAGTGCCAGGCTTACAGTAGTAAGATTCCTGATAATTAGCAGCGGGGGCTTTAGTTGGAGCTTAGCCCTCAGGTAAGTGGACCAGGGGAGGAGAGAAGACAGATAGAAGATGCAAAGCTCTGTTTCCACCTCAAAATGAGATGGTGCACTGACTGAAATGCAGTGATTCAATATGGCTAAAGTAGGGTCGCAAAATAAACTCACACTGCACTGAGCTATGCAAAGGAATAATGGCTTTATTTTCTCTAGAATTGATCTTCTTTAAAAATGCCTTTCTATCTAAGTAGTCAGGGGAGTGGAAATAAAACACTTAAATTTAGTAATTCTAATCCAGTAATTTATACAGGCTTTTAAGGTAACTCAGAATCTTTTAGATCAAGTCTTAATCTTTCAGATTTTTACCATCCCCTGCATTATCTTTCCAGAGTGTTACTGGAGGATATGGAACTACAGGTGACTTGGTCCCATGGTACCAAGGAAGAATGGTGGGGCCCCCAGAGGCCACAAGCAGGTCCCTTTACTGCCTCCTTTCCGCTGGCAATAATTTACCTCACTTGCCTCTAAGGTTGGTTCATGTCAAGTTGAGGTCCCTCTGCTCTGGCTCAATCATGTTTCTGAGGATTTCCCTGGAGACCCTATCTCCCTTTGCCTTTGACAGTCCTGTGTGCCTCCCTGTAATCTGCTTGCAACTGATTTGACTCCCGACTCTGATCTTTCCTGCCACTTACAGTCTCTGGGCCATTTGACCTCTGCAATAGACCCTCTCTTCCCAGCTAGCTTTATCGGCTACTTTCTGTGTCCTTCCACAGTGCATGTGGAAACCACTGCCTGCCATCCAAGCCTCTCAGGAGCTGATGAAGCCTCCAGACAGTTAGGAGCAGACCTTCTATCTCTGACCAACAATGATTCATCACCTCTTTCCCTGGAATGGTCACCCCCATGCTGCTCTGAGGATTGTTGGTTAAATCATCACCTCACTATCTCGGAGACAAATGGTGTCAAACACAGACTTTTGCCTTGACCCTTTATTTCTTTACCATGCCTTTTACGTTGGCTGAAAGGGATGACACGAACTCCCCAGGGCTGCAGTACCAAGTTTCTTCCTCCTGACTCATGGGAACCTCTTCTTTCATCCTCTTTATCAGAGCAATGATGGTGAAATTGCTATTGGGGGACAGGGATCAAAAGCACATTGATTTAATATTTCCAAATATCTTTTTCTATCAGTTATGGCCTGTGCAATGAATCACCTTTGTACCCAATTTTCCCTGTGTGAGGCATTCCCATTGATATTTGCCTTAATCTCTACTGGCTTACAATGCTTCAGAATTAAACATTTTGCCAAAGTGAAGAAAAAAGCCTTTTTAAAACTTCACATATTATTAAATTGCTGAATTCAATAATTTAAAGTATCTATTGGTTGTTAGATTGTACAGTCAAAGTAATAATAAAAAGCTGCAAGATTTCTCAGAAATTGAAATATTCATACACTAAACCATTTCTGATATAATTGTAATGGGTACTTTTAAGCCCACAGTATAGATCAGAAGTTTAAGAGGTCAGAAGCGCAATTTTAAATCATTAATATTAATGACATCTTTAGTTATTCAGTTTCCTTTAAAATCTCATCAGTATGTTGTTTACTGGTAGACCATTTCTAACATTTGACAGCTTAACAGTGTTTTTACCAATCTTAATTCCGAGGCTTTGTAGTTGACAATCTTGCTACTCTGTGGACCAGCAGACCTCACATCACTTGGAGCTTGTTAGAAATACAGAATCTCAGGCACTCTCTTCAGAATCTGAATTTGAATTTAACAAGGTCCGCAGCTGATCTGTATGAATATTAAAGTCTGAGATGCACTGGTCAGAAACAGAGGCGAAAACCTCTAAAGAGGCACTGCAATTCACTCCGTTTGTTTTTATTAACTGTTTATAATAAATGGTCAAATGGAGTGAAATTAAACCATCCCTTTGCACTCTGGTTCTTATATTATTTTTCAAATCTGTGCACACTTCCTTCTCCCAATTAACATAGAGACAACTGTTCACTGGTGCACCTGGGTTACGCCTGGCCCCAGGTTCAGTGAGGTTTCTGCATCAGTCAAGCCAGCTGAAAGCAGCTGTGGCCTAGCTTCAGGTCAGCAGTTCTCAGGCACCTGTTTCAACAAACAGCATTAGAGCACTCCCAAGCAATCTCGTGTCCAATTCTTTCCTCCCACATCCCCCGAGCACAGCCCATAGTAATTGAAAGCAACATATATTCTCAAAAATAAATCTCTATGAAGAAAAGCAGCTGCGTTGTATGGATGGGACCTAATTTGACTGAGTAGTTTCTTCCTCCCCATCACTTAAAACCATAGGAAAGAGAGGAGTGGAATGATGGGTTATAAAATTCCCCGCATCCCACCAGGAGAAGCCTCTATAGCCAAAGCAAAACGAGGATTTAAACACAGATCCTCTAATGTAGGCCAAGCCCAGAACTGTCAGGATAATTGAGGATAAGAGTTCCTTTGTTCTCCCTTCCTACTCCCTGCTATTTTCTACTGTGTCAATCCTCCCTTTAGCTTTATCCTCGGCTATTGCCCCACCTTTTTCACATTCCAAGAATACCTCTACATATCTACCTCTTCCTGTACACCCACCCCTTCCTGCTCAATAGTCTTTTGTGACTTGGTTAACTCAGTAGCTAGACTGATTCAGAGCCATGCCTCTAGCTCAGTTCTTTGATGACAGGGGGGCCAGAAACCATAAATGGGCACATTCAAGCAGCATAGATCAGAGGCTTAGGGAGGAAACAGTGCCATGCAGGCGCAGAATCCAGCATGCCTAGTTTTTGGTCTTTATTAGGAAAGTCCAGCAATGATTAAATAAAAATAACAATGTTACATTTGAATACCCATGCCATGTTCATTTACTTATTACAGAGCTTTGAGGCAGATACCAGTATTAGTGTCACCCTCAACACTGCTTTAGGAAGCTGAGACTCTGAGGGATTAAAAAGAATCCCAGTTAGTAAACTGTGCTATCAGGATTCACACCTATGTTTGACTCTCAAGTCACTGCTCTTGCTACAATTGCCTGTTTGCCTTATGGGAGTCTCAGCAGATGGACACAGTATGAACACAGACGGTCTGGCAACAGGACAATGCATGGATATGCAGCCAGGTAGCCATATGGTGGGCATTAGGAGAGTCTGGTTGGAAGTAATAGAACACCTGCTGTGAGCCTAGGGTTCATGGGTAGGATCTGAGTGCTGAAAATGTGAGCAGAAACCAAGTAGGGTCCAGTCTTAGGAGAATGAGGGTTGCTGGCAGTTATCAATTGTAGGCCTTCTAGCTGAGTAAAAGTGTTTGTTGTGCCCCGACTCGTATCTCCATGAACCACCAGGGAGCTGACACCGATGCAAGAGCAAGAGGGATTTTATTTCAGACTCGAGTTCTGACCGCACTCCGCACACAGACGCAGCAGTGAATAAGAGGCGCCCCGAACATGGGGCTTCGGGGGTATTTGAAGGGAAAAACCACCAGCACGGGGAGCAATGCCTTGGCTTACAGGATTGGTACAACAAGCTTGACCTTTAGCGGGATTGGCTGGGTGATAGCGCCAAGGAACTAGGCGGGGAATTTGGAGAGTTAGGGTCTTTCAACTTTCCATAGTTGCTCCGATTGGCTGTGTCTAGGATTGTCTCGCTATCTGCAGTTTTTCTGGGAATTGGCCTGTGCCTAAAATGGAGTCTTATACCTAAGATGGAGTCACTTTGGCTGTTCATAATCATCTGGAATAGAATGTGGGTACTGAGTGAGTCCTAGCAGCCAGTTATTAAGAAGAATGAGGGACAAGGATAGAGTGAGAACAAGGAAATGGGAAAAACATATTTCATTTTCTCTTGAGATATAGACCGGTGAATTGTGGAATTCCCTCTAGTGAGTTTAGAAGTGCCCCCAGACCAGGGTGTAATGGAATCTGAAGGCGGAAATTTAGACAAAGAGGGAATATTTTGGGAGCTTCCTTTTGTGGTAGTAAGAATTTAAGTCGAAATCACCAAGAATCAGACTCGAGTATAAAAAGGTGCCTCTAAATTAGGACTGTGGTGGAATAGAATGTTGTATGAAGGCATTACACTTTTTATTTCTAGGACTTTTGAGGATGTTTTCCTGCTTACAGGACATTCGATGATTTCTGTTGCACTTCTACACTCTTAAATGTGGCCCCGAAGCCCTAACTGGCCCTCCATCTAGCTCTCTTTATCAATTTCTTTCACTCACTATTCCTGTCAGAGTTGCTTAAAGGAGATGCTGGTATTTTGGGTGGGAGAATTCTTTCTGGAGCAGGACTGTTTTGAATGGTGCTAGATATTTAGTATCCTTGGCCCCTGTTCATGAAATAGCAGCAACACCTCTGGGCTATTATGTGACGATCAAAAGTGCCCCCACCCCATTTTTAACACTCCAGTGAGACTCCCTCCATGGCTTTCTGGCACCCTTCTCTTTAACGTGCCAAGCTCATTCCCATCTCAGGGCTACTACATTGGCCTTGGAGCTTCTTTCTATGACATTTCATATTCTCATTTTTCAGTCTCTAAGTCACTTTCTCTGAGAGCATCCCCAAACCCCATTCTGAGCATTTATAATGATTTGAAATAACTATTTTTCTTTGCTTTCTACTTGTTTTCCTCTCCCTTTAACTAGAAAGGAATCTTCTTGAGAAGAGAATTTTGTGCTTCACATTCCCCACTGTATATTGGCATACAGTGTGCCTGGTGCACAGTAGTTTTTGAATTTTATGAATTAAAAAAATGAATTTTGAGCATTACAAATGAAGGGACAGATAATCACTTTCTAAGATCCTGTATAAGAGATTACATAGAAAACCGGGTTCCATATCAATGGTAAGGTTCTATTATGCTTTTTTTCTATAGCTTTTGAAGAGTTTGAAGGAGAAGAAATTGTCCTTGGTGAGCCTCTAATGTTCTATTTGCATTTATTTACCTGAAGATATGTGACTCTTGTTAAGGGTGTGATTCTAGGCAAAGATATGCTAACGGCCAATTTCTGTTTCTGTAATCTGCTTGCTTGTTTGATGTTAACCAGGGTGTGGTTCTAGGCTTTATAAACTGCCTCTTTGGGATCTCAGGGCTGATTCTGACCTGATTCTCTGACCCTGCGTGGTGAGTCAGTCGCTGGCCGGCTAATAAAGGCTCATAATTCATCTCAATTGGCCCTGTGGGTCTTAGATTTGAAGGCCACAACACTCTATAGTTAACAGCACAATTAAATCCCTCCTAGAAAAGGCATTTTAATGATAAAAGAGATTTTTACCTCATCAAGAGGAAACTGTAAGACATAGAATCATAAATACGACAAAGATTGAACATACCTTGGTCTTCCCAGAATGATTGGAAAGATAATGGAATCAGTGGAGAGTCCTGAGAAAGCTCTTGGTATTAAAAAACAAAGACAAAAACAAGAAAACTCAAGAAGTCATTCATCCATTTTTGTGGCATATCCCCTGAATATTGGCATTTCAATGGGCACTGGTAATTTGGGGGGATCATTTTATTCAGCTGCCGGTGAAATCAAGGATGACCCCAGAGGAGATTTATTTGGCTCAGAAGTACCTCAATCCTTTAATAGCTGAGGCTTAGAGGACACTGGAGTCTGGTTGGCTCACCAGTACCATCATTTCCAGGCACCACACGACCTGTTTCCAACCCAGGCTCAGGGATTCTTTGAGGGTAAAGAGCTTCAGTCTACTGAAAAGAATGTGACTGAGGTTGCTTTACGTTGGGCCTTTGAGTGTTTTCAATTCACATACATGTCTTCTTGCTGGGCCAAACTGGATCTAATTTCAGAAATCTAACACTTCATGGACCTAGAACTCATACCCCTATTGTGCTAGTCCTTCCTAATACTTTGAGATCCACTCCTACCCTGCCCTACTTTTCTTCTGTGCTGAGGGGTTTGATCTTTGCAGATGACATTTCCCAGATCTCTCGTCAACTAGCTTTTGTTAGGTTAAGCTGATGGGGGGTGCTGGAACAGACTGGATGTCAGGAAGAGGGAGCAACTGGAGTGTTTTTCTTTCTCCTTGCCTCAGTGTCCAGTGCTGACTGTGGCTTTTCTGTGGTTCTAGCTCTTGCTGGGTGACCTCTACCCTGGGCTCCAGGAACACCCTGTGATGGTAACCTGTATGTGTGCCCAATTGTTAGGTCAAGCGCTAGATATTACTGTAAAGGTATTTGTGGAAGTGATTAACATTTACTATCAGTTGATCTTGAGTAAAGCAGCTCGCATTCCATAATGTGAGCAGGCCTCATCCAATAAGTCAAAGGCCTTAAGAACAAAGACTGAGGTTTTACAAAGAAGAAGCAATTTGCCCCAAGGCTGCAGCATCAAATATTACTTGAATTTATAGGCTACCAGCCAATGCTGCAAATTTCTAACTGGCCAGAACCTACAATCACATGAACCAATTCCTTAAAATAATTAATCTCTCTCCTTCACTCCTCTCTCCCCCTCCTCATACACTTCCTCGCTATGCTGTTCCCCACTTTGGTTCTGTAAAAACTAGACTTCTGGAGAACTCTAATACACCACTTCTTCCCATTCTTTCCAGGCTTGAGGGTAAGAGTGACTTCCTATAATTGTTATCTCTAGAATTGCCTCACCTTCCCCCCATGAAAGCTCATTAGTGTTTCCAGCTTCTTTGTGAATCAGTTCTCTGCATTCAGTTTCCTGTATTCAACTGTTATTGGAGAGTGGGGTCCTCTGGTATGTTGTACAGGTTCTTGATGTCTTGAACAAAAATTGAGCAAGACACCGAAATACAGTAGAAAAGAAAAGTTTTATTAGAAGGGAAAGTACACTTCCAGAAGTGGAAGCGGGCCTGAGCAAGAGAAGCGTGGCTCAAAACGCCTGGTAACAAAGACATCCCTTTTTGCTCTTGGTGGTTACTTTTCTTAGAGGAGTGGGCTTCCTTGATTGACAATTAACATTGACAGGACTCAGTGAGCCATCATTTTGCTTTCTGCGCATGTTTGTTCCCAGAATTCAGTCTGTTATAATGATATTAATGAACTTCCGGGCAAATGCATCATATTATAATGATGGTATAATGAGACTCAGGTGAGTTGAAGGTCGTTGGGGTTTTCATTGTGAAGGTGCCAGGGACTGGCTTAAACTGGTACCTAAATCTCTGCCTACTGGTTTCTTCGTGTGAGTTAAAAAATGCCTTTTGTTTGCTTAATTGTGGGCAGATTACGGCGGACCCTGTCTAAGATAGGATGACCTCCGTGTCTTTGCAGGCAGACCTAAACCCCCTAACTAACTTTCCTGCCTAACTCTTCCCCCTTATTATTAGTATGGATGTTGAGGGACCGGAGGTCTCTTCTTCCATATCTGCTTCCTGCTGAGAAAGGCCTTAGTTCCTGCCTACAGGGGTTTCATAGAGCTCTTCCCCTTTCTGCCTCAGTCAGGGTGGGGTCCTGGGTTTCCTGCAGAAGTGCCACCTCAGTTCCTAGACAAGGAAAAGAAAATATAAATCATACATCTATTAATTTCTATTATTGATTTGCCTGTTAAGTGAGTAAAAGGAAACAGGCTTGGTTAATATGTTTCTTAAAGAGTGAAAAGAAAGAAAGACCTTCGATTTGAAGTCCCCTCCACCCTCAAAATCTAAGAGCCCTGCCTGGCTTAACACCATTTCTGCTTAACAATGGGCTGATGACCCTTATCAATAGCCAGAGGATCTGAGTGGCCAGGGCAATTATCAGGATTTGAGGGAGAGGGCCTTTTTCCCAAAGAAAGGAGGGAAGAAAACTTAAGTAGGTTTACTAAAAAGATTAACTCTGCAAGAGATGTCCTATTTCATTTCCTGCCAAAAGATTAAGAATTTTACAAGTAACATCCCATCTCAGAACTACAATATGGGTGTCATCTTCCTAATGGAGTTCAGTTTTATCCCAAGACAGTTTTCTAAGTCACTTGAAAGCTGAAGTACCCTTCATTTTCTTCTGTAATCCACTAAGGTGACCTCTGAAAAATGGTTCAATATTCACTTGACCCAGAAAATCTCACAAAATCATGCAAATCAGGGTTTTTAAATCTTCAGTTCACTGTGAGAACACTCATGAAACTCTGCAGGCCATTGACGGTATGCATATCCAAAAAGCCACCACATATCTGAAGGATGTTACTTTACAGAAGCAATGTGTGCCATTCCCTCATTACAATGGTGGAGTTGGTAGGTATGCCCAGGCCAAACAATGAGGCCAGACACAGTGCCGGTGGCCCAAAAAGAGTGCTGCCGTTTTGCTGCACATGCTTAAAAATGCAGAGGGTGATGCTGAACTTGAGGGTTAGATATAGATTCTCTGATCATTGAGCCCATCCAGGTGAACAAAGCTTCCAGGATGCAGCACAGAATTACAGAGCTTGTGGGTAGATTAACCCCTGCATGAGCTCTCCCTGCCCACTGAGATCCTCACTGAAAAAGAGCAGACTGTTCCTGAACCAGAAGAGGAGGTTGCTCAGGAGACAAAGATACCCCAGAAAAAACTGAAGAAACAAAACCTTATGGCCCGGAGTAAATTCAGCATCAATAAACACTAATAAAAGTAAAAACAAATCCAAAAAATACAAAGTACCCTTCTCTCAAGACAGATAGGATTTACACACTTTAGCACTTAAAAAGGGATACCATGTAATAAAACCTTAGAAAAAGGAGGAGACTATATTATTGTTTCATTCTCTGCTCCTGTTTAGTTAAGAAATACACTTGTGGAAAAAGACAAAATTATTGGGTGGAGCAACCCTAGGGAAGTTAGATGTGAAGCTGTGACTGAGTATGAGAGGAGGAAGAGGGTAGAATTTTGAACTGGGTAGGTGGGATTCTGTGTGAGGGAGTAGGGCTGGGTGTTTATGGGAGTGTGAGTGAGTAGGGCCCCCTTCGTGAGCTTGTGTATAAGTGGGACTTGACTGTGTGTGTGTGTGCGTGTGTGTGTGTGTGTGTGTGTGTGTGTGTGTGTGTGTGTGTGTGGAACTGGGCATGTTTGCCCACATGCATGGGACTGCAGGTGAGTGTGAGTGAGTGTGTATGTGAATGTGGTTGGGTGTTACTGTATAAGAGTGCATGGGGCTGGGTGTGCGTGTATGAGTATACTTGTGTTATGGACGGAGTGTTTGTGCTCCCACCAACCCCCCGCCAAAACTCATATATTTAAATATAACCTTGAATGTTCAATGTAATGGTACTAGGAAGTATAGCTTTTAGGAGGTGCTTAATCATGAATGGGATTAGTACCCTTATAAAAAGACTAGAGAGCTACCTTACTCCTTCTACCATGTGGGAACACAGCAAAAGACACCTTTTTTGAATCAAGAAGAAGGCTCAGGCGAGTGTGACAGCAGATGGCTGCAAGGCATAGGATATCATGGGATTCTTTGAGAATTAGTAGGACAGAGTGTGATCAGGTACAAGTGGCATTGTATGAGACTAAGTATGAGAGGAACTGAGTTTGACTAGCGGGACCAGGTGTGACTAGGCATGAATGCAACTGAATGTGGCTAGGTATGAGCCTGGAATTTTGTGTGGCTTGGCATGAATGTGAAGAGTGCAAATGGCACTGAGTATGAATGTGGTTCGGTGCATGAGTGTGCAGCACTGTGTGTTTTTGAGGGAGAGGGACTGACTATGAGTGAGAGACTGTGACTGAGTGAGCTGACTTGAAGGAGTGTGGGTGGGTGGGGCTGAATGAGGCTGAGCAGCACCAATGGAAGTCAGTGGGTGGCCAGTAATGAACGTGAAGGAGTGTGAGTAGGATTCTGTGGGACAGAGTAGGACTGTGAGTGAATGGGACTGTCGTGAATGATTGTGTGGGTGTGGCTGAGTGGTTGTAAATGGTGGGGACTAGATGTGAGTGACTGTGAAAAAGGGGGCCTGGGTGTGTTGCTGACTGTGAGGGTGAGCGAACTTGTGCTGCTGGGTGTGTGCGAATGGGACTGGGTTTGTCTGTCCACATCCTCGTACCACTGGGACGCAGACAAGGAGGTGGGCTGAAATTAAATAGGCATTTAAGGATTAGGGGACACCATTAAATTAGAATCTAAAGCAAGGATGAAGCTAATATGGCAGGAGCCAAGAGAACATAATTATTGTAGAATAAGTCAAGCGAAAAAATAATAAAAAAAATATTCTAAGAATAGGAGGGCAGGGTGAGAGAATAAGGTTGTCATATACCTAGCAGCATAAGCACTTGGGCTCCATTGGGATAGAAACCAAGAAAACACCTGGGGAATAGACATAATGTGCCAGCTACAAGGAGAAACCTTCTTAGATGCTTCTTGATAGAGCTTGGACTAATTCCAGGCCTTGGGTCCTTCAGTGCTCATTAATGAGACCAGAAACTTGATTGAAGGTTGGGTAAGAGGGGAGATGTCCTGACAAAAGAATTAAATTGCTTAGTTAATTGAGCTATTTATTTTATCTCTTCTCACCTCCAGAATTCATAAAAACTTTACAACTTTCATTCAACACAGAGATCCCAACACACACACACATCAAAGAAATTTGATGAGGAAGGCTGGTCTTAGCACTCTTGTCTTTTCTTCTGTCTCTGAACAGTGTGAATTCTACTGGGTTCTATGCCTCCCCTGCCCTCTTTGTCTTTCAGCCTCACTTATGTTACAGAACTAATTTCTTCCAGTTAAAAAAAAAAAAAAGAGAGAAATTATTGCTTTTAGGTAAGTAAACAAATAAATTGACCATCTGGGTCATAGCTGCATGTCAGGAATGTTTGTAGTAAGTTATATAAAGGTTATTTAAAGGGAAGCTGTGTCTTTCACACACAATAAATAACCAAAATATTGATATGGCCACTAAATAACACTTCCTTTAGAACCAAGGAATATAGTATATAATAATCTCAAGATGATAAATCAAAGGTTTGTTAATTAAGTTCCATGGCCATGTAATTTAGGTTCAAGTTACTTTAACTAAGGTCCAAGAACCCTCTGAATTCATATGCAAAAATATGATTTTGTAGTTTTTTCTGTGTGGAAAGACAGTAGAGTTTCAGAGAGGCTCTGACCCCCCAAGGTTATGAACTGATGTTTTAGAGATTACCTCCTGTATAGACATTGAGTTCCTTGTGGGAATTCTGTTTTAGTAATTCCACTAAAGCTTTCCTGCTGCTTTGCTAATGCTGATTCTGTCTGAGTCTTGATCTTCAATGGGTTGTTATTACAGAAACTTTTGCAGTCTTTAAAGTCAGCATTAAAGAAGGAAAAAAGAAAAAAGAAGTAGGAATTTGCTATCTATTCACATTAAAAAGCAATATAAATAAATTGAGCTTATCTGTATATATAATAATTTTTATTATACCAGTTCCCATGGCTGGTTCTTTAAGATATTCTACTAGTTCTTCAAAATATTTTACTCCTTTAGCACTTAGGTTTGTTCATTTGATCATCTTATTTTCAGGTATTGGCATATCCATAATTTTGAATATTTTAGATAATATTCTTTCAAAATCGAGAAGAGCTTCTCTCTATTTCTTTATATCTGTGTTGCCTTTAACCAGGAAGGAGTTGCATCTATTGTAATAGTATATAGGGGTAGATCCAGATTTTGTAGGACCTGAAGCTTATACAATTTTGGGTCCCACTTTAAGAAAAAAGAATAAATATTATGAAAATATAACAATGCTAGGGACTTTTTCTGGTACTTGGTCAAGTAAGGAGCCCTGAGGATTAGGCTTCGTTAGCATCACCCCTTGTGATGGAGAACAATGCTACTTAATGTTTTAATGTTGGGTTAGGGGTTAACTTTGGCCATTTTCCTTTAATTTGAAAATAAGTCTGCCAATAAGAAGAGCCACCTGGCCAAACTATTTTTCAATATTAGCTTATGAGACTTCTACAAATTTAGACTATGCTTGAATCCACAAGAATCCAAATACCACAAGCATCTAGAACCAAATGGGCAGCTTAGGGGACAATGAATGCTGTTTTCAAGTTCAAAAGAAGAGAGAAAACTATCTCTAAAACTTGTTTCTTTGAGATGCTCAGAGAAATGTGTTGGTTTAGAAAGAAAAAACACAGAAAAGAAGCTTTGATCTAAAAGAGCAGGATTTTCTTTAGGAAAAGGGTGGCTTCATACTCACTGGCTTTAAATAAATTAGTGAAGAGAAAACCAATGTTATCATGGAACTATCAACGACACTGAGTTTCAAAAATAATTATGAATGGGATAAGAGCAAATATGAGTGTACAGGAGAGATTGGAAGGAGTTACATAGAAAAAATGTTATATGTAAACAAATATTGGTATGAGCATGTAAACAGAAATTACAAATGTGTCATTAATAACTTTATTTTATAATTAATCTGTAGGCTGCTAAGGATTGTGAATTTATTGAGGAAATATCTGATTGCAGCAAAAGAAAGCTTGCCTGGCTTTGGAAAGAAACAGCCTTAGGAAAAAAATGTAAAGGAATTTGTACTATAAGGTCAAGGTCAAAACATTACATTTCTTCTACTGCTTCACTGAATAATCTAAAGATGTCTGGAAAGGAGCCAATCAATTAAAAATGTAGCTAGCGGGAACTGTTCAGGGAGAAGGCTTGTGGCAGTAGCTGTCATGAAAACATTCCCTCTCTCTCTTCCCAAGTGAAAAATATAAACCTTGATTATCCCTTTATTAAAGCCTTCATTTACCAGTGAAATGTGGAAATTGCATCTCCTGAACATCAAGTATCCAGTCATCCTTATAGAAAATATTTTTATTTTTCTGTTATGTACTTTAAACAGACTGTCTCTTTGGGTGTGATTATTTTTTTTGTGTGTACATATGCAAATAACCCCATTTAGGTTAATATTTAAAACTCTGTCTTGGATTTCTTGAAGTTTTCTGGTTTAATTAGGACATCTGAGTAGATAATAAAGTAAGATGTTAATGTGGTGACCCAGAAGGTGTTCCACACCCAGGAGTCTTATGAAACTTGAAAATGTATCTTATGTTTCTCATTGTTACATAGATATACATACTTATGTACCTACATACATACATATGTGTCTATTTATATATATACCTTGTGGGAAGATGTAGAGATCAGTATAATTTGTGTGATAGTCATTAACAAAATTCTTCCACCGTATCTGTCTTTTCACCTTTTGGGCTCATGAAAAAAATTGAATTTCATAATTCCATGGTCCTTTTATATATAGGTTTAGACTATGTGAATTGTTTTAGCTAATATTTATGAGCAAAGGTGACATTTTCTTCTATGACTGATTGCAAAGCTCACTAGGTCCCCCTTTTGTTCTGGACATTTGAAATGGTTGGCTGTTCTGTGAGTCTGGGTTTCTGAATGACTAGATGAGCAAAACCTCTTGTTGACTTATATTGGACATATGACATGAGTAAGAAATAAATCTTTCCTGTTTAAGTCATTGAAAATTTGGAGTTGTTTGTTACTGCATCATAACCTAGCCTATTCAAGATTTCTACAATCTGACAGTAAAGGTAGATTTGGAGACAATTTAGCAAAAGTATAATTCTGGTGACTCAGGTTGGAGAAAGCAAATCCCATTTGATACCTGGAGTTGCCATCTCTAGATATAAAGGTCAATTGCTTCAATTTGCACAGATTCCAGTTTGTTTTTTGACTGGAATTCCAAAGAGCTTGTTGTTCTGTATAAGTTTTAGAAACTTAAGCTGGATAAGTCACTTGGAAAATCCAGTTTTGCCTCTAGAGCTGTTCACGAACTATTTTCAATAGTAGAAACCCATTCTCACTACTTTGAATACAGCACAAACAATGCTTGTTTTTCTTAGCAAAGGTCAGGTTTCAACTCACTGTAAACTTTACTTATAATGTATATTTATATGATACAAAAATTGATAGTTTTTTTGGGGGGGTTCCTCATCAAAATGAATAAAACAAAAATCATAAAACATTTTGATTGTAGAGTTATATAGCCAAAGGTATTGTAGAGATTGTTGGCAGATGCCTAAAAATGCTGAGTTTGTTGGCAGAATCTAGGTGACTCTTAATTTCCAACTGAATGTGACTTTTTTTGAGACACTAGCAAATGTATTGTTTTAGCCAAGCTACTTGAAAAATTATCCTATGATTTCTTTCCCTGCTTTTCGACAGTTTTACTTACTGTTGTAAAGTTTTAGTCACCATCTCCACACCAACCCTGCTGTGTAAAGGGTCTCTAATTTACCCTAAATCACCAAGGTCTTTGGACACATTTTAGGTTTATTATTTTGATCTCACTGCAGTTTTGAAGATGATCAATCACTTCCTTCTTCACTTTCTCCTCTGCCTTTGTTCCTTCAGACCACTCTAGCTTAGAGGTTCTATTTGTCTTTACCTTAAAGCTCAGTTATGGGTACAAGAATTATATCTAAAATATTCACCTGCTGCTGCTTTGATTAGGATCTTCTATGGGGATTACATTCAACAAGTCAAACAGAATTCATGATCTTTCCCTCTCCAAGCGTGTCCACCTCAAAGCCTGTTGTTTTTGTTTGTTTGTTTTTTTTGTTTTTGTTTTTTTTTTTCAATAAATCCATTCTTGATGATTGAAACTTCCATCTGTTGTGCTATTAAACCAGAAACTTGGGAGTCATTATTGAGCATTCATCTATAATTGTTTAAATTTTGTTTCAAATGCCTAAATTGCTCTTGAGTTTATCTCTTCCTAAATATTCATGTTAAAGCTACAATATCTCTCTTTTTTTTCGTGAATTAATATAACATCTCCCTAACCAGTTCACTTTCTTCACCTCATCTTAATTTTCTAATTTATGTTCCACAGGGCAGTCAGAATGATCTTTCCAAAGACAAAGCAGAATACTTCACTCATTTGAGCAAATCTATCAGGTATATTCCACTGATTTAAAATTATACTCCAAAACTCTTGTATGGCACATAATGCTCCTTAAAATGATTAGCTCCCTACATTTTCATTTATTATTTTTCTCTGTTATGTACATTCCAGAACTCTGGAATTCTTTAGATCTTTTAATATCTATATTTTCTTTTGCCTTTCACACAGGTGCTTAGACTAGGATGGCTAATGTGTTCCCAGAACTTACCTTATTTTATCGTTGAAAGTCTCCCCCATGCCAGGCAACACCTCATTTCCAGGCAAATAGGAAGGTTTTTATCACTCTAGCTCCAAATACTCTTTCCCTTTAGTTTCCTGATTTGTTCTTTAAGAGTCCACTTAAGTTGACTTCTTCTAACACCTTATTCCAACCTAAATTTTTCTCCAGGTTGAAATGTGTCTATATATCCCCCAAAGAAGGGAGTACCATATTTCACTCTAATCTGATCTTGCTACATTTTGCACTCTATGAGGAGATGCTCTGTTTAGTTCTCCTCTACATCTCTTCATCGCATGCACATCTAGCACAGTATTTGGCACATGGTAGGGCGGTGATGAATATTTGTTGTACAATATTAGAAAAACCCAGGGCATCTACCTTAATGCTCTTTTCAGCAAATATCATAAATACTTTGCTAATTAAATTAGTCTAGTATTTCCAAATGTTTCCATTGTTTTCACCTTGACATAAAATATATTTCTCTCTCATTTAATTTACTGCTATTATTTAACTCAAAAGTAGTGATTATGTTGCTTGTTTTTTTTTTTTTTTTAGTAGATCCTCCATTGTATGTTTAACACTCATTTGAACATCTTCCATCGGTTTCTTCTGTTCTAAAAGATTTAGAGATATTTGGAACACCTAAGAGTATTTTTAAAAAGGACTTCTTATAGCACCCAATTATACCTCCAAATGTACTGGGTTCATGGAATGCTAGGTGTAAATCAAAGAAGTTTGACTTCTGCACTCCAGAAGTTTACAATCCATCTGGAGAGGCAAGCATGTATAATTAACTAAGAATATTTCCTGAATGATTTAATTTGGCACATGGGCCTGAGAGCTAGAGATCAAAATTATGGATATACAATTTAATGACCAGAGAATCTCTTTCTATAATATATAAAATGTGTAGTTAATAGAGATAGGCAGAATGAGATATTCCTTAGGGAAAAAAAAACACTCCAGTCTACCTCCTGTGTTTCTCCTTTACTACCACACTACTACTATATTTATGGTCATTTCTCAACACAAAATGTATGGATTTTCCCCCACCAAGCAACTCTTTGCAATATCATCTGGGTGTCTTACAATTTAACTCAATTCGGTCACTGTTTACCTGGAGTTAGCATCAGATCCACAGATTAAGGGCTCAGTCCCACAAGACTGTTGCCACCCCACTGCAGATAGATGCTAATTGCAAGTCTAGGTTGTCACCTGCACTTCTGAACCATAAACTATAAATGAGAGGTCTCCATGACCTCCTTTCTGAGTTTAATTTTTAAGAGCAGCTCACAGAATTTAGGAAAACAGTTATTTATATCCCTTAATTAACTGGTAAACTGTTTTAACTGATAAAAGATACAGATAAACAACCAGGTGAAGAGATACATAGTGCAAGGTCTGGGAGATTTCCTAAGCTCAGGAG
Source organism: Eonycteris spelaea (assembly GCA_003508835.1). Classification (NCBI taxonomy): domain Eukaryota; kingdom Metazoa; phylum Chordata; class Mammalia; order Chiroptera; family Pteropodidae; genus Eonycteris; species Eonycteris spelaea. The sequence goes on along the minus strand of PUFA01000350.1, from coordinate 386,018 downwards.
CTCCTGTCCCTTTGGAGATGGCATGTGTCACCACCCTCTCAGTACACAGATGTGTTCACTGACCTGGAAGTGCTCCAAACCTCATACTTTTGGGATTTTTATGGAGGCTTCCTCACATAGGCAAGATCAGATATCAACTTCATTTCCAGCCTCTCTCCCCTCCTAGAGAAGGGGGTGGTAAGGCTGAGAATTCCAAGCTTCTAATCATGGCTTGTTTTTTTCCCTTGACCAGCCCTTATCCAGGAGCCCACCCAGAATTTCTCATTAGAGCAAAAGATACTCTTATCATCCAGGAACTTACAAGGGTTCCTATGTCAGGAAGCAGAGTCAAAAGATTCTCCTAGTTCTCTGTCATTTAGGAAAACAAGGGTTTTTAGGAGCTCTGTTCCAGAAACTGGGGTCAGAGACCAATACAGACAGTCCCTGATTTACAATTGTTCAACTTACTATTTTTTTTTTAACTTTAAGATGGCATGAAAGCTATATGTGAAATTATGAAATATTCAACATTAGTATAAAATAAGCTTTGCGTTAGATGATTTATACCAACTGTAGGCCAATGTAAGTGTTCTGAGGATGTTTAAGGTAGGCTAAGCTAAGCTATGGTGTTTTTTAGGTTAAATGTATTAAATACACTTTTAGCTAACTATATCTTCAATTTGCAGTGGTCAAGGAGCATCTGTATATATATTTTCTAATGTCTTATAAGTATTTAACTTGTTAGTTACTTAACACAAAAAGGCATAATGTTTGACATACAAAACAACATTTTCTTTTTCTTTTTATTGATTTGTTTTAAATTTTAGCTATCCTATTTTTAAAGAGCTTCTTGTCTCCCATTGTTCCCTTTCAATAGCACTCTGTTGTTTGTTATTCAAATAAATTCATTTCTTGGAAAATGTTAATAATAGGTTTTTAAACTCTTTATTATACCTTGCATTGTCTTTAATTCATCTATATTTCCATTTTATTCTGTTAATTTTTCTGTTAGAGGACTCTCTTAAACGCTTGTGATACTTGGCTGTCCATTCATATTAAGAGTGAAGCAATATAAAGTGGATTGAAAGCCTTGGGCTAGAGGGGTTTATCTGCTGATGATTTACCAGAAGGTAATCTGAGAGGACTCAACATTTTCATAGGAGCCCTCAGATTCATGATGCCTTTTATTTGGGACTATTTGATTTTTTTCTAGGGAAGAATCCTCTACTGCTCTGGGGTGGAGGTTTAAGCCTAGCTTGTGGCATTCTAGAAGCAGGAAAGAGAAAGGGGTCTGGGAACTATATACTGTGAAACTTCTCTTCTTCCATTCTGTTGTCAGCTCCATGCACCCACCTCTTGCCCTCTAGTTATATCTGTTGTCTTAAGTCTGGAGCCTTCAGGTTTGGTTTCTCCAGAGAATGAACCTCTCATCTTTTAGAGAGGTAGTGGTGGTGGTGGTATGCTAAGAGAAGGAATAACCACAAAGCTGTGTGGGATGATTGGGAGAGGACTATGGATCATCTTTACATATAGACTTTCCTTTTAATTTGTCCTTTCCAGTTGCTATAAACGCAAGAGAGTGTGTCGTTGGCAACATAAGGCACCATCACCTTTAGAGAACACAGTCTATGGGTGAACTAGATACTAGTCTTTAGGAATTCTAGAAAAATCACATTGCAAACCATACCTAATCTCTAAAGAAAATTCTGTGTAATAAATCTTTTTACTAGTTTTTCAAAGGTTATTTTCATGTAAAATAAAGATACAACGATAAAAAAAAAACCATTAACATTTTTAAAAGATCAGTCTTCCATTGGATGGCCATTTCTTCCTTTCTTTTTTCAAATTTCAGAGTAATATCTCCCCCCCCCCCCTTTTCTTTCCAAATAGATATAAAAACACAGCTTTCAATCTCCAGGTTTTGTTGATTTTATGTCCTAGTTTTCTCACTTTCTTTTGCCTCTACTCTGGTCAAACCATCCTCACTGCTCACTGGCTCTGATGAAAATGGAAACTACCTTCCATCCCTTTTCTGTAGCCTTTCTTGGCTTGTCCCAATCCATTTCCTATGCTGCCACCATAACGATGGCTTTAAAACGAGCCTCGAACAGATATTCTTAACCTGAACTCATCCATGGTTGCTGTACTCTAAAAGGCTGTGAGGCACTTGAATTATAGACAAAAAATTTTGTTTATGATTATTTTATTTCATGGGTGAAGTGTTAGTATTTTATCATATCCTCAAGAGAAACTGTATTATACCCAACTATATAAAAACCACTCCACGGAGATTTAAGATGATGACTAATGAAGAAAATAACTGATATCTCGACACACACAGTGACAAAAAAATCTATTATTTATCTGAAAACATGGTTACTAGAAATCCAAATGGCATCTGTGATTAAGTATTATTCTCTTTTGCTCATATAATGGTAGCAAAAGAGTGACTGTTAGAGAAGTGCCTGTCAAAGTAAAGCACAAATAGGTTCATTGGGAAACAGGCTGTTAAAATGAATCAGGTATAAATATAATTTGCATATCACAAACAGGCCTAAATTAAGGAATGCTGTGAAAGAGCAGATAGCCATTTTTTAAATTATATCTGACCAATGTGGCATTCTTTGCTATCTTAGTGATTCAAAGGTCTGGAAATACCAAGCCGGCCTATGTAGCTTGGGGTCACTGCTTTCAACGCAGGCAGTGAGTCTAGAAATGCCTCCTCCACTCAGAACAATCAAGCTTTGACTTTTTCCTATTTGTGTGATTACCAAGATTGCACCTCATTGAACACTTTTATGTTAATGCACATGAATATTTACTGGGAAATAGGCCTGGGCATTAAAAAAAAGTCATCCAGCTTCCTTGACTTCATCAGGTTGTTCGCGGAGAGGCTATTTCACAAACACACAAGCTACAAATCAAAAGGAGTTGACACCTTTTTATATTATCAGGCAACATGGTGAAGGAAAAAATGAAATGAAGTTTGTGAACTTTATTACTCAGGGTGACAGGTTAATATGTGGGTGATGGCATGCCGCTCCCAAATGAGATTTGTCGCATCCTCAGAACTGAGTAAAATGTCTAAAGAGAGAAAGAAGTTTCCATGCTGTAGGCAGTCTCATTGGCTCTCCTGAGGAAGTTAGATTGGAAACTCAGAAGTCTACTATCATTTGTAGGAGATAAAGTGTGAAGTAGAGAGCAGGGAGAAACTGTGCTTGTGTGAAGAATTTTAATGCGTTAAGATTTCATACTAATTTCAGCAGAGGGAAGGCAGTGAGATAAGGAAGTCATCAATCTAAAAAAAGGGTTTTCACCCCTCCAACGGCCAAAGTGGTGAATTTTGGGTATCAAGCAAAATCATAAAAGCAGGAAGTCAAAAAAATCAAATCAAATCAAACAGGATTTTGTAGTTATCACTCCTAAGAATATCTGCACTGCCATAGGCATATGCCTTGGATAGGAGAATGCTATCGGAATTCTTGGTCTGTATACTGTGAGGCCGTTGGTCATTTGGAAAGAATGTGCCTATTGGATGTGATAGGCTGCTCCAAGAGGCATCAAGGTTGTGAGTCTCCTCTTTGCACGTAGGACAAGTGACTTATGTTACTTGCTGGATAAAAAAGAGGGTAGGAGATGAGTTACCTGAAACCATCTGACTCATTATCATCTGCTTCAGTATTGACACAATGTCAGAAGAGAATCATGGAATCAGCTAGAACTAAAACATTCTTTTCAACCTGCTTTCTGGGGCCTTGTCTGTCCAGCAAGCTAAACTGTGCAGGCGGAAACCAGATAAACACTGACCGACTGCCAGATTAAATGGGACAACTGTTTCAATCATGGCTCAGGTGTTTCTGTGTCAATTACCACACATATACTTTGGAGGAAATTTTTAATACAATATTTTCATCTCATATTTTCCAGAGGAGACATAGAAGTATTGGAAAACTGTTTTGAAATCCTTATTAAAATCTCAGATTGAGGCTGGCAATATTTTTTTTTTTTGTGAGTATTCTCAGTTTAAATAACTTTATATTTTTACTTTTTTTATTTAACAAATGTAAAATAATTTATTTTGCTCCCTTTGGGGGCTCTAAAATAGGATCATAGGACACTTACTGCTTTCCAGTTGGCCCAGAATTCCTACCTTTTTCTGAGATGGCACTAAAATGTTTTATCTACAATAACATAATATTTTCCAGATCAGACCCTCATTCATTAAAAAAAATTACCTAGTATGAAATATCAGAACTTGTACTTTCAATCTACTATTTCTTTATTAAAACCAGTGAGCGAAGTGGCCTTAAAAGGGACATTCAATTGAATCCAAAACAAAGCAAAACAAAACAAAAAGCCATGATTTGAAGGCCTATTATATGTAAAACCCTGTGAAAGACATTGAAGAGTAATGGGCAAATATTATATCATCTAGGAATATAAGTAAAGGTATTAACAAACAGCTCTAACACATGTGATAAATGTTATGCTAGGGAATTTGGTTGCATGATTTCACTGTCAGATTTCTGATTCAGTTAATCTCATCTGCTAAAGAAAATATTTTGATAGTGAGGAACTGTCACCTCTGTTTACCACTGGAAATTACTATTTACAAAGTTATCATTTATTTAAATAACTTTCGCAAGTATGGGCATACCTAGGAGATATTGCAGGGTCAGTTCCAGACCATCATAATAAAGTGAATATCACAATAAAAAGAGTCAAATGGATTTTTTTGGTTGCTCAATGCACATAAAAGTTATATTTACACTATACTGTAGTGTAAGTATGCTATAGCATTATGTCTAAAAACAGTGTACATACCTTAATTAAAAAATACTTTATTGCCAAAAAAAAGGGCTAAGCCTTTAGCAAGTTGTAATCATTTTGCTGGTGGAGGATATTGCCTTCAATTTGTAAAAAAATTCAATATCTGCAAAGCACAATAAAGTGAAGCACAAAAAAAATGAAGTATGCCTGTATTGCCTTACAGATGATACCGAGGGATTACATCAATAAAACTGTTTTTGGTAGAACCACCTTTGGCTTATAAACGATGATACTCATAATATTTAGTGAATGGTACATATATAGCCTCCTGCCCATCTAGTCTTTTGTTGAAGGACTAAATAATTGGTTTCCATAGGATTTAATACTAAAGCAACACCTCACTGTGATAGTTTTATTATTCTCTTCCTTAGCCAATTTTCTTTTTTCTTTTTTTTTTTCCAAATGAGAGTATTTACCAGTACAAACTTAGTTGCTTCAGAGGTTTTCAGAAAAGTTCTTCTGTCCATGCTCTTGATTTGCTCCGTATCTCAAGGCTGAATTTTAATTGATCTTCTTTCCTCAGAGACTTTTTCAGTTTTATTTTTTACCACTTAAAAAAAAGGATCAGGAAGTCCCTGAATTTCAGAACTCTGAATGAAGAGCAAGAAAGAAAGAATCAGGGATGCCCCATAATCTTCCCTATGTGTCATATGTCTATCTCTTTATGTCTGCTCACTACACTAGGAATTGGCACTAACCCCAAAGCCATCTGCAAAGATTTTCTCCATAGTCATCTTCCTATCAACCACGAGGAGCCTCCTTGGCTCTTTACCCTTTTGCCTTTTCAGAAACACCTTCTCCTTGTCATTCTGGTCTGTCAGGATCTGACTCTTAGTGGCTGCTCTGGAAACCCCAAGGGGCCTCATCTCTTGTCCTTAACTGGGGCCCTTGCACTGACTCATCTCTCTTAGTAAATGTGGGCATGAGTCCCTGCCCCTTGTCCAGCTCCTTAACGACATAAACTGGAAGCCAGTGTGTGTGCTGTCCCTAAAAGAGATCAGACCATGTTGACCTATCAGAAAGAATATACTCACCCCAAGTTGATAGGCCACAGTGCAGGAGGCCTTGAATATAGAGAAGAAACTTTGGGGTTCTAGAAGCTTCTTGTACCTCTTTAGTTAATACCTCCAGGGGACTTGGATAAAGGCTAATGTATAACTTGAAATGATAGGAGTTGTATGACCTTAATAACTAATATTATTTAACCCAAGGTTTTGATACAGATTTCTGTTGCACAGTGTTCCAAGGCAGTCTCAGACTTACAGAATGATTTCTTCTAGGTGAATCACCTTACTCTTCTGAGCAGAGCCCAGATAGCCTTGGTACCTTAACTGTGAAGTACTGATAGAATTCTCTAATCTCCTTGGGGGATATTTAAAAATCCATAAAGCAAAATTATATCACTTTAAGGATATTATGACTTTAAAAGCATGCAGTCAGCCCCACCAAGTCTTCCTTTGCCTTGGAGATTGGAATAACTTTAAGGGCAGACAAAATGAGGAAGTTTCTCTTACAGGCAGTTTTTGTGATTCTACCCTGGACTTTTGCTTAGGAATTTTCAGTTTTTCAGAGGAGCTAAATTAAATTGCTGCAGTGAGGCCAGAGGGGGGCACCAAATAATCATGATTGATAGAGTGGTTTTGCTGAGCGGTTATGGGAGGCTTAAGCATCAGGGAAGCTTCTGTGCCTGTTTTGAACATTTTGAGCAGAAAACATATTGAAGTCTCTCTGTTCAGTAAAGCATTGTCAAACCAGGAGCTGACACCCCAGCTTCAGTGGCCCCAAAAGTGCTCAACTAAAGAGGAGACAGTAGTTGGCAGGATCTGTGGCTGCAAATATTAACAAAGCCTCTGCACTCTAATACTCTTATTTTACCAATCAGAGCTACACTGTGAGGAGAACTGAGAAAAAACTGCCCCGTCCTTGGAAAATACTGGATGAGTCTTGATCTTTCTCTTTGAGGCAGACACATTATTAGCAGTTTTCCAGCTTTAACTCTTCTTGATAAGTTGCCACAATGATTCTTTGATCTTCAGGAGAAGGGGATACAAGTATCACATTTTAACATTCATCTTCATCTTTGGCTGTTTGAGAAAAGTCTCCTTTTTTGTGCATTTTCTTAGACAGGATTTCTAAGTTGAAGGCAACTTTCAAAAATATTTCACGGCAGTTGTTGCAGTTTATTTAGTATGGAAAAGTCATGGTTCGTGTTGTTGGTATGTACTACCCTCTGTGATGTGTAGGTTGCTTGCACAGTGGATCGGGGGCGGGGAACTAGGACGAGGGCAAAGAGGTTAGAATTCCTCTGCTTTCTACGTTCTTTGCTAATGCTCGATGGATTCCAGCTGTTTTTGCAAATACACTTGAATATCAAAAGTAATTAGTTATCATCATGTGAAATTTAAGACTCTTCTTGATAGCCCCAGACTCTCATTAATTCTCATTTTCTACTTTTCATATGGTTTAGAAATGTTTCAAAGTATCCTTTTAGTGCCTCTTTTTGTAAGGTAAAATCTGTGCTTATTTTGTTTTCCATTATGGAGGTATATGACAAGTAAACGGATGCACACAAGAGCTATTCTGACTCAGGGAGATACAGCTTGTGAAGATCTCATAAATGCTGGCCCCTGTATGTGCTCACATTTTAACTTAGTGTTTAGGAACATGGATTCTGGAGCCCGACTGCCTTGGTGTAAGTCTAGACTCTGCCTCTTCCAACCTGTATAACCTTGGTAAGGTGCTCAGCCTCTCTGTGCCTAATTTTCCTCATCTATAAAGTGGAATAATGATAGTATTGAAGGGGTTCAGGCTAGCACTCCCCAAGATGTGCCACTTTGGCATCTGAATTATTTTGAGCTGAAGGCAATTGAGATCCTGAAGGCTCAGGAAAAACTTTTACCTCTCCCTTGAAGAATTTAAATTAGGGGCCTGGCCCATAAGAAGAGTCATCACTAGAAATAAGTTAAAAATTGTTTCAATTACAGTTGACATTCAATATTATATTAGTTTTAGGTGTACAACAAAATGATTAGATATTTATATAACTTATGAAGCGATCACCCTGATAAGTCTAGTACCCACCTGGCACTGCACATAGTTGTTAGAATATTATTGATTATATTCCCTATGCTGCACTTTACATTTCTGTGACTGTTTTTATAAATGGCAATTTGTACTTCTTAATCCCTTTACCTTTTTCACCCATTCCCCTTAACCTCCCTCCTACCTGGCAACCATGAGTTTGTTCTTCGTATCTGGGAGTTTATTTCTGTTTTGTTTGTGGAGAAAAGGGAACTGTTGGTAGGATTGTAAATTGGTGCAGCCAATATGGAAAACAATGTGGAGGGTCTCCAAAAAATTTAAAATGAAACTATCATATGATCCAGCAATTCTGCTTCTGGGTATTTATCTGAAGAAATCTAAAACACTAATTCAAAAAGATATATTCTCTCCATATTCATTGCAGCATTATTTAAAATAACCGAGATATGTAAGCAACCTAAATATCCATCAATAGACAAATGGATAAAGAAGATGTGGCACATATATACAATGGAATATTACTTGGCTATAAAAAAGAATCAAATCTTGCCATTTATGACAACATGGATGGACTTAGAGGGTATTGTGCTTAGTGAAATAAGTCAGACAGAGAAAGACAAATACCATATGATTTTGCTTTTATGTGGAATCTAAAAAACAAAGTAAATGACTAGAAGTAACTTTTAATGACCTATCTATCTATAGGGCGAGACAAACTTCTAATTACTGAATATCTGTTCTTCTCATCCTGTGATTTTCCTCCCCTCTGAAGCCTTGAGATGCCTTACCCCATCCTTAGCTCAGAATGTTATGTATACCTCATTATCCCTTTATATCTTTGAACCTCTCATGTATGTGAGGTCTCTGACTCTTTTATATATATATATAGGTTCCTAGACATATGTATGTAATTGAATTTGGTTATTTTCTCTCATTAATTTGTCTTATGTAGATTTAATTATTAGACCAACTGAAAGAATTTTGAGGTAGAGGGAAGTTTCTCAGCATCATAGGGTTATTGTGAGAGATGAGTTATTATATATAAAGCAGTTAGAGCAAAACCTGATATACAGTGTTTCAGAAGTGCTTGCCAAATAAATGTTTAAAGGCAACATAAAACCTATCCTGACAGTACTACAATATTTCTTCAGAAACATTCACTGTCAGTTGAGTTTTAGATGGATGCATATTGACTTAGTTATTTCCTGTGCTCAGCTTCCTGGCTGGTATTTCAGGGCTCTCCTACTGTTTCTTAGGCCATAGAAACCTTGGTGAGAGAAGACATGGAACAACCAAAATCTTTAAGATCATGTTACAGGCGATTCTTCAACATATTTTATTTAACAAACATTTCTATAGCACTTACTATGTGCCCCACACTGTTTAAAACAGTGCTCAAATATTAACTTTTAATTCCCATTAAAGCATGAGAAGACTTGTTGAATTCCAATTAAGCGATGTAAGGACATCCTCTCTCCCAGTGTTTGACATGATAATCCTTCAATAAATATTTATTGAAGGACTGAATACCTGTGAGTGACTTAATCAGTCCATCTTGTTTGGTATCAAAAAGCAAACAATACACTAGGATGTTATATTAAGTAGCCTAATGTGTTCTCAGAAACTGGAAACAATTGAAACTCTCCCATAGCTGTATTCAATTTGTACTTAAAGGATTAAAGTAGCTTAAGTGGTCCTATCCCTTGTTCAATATTAAATAATGTATTTTTAAATATTAAGTTTAGCTGTTGAAATGTCAGAATAGATAAAGTCTTTGGTGACTTGTAGATTGTTATATTCACCTATATTGACAGTCGAATGTACCAACCTAAATTTCCATTTTTATTGTTATCTTGAATTTTGAGCAGAAAGTATTATGGTGCTGTTTAAAACATTAAGATTTGCCATTTTTTCTTTGAATTACATTCTTTATTTTTGTTCTAATCTGGGAAAGCATATTTGCATCATATTTCTTAATTTGTCACAATACTCAGAAGATTAGCAAATAAGTATTTAATATTTTGTAATGCCTTATCATGATTGAAAATATTCACATATTAAGCCCAAGGAATAAATTATCTTAAAATATGTCAGGTCTCTTCAAATATCTATTTGGAAACAAATGAGATGCCAGTTTTTTATGAAACTACAATAGATGTTTTTTATTCAACATGTTATTGCTCAAATCAATTATAGACTTTTTTATAGTCACTAAAATAGTTGCATTTAGTCTTAAATCATACTTGTTGAAGCACAGTGAACATGATGGAAAAGAATCAATATAATAACTGCCTAAGGCTTCAATAGTCTCTGTTCCTTCTCTTTTCTCTTGACCTCTTGATCTCTAGCTACCAGTCAAATTGTTTATCTCTTTCTAACTATGACAGACATCTGGTAAACTGGCATTTTAATTTTTTCATGGAACTATTGAGATATGGCAACCGAAGGTACTTTTGGAAAAGTGTGGGTAAATTTACACGAGGAGCTCAGGTTCCTTTGGTGGTAGTGAAGAAATGGAGAGGAGGTGCCAAATATCTCTGAGCTTAAACATTATCAATATGGCTGGGGCTAGACATTGGTGATTGTGGGCAAATCCTGGGTTACAGGAAGCCAACATGGTTCTAAAATCACAATATTGGTAAAAATAACAGTTTGGGAATGGACTGCCTCGTGCTTTGCTCCATTTTGTCCAGTGATCAGAGAGGGGAGGTAGGTTGAAGTGTGTGAATTGACAGTAAAATCTCTCAGTCCAGCCAAGCTTGAAGCCAAGTGGCTGTTCTAGTGACCCTAAAAATTCAAGTCCAGTTTGGATACCCTTGCTTGTGTAGCTCTGGGATGGGAGAGGGGCAGTCTCCTTACTACATGTTGAAGTTTTATTGATGCAGGTGAGGAGTAGAGTGATGAAAAGAGAATATCATTGTTAAGTCTAGATTTCTGAAGCCTCACATTTTGGCAGTAGCCACAGAGTGCAAGCCCTCAGAAAGGAACAACAGATTTCTGATAGAGGTTGTGGCACTTTTTGGCCCTAAGAGACACATTTGAACCCTATCTCCAGAGATAAGAGGTACACACTGTTGATCTTAGATATCAGTAAATGTTTTAGAAGATTTGTGGACAATGTCAGGATGTTGGTGTGGGGCTGGTTGCCTGGAGGAAAGATATTGGATTTATTTATTTGATTATAAATACCTACTTGTCCATGTAGGTATTTAATAACAATTTAGGTGGCTCAACAAATATTTGTGGAAAAAATATTGATTGGAAGTAGAAGCTTGAGGATTGTGCTTCAAAACATCATTGGGGGTCTCATTATTCACATGCCAATTTGTGAAGAAGAACCCTCAAGCTTGTTTATAGGTATATCCACTTCCCCACATATGTATTCAGTCATCCTATAAAAACCCTCATCTACCTTCTTCTGCCCTTTCTGCCTCTTCTTGTGAACTGTCTGCCCCATCTTCATGAAATTTAGCATGTTGGTCCTCTACCCTTCATACTTTGATCAAGTTAGATTGATCCTCTCAGCTTCCCTTGAACTTGCCTTGCTCATTATTGCCCTGAAGTATTTCTCATGCCATTTCTCTTATCTGATCATCCTCACCTTTTCTTTTTAACCATTATAAACATTGCCCACCCTTTAAGGTTGAATGAACCTTTTAAAGCCACTTTCCCTATTTTCCCACCTTTTTCTAAACTTCAGCAACTTCATCTATCTTAGTAGATAGAAAGCTTCTTAAGAGTAAGGGCCACAGATCTTTGTTATCTTCCGTTTACTACTCTGTACTTTAGTGATGTGCAACCATAAACCAGGCATTCTGAAATCTTTATTTGCTTAATTTGCTTTGTATACTCTGAACAAACTCAAGCTATGCCCTCCCAAAGTACAGATTACTTCAGATATATTAGTTAAAAAAAAAAAAAAAAAAGGAACCAAGAGTTCTCATTTGTTTTATTTTGTTTTGTTTTATATTTATCTCCTTCAACTCTCCTTGATTCTACTCATGGCAGAAAACTTGAAATAGAAGTTTTCTCTCTGTGGACAATGGTGTTATGAGATTAGATGTTCCAAAATATGACTCCAGTCATCAAGACCATTATCTAAATAGATTTTCTAGTAAGTTATTGAGGAATGTTTTTTATAAAGTCTTCTAAAAGACTTTAATCTAAAACTGATCTGATTAGACAGATATATCTTTCCAAGCTACAATGCTAGAATTTATGATTAGAGTAATGGTGAAATAACTTACTTTCACAGTATATTTTAAGTTCCCCACAACCTTAAAGTAAAACATGTTGTTAGGCAGACATATTAGGTTCTCAATAAATATCTGATGGAAAATTAAGACATTTTAATATGTAATTTTTTGATTAGGCTATTCCATTTTGTTACATTGCTAAGTATAATGTAATTGAATAGAAAATTATGTTAAATGCTTATTTATGACCAAATTTAAAACTTCCTTGAGGTTAGTAGAGGTGCCTTTGTCTAACATAGCTTGGAAGATAATAAACTATATTTACACAGAGATTATATTTAGTTGTTTTCTGAGATTCACGAGTGTCCATTATTATGATTATATTGTAGGACAGCCTGACAAAAAGCATTTTTGTCTTTCTCCTCTCTGTTTCAATTTTTGCTTCTTTTTAACAGGGTATCTTTTTTTTCCTCAAAACTATCCACAGGCATTTATATTAAATTTGCATTCTTTAGGTTACATATGATATAAATTAATATTTCTGGATAAGTGATCAATTATTATTTTCATAGATGCATTATAGACTTTGGTGTCCTTTAAAGAATATATAAATTAAATTCTGACAAACTTTTAAAACATTTTCTTGTAAGTAATGCCTACAAATCAGTCTTTCCCTTCTTAGACTGGGGCTGTGACTGAAGTGTCAGATGGGAATAGGATCATAAAACTTCTGTTATATCTGGATTTAGATCAGCAGGAGGACCTATGAGTAAGTAAGTAAAAGCATAGTTATGGATGGATTCTAGAGTCTCCTGCTTGCTGATACAGGCTGTGGCTGTGGGCTTTTCAAGTTTAGTTTTTAATCTGTTGTCAACTAGCACAATATCATAAATGGCACAAGAAAATGTTTAGTCTTATGAGGAAGGCTACATTCACCTGACCTTTTCTCTGAATAACTTGACAAAAAAATATCTTATTCTCTATGATTTGAGAGAAAAATACCAGTTACGATGTTTTGCTGCATAAAGTATATTCTAGTTTAAATTAATATCATATGAAGTTATCATCTTGAACAAAAATTTTAAAAAATCAAGCGTTTTTATTCCACTAAGAGAAATTAAATTTTTAGAAAGTTATTTATATTTTTCAATTAAAAATTTACTGAGGTCATAGAAGACAAGGTATACAGCCTTCCAAAGAATATATTACACATTTTTGCATTTTGTTTTTCTTTGACATGATGTGATTTTTAGAAAATCTTGCAAGTTAAATATATTAAAGTAGGAATTAAGAAAAAATGACTGGAGATAGAGCAACAAATTTACAGATAAAATTTAATTTAAATAAGTATTCAATTCAGTATTATTTATAGGAATAATCTGGAACTACTGAAGTCTTCAGCAATAAATATATTATTAGAAAATCTTTCTAGTAATGGACTATTAAGTAGACTTTAAAAATAATTTAAAAGATGTTTTAAAAACACGAGACATTTTTATTAGTGTAAGAAAACAAAACAACAAGAACGAATTCCCAGAAAATCAACTGTATATAAAATAGAATTTTGGTTTGTAAAGACAACAAATGAGTGGCAAAGTGATAGTGAGCACTTTGAGGGCCTTTTCATGTTGAATCCTCACAGGAGCACCATGAGATTATTGTGGGCAACTCAGAAAAGTCCACTGTTGAGGAATAATTCCCTGGACAAATAGTTTTATATCATTTTGAAGTTGAAAATCATAGGCCAACAATTTGAAGCCATGTAAATTGTGTATTGGAAGAAATTAAATATTCGAATTATGGAATTTATAATTGATTTTAACAGTATGTTTCTTTGGAGGAGATGCAATATCTGCTATTATTGAGAATGGTTCTTAAAGTATAAACTGGCAAAGTAGGTTTAGGCATTAAAATGCCTAACAATGATTGGTTTCCTCTGTTGCCATGGCTAGATTATCTCTCTGAGATGAGAAAGGATATCGTAAAATGAACTGCTTTGCCCTGATGAGATGGAAGAGTCTCTTTGATAGAGCTTGAGTTTCAGTCATTGTGGTTCTGCCCAAGGAACTCCAAAGAGAAGGTCATCTTCTCCCAAAGCAGAACTGAAAGACTCAACATTTTTGGAGCTCAAGGCTCTGGGATCTGCCTCTGCCATTCTTTTGCACTTGTTGCTGTCCTCCCGTCAGCCACACTGACATCTTCAGGGTTAAAGAGTGGTGTTGCTTGTTGTGCTTACAGCCTTAACTTATGATTTTGGGGGCTGGGTTAAGTGGCATCAATAAAATGTGTGCATTAGCATGTCCATTTTTTGTCCTAAGAATCATTATATCACGTTTTAGTGTCAATGCATGTAAATGCAGGCTAACTAGTTTTAATACTGAAAAGAACCAGACTTTGATTCCTCCTTCAGAATGATACCTTAATGTTAAAAAATATTTTCTTTCTACTTTCAAAATCACATGATGAATCTCCCTTTCTAATTTGGATGCTTTTAATTTTTTTCTCTGCCTAGCCTTTTTGAGATTCATGCTGTATGAATAAAGTATCCATGGATCCTTGCCTTGTTTCTGATCTTGAGAAATAGCTTTTAACTTTTCCAATTGAAGTATGATGTTAGCTGTGGGTTTGCCATATATGACCTTTATTATGTTGATGTAGATTTCTTCTATACCTACTCTCTTGAAAACCTTTAATGATAAATCAATGTTAAATCTTGTTAGATGCTTTTTCTGAATCTATTGAAATGATCATATGATTTTTATTCTTTACTTTGTTAATGTATGCATCATGTTGATTGATTTGTGGCTGTTGAATCATCTTTGTCTTCCTGGAATAAATCCCACTTGATCATGGTATCTGATATTATTAATGTATTATTGAATTAGGTTTTCTAATATTTTGTTGAGGACTTTTACATCTATGCTCACCAGGGATATGTGTCTCTAAATTTTCTTTTTCGTGGTCTCTTTGTCTGGTTTTGGTATCAGGGTAATGCTGGCCTCATAAAATGAGTTTGGAAGCATTCTATCCCATTCAGTTTTGTTTGTTTGTTTGTTTTTGCAGGGGTGGAGGAGGGAATAATTCGAGAAGGATAGGTATTAACTCTTCTTTAAATATTTGATAGAATTCACCCATAAAGCCATCTGGTCCTGGACTTTCGCTTTTTGGAAGTTTTTAAATTGCTGATTCAGTTTCATTACTTATAATCACTCTATTCGGATTTTCTATTTACGATTCAGTCTTGCATTTCTACGAATTTAGCCATTTCTTCCAGGTTTTACAATTCCTTGGCATATAATTGTTTGTAGTAGTCTCTTGTGATTCTTTGTGTTTTTGTGATGTCAGTTGTTACTTTTCTTCTTTCATTTCTAATTTTATTTATTTGGGTCCTGTCACTTTTTTTCTTAAGGAGACTGATTGAACGTTTATCGATTTTGTTTGTCTTTTCAAAAAACCAGCTTTTTCTATCATTGGTCTTTTCCATTGTCTTTTAATTTTCTATTTCATTTATTTTTGCCCTCATCTTTTTGATTTTCTTCTACTAACTTTGGGCTTTGTTTGTTCTTCTTTTTCAAGTTTCTTTTTCTTTTTCTGATTGGGCAATTTCCACTATTCTGTCTTCCAGATCACCGATCTTTTCTTATTTATCATTTAATATATTATTAATTCTCTCTAGTGTATTTTTCATTTCAATTATGTTCTTCAGCTCTTATTGATTCTTATATTTTCTAACTCTTCGTTGAAATTATTACTGTTTTTTCATTCTTCTCCTGAGTTCAGTGAGCATCTTCATACCATTACTTTGAATTCATTTATCAGAAAAATTACTTATCTATGTTTAATTATTTTTTTCTCTTCAATTTTACCTGGTTCTCTAATTTGGCATACATTTTTTTCTGTCTCATTTTTTTTTTTGACTCTGTGTTTGTTTCTATAAATTAGGTGTAACATTTGCCTCTCCTGGTCTCAAAGTAGTGGCCTTATGCAGGAGCAATACCTGTGTAGACTTCATGTGCTGGGTGGCTTTGGCAGGCTGGTTGGAGCTGGAGTTGGGGTAGGTAGGCCGAGTGAGTTCCGGAGTATGCTGCATTGGGGCCAGGACAGTTGGAGCTAGTGTGGGTTTAAGGTCCTGGGGCATGCTATACTGGGGCTGCCTTAGCAGGACCACTGGAGCTGGAATGAGTGTGGGCTGGGGGGTTGGCGGTCCTGGGCTGCCTTGGCATGATGGCCAGCTCAGGCACAGGCTGAAAGGGTCCTGGAGATTGTCTTGCAAAAGCTGCCTTGGTGGGACCACTGGGACTGGGGAGGGCATGGGCTGGGGCATCCTGGGGCATGCCACACTAGTGCCAACTTGGCAGTATGGCTGGATCAGTCATAGGCTGGTGGGGAGCGAGGGAGGGATGCATTGCATCAGGGCTGCATTGGCAGGAATGCTGGAGCTAGGGTGTATACAATATTGGGGGTCCTGGGGCAGATCACATAGGGACTGGTTTGGCAGCATGGCAGGAGATGCAGCCTGCATTGACTGTGGGGGTCCTGGAGTGTGCATCTCTGGGGCTGCCGGGGTGGAATGGCTGGAACTGCTATGGGCCAGGTGCCCAGGGAACACTGGGGCAGCCTTGGAAGGCCAGCTAGAGTGCCTGACCTGTGCTCTTGCCCATGCTATCAAAGTAAAGGGAGAATGTAAGAAATGGTACTTGCTGGCACCTGTAATTCTAGTTCCCTGCCCATTTTGGCAGATGCTCTAGGGCTAGTGAATGGATTTCTTTCATGTATAGTCTAGGTTCTCTTTAAACTGCTGTTTGTTTGTTTGTTTGTTTTTTTGCTGTGTCCCGTGCAGGCAACTCTATGCACAGGCCCCTAAGTGACATCCCTTGATACTGCAAGTTGCCACACTGGGGCTCGATTCCTGTCATTACTGTGTTTCAGTCTTTCTCCTTACCATGTCTCAATCCCTCCTACTCTTCTCTTTGTGTTCTCTCTGTCATTTGTCATACAGACGCTGTTTAATCAGCCCTCAGTTCTTCTTCAGGATGAATTGCACTATATGCAGGTACATATTCTGTATGTCCGTGGGAGGAAGTAGGCAAGTTCAGGGTTATCTCACACTACCATTTTGAGGAGGTTTAGATGATATTGTTTTTGTAATAAAGTAATAAATGTTATGAAAGTAGAGATAAAACATTTTTATGTAATCTGAAGAAGTGAGAAAAAAGAAATTTTTTTCTTGTTAATGAGAAACATGTTCCTGTTTCTCATTTCCATCCTAGACTGTTTGCTGTGATTGCATCTGTCATTTTATGCTGAAATGACCTGAAGATAGATGGAAACAATGTGTTCTACAAGCCTGAAAATATCTATCTTGTTATAGTTTTATTAATGCTTATGTGATCACATTGTGCAAAAATTAGTGTATATTATTAACTGAACTCATTCAAGTGCAAATTCTTAATAAAAACACAGAATAAAAACAATTCAGAAGATATTTAAAAAATAATTACTGCTTTATTTCTTCAAGTTCCAGCAGGATTCTGTTTAGTTGTAGAAACTTGAATATGTACAAATTGGCATGGGTATAATCCTTAGTTCTCTTTAAGGTAGGCACCCTTGCCCCTGAGAAAGAAACAAAAGTTTTGGAATACACGTTTATTTATGAAGGTGTTCTCTTTAGTCTTTTGAGGAAAAGGACTGCTGGACAGATGAGTTAAAATATGCTACCCCTGTTCTGACATGTCTATGCATCAAGTCTAGCTGATGCAGTGCACTTTAATGACCCTTCTGCAGTTAGAACTGACACTGACACTAACAAAAAGGATTTGGGACAAAGAACTGTATTCACCTGCAAATCAGCTTCAAACTTCACCACAAGTCCTGTGATTTATGCTGCGGTATTCTGTTTAAGCATATATTTGTGTCTGTATAAATTGAATACTCCTTTGATACTTAAAAACTTTGTCCCGGAGTGGGGGAGAATTAGGATCATATTATTTCAGCAGGCAAGCTTTTTGAAAGGGAAACTGTGTGGCTTTCTCATTTAAGAGCTAAAAGTTATAGAAGCGGGAACTACTGAAATTCCTTTATCTTTAGAAATGTGGCCTATCTGAGTCATGTGTGTAAATGAAATAGTTCAAAGGCATTTCAAAAGTATGTGCATTCAAAAAAAATATTATTTGATTCTGAGAGTTATATACAACTTCAAGTACTTTATAAAAACCCCTAAATATTGAATGATTGAAATTGTTAATGGAAGACTGGGCAGTGAAAAAAAAAAACATGGGAGTTGGAGAAATGGAGTGGTATTCAGAGATATAATTAATTTAGATTGTCTCCAGGGCAGGACTTAAATAACTGAAAATTTGAATGGACTTCTGAAGGGTAGCCTGTTTTTGTTTGGGTCCTATAGTATAGGATATTCAGCTTTAAATGGTGTCTAGGAGTATGGTTCCAAGGAGCTTGAGAGTCTCCAGCTGCTATGAATCCTGGCATAAATCAATAACAAACTTTCAAAATGATAAGAATTCTTCTGAATTGTTAGTGCTTCTGGAGGCACAGCAAAACACTTAGTTGGAGAATCACCAATGCCTGTTAGTTTTAGAGCAATAATTAGAACTTAATTAGTCTAGCAGCTCTCTCAAGGATTTTATATTTGGGATGGTCAATGCCAATATTTATCTGCATGATTTCAGTTCACCTATGTTTGTTTGCTTTGTATCAAATTGAGGCAACCCTTGCTGTTTGGGATGATTGACTTGGACTGCTAGGGGCCAGCACCCCTCTGACTTGTTCCAAGAATATTGGTTACTCTGCATCCCAAGTAGAAGTGAAGGAAAGAACTAAAGAGAAAACCCCTAGTGATTATATCTGGGGAATATTTAATGCTGGTAAACAGAATATTTCACAGAGATCTTAACTGATCAGGGAGAGTAACTTTTTTTCTGTATAAATGCAACCTGAAAATTCTCCCAAAGCAAGAGTGAAATAAAAATCTGTCCACTGACATGGCAAATGATGGATAAGAGGTGAAATACAGCAGAAAAGAAAAACAGAGGCTCACAGTGGAGAGTATGCAGAACTGAGAGAAATTTTTCAGATAATAAACACAGTCAGGATTTTACAAGGTGTTAGGGAAGAAAGCAGCACCAAAGAAATGCATTTAGGGAAGACAACATTGAAATGATGAATTTTAACATCTATAATAAAGAGACCAAAAGTTACTTTTGAATTACACTGTGTTGACGCAAGAAATGTTCAAACCTGAAGAGAATTTTAACGAGTTTATTTGAGCCAAAATGACAACAATCGCTGGGAAGCGAAATCTCAGCGGATTAAGAAAATACACCAGAGAATGGTAGTTTTGCAGCTTATTTTATGCATTAGAATCAAAGGAGGAGACGTCAGGAGGATTCATTGGTGGTAGGTTCAGGGGGTGGGAGAAAGCAAAGCGGGGAAATCTCTGGGATTGGATAAATAGTAAATTGGAGAGGCACACAGTTCTTTCACATTGGTGGATACAGGAGAGTTAATAATTAACATTTACAGCACATTGAGATGGTAGTCTGGGGACAAGATAACCATGAGGGGTTCTGTGGTCTTGTGCTCTGGTGCATTGAGTTGTGCCCTGAGGGGTCTGGATAAAAGGGATTACTTTGGCATTCCAAGGGTATGTTACCATAGATGTAAAAAGACAATAGACAGGCTCACTTAAGGTAAAGATTGACCTTTATCAAGAAAGCTACAGGCCAGGATGTGACTACCTGCCACTACCTGCTTTTGGTTAGAAATTTTTTATGTTCAGACCATCCTATGTACTTAGTCTCTGAGTTGGTAGGGTTCACCATGCTGGCCTCCCCTGAGCTTGTCAGGTTAGTATGTAGTCTTTTTTTTGGTCCACAATTGAAACATTAACAAAGAAGTGATCACTCCAATAGATATTTGTAGAAGGTATAATTAGTGTCAAATGCAGACAAGGTCTGCAGGTGAAAAGAATTAGATGGCTAATAGGAACCAGAAGCCCAATTAACATAGTGCTGAGTCAATTCCACCAGCTTCTGGATTCCTCAGGAAGGAGGAGGTGAATGCGGAGCCAAGGACAAGGCTGCATTTGTAGAGGTGGTGAGTGAGAAGGTGTGTTGGAGGGTGAGTGCAGCTTAGCATCTATATCAGTAACAGAGCATTTGTTAAATTAGTCAAGAAAAAATCTCTTGTTAAATTAAACAAAGAGCTCATTAAACTAAAGTGGCTCTAATGCTGAGTCGGCCAACCTAAGCAAACCAAAATTTAAGTCTGTAAATGTCTCGAGGTTACAAAATCATAATGCTGAGGACAGCCAGTCACAAATAGCCAACTAGGCTTTAAACTATAGCCAAACAAATAACTTCTTTTTCTGCTTCATATGTCTTTCCCCTGGTTCCAGTCGAGGAGTGCCATGAACCACTTGCAGTTTGGTGCTGACCGATTCCAGCTGATAAATGCTCAAATGAACTCTTAAAAATTTTAATACACCTTAGTTTATCTTTTAACACTCCTCTTGAATTCCAGTGAGGGTAGACCCCTTGGGGAGGGTCCTTTATTTTGCTGATGTGGATGGTGGGTCAATTTTCTGAAGAAGTTAAGGTGAATCGAACTGTCCCATTTAAAGAAAGTGTGTTGAGACATTGGGGAAGGTAATTCTGGGAGCAGAGAGGAGGCTACAAATTCAGAGAAGAGTTACTGGCACCTGAATTAGGAGAGAAAGTTGGAAGTAAAATAAAAGCATGTTAAAGAAGAATATTTCTGGTGTTTTGCTGGGCAGACCACAATGGAAACTTTCTCTTTTGCATTTCCTTTCCACATGGACACTTCAGTGAAAGCTGAATTCTGTAAGTTTGGAGTTATGTTGGTATGTGAGATATGACATATAAAGCCTGACTTGAGGGCACATTTGGGAGCATACAGAAATCCCAGTGAGGTCTAGTTTCATTTGGGTTACAAGTGAATACATTGAATTTTAAAGTGTACATAATTATTCTTCTGTAATCTATAGTTTGCATTTAATCATCCTTCATCCTTGTTTATCTTTATAAAATACCAATTTAACCTCCCTGTCAGTGCTGAGCTGATTGAGCAGGGAAGGTTTTGGTGTGAGACACTCAGCTGGAAGTGTGCACGAGGGGCTGACATGAAAATGAAATGGCAGGCACCAATTTTATTGTAGGGAACATGCTTCTGTGGGAACACACTTCTGCCCCACTAGGGGACTGCATGGGCTTTATATATTTCAGACAACAATAGTGACATTCAGCCACACATGTTGTGATACAATGAACTGAATTGTGCTTACATATGTTTGCTGCGGGCGCCCTACTACACTAACGTAACATTCTAAGTCAGGGGTTCTAGTCCTAGCCCTGAGCCTGGATCATAGCCAGTCTTTGGCCAGCCAGGCCTGGGGCCCACAACCCCCCAGATGTTGTTACAAATAACCTGAATTGAGGGAATTTTCACTGGCAATTGCAGTCAGGATTCTGTGCCTTGAAGGTAGAGTAGGTGAATAATGTTTTTGTGGAATGATTCCAGAAAAAACTCTTTCACTTCTATTGACATGAGCTTGACATACTATGCCTACAAGTTATCATTATTTGCAGATTATTAAGATGGTTTATAAGCTTCTTATCAATTTTGTTAAGATGTAATTTTTTATCCAACTAATGAGGGATTTAGCACATAAATAACATTCCAAGAGTGTGTCTTGCCCGTTTTAGTAAGTCAAATACTTATTCCATTGGTGATAAAAGCAAGAGCACTAAATTCAAGAGCACTTTTATGTCTTTCCTCAGTTGAAGGTATAACACAAAGTAAATTAAGGTTCTGTATAATTTATTGGATTTTTAAAAGCTTTGTGCACTTTTCCTAAAAATGCCTTGAGGCATTAACAATAAAATTAGATTAAGCATCTGTGTCTACTCACAGCAATAATGATATATTTGATAGGAAACTAGGAGCATGCAAATCAAGTAAGATGCCCAGTTACCCTTGGAATATTGAAGGATGCATTAAAAATATATGATTATTTTAATAAGGAAGGGCGAAAATCTTTCTTGTGTTCTCTTTTTATATCCTTTGCACTTCTCTTGATAATGCAGCCCAGAAAACAAACTATTATTCAGTGATGATATAGAAGCTAAAGTTCAAGGGTTTGTCTCAGAATGTGGATGCCCAAGTCTTTCCTTCTCTCTCTGTTGCCTGCCGGAACCCCTCCCCTCTCAGGCTGCAGGGGGTGGCTCTGCAGGCCTGCCTTTCACACACATATTAGTAATCTACCCATGTGCTGCTGCCAGGGAGCTGCACCCATCCATCGTTTTATACAGTGGTCTTTTCATTAGGCTGCCAGGGGTCCTTCACATTTATACTTTATTTTTTAAAAGTTTAAAATGTAAGAGGGAGGAGTAGAAGCATATGGTACAACTCATGTGGGGAATAAAAGGAGCTTTGAAATTTTTCGGTAACTGACTTTATCTTGCACTGTGATCTCTTTTGTGCTAATGGGATGAAAACTAAAACTTGACGATGATAATTAAACCTCTTCTGGCTAAAGTGGCTTCTTTTAGATAAAGATTCTTTCTGTTCAAAGTTCAAACTCACTATCAGGGCTGTTTGTTTTCAAGTGGTACTGCTTCTCTCTCCCTCCTAGGAAGACTGAGTGCTCTAACAATGGAGAGTGGGTAGTAGAGGACAAGGGCAGAAGGAGGCTCTGGTCCAACCAGCCTTCTGGGTCAGGGCGTCTTGTCCTGCTTGTATGTGGGCAGAGACTTCTGCCTCACTGCCTCTATTGCTGATGTATCTGCTATTGTTCTCTCAGCACCAACGGTTCAGTGGGCTCTAAATTGTTGGGCTGCACTTGATCATTTCTTCCTTCCCCAGCTGTGCTTTTCTGATGCCCTGGTTACCGGAGGTTTGGCTATGAGACCCGCTTAACCCTAACTTGACCGTTGGCCCTTCTGCTCTCTTCCCCGTGTTACTTCTCTCAATGTGCTGCTCCTGCAGGTGAACTCGCCAGCCAGTAACATCAGCTGTTCTCTCTGGGACAAAGGAAGCTTCTATGTTACTTACCTGTCAGACCTAGGCCCTGCAGAATTTGGAGAACTGTTTCAGGCCCTCTGTTTGTCTAAGCGTGCCATCAGCCATTTTATTCCACCATAGTCATCCAAAATCGGCAAGGCCGATTTGAAGGGTTTCCTTTTAGCATTCTCCATAGCACTTGGCTTCTCCTTTAACTAACCTGGAGTATTTTTATTGCCCCTGTTGATCTGATGCAGATTCGGATCTGTAGGTTTTTATAACCTCTCTTTCCCACTGCTCTTTTCCTCTTAATTTTTCCTGTGAAGAAGAAGCCATTCATATATCAAAAATATAAAGGGGAAAAAATGGGTGATCGGTTCCCTGTAATCTTGAGTCAAAATCATGGCTCAGTACCAGCTCTCCAGTGCTGCCGTGTACTGTGGCATCAAATCCTTTGACACCTGCAAGTGCAGATGTGTGGCCGGTGGCTTTGTTGACAGGTAATTGATTGGGAGAGGAGAAATAGCATAGGGCATGGAAGGAGGATCTGTCACCAAAATTTTTGTCAATAACTTCATAGTAGCAGCAATCAGGAATGCAGCATAGGTGTCATCTAGAAGTACAGATTTGCTTTCATTCACTCTCTTCTCCTCAGTTGAGAAATGAAACTAGCTGAGTAACTTTATTTGCTTCTTGCCTTTAAGCCCTCTTAGTAAGAATGGAGTAGGAACCAATGGGTAATTTTATTTTAACTATAGTCTTAGGTAGCAAATTTATCCATTTGCTAGGGCTGCTATAACAAAATACCACAGAAATTAATTTTCTCCTAGTTCTGGATGCTGGAAGTCCAAGGTCAAAGTATCCACAGGTTTAGTTTCTTCTGAGACCTCTCTCTTTGGCTTGCAGTTGGACCTTCTTCCTTCGTCCTCATATGGTCTTTCCTCTGTGATCCTGCATCACTGTGGGCTCTTCCTCTTTTGAGGACACTATTCATATTAGGGCCCTACCTTAATGCCTCATTTCAAATTAATCCCCTCTTAAAGACCTTATCTCTATATATGGTTACATTCTTAGGCGCTGGATGTTGGGACTTCACCATATGAATTTTGGACAGGACACAATTCAGCCTGTAAGAGCAATCATATTGTGGAGAATTCAAAGTACTTTTAAATCATAACCATCATTGAAACAAATGTAACACCATCATTACTTTTCAAGTTATAAAACTCAAAAGTAGGAAATGGTTTATTAGAGTTCCCAAAGCTCAGGAGAGAAAGTCAGAACTTAATTCCAGTCTGGTTAGAATGAATGGGATATGTGCTCCTGCATTTTAATTTTATTCTTTTAATTATGCAAATACCTTATTTAGTAGTGATTGGTGGGGGAAATTTGAAACTGTATAGAAAAACAGAGAGCTGTTGCCTACTTTATATTCAGTCTCTGTTTTTTTCCAGAAGCTAAACACTGTTAATATTATAATATCTATTCTTCCACAAAACAATATACACAAATATAATTTGTAGATTTTTAAATTTTGATTTTATTTTTTCCAAAGTGGGATAATAGTATATATATTGTAGTCTGGCTTGCTTTTTTTCATTTAATATGAGACAAGAAGTTTTTTTCTATGTTAGCATAAGACCAGGTTTTCAATCTTGGCACTATAGACACTTGGGGCCTGATAATTCTTTGTTTGGGTAGAAGTGTCCTGTGCATTGCAGGATGTTTGGAAGCATCCCTGGCCTCTACTCACTAGATGCCAGTAACACTGTATCCCTCCCACCCCTTGCCAGTTGTTTCAACCAAATGTGTCCCCAGATGGTCATTGTCAAATGTACCCTTGGTGGGCGATATTGCTCCAAGTCGAAAACCACTAGTATAAAGATATTTCCCAAATTATTAAGTTTCTGCATGTTATCCAGAGTATTGATTACATCGTAGTTTATTTACCTTTTCTCCTATTGACGGCCATTTGGAATATTTCCATTTTATTGCTATTAGGAGCAGCGCTGCATTGACCATCCTGAATATGACTCTGTTACCTATACTAACATCGTATTAGATAAAAATGTCTGGACATTTAGTTGCTGGTTCAAGGAAGATTCACATTTTATATTTCAATAGATGCTATCAAATTATCCCTCAAAACTTTGTACAATTGACATTTCCAAAAGTGATTGTTCATTTCTCCACAGTCTTGCCAATAGTGGATAGTATCAAACCTAATTTTTGCTAGTTAGTATGACTGAGAATTTGTGTCTTGTTTTACTTCCTTAATTACTAGAAGTCAAGCATCTCTGCATTCTATTTCTGCTTCTGAGGTCTATTCATATTTTTTGCCTCCTACCATTTTATAGGCAGTTTGATTTGTAGGTATTTTCCATATGTATTTTGACTCCTAATCCTTCTACCAGTACGTAATGTTGCAAATATTTTCTCCTAATTTGTTCTTTTCTAACTTTGTTAACACAGCCTTTTGTGAGCATAGATTTAAACTTTTATGTACTTAAGCATTTAAATCTTATTTAGGAAAGCCTTCTAAGCCTCTGTTATGTAATACTTTATATTTTTATTTCTTTTTATGTATTTTGATTATGCTTTACTTTTTAACATTTAGATCTTTATATGTAATCCATCCTTGGTAAATGTTTTTATACAGGGATATTTTTCTCTATTCTTGACCCAAGCATATTTGGGTCAAGTATAAACGAGTTTATATAAGCAAATTAGAAGCAACGTGACCAAATCTTCATATAGGTTGTTCTGTCTAACACAAATGTGATGATAGAGCACAAATAAAACTTACATTTCTTTCCTTATTAAAAATTATTTATAGATATCCTATCTCTCTATTACATAGAGAATTCATAGCACTTAGGGCAGGTGAATTTCTGACTATTGTCCCTATTGCCTTCTATTTCTGCTCACTGCTTGGCTACATGTGGATGGAATAGAGCTCTTCCAGAATGGACAGCAAGGAGCAGGATTCTGACGATTTGCAGATAGCAGCTCCTTTTCAGAAAGCAGGATCACCATCCTTATGAGGTCTTTGAATTCCTCATCTGCTTGCTCTGGCCTGCCTTCCACTGAAATGTGTACCATCCAGGACACAGGTCTTTTCATTCCCTGGGTTAATAGGTCTGGTTGGCTTCCATAGAGGCAGGACCTTGGATTGTAAAACAAAGGAGATGACCAGGTGAGGGCCTGGGAGGGCCTAGGAGACAGAGATGCGAAAGGGGCTCCTAAAAAGGGAACAGCCCAGAGCCCGAAGCTTTAGCAGTATGAAGTAAATCAGTGATTTCTTTATATCTCATTACCAATTCTGCCCTCACAGTGGATGAGTTCAAATCTTTTCGTAGTCACTGCAGATTAATTAAACTTTGTACTCAGGAAGAAGAACAATGAAAGAATAAAAAAAGCCTGAAAAAAATGTAACACTAGTGAGACTACATGAAAAAGAACAAAATACAAATGTAAGTCGGAGGCGACATCTGTTTCTTCCTCTCTGACCTTATCTCCTATCATCCTCCACCCCACTCTCTCACTGAGCTCCAGCCACCCCCTTCTTCTTGCTGCTGGGAACATACCAAAGTGTGCCATTTGACTGGAACACCTCCCCACCTGTCTACCCATCGCCTTCTGCAAAAATGCCTGCCCTCTCACTCATTTCCCTCTGTCTTGGCACACAGGAACCTGTTAGAACTTTTCTGAGCATTGTCTATAAATACATGCTCTCTGGTCACCTGGCCAGAGCTGGTCTTTCTCTGTAGTACTTCCTAACTTCTGCTGTGCTGTGTAGTTATGCACAATGTACACATTCACTTATGCATGTTGATTACTATCTGCTTCTCCCACTGGAATGTAAGCCCCAAGAGGGAATTTTCTGTTCCTTTTGTTCTTGCCTGTGTCTTCAGTGCCTAGAATAATACCTGGTGCTTAATACGTTTTTGTACTGATGAATAACTAGACTGAGATGACCTAGCAAAGATATGGGGAAAATAAGGCATGAGATACCATCCTCTGATTCTGTCTTCTTAGGAACCCCAAAGTATTGTATTTGAAACGAATATGATATTCTGGAATGAAGTAAATATACTCTTAGTGTATGTTTTGTTTATATCTTGTATGTCTAACTTATGGGAGTTTAAAGGGCATGTTAAATTTGCTGAAATAAATGCCATTGTCAGTAACTTTGAAATTTTGTGAGATCAGAAAGCAGAAACAAGGGGAGGTAGTGTTACTATGGTAAGTTTCCACTGGCCCATAGCTGGCCTGTGCCTTTCGAGGCCATCCATGCAAATCTTTCTATTTTAGGCTCTTTTTTAGTAAAGTGCACTTTTAGTGAGAGATTTCTCCTTTTGTGAATAATGGAATCAATAAAATTTTAGCAGGATGTTTCTTGAAAACCAATGAGTCAGCCAACAGAGTGCAGATATAGGTAAAGATAATAAATACTCTTCTCTTTAGTACCTGTTTCCCAATAAATATGAACATTATCCCTTCACCTTGTGATAGTATGTGAAAAATAGAATCAACTGTATACAAATGTAATGAATGCTATTTTGTATAGAGGGTCAAATAAAGCCTGTGAATATTGTTTTGTATACTTTGATAGGATGTTTGAATTTTTTTACCATATAAAGTAAGAAAAATGAAGTAAATAGAGAGTGTTGCATTGAAGTCAAATCTGTTTCTGATTTCTGTCTCAAATTCAATGTTTTCAGTGAGCTTATCCTGAGCCCCTCAACCAGTTTGGGTTCTCCTAGCATAGAACAAGGAAGTGCTTTGGACTTTCCTAAAAATACTTGCTGGCTTTGTATTCTAATAAACTACATACCTGTCCCATTTGCTCTATGAGTTTGTGATTTTAAAATCTATAGCTACAGTTGGGACAAGTCTTTTCAATTTTTAAAATAAATATTGAAAGTATCAGTTTCATAATAAGATAAAATCAGAGTTTTCCATCCAATTATTTTAAGAAACCACAAATGTTTCTTCAGAATAAGGAATATAATTTAACATATATCAAATTATATTAAAACACTAGAAAATGAGAGACTGCCCTTTGGCCTCCAAGGATTCTGGTTAAAAAGCATTAAAATAAATATGTGGCATACATTGGGAAGTCACAAAAAAAGAAATAGTGAGCAAGAAAATTGAATTCTTAATTCCAATACTCAGGCGTGGTGCTGTTTCTTATTGCAAAATTGTGACACAAAAGGAGGACAAACATATGCAGAAAGACAAATTAAGAGAAATTTTCCTTGATTGAACAATGCAATTGCTAAGATCACCAAGCTGAATATTTAAGCTTAATAAAAAGTCTGTTGTTACAGCTTCTATGTGCACTGGCAATATGACTGCTAGGACTGTCCCATCCCATAATATATAGTCTTATTAAATGCTATGAAAAATAAAGTAAAAATTCACTTGGATTATTTAACAAATAGTTTTGTATCTGCTGTTGAGTCATTTGCATTTTTTTCTGAAGTTTTTTGTTTAGTTTTGAACACGTTGGCGTTTGCCTTAACATCAGTTATGACAGAATCATTGGCTACAGGCTTTCATCCGCAGGGATGACGCTCAGGAAGAAGTTAGTGGATGCTTTCTTGAAAACTTTATTCAGTGGGACTTGTAATGCTGTGGCTCTTTGGTTCAATCTAAATCTCATCGGTTTAATAACTTCACTGACCTAATGAGCTACTGCCAGTGACTCATTGAAGCCTATCAGTTCAGTGGGAATCCTTAGATATAACATCATGGCTACACAGTGGATCTAAAAGAAACCACTCATTTACTGATGGTGAAATGAAGTGGAAATGGTTTGCAGTGGATATAAAATGTAAGCCAGGGCTAGAGATGATATTTGCAGAAAACAGTACCCATAAAACTGTCAGAAAAATTAAACTTCCTTTGGTTAAAAACAGAAAAACTTTAAAAAAAACAAAACAAAACCCATCTTCCTAGCCAATACCAATTTATATGATTCATGTGATGGTCATTTCAAGACAATGTTCCTTCCCCCCTCCCTCATAGACAGCCACTGGGTATTTGGACAGGCAATAGAGCATATGCATTTATTTCTGAAAAGAGAACAGGAACAGATGGCTTAGAACCCAGAATGTTTTTCTCTTTCTCTTTCCTATCTAAATATTCATACACTTGCTCTTCCCTCTGTCAGGCACACAGTGTTGGATATCAGAATATTACCAAGGATACTATCAAGATTGCAAACTTCTTTCTGCATGTCGTGCTTTTATAGGGCATTGACTCTGGAAATAATCACTGACGATTACTACTGTTCGTTACATAGTATGACAGAGACCCTTAGACTATTACCCTTTCATAGCATTTTCATTACGAATCCCATTAAAATGTGATTTATTGTATCAAGTACCCCATACATTATCCCGAATCACTGCTCGGGCTAATATTATAAACCACTCCATACCTTTCTTTTTTGATCTATCAAACAAAACTAAGACACAACTATTCAAAATCTGTGTACATGTCATTGTAAAAGAATGCCTATTGAGTTTTAAAAGAAACTAAACTTTTATGTGAGACTGCCTTTAATGAGGGTTCATACTATTCATTTATTTTATTATTATTGGCATTAACTAGCACAGGAGCTCTATCTTTTGAAGGTGCTGTTTAAGTTTCTAATAGTTAATATCCATGAATATTAAGTACTAAGTGATAATGAATATAATGAAGGCAATCCTGGTGGGGGGATTTCTTTAATTCTAATTTATTGTGAGAATCGTAATAATACAGGTGCTTTTCACCTTGAAGATCCACTGCTTTGTTGATGATTTCATAAGCTGTCTCAGAACTCCTCCCTAGCCCTGTGTATGTTTGCAGTGGGCTACCAGGCTTGGTTTTATTTAGACAGGACAGAACTTAGTAGGGACTTACCTAGAAAAAGAGCTTCCCAAAGTGCTAAATGTCCTCCAGGCCCCTTCAGGAGACAGGCTCACAGGGCCGTGTAACCGAGCAGGCCTGTGGAGTCTCTAGGTTTCTACCTACCTTAGTTCCAGTTTATTATTGGTAGATGATGAGTCCAGCTCTTGGCCAAAAACCTATGTGTAATTCTTATTTTTTAGGCCTGACAATAGGAAACGGCAAAGATACACAGGGAAATCTGCGCTCCCCATACCACACTTGGTGCGTAACCAATGCATTGCAGTCTCTGGAGGGAGTCGCAGTCAAGGACTCCAGCCCTCCGGCCAGCCATGCTCTCACACGTTTCTGTGTTCCATTCAGAGGCCTCTTTATTGAGGAACATTGGCAGAAGCCTTTCTCAGGTGCCTCTGCTGAGACCTCCTATCCAGGGGAGGGTGGGAAAACCGTAAAGATACTTTTTCTCCATTATGACCCAGTGCTTAGTACTTTCTGTTGCCAGCCCTTCCCTCTCCATCCATTCTGCCCTCCGCTCTTCCCCTCCAGGTCCTCAAAACTGCAAGAGCCTTTTGTTTGGGGCTCTCTTGGCATCGAGATGATCCCCCACATCTGAGCTGATCCACCTGACCCTGATCCGTGGGTAAAATGGAACAGTGAAAGAGCTAGCACTTTCTCCTGTTTGACCTCTTGCTTATACCATTGCAATGAATGATTACAAACTTGACTGTTTCATTTTGGCTTGTTATCTTAATTGACCACTCCAAAACCTGGCAACGCAGCTCAGCTCTTGACAGTTGATATTACTTTTGTGTAGAATCACCTCACTTCATCCAATTTCATATCTGAATTCTGAACATCAGAATTCAAGCCAGAAGTCTAATCATTGAACCATACCTTGCAGTAGTATACAGAGAGGGGGAATACACTGGTGATTATTACCAGGACAACTGTTTTTATAGGTGAGGCCAATTCTGAGCACGGTGAGTAAGTCTCACCAATGAACTGTCTTTCTTTTTCTGTCTGCCATATCTTTTCTACCTTCAATGTAGAAATTTTAACCAATAATATCTCTAATTAAAAAATAATCAACATTTATTGAATGAATACTTTGTGCCATACACTATGCTGGCCATAGATAATAAAAAACCTCACAAGTTCTGTATTACATATTGGAGCCAAATGAGGGTGGGTAATGCTTAAAAGCATATGAGTACAGCATTGTTTGCAGAAGGTTGTTCTTTATAAGTAGCAGGTTGCTGACTAGTTATTGGTGGATATGGAGATCAGTAGGTGGAAGACTATGTGGCTGGCAAAACTCAGGTGGCATCACTATCCTGGCCATGTGGAGTGGAGCTCAAAGTATGGTACTAATTTTACCATGTCACTGAAATGTCATGTGTGAAAAAATCAGATTAGTCACATAAATGGAAACAATATGGTAAGTATCAGTGAAGGTCCTTGTGCTATGTAGAATTGTTGGTATATTAATGTATGGTCACCCTAGCTAATCCCGCAAACAGACTGTAAAGATTTCACTTCAGCCCTGTATATACAAGCAGAAGCTGGTAGGCAAGGCAGTGAGGTTGCTGATTTATCTATTGTTCTGATGAGGATGGCTTATTAACTGGACCAGGAAGAGGGTATGAATGACAATAGTTGTGCAGACTAGTAAGTGGGAAAGACTTTTGAGCAGGTACTCAGAGGTCATTTATGACTGGCTAATTTGTGGAATGAAAGGGACATGAATCTTAGGTATGTTAAATACAAGAACTTTTGCTTCCTGTTTTGAGGTAGAAAGTTGAAAAAGGCCATCGCTCTCACTATAAGAATGAGAACAACACAATAAACTTGAATAGCAAAGAGCTAAAAGAATCACGAGTGAATTAAAGTCTAGAAAAAATAAGCCCTTTCCAGCAGAGAAAGACTCGTGACTACTCTCTTCTTTGATGGAATGGCAGAAGGAGGCACCAACCTACCTCAAACTGGTAAGACGAAACCAGATGAATGTTTAACTAAATGTTTAACAATGTATGTTGTAGGTTTTGTTGAATGAGACCCCAAGGAGCCCTAGTCAGAGACTAAAGCCACATCTGCCTTCCAGTTCTCACCACTGAGAGTTCAGAGACAGCATGGCTGGGAGCGCTGTAGGAGAGCTGAGAAAATTTCTCTGAGTGTCTTTGCAGAGTTTTGAGGGCAAATGTGTGCCACCTGTCATGTACAAAAGGCTGGAGGCAGGGCAGGAGAACTGAGAGAAATCCCTCTGGCACACTAGGAATTTACTGATTGCAAGGTAATAGCACACTGGAAACTAGCAGATGGACAGGAGGCTAGAGAAAGATCTCCATGGTTTGGGATGAAGAGCAGAGGGACTCCACAGAGGATTTAAAAGCTGAATAGACAACAAAGCAAAGAGAGCCCTTTGAAGCATTGCTACTGTTTAGATACAAATTCTTGACCCCACCATTGAAATATGTGAAGCAATTGTTGACTAGAATTTGAATAGAGCTACAGTGAATCTAGACCCAGTTCAACTACAATTAGATTGATTTAGCCTGAAACTGGCACAGCATCACCTTTATCGCATTCTGTTGGTCAAAGCCAGTTATTAAGGCCGGTGCAGATTCTAGGGTAAGATAAATAATTTCCATCTCCATATGATGGGTGACATGCATGTACTGAGAGGAGAGGAATTGTTGGGACCCTTATTTATAGACTAGTTATGAAACTAAATGATACATTTATAAATAAGCCATGGTTATAAGAATAAACTGTGTTTTAAGAATAAACCATAAGTTTTAAGAATAAGCCAGAAGAAATGAGAAATTATTTCAAATTGAATAATAATGAAAATACTCTATATCAACATTTGTGGACTGCAGCTAATGCAGTATTACTTAGGAGAAGATTTGTAATGTTAAATGCTTATACTAGAAAAGACAAAATGTTTAAAATTAAAGATCTAGGTTTCCAACTTAAGAAAGTAGAAAAACAACAAATTAAATTTGAAGTAAAAAGAAAAAAGTAATTAATAAAGAGCAAAAATAAATGAATTATAAATTGGACAAACAATAGAGATTATCAACTAAGAAACAGAAACCAAAAACTAGTTTTTGAAAAGATTAAGAAAATCAATAAAACCCTAGCAAGACAACTCAAAAGAAAAAGAGGGAAAATCTCCCCATAAATTATCAATACCAGAAATGAAAAATAGAACATCACTAGAAGGATAATAAGGGGATATTAAAAGCAACTTTATGCCTGTAAATTTGACCATTTAAATAAAACAAATTCTTCAATAGATATACATCACTAAAACCAATATAAGAATAAATGAACTCTCTGAATGACCCTCTATCAACGAAAGAAATTGAATTCGTAATCCATCGCAAGAAACCTCTATGACCACATATCTTCACCGATGAATCCTATCAAATATCTAAGGAAGAAAATTCCTACTAATCTTGCACAAACTTTTTCAAAATAGGAGGAGAGAAACACTTTCCAACTTGTATTTTGATCATATCCCTGATATCAAAACCTAAAAAGGACATGTCAGGATAAGAAAAATACCAATGAATATCCCACATGAACATAGATGTAGAAGTTTTTTGTAAAATATTAGCAAATAAAATCTAAGAATGTATAAAATAATATACATTCTATATATATATTTAGCCATTTATTAAACCAAGGTAAATAGTGTGATTATAGCAAATAAAATTTAACTATATAAAAATTTATAATATGTTCCATTAAAACATGTCATGGCCACTCATTAGGCCAAGGTAAATATTATTGTATTATTGTAAACTAGTTTCAAAATGATTACAGTAAAAAAAGAATCTTCATGATAATAGAAATACCCTTCAGTTATCAGAATTACCTAATCAGTTGCTGGGTGAGATTTCAACATGTTAGTTAAGTTAGCTGCTGCCTTCAGGCTGGTGAATATTTAAATAGTTTAAAGTATCATTACTGACAGAATCTCTCCCTCTCTGTCTCTATGTGTCTATCTGTCTGGCTTGCATCACTCCATTTTCTTTAATTATGTTCTTATTATTTATTTACAAGTCTTTATCAACTTTATCTTTTTACATTAGTGCTTCCTAAAATGTGTTGATCCTTAATTCTATGCGCTATTAATAGTTTAAATGAAACCAAACAGGCTTCTTTACAGCCAGACATTGTAGCCATGTGTAATATTAATGGGCTATGCAGAATTCCCCTGCACATTTAGGGATCAGAGATTCTATTTTATACAATAGTTTCAAGTTCACCTGATATTTCACTGCATCATTCATACTATAAGCAGTGGTAACTGTGCTGCTGTCTGTCATTCAGGAAAAATATTTAGAGACTTTCAAATCTCAGACCCCAATAATTGCTATTTTGTCTATAGAGAGGAATCAGTGTTGACAGATGCCTTTTAATTTAAAACCACATTACCTTGTATACTATCTGTGGCAAATCATAATTTAAATTTATTTTGATAACTAGTTCAAATTTGAAAACAAATTCATGCAAGTTATAAAATGTTCAAGCAGCATGGAAGAGAGTTAATAAAAATAAATCTAGCAACCCCCAACCACCTAACCTACCTTTTCCAGAGGCAAATGTTTGAACAATTTCCTGAAGATTGTTTTTTCAATATTTTAATTACAAATTTTAGCTTTGAAGATTGTTTTTTGTTTTTTGTTTTTTTTGGTAGTTGGGGGTAAGTTAAATGGAGACAAGAAAACACGTAACAGGATAACATTAAAAAGGAAGAAAACAGAGCCTTCTAAATTCCATATTTCCAAATGGGAAACACACACACACACACACACACACACACACACACACACACACACACACACACACACACACACACTGCCTTTGTACCCCAAGCCTCCTGCTTTCCATATCCTCAGTGAGGTGCTGAGAATCCCAGCCAATCCTTTGTGAATGAAAACTCATGAAATGAATGGTTCCTTGGCTATTGCCCTGGTGAACTGTCATTTGATCTTCCCTCCTGAGAAGGAGTCATGTTAAAAAAAAAAAAAATTCCTTTCCTCACTGATAATTGTCTTGTTTCATATTATAGTGGATAAAGGATGTTTTCAGTGTGACAATATAGGTGGGGTCATAGAGATTTGGAACTGGGCAAATATGTGTGGGCTTTCTTTAAACCAGTGGTTCATAAATGGGAGAATTTCGTCCCCCCAGGGGATATTCGACAATGTTTGGAAACTTGATTGTTGTGACTGGGGGCTGGTGAGTACTCCTGGCATCTAGTGTGTAGATGGCCCTTCTCAACAAGGAATTATCTGGTCCAAAGTGTGTAATACTGATAAGGTTGAGAAACTCTACTTTAAATGAACTGTTTTGTCACTTGTTCTTTTGGGAATAGTGATTTACATTCAGAAAAACAACCCAAAATAAACCACGTATCAACTGCAATAAAATCCTATGCAGTTTCCCACTGGATTTACATTCAGGCTTTTGAATGAGAGGTTGGTGTCCTACTGATTCATCCAGAAAAATAATTTTCTTATAGCATTATCTACTCTTAGCCTTTCTCTTTCTAACATTTCTGATTATACTGCTTATGGAGAAAACCATGACAGTGCAGGAAGATGAAACTTGAATGGCAAGGAATAATAGCAAATAACTATTTTATATTTGTTCAGAAAATACTAAAAAAGAGATAGTAAGTCCCATGTTCATTTTCCTTTGCTTAGTTTTATTACCAGCTACTTTTTTAAAATCTGGTTCAGACCAGATTTTTTCCACAGGTACACTCTTTCAGTCAAAAGGTGCTACATAAATCCTTTTCAGGGCGAAGCCTGATAACTGTGTTCAGATGGGCTAATTGTATTTAATCTGCTCATTTCTGAATGTCATCATGGATTAAAGCATGGGGAAAAGAGATTGCATTGACTCTGGGATAAAAGATTCTTGACCCATAGTAAATCCTAAATCCTATCTTTGCTTCATTTCAGTGCAGTTTGTTGGCCTAGAAGAAAATGTGAAAATGCTGAACATTTAAAATTGCCTTAGTTAAGAAAGATGTTAGAATGTTGGAGTTGCAATAGGTGGTTCAGAGGGTTTGGAATATACCCCTTAAATTATTGGTGAGGAAGTGGATGCTCCAGGTAGTTAAGTGACAGGCCAGTGGCAATCCTGGGGCTGCTGTCCGGGCCCCCTCATCTGAGTGTGCTGCTCTTTTGTTTCTGTGCTGTAGTTCATCATTACCTCGATGTGGCCAGAGCTGCCCAAAGTAAACTAGCCCAAGGTCAGACCATAATATCTTGTGTGTATGCATCACTTTAGACTATTCAAGCTACTTTCGCATATATTATATCAAAACAACATTTTATATAAAGAGAAGAATGTCTCCACTGATCTGCTGCCCGAAGTAAACTATCCCAAGGTCAGACCATAATATCTTGTACATATGCATCACTTTAGACTATTCATATCACATATATCATATCAAAACAACCTTTTTATATAAAGAGAAGAATGTCTCCACTGATCAGAGGAAATAAAAAGTCAGATATAGGTAACTTATATAAGCTTAAATCATTAATAAAAAACAGACCCAGATATCTCAGTCTAGGGCTCTCCTCTTCAGGTCACTGCAGGTTTATAGTAGAAGCAAACAATTTTACAGTGATATAAAGTTAGCTAGACTTTATTGGTTACTTACTAGGTATCTGGTACTGTGCTAAGAATATGCATTAGTCTGTTTAGTTCTCAGAGGTTGATATAATTATGAATCTCATTTGCTTGATGAATAAATTGAGGTTTAGTGAGGTTCTGTAACGTGCTTAAGTTTACACTGCTAAAAATTTAGACTAAGGTCTGTTTCATATCAAAGTCTGTATGTTGGCAATTATACTGTACTATTGGCATTGCTCAATTTGGTTTCTTTATGACTATTTTGGTATATATTTTTATATACAAAATATAATTTTCTGATTGGAGTAGCTATTGCACAGCCAGTTTTATGCATTGATGTTCTGATTTTTAAAAACCTTTTACACTATTTCACCCTTATTTATAGCTGATGTTGAATGGAGAATGGAGACAACATTTTAAGAAAATTTTCTCTTCTACATTTATCCAATAGCTTCAATCTGATTTCCTTCCTCAGCATACCTGCATTTACACATTCAATCTAACCTGACCAATGCAGAAAGAGCAGACTATCTAGGATAGAAATCTGATGGTGTCACTACTTGAAACCTTTAATGGATCACTCATAACTTAAAACACAAAATACTCTAAGATCTGCTCTCTGCTTTATTATACAATTTCATTTCCTGTGATCCACTGCAGATTCTGCTCTAGCCATCCAGAAATTTGGTAGTTCTCCAGTGACATCACACAGCTTTATCTGTGTGCATTTTCATGTCCTTGAAATTACATTTGCATTTTCTTGTTCTTGAAATGACATTTCCACACTTCTGCTTCCTTGTCCTGTCCCAACTTGGCCCTAACTTATTTCTTTTGTTCTCTAAAACTTCTTTCAAGAATATTGCTTCTGAACTCCCCAACCTCCCAGAACACAATTCTATTATGGCCCTTATTACTGTAGTTGATAGTTAACTTTCCTTCTCAATTATGTTATGAGTGATTCGATAGAAGGCACTATTTGTTATCTGTCTATTTCCTCAATGCTTGTGTCAGTGCCTGGCATATGGTAACAAGCCAATAAAGTTGAGTGAGTGTGGTGATATCACAGGAATTTGGGCATTGAGTATGTATGGAAAGTAAAGGGGAGAGAAAGAAGATGATTCTAAGATATCGTCTTTCGGTAACTGGGAAGATCTTTATGATGTTAATGTAAAAAGGATACTTAAGAGAATGATATGAATCTGGTGGTGAAAAGGAAAGTTGGTAAATTTGGGTTTACTCATGCGATATATTGAATATAACAAGATAGCCATAGAATATAATCTCCAACCAACTAAATACATTATGTATCTAGGAGAGCAGTTCAAAATTTAGGTTTTGTGAACAAAAAAAATTAAACAGGCTCTGTCATCCTTTGTGATTGTAAAATAAAAAGAACTTAAGTTTCTCATGTATTTATGCAAGTAAAAGGAAAGAGTGGGCCGAGTTTCTTGCTCACATTCTTCAACATTACTTTTTTTGACTTTGCTCATGCAGAAACAGAAATTGGCCCTAAGCTTTATGAGCAACTGATCTACAGCAAATGGGTAAACTTTATGAGTTTGGCTAAAATAGAATGCTGTGTACAAATGGAATGTGTGTGTGTGCGTGTGTGTTTTTTGGTAGCTAAATGGTTCTTAATAACATTGTGTAAATATTCATTGAATCAGCAGACCAAGAGGAGTTTGCTTTAAAATGCATATGCCTTTGCTTTATAGCCTTATTATTTAAGCAGAAAATTTGCCTATTCATGTGAACTTTCTTTCCTCAAAATCTGGCCTGTGGGGACCCAGTCTAGACTGGAAGCAAAGAACAGAGAACAGGGTCCTGTGATCAATAAACTCATTTTGTGAGAATTTTACAGGTAAAACAGAAGTGTAGATAGTATACAGATAACCATTTTGCTCTTTCTAGAATGATTCTATGTAATTACTTCACGACTATTTTACCTCCTACATGCATGCATATCTTTTGGGAAACTGTAGTCACATGGATTTTTAGTTCTACAAGGATTTTGAAAATATAGTATGCTTCTCTCATTCTCTGTCAGAAGGGCTGGTTAACCACCTATGATTCTCTTAACAGAAAACCAACTGTGTGAATAGTTTAAATATAAAAATGTGAGCTGGGAAGTAGGACTCTGTCAGGCAAGTGCTAGACAGCAACTGTATTTTTGCCTTCCCAGGCCTTTGTGGGGCATTTTTGTGAACAATCAAATATGAGTATTCTGAAATAGAAAATATGTCTGTTATGGGCTATACTGTAACCCTACCAAAATTCATCTTTTGAAGCCCTAACATTCAAAATATGACCTTATTTGGAGATAGGGCCCTTATAGAGGGAATTCGGTTAAAGTCAGATCATTAAGGTGAGTCTGTAATACAGTAGAAGACTTGTGTCCACAGACACACACAGAGGAAGAGCATGTGAAGGGACAGGGAGAAGCCAAGGGGAACAGCCTGGAGCAGTTTCTGCCATCAGGCCTCAGAAGGAACCAACTCAAAGACAGCCTGATCTTACGTGTCTACCCTCTGGGACCGAGAAAACACGTGGTGGTGGTTGTTTAAGTTGCCCATTGTGTGGAGTGTGTTGTGGCAGCTGAGCATACCGATGCGGGGTCATCTCGTCTTTGTGTTCTCAGGCTCTAGTGTGTGTCCTTGGACATGGCAAGTTCTCAGTAAGTGTTTGTGAACCAAAGAGTAGAAAGGGGTCATGTTGGTATTTGAAAAGGAGTTAGCACAACTTGGAGGAATATGCCCAATCCAAAAAATATTAAATGTTTTTTTTAAAAATCAGCAATCTACCAACAGTTATCACAGCTTCAGATGGTAGGTCTTGTAGTAGGTCCCGTGTGTTGGCTGTAGTCAGAAGAATGACATTAGCCGGGCCTACCCTCAAAGAGCTTGTTGCCTGGGTTTGTTGTCTTGGAAAAGCAAAACGTTATTGAAAGGTCTGGTGGCCCTGTCTGCACAGGTGGCACTCTTTCTTTATCCTAGTCTTGTCTGCACCAGCAATGGCACTTTTTTTTTTTTTTTTGAGGGACAGGGGTCATCAATCATTTCAAGAGTGTCCTAAACACATACTTTCAAGTTTGCCAGTAAGTAAGAAGTAGGCTGGCATAATCAGAGATTGTTTTTTGGCCTGGCCCACTGGAATTTAGGTATCCAGTATACATTTGTCAATATTATGTTAGTGTTCTTAGACTTGCAGCAAAAGAGAATATTTGCCCTGAGAATGAATTTTTAACTGAATTTGCTATGAAGTTGAATGAAGCATAAAGTACACAAGGTAGAGTTGAAGTTAGACCAATAACCTTCTGTCATATGGAGAGCTAGTAAATATTCACTGGCAATTTGAGGATACTTTAAGATTTCAATTTTGCTTTCTGGGAATAAGAATTATTCTCCCATGCAACATTCTCTATGCAGACACATTTTGCTGCCCCCTTTAGCTGCCATTATATTGAATTCTCACTATAAGTCTAGGCACTAAATATAATTGTCACAATCATTTTACAGGTAAGAAGATTAAGGAATACAGAGGTTAAGATCATCTGATTAGTCAGTGGCAAAACCAAGGTTTAGAGAAAGTTTGGCCTGTCTCCAAAGCCTGTGTCCCTTTGCTGTGCCATGTTACCTTTCTGTTCCCATCAACATCCCTCTTTTAATCCCATCTCTCTCTCTCTCTCTCTCTTTTTTTTTTTTTTAAATGTGATGAACATAGTAGGTAGACATTAGCAGGGCTAGCAGCTTTTCAATGGCTTTACCATTTCCCAACTCCCCCATTTCTTTTCTTACTCTGTTCTTTTTTTGTGGTCCTCTCCTAAACATATTTATTGAATGATGTTCTCTCTTCCATTCCTGCTGCCGTGTGTCAGATACTGCTGCTTCTTCCCCTTCCTATTTCAGCCCCCCATTCTGGGAGTTAGCCATGTCTGCTTCATCATCATCCATTTTCTTTTCTTGTATGCTCTGCATTTCTTTTATTTGTGTTGCCCGATATTCCCCTCTGTTTACATTCTCTGGACTTGCCTGCCCTCTAATATATAATTAAGCTCCTCCTAGAGGCTTAGACATTGGATAATTGATTTCATTACTCTGCTACTCATGCTTATTTCACTTGTTATGTTCCTAAGTAAAATGGAAGCTTGTCTTTTATTTAGGAAACTTCACTCTTGAAATGGAAAAAGACCTCCCTTGTGGCAGCACCTGCTAGGAAAATTTTCTGAATACATGAAACAAAGCTTTTATGGTGTTCCCATATTTTCTCCTTTCAGGAATTCCTGTGGCTGATAGATGTCAAATCACACAAAAGCTTAGTTCAACATACTTCTAGATCTGCAGTTTCCACTGGATGTTTCAGCGAACATTAGTCCCATAAAACTCTCCTTAAAAATTATAATCACAATAACATCTTCCTTTTGCTATCGGCAGGTAATTGAAGGTGGTGGGTCCAGTCACATAGCTCCGTGTGCTCTTTGTGGGATTACCAGAATGCCTGAGAGGCCTGTTGAAGGAGTCTGCAACTGTATCTAATAATCTATCTTTTGCTAACATGCATCAACCCTGCATCTTCATTGATTTCGTTACTGCAGGAAGCCCAAGCCTCCAAGCCCAACTTTCACCCCCAAGACCCTTATTTTTACGTACTCAGTATGGCTATACACTTTCTCTGATGAGTCCCAGACTCCCTTTCTCCTCAGCTCTCCTGTTGTACATTCAGGAACTCATGGTATGTGTACAATTAGGAGAGGCTAGGTTTTATTGTGGTAACAGATCAATCACACACACACACCCTACCCAGAATATCACCAACCCTTATGAAACAAAGGGCTCATTTCTCACTTAGGTTTTATGTTCAACATTGGTTGACAGGGAGTCTGCTCTGCATGCTCAGCCAGAAAAGAAGCTGGCAAAGACTCTACAGTATTCTGTCAGAAATATCTGGAAACGAAGCCTCCTTGGTGGCCTCAGCAGAGTAGGAGTGAAATGGGAGAATTGCACATGGGCTTTCCACTGCCTCAGCCCAGAAGCAATGTGAATTGTCATTTCTCACATGTCTTTGTCAGACATATTCAGACGTCCTGTCTTCCATGTAGCTGAATGGGAAGGGGAAGTATATTGGTGCTTGCCAGTGAAATCGGTCTCAGTCTGTCATTAAAAAAACACCCCATCTTCCATGGTCTCTTAAATTTCTCTTTAACTTCTTATTCTAAAAAAAATATGCCTTTTTCTAAAGATATTGTTTCCCTTGCAGCTTTTAAATAATGGCTCTTTTTCTACTATACCCCATATGCTCCTAAATGTGTAAGCAAGATAGCATAGCCTTTGCTGGTGTTTTTCCAGATATGGTTCTCTCTTGTAATCTCCTCAGTTCCTTTAAAGCACATGCTGTCTGACTAGACTTCTGATACCCTTCCTTGTTGCAGCCATCTGTCATCCTCTGTTCACTTCCTCCCTGCCCTTTCCCCCTCTCCCTCCAATTAATGAAACATTGTAGCACTTTCTCTACTTCAGTTTACTGTATTTTTCTCCTTTATGGCTTCTTTCATCAATGTTGGTGATTTCAACATCCACAAAGATAATTCATCCTGCACCTTGTTCTTGACCTCTTTATCGTAAAACGTTTTCTTTTTCCTTACGTATTCTCTTGATCATACTCTAGGCCTTAGGCTCCAAAACCTCAATTTCTAACATCTCAATTACTGGCCATCATCTTCTATTTTTCCATTTCAACCTCTTATTATAGGCTGAATTGTGTACTCCCTAAAATTCTTATATTGAAATCCTAATCTGCAGTACCTCAGAAGGTAACTATATTTGGAGATAGGGTCTTTATAGAGATGATTAAGTTAAAATGAAGACATAAAGGTGGAATCTAATCTAATATGACTGGTGTCCTTATTAGAAGAGGAAATTAGGACATGGACATGCACAGTGGGA
Organism: Eonycteris spelaea; assembly: GCA_003508835.1. Classification (NCBI taxonomy): domain Eukaryota; kingdom Metazoa; phylum Chordata; class Mammalia; order Chiroptera; family Pteropodidae; genus Eonycteris; species Eonycteris spelaea. Next base: position 343,429 of record PUFA01000350.1, on the reverse strand, counting down.
AGGCCAGGTGGAGATGGTTATGTATAAATCAATGAGAGAGAACTTAGAAGAAACCAATCCTTCCAGCACCTTGATCTTGGGGTTCCAGCCTCCAGAATTGTGCAAAAATAAATTTTTGTTGTTTAACCATCCGTCTGAGGCATTTTGTTATGGTAGCTCAAGTTAGTTAATAAAGCCCACTAATATTCTTGCTTTCTCACATGTTTATTCAGATCCGATTTCATGATCCAGGACCATAATCATGCCCTTCTACATACCTTGTTCTTCTGGCCCCTCATCAATCTGCTGTAAGTCAGCCTGGGAAAACTTCCATTCTATCAGATCCAACTCTGTTTGAATAAAGCCTGTGGCCAAGCAGCTGAGCACAGCTGAAGGAAAACAACACCCACTCAGTACATGTGGGAGCATCTCACTCTTATCGTTTCTCTAGTCATTCACTCTCTCCTTCTCTGAGAAGACTCTTTAATACCACCTTTTTGGTCTTCAGACTCCTACTCCCCTCAGCAATTTCAGTGATCTGTTTATTGTTCCAGGGCCAAAACAGAAGCAACCAGAAAGTACCCCTGATCCTCCCTCACTGAGTCTGTCAACTTTGCTGCTTCTACACCCACATGCTCTGACGTTTTATCTGTAAAGGTGAATGAATCATTCATATATCTAGTATGGCAACTCCTTTGCTTGTGCTCTGGATCACCTGCTCAAGGAAATTACTCCTGCAATTGCCCCCTCTCTCTGGCATCCGTACCGTCTCCCATCTCTGTAGGATGTTTCCTGTCAGCATACATGTATACCCTAATACTTCATTATAGTAGGCTTTGCTGTGCTGGGTCATAAAACCTGAAATCTTAATGTACACAGCAGTGATTTATTTCTTGCTTGTACAACATCAAATGTGTTCTGGTGACTCATCGGGACAGGTCTTCCTCATGAGACATTGTGACTGGTTCTTGTAAGGTCATCATCTCAACACATGTTCCCAGTATCTCCTGTAGCCGGGCAAAAGAGAGGGGAAGGTGGCATACACAAAGATGGAAAAAGAAGCTTTAGAGAACAATATTATTATTTTTTTCCTAGAAAAAGCTGCTTTAGACATAAACATTTTAAAATCCAGGATATTTTAAAATTAACTCTTTATCCACTGTGTGGGGATTTTACCTACCACTGGTAAATAAAATAGGATGATGTTCTTCTTTGCATGCTGTGGACATATTGTTGGAATTTTCTCTTTAATTACGTGTGTGTGTCTGTGTGTGTGTTCTCCATAGAATTCATAGCAGTATGCTTATTTGGGGAGAGCAAGGGTGATTTCATTTAATAAATATGTAATTGAGAGATAGGGATTGTTCATCTGGGTTAAGTTTTTCTTTAAAACTCTACAGAATCTGGCATAAAAATCATCTGAATTCATATAGGAAAGGAAATTATTTGCTTTGGATGAGGGCAATAAACATGTTTATTCTTGTTTATGCTTGGGATTTTCAATAAATATTTATGTTACCCCAACCTAATCTTTGATTTTAAGAACTCAGCTACATATTTACAAATACATCTACAAAACGAACAACTAACAAAGAAGAATATGGTATGTGTTTGCCTTTTTTTGCATAAATCTCTCTAAAATTTAGTGGCTTAAGAAACTGAAGTTTTTTAGTTCATGATTCTGTGGGTTGGCGCTTCTGGTCTCAATGGGGTGTCTACATCAGCCTCCTGTCAACTAAGCAGCATATCTGAGGATTGGCTGGCTGCAGGTTGGGTAACAGTGGAGATGACTGAGCCAGGTTCTCTCTCATCTTCCTGCAGAACAGCCCAGGCTTGTTCTCATGGAGGGTGGGCAGGATCTCAAGAAAGAGTGCAAGGAAAAGTGCAAGGCACTTGAACCCAAGGTGCGGAATAAACTCATACACTTTCAGTTCTGCCACATTCTGTTGGCCAGACAAGGCAGAATGTTAGCCCATATTCAAAGAGTGAGGAAATATATCCCAGCTCTTCATGGCAAGAGGTGCAAAGTCAAGTACAAACAGATATAGAAAAAGGAAGAAAAATGATGTATGGCTACTTAACAATTACCACGTAGGACAAACATTTGGGAAGTGCAGCCTGAGATATTTGAAAAATTTTCCCCTTCACCTAGTATTAGCCAGTGAAGAAAGCAAAAGTCAAAAGTGCATTTTTGAAAACAGACTTCCTAAATATTTCTTCTTTGCTTGCCTATATCTGCTGTCACTATTAAATACAGAGATTTGAGAAAATAGTCATTCTTTTAAAACCAAAAGCTTCAATTTTTAAGTTCATTTATTTTCCAGTGGAAATAGCTTTTCTGAAATGGGAAGTATGTTGATTGCATCGAGAAGGACCAGCATCTTGTCCCCATGGTAACGGCATCTTAAATTCTCTGAGTGTTCGCCACCTGGTGTTTTGAGGCGCAATAGCCGTATAGTGCCATGTTATATAATGGGATAGAAAGAATCTACATGCATCACACGTATCACGGGTAAAGTTGGTATCAGATTAGAATGATGGCCTATGAAATCAGAAGCTTATGGTTAAATTGCCAATAATAACAAAATAATAATAATAACACAACAACAATATAATAATGTAATTCTGCTTGTAGGAGATCCTTGAATAACTTTGCTACATTAGAAAAGTACTCTTCCAACAACATAGGGATAGACTCTATTATAGTGTTTTAAGTACATCTTAGGATGTACTTACATGCATAAGTGCAAATACACTGGAACACACATGCACATATACATATACACACAATTTTTGAGCTCCAAATTGAAACAAAAGTGATAACAGCTCTTATAGCCCTATTATTAGTTACTGGGATATGTGAAATGGTTACTCTTGTCCTGACTTACTATAGTCTTTTAAAGATGTTTAAGAATTATGATGTCTAAATCATAAGATATTTGTGTGGGTGGTTGCCTTTCCATAGAAATTGTTCTCTCTCCAAAATCCTTACCTCAGTAGGTGTCACTAGGGCTTTAAACATTGGAATTTAGATTTAAATCAAGCTATATCTCCATGCAGTGTTTTTGGTTATGTAAATGACACATTTAATACCTCTCTGTATCTACGACTCCTGTTAAGCTGCATAGGAACCATGAGAGAACAAATCTTTGCTCACTGTGGTAGCTGAATGGCTGCCGTTGTTGCTGAAACTGTAAAGCAATTTTCTATGGTACAACCCATAGTAATAGAATTTGGGAAAGGTGGATGTCTAGGTGGATAGAAGAGGGGATGTGTGTGAGATGTTTATGAATGAGTCACTGGGGAGAATTGGAGGCTTTCTTGAGATTAGAAACAGGAAACTAGTGGGTTGCTTGGAAAGGAGACATAAGCTTTAAACTAAGAGGACACAGATTTTCATAGACCAGGGGTCTGGCATGAGGCAGAAAAATTCCCAGGATGATGTCATCTACCTGGAGGGGATACAGAAAGTACGGAATCTAGATCCTGATACTAACTGCAAACGGTGGATTAAAATTTGCACCTCACTGGCTGGTGTAATGATTAAAGAAGTCATTAAAGGCAACATGCTTTAAAACCTGTAGAGCAATGTACAAAGCTCTTTTCTATTCATTGGGGCCTGCAGAGGGAGGGATGAGGCAAACGAGGATAGTGGAGTGTTAAAAAAGAAAGCACTGCCCATGTGCACCTCTTTTCCCCAAGTTGCAGGGCTTGAAGATCTTGGTACTGAAGAAAGGAATATCAAGTGGAAGAAAGAAAAGGAATCTATGCACCTTTATAGTGTGCCTGTCAGGTCACTTGGCAATGGGATGTTGGTTATCTGAGGAGAGGGAGCTTATGCCCGGTGAATATATTCTTTGCTCGTACTTGGATTCCTTGGAGTCCCTGGGCTTCTCATTTATATCCATCCTACACAGTAGCATATGACTTTCTGGCCTCCATATGTCATTTGTTCCTCACAATCACTCTAGAATGAATATATTTATGAGTTCCCCATCCCGTATCTGAAACTCCAAAATCTAGAAAGCTCTAAATTGAAAGTTCTTTTAAGTTTCTTTTGTAATTTTGGTGATAACACCTGATTGAAGTGCCATAAAATTATTAATAATTTTTTTTGAGAGAAAATATAGGCATACTCTGTTTTGTTGTGCTTCACTTTACTGTGCTTTATAGGTGTAGCATTTTTAAAAAATTGAAGGCAAGACCCTGCACCAACAAAAATTACTACTTGCTTTATTGCCATACTTACTTTATTGTGGTATTTTGGAAACAACCTGCAATATCTCTTAGGTCCACTATGTGTAACTGAGTTGGCTGGTCTGTCGTCCTTTAAAGAAAGCAAGTTGATGTTTAATGAGGATAAATACTGTCAAGAGCACCTTGCCTTCAGGAGAATTCGGTAATTCTCTGGTTTTAGGCAGAGAATTTCTTTCTGGAGGGATATATGCACTGAGACAAGAGGCCAAACTCTGTTTTTCGTGACATCGTTTTACTTTGAGCTTCATTTTCTTCGTGTCAGAGTCATGCACAACAGCATGCCTAGTGAGATTTTGTTTCATTGTAAGCATTTTGCCACAGCCAAGATGTTCACACATAAATGGATGTCTTTCCTCCTGGAAAGAGAATTTGGCTCTGGAGACTGAACACAGTTTTGTGGGTTCTGCCATGGCCTGCCCTTGGACATCACATCCCTTTCTGGGGCATGAGTTTTCATATATTGCTTCAGATAATCTTTGTGTTTAAATGTTTTCTGGCATACTTCACGTATTATTTCCTCTTTATGGGTTTCTCTAACATGTTTCAGAGCGCTGTCAATGTTTTTGCCACACAGGAACATCCTTTTTGACATATAAAGCCCTCATGGATTTTCTCATGTCTTTTCAGCCTGTGGGCTGGAGTGAAGTGTGTTCCACATCCTTTGTGCTGCACTTGAATAGTGGTTCATTGATATGCTGGTTGTTGGTGCTGATGGATTTTTAGCAAATCTTCTTATAACCTTTGAAAGTGCATACATATTATTTTTTCTGATTTTCATGTTTGTATTCAAAATTTTCTCAAGTTGGATTTTGTGTTTAATTTTTGATCCCAGCCACTGGCTGCACAAAGGGCCTTTTTCTCCAGTGTGAATCAGGGTGTGGCAGTCAGGTGGTAGTCCCCCACAAAGGCTTTACTACACCTTTCCTGGTAACAAAGGATGTCTCCTTTGTGTGCTTGCACAGGTGAGTGTCTAGTTTCCAGCCCTTGTAATTGGAGCTGTTAGGGAAGATGAACCTCCCAGGATGTGTGCGGATAGGGGCAGAGGTGGAGGTAGAGGTCACAGCAGAGCTCTCACTGGCTATGATGTTGCTTTGACAATGGTCAGGGATGATACCGTGTCAGTGGGAGACTGGAGGCTCCAGGATGCCCAGGGCCAGGCCAAACGTGGAGCCACGTTCAGATCGCTGCTGTGCGGCCCGGGTTCCACCGTGTGCCAACTGCTCTGGGCAGACCTACACCCAGCTAGGCACACTTCCGGATTGCAGCGCCAAATTATTAATAAATTTTATTTTTCTCATTCAGTGGATTATTGGAATATGTCTAATATCCCAATATGTTCGCTTACCAAGTGCTGTCCCTGACATTATGGGTGTTATATAAAATTCAGTTTATGCAGTACATTATATAATAAAAAAATTCTGAAATCTGGTTCCAAGGATATCATGTAAGAGACTGTGGACATGTATTATTTCCCAAGTAAAGGCTGAAACTAAGATTCAATGGGGTTAAGTGCCTTGCTTAAGGTCACATAACCAGGAAATGATAGATTTCAACTCGGGTATGTCAGACTATTGGTGGTTTCTGGTGGTATCTTTTGGAACCAGTTTCAATAAATTATTTTGGAGTCAGGGAATTATTTTGAATAATGAAAGATGTCTTTGAGAGCTGAATCCACAGGCAAGCACTCAATCCAGCAATCATTTGTAGGAGACAGAGAAATCTTCTGTTGTTCTTTTAGTTTGTGGAAATCTGTTCCTTCTGTACACCTTTCTTTATAGCATTAGTCCCTAAATGACATACTGGCTTCCTATCATCTCAAGGTGGATGTCTTCTTAGCAACACAAATAAAACATAGTGAGGACAGCAAATTCCAAACAAAATCCCCGGGCCCTCAATATGTGAAATCTGTAATCATTGTCACTCTTTCCAGTGCTCTGTTCTTCATCTTGGTCTATTTCTATGTTCTTTTGCTTTTCCTTTTACAGACCCCAAGGAAGAGTTTTCTGCTGCCACCTCTACTCTTTAAGCACTTGCTTTTAAGGGGCTGGTTTTTCTTTTTCTACCAATCATATGCCTCATCTTGGTAGATCAGATGATTTAGTTGATTTAGTGGTGCATCGTCAGGATTTCATGAATATGGCTATATTAATTTTAGAAATGGAGAAATGTGTAAGGCAGAACTCATATGTCTTAGCTTGGGCTGCCAAAGTAAAATACCTGACTGAGTAGTTTAAAAAACAGACATTTCTCACAGTTCTGGCAGCTGGGAAGACCCATATCGAGGTGCTGGCAGGTCTGATTCTTCGTGAGGGGCTCTTCCTGGCATGAATTATTCCGTGGCTACCTTCTCGCTGTGCTCATGTGGTGGATAGAGTGCTCTTGCCTTTCTCTTTTCTTCTTAAGGACACTGATCCTATCACAGGGGCCCCACTTTCATGATCTCATCCAAGCCTAATTATCTCCAAAGTCCCCATATCCAAATACCATTGTGTTGGGACTTAGGACTTCAACATATGCATTTTGGGGGACACGATTTGGGCCATAACATCATCTATTTAATACAACCACTTGCTTTTTAATTAATATTAATTTTTACTAATATTAGTTTTTTACTATTTAAAAATGCTACATAGATATACACCTAACACTGGATTGAAAATCAAAAAGTTAGCTTCTGGTTCCTGCTTTGCTATTGGGGGGGCAGGGAACTAACTAAATCTTTGGACTTCTGTTTTATCATATATTAAAGAATGGTGTAGAACTAAATGATCTCCTTATAACACTCCAGTTTAAATAATTTTGTCAAGAGTCTTAACAGTATGTTACATGTATAACAGAAGTAATAATATCTCTAAAGCATACTTCAAAGACTTTTTGGTAACTTTACTTTTTCTTACTAGTTATTGATTTATCTTTTCTGGGTTGCTACAATTAAATATCTTCCTAGTTTCACACATTTGGTGTCACTTTTTAAGTTTCTGTTCAATGGATATTTTTGTCATAGATAATAATTGCCTTTTTTATCTCTTTTTTATTTTTTCAAATGCTCTCATATCCTTACTTCACCCTTTTTAGAGAGCTCTGACTTTGCTGTTTTGGTGGAGAATTAATAGAGATAGCATAATGGTTACAAAAGGTTAGAAACGAGTGAGAGGAAAATCCCATATTTTTAGAATACAATTTCTGTACAATTTTTAGTTTCAAAATTTAACATTGACATGGTCCCCTTTTTAAAACTAAAAAGGTAGCAAACTCCTACTTGTATGTGTGTTTAAAAATTCTCCCATAGTAAGCAAAAACCAAGCAAGATATTTAATGTTTTCCCCCAAAAGACAATTTTAAAGTAGGCCTGAATATGTTATTTCAAAATGTATAAAGAAACTGCCACCTATTCTGGTTGAGTGTGATTTTGTTCTTTGTGTTTCTGTCACACTAGCCTGTAGCCGTTTGTTTTAACTTGGCCCACTTTTCAAAGATTGTGTGGGATTCAGGAGGCTGTCAGCTCTCCTTTCCCCAGATTTTCTGGGCCAACTCTAGGTCCCCAGATGCCTTCGAAGAGGCGAGTCCCAGAGTCGATAACTCTGAAGAGGCTGCTGATCCCAAGACAGATGACAAGATGTGCTGAGCCTCTAGGACAGACATGGCAGGATGTTAATAATAAAAGACAGCCCTGCTGCCGAGGAAGGGGAAGGAAACAGATGTGAGGGCAAGATTCAGGTGACAGCCTCGGCATTACTGAGATACAGGATGTTATGCAGGAGGGAGAAAAGTAAGTTTGTATTTGGCAATATGTGAATAGGCAAGCCCTGAGTGTGGGCAGTGGAAGTTGTACCTCTCAAAGATTTCTGACCTTCTGCCTGCCAACTTGGAAATAGATTTCTTGATGGAGGGGGAGGAGGAGGGAAGAGGTGAAAAAGGCAGATGCCAAGAGAGACTGTTGACCTGGCAGCCAGACAAAAGGATGCTGTGGCTGGCACCTGAGGGAGAGAGGAACAGAGTGGTGTATCTGGTGAGTCTAATACAAAGGGCTGAGTGCCAGAGTCTAGGCTGGTAGAGAGCGGCCTGAGGCGGCCTCTTCTGTCGACAGGAGATAGTAATCTGAAATAAAAGAAAAAAAATAGTGAAATTTAATATCTTTGGATAGATTTTTAAGGTTAGCATTCAGAAGCTGGTATCCAGCTGCCTTTCTCCTATTTGAGAAGCTTAACCTCTTGTAGCCATATTGATAATGCTTTTAATTTTTTAAATCCCAACAATATTGCCATGTTTCCAATTGCAAGACCAGGGTGGTATAATTTGACTACAGGCTTCCCCATTTCCCAGCAGTGAATCTAAGCGACTTTTCTCCATCCCTAATGTTGACCCAGAACAAGATCATTTGCTGGAAGACAGGACTCACTCTTTCTTTTAGAATACAATTTTGTCGTCATATCATCAGGAAACTTTAAATGTAGCAACCTCCCTCCAGGGTTTTGCTCTCAGCTTCACTGAGTATTTTATTTTCACCATCCTCTATCACCATGTGCCACTAGATGTTGCTGTTACTCGTGCTTTGTGGGACAGAAACTGAGAGCAGTCTGCCTGCCTTTTCGTGCATGCAGTGGGAAACAATCCTCAGAGGGGGAGGAGAATGCAGTCTGTGTGGATCTAAACAGAAAGACCTCTTTACCTGGCATTTTCATCAAAAATAAAAAAAAAAAAATTAAAAAACCCAGACACTCCATATGTTATGTTATTTGATTGCTATTTTCCTTTCTGATTTTAAAAGGGAAAGACTGAATTAAAAGCATTTCTCCCACCTAAGTACCTTTCTATCTTTACTAATTCTTAATTTTCCCTTATAATGTAGTTTTCAGCTCTTAATAAGAGGACTACTCATTAGCATATTAGGAACATCACTGTACTTGGGTATTCAGAACCTCTATATGGACTCCAAATGTTTCTCTTCTAATTTCTTCCAAATCTTAGAGACTTCAAATGCAGTATTTAATTCTTCTTAAGAAAAAGCGATGTAACACTAACCTCACCGAGGGAAAGAATCTTGTGAAGGCATAGTGAGTCAGAGGTTAGGATTCAGTATTTTTGACTATACTCAGATATGCCCTTGAACCCAAGGGATGGAAGTTGCCATAAGTTTCAGTTTCTTTGAATGGTGGTGTTAGACATAGAAATCATTCGTTTTCCTACTAAATTTGCTCTTCTTTTATTAAATATTGGATACAGGTATATCTTTTAAGATGTGGTCATTGATTAACATATACCAGAGCATTATTTAAATAAATGAAATTAAATATATCCAAATAACAATGTATTTATAAAATTGCTTTTTAAAAAGATTATTAGTATGTTAAGTGAAGATGTCTCAACATAATTTCATTATAGCAAATGATAGCCAGTGATAAGTAGTAACAAGATAACTCTCAGCTAACTCTTAGCTATGGGCCAAATACCAGCTCACAGGTTTGGAAAATAGTACCTGAGGTGAAGTTGCCATGGACAGTTTTGATGTCATTTTAAGAATATTTGGGGTCTTATTCTTGCTTCTCCTCTCCTCTCCCACCCTCCCTCCTCTCCTTTCATCTCCTTCCCCTCCTTTCTTCTTCACTCTCCCCACTTTTCCCCTCCCTCCTTCTTTTACGTCTATTGTTTATTCCCTTTCTTTTCCCTCTTGCCTTCTGTTTGTTTTCCATATGCATGATACTTTGATTTATTGCAGAATCGTATGAGAGAAAGTATCATGACCACATCTGTATTCGCTTCCTGTGGCTTCCATAACAAATTGTTACAAACTTGGTGGCTTAAAGCAACATGTGCTTATTCCTCTACAGCTCTGGAGGTCAGAAGTCTGAAACCAGTTTCCTAGGATGAAATTCGAATTCTTAATTTCAGGGCTGTGCTGCTCCAGAGGCCCTAGAAGAATAAGTTTCCATGCCTTTTTCTGGCTTTGGAGCTGCATTCCTTGCATTTTTTAACTCAAGATTCTTTTCTTCAGTGTAGTATCTTCGAATCTCTCTCTCTCTGCTGAGGTTATGACATCGTCTTTGTTCTTCAGTGTCAGACCTCTCTCTGCCTCTCTCAGGACAACTCTGATCACATTTAGGGCTCATGAGATAACCCAGGTTAATATCCTCATCTCAAGACTGTTAACATCTGCAAAGTCCCTTTTGCTATATAGGGTAACATTGTAGGTTTCAGGGATTATGACTTGCATTATCTTTGGGGGCCATTATTCACTCAGACACAGTTTAACTAGCTGTACCTTTGTCAATTTATTTAGTACATTTCAGTTTTCTTTGTCTTATATTGTTACTGTGAGGATTTAGTGAGAAACGCTTGCAAGTGCTTAGCAGAGTACTTGGCAAAAAGTTAAGTCCATCTGAAGTTAAAATAATTTAAGTGCAATAAATACTATTCCTACTATTAAGTATAATTATCTTCCAGATCATCCAGTTCTTCATCTCCCATTCACATTTATGATACTTCAATCTAGCTTTTATTTCAGGGTTACCAGTCTCCTCCAGCTGGCCAAATTCAGACTAATTCTTGGGCTTCATTTAAGTAACGTTTATACAGTTTACCACTAACTTTACTTAGAAATGCTCTCCTTACTTGGCTTCTACCATATCGCATTTTCCAGTTTTCTTTTTACCTAACTGGACATTTCTCCTCTGGTTCTTTTGCAATCTTTTCCTTCTTTAACCCACCAGAAAATATTGGTGTTCCTCAGAACTCTGTCATGAGTGCTCTTGTCTGTCCTTTTCATTTTTTTTAATTAAGTTTATTGGGGTAACATTGATTAATATAATTATATAATTTTCAGATGTACATTATCATTTGACATCTGTATATTCTATTGTGTGTTTACCACCCAAAGTCCAGTTTCCTTCAGCTACCATATATTTAATCCCTTTTACCCACTTCGCCCTCTCACTAAACCCTACTTTGTCTGCCCTTACACTGAGGTAAGGAGTAGCATGGCATGTTTGACGATCTTAAAGAAGATAGGAGGGCAGGGATACAGATAGCAAGGGAATGGGACTGGCATGGGATGTGGCTGTAGTGGTGGTCAGGGTTAAATTTTGCAGTTATTGGAAGATGCTTGTGACTAAGATTTTGGCATTAATCTTAGTGGGATGCTGAGGAAGGCTTTGAAGTTGGTATATTGGGTTGGTGTTGTCAGTGAATGCCCGAGTTCTTCCCTCTCTGTGAAATCTACAACTGATGACCTTCCCCTTTCTGAAAGCTGCTAAAACATCAAGCTGGCATGCTGTCTGATAGGTCTAGGCTTAGATAGAGAGGCAGGAGAGAGATAACAGAGCTGTGAGTGGAGTGACAGGCTCAGCCCTATTTCCTACATTTAGTAAGGATATGTGAATTTCCTATGTGTTGGAAAAACATTGCTAATTGTGGCTGTAACCTAGGCAGTGTCTCTAGTATCCTTCTGGGTGAGGAGGCCCCAGGTGTGACTGGTTTTGAGGTGGGAAGGGACCATAGGGGTAGAGGCCCTAAGTGACATCCTAAGAACCAAAAAGAACCAATCTTAATATCTCTTTCAAAGGAGGAATTAACAAGCAGTCAGTGTGCAACAGAAAAATAACGACTGAAAAAAAAAAAAAAAAAGAAGAAGAAGAAGGGAATGGTGGATTTGTCGCCAGGCATTGTGATCCCTCAAGTGACAGATAGCTCCATGCCTCCTCTCACTGCCACCGAAGCTTAGATGTAGGGTGCTGGCTCTGGAGACCACGCCCGTCCTCCCCACCTCCAAACACTTCCAGCCAGAAGTGTGTCCAGCTTTTGTGAGTAAGATATGAGATACTTAACCAAGGCTGAAGAAAGATGGGCTGAGAGGTCTTTATGGAGCTTGTACCTAGATGGAATGGAGGTTGAAAGGGGACATTCGATAGGTATTATTTGGGAAGACTGGAAAATGATTCCAGATGTATGCTTTGATGACTCTATTAATCAAACCAAATAAAGACATATTATTTAATTTTATCATCGTTTTTATGTGCATAACAAAACTTTGAGTTAAATGTTACTATTCTCACACTGCAGATGGTAGGATGAGGTTTCATGAGGTTAAGTGACTCACTCAGGGGCACATAGCTAGCATGTGTGACCAGGAATTGGAACCCTTATGTTCCCGGCCTTGAAGCTTGTGTCCTTTCTAACCCACCGTGCAGCTCCATATACCACATTGTTAATGTGGTTTCATGGCAGTGACAAGTTTAAATAAAGTTCAAAATAAATAACCGTCAGTGATATTGTAATCTCACATGGATCAAACCACTGAAGGTTGCAAAGGGTAGAATGATGTAAATATAATTGACTAACTCTGGCAAAAATGACAATTCGAATTTTGAAGTTAGATTCTGCTATAACTACAGAAAGTACTACTGTGCTTCCTCACTTGTTCTTAGGCAGATAAACCTGTATTATTTTAACCATAGCAGATGATTATTTATTTTTGTGTTGCCTGTTCCACATGTACCATCTCTCCACACCTTGTCCCCTCACCTTTAGGATATCAATCAATGACCTTATTTGTCTTCTTTTCTCATGTTTTACCAGCAATCTAGAACCAGAGCTACGTACATAATAAGCCCTCCATCAATATTTTTGAACAAATGAACAAATCAGGAAGTGATTTTTAATATCTCACCTAAATTCTACCTTAAAGAATTAGAAGTGAAAAAGGAGGCTGTTACGGACTGAATGTTTGTGTCCCCCCAAATCCATAACTTGAACTTATGTCCCTGTCATGTAATGCTATTAGGAGGTGGGATCTTTGTGGAATAATTAGGATTGTATGAGGTCATGAGGGTAGAGCCCTCATGAGTGGGATTAATGCCCTTATAAAAGTCATGAGCAAGTGCTTTCTCTCTCTGTTTCATCATGTAAGGATATAATAAAAAGCTGGCTGTCTGCAACCCAGAAAAGATCCTCACCAGCACACGACCATACTGGCACCTGAATCTGGGACTTCCAGTCTCTGGAACTGTCAGAAATCAATTTATCTGGTTTATAAGCCATCTATCGTAGTTTATTATAGCAACCTGAACAGATTACTACAGAAGAGGAAGAGGAGAAAATAAGTATAGATCCCTTCTGGTTACCCAAGAATCAATAGATAGACTAGGTTACACAAGCATGTTATTAGTGGCAAAGGTGGCCTTCATAATGGCTTTTCGTGACTTGCATAAAACTCTTCGATGTGAGAGTCACTATAAAAATCCAGCTATATCAAAATTCTTTCCCAAATGGCCTTAGTAGGCATTGGTCTGCTTCCTACCAGGCCTAAAATTTTTAGGACAGTGTCACCTATTTATGTAGGAGGGGTCCTGCTTTATGTCAGAGTGAGATTTAATGAGTATAAATGATAAGGTAGTGGTTTCGACGGAAGTTTCTTTCCAGGGAAACCAAGGATCTTGTTTGGGAGAATTTGACTTTGGTCTAGTAATGAAGAGTTATTGTTTGAGTGAAGGAGCATGTGATCTGTTTTTCACATTTGTCTCTCAGCATAACTCCTCTTAGGCACATGTCTGAGTCCTGCGGTGGATGTGGATGTGTTTAGCAGGTAGGCTAGATGAATACAGAGTGAAAAGCTATTCAACTCAAATCACTGTAGAATATTGAAGTTCAACTTTGAAATCCCTTTGTAGAAAATACAACCCTATTAATGCAACCAGGGATAGTCCTTTAATAGACTCAGTAGCAATGGTAGAGTCATACATGAGCCAATGTCAAACACCTCCCACAGCCTCCCAAGAGACTATGGAGGCAACTGAGGAGTAAATGCCAATGAGTCATTTACTATTGTCAGTGTAGATTTCCAAGTAAGTTTAAATAGGTGTTTAAAGAAATAGAGCTACTTTTTGAAACTCATCAATCCACATTTTGCCTAAAGGCAAAACATGTAATTCTAGATAAACTTAGTCACCTTCATGTTTTCTTTATTGTTTTATATGTAAACTGAGTTAATTCACAGTTTTCCTCATCCTCTGCTTTCACTGCAAAGTGGCATCAGTGTTCTGGCATCAGAGAGAGGCAAATGGTCCAAGCTGCCCTTTCTCCCATACAAGCACCGGAAACTGGATGTCACTCATTCTCCCTGGTCTTTGGCCTTTGGCTATTGCTCCCTGCTGCCATCATCAGAGGTGTCAGTGCTACCCATCTGGTGGCTGGCTGCAAAGCTCTCTGTTGCAGAGAGTCCCTTGTCACAAACATAAGAGACTTCAGGGTTCCCCTTTCAGCTGTTCTGTAATTATTCGAGGGGCCAGGGACATTGGGCTTCTCTTCCATGCTGTTCTTGGCTGGCTGCCTTTCCTTTGGCTTTCTCAGGCTCTCTATAGAAACAAACTTTGTTCTATTGCAGCTGTATCAGGGGCCACTGCATAGTGCTGGGAACTCTAGGACCTATTTTCTCTTCAGAGCCCCCACCTGTGAAGAGAATGTGTCTCCCTTTCTCCTAGATTTCTAAGTATTTTTGAGGGTTCTGTGATTGTCTCCCACACTGTGGCTAGTCTAGTCACATGTTGATTATACATGAAGGTGGAGACTCAACACCAAGTATATATATAACACATTTAAAACTGAACTCTTGACTGCAACTATTTATTTTATTTTACAGTCTTTTCCACCTTGAGTTATCCTTAAGTTTTGTCTTTCATTCATTCTCTGAAGTCACTCCAATTCCAAATCTGTCACTCAGCTTCTAAAATACATCCTGAATGTAACTGTTACCAGAGAGTGGGGTCCTCTCCTGACGCATTGTCCAGGTTCTTGATGTCTCGAACAAAGAATTAACAAGACACTGATATACAGTAGAAAAGAAAAGTTTTATTAGAAGGGAAAGTACACTTCCAGATGTGGAAGTGGGTCTGGGCAAGAGAAGCGTGGCTCGGTGGGCCTAGTCACAAAGCCTTCAGGGTTTTTATCCCTTTTTGCTGTGTGTGGTTACTTTTCTTAGAGGAGTGGGCTTCCTTGATTGACAATTAAGATTGACAGGACTCAGTGAGTCATCATTTTGTTTTCTGCGCATGTTTGTTCTCAAAATTCAGTCTTTTGTAATGATACTAATGAACTTCCAGGCATATGCATCATATTGTAATGATGGTATAATGAAACTCAGGTGAGTTGAAGGTCGTTGGGGTCTTCATTGCAAAGGTGCGAGGGACTAGCTTAAACTGGTACCTAAATCTCTGCCTCCTGGTTTCTTTGTGTGAATTAAAAAATGCCTCCTGGTTTGCTTAATTGTGGGTGGATTAGGGCAGACACCTTCTAGGATAGGATGACTCAATGTCTTTGCAGGCAGATCTGAAACCCCTAACTAACTTTCCTGCCTACCTCTTTTCTAAGAGCCATGAACCCCCTTATTATTAGTATGGATGTTGAGGGGAAGTCTCTTCTTCCATATCTGCTTCCTGCTGAGAATGGCCTTAGTTCCTGCCTACAGGGGTTTCATGGAGCTCTTTTCCTTTCTGCCTCAGTCAGGTTGGGGTCTTGGGTTTCCTGCTGAAGTGCCACCTCAGTCCTCAGACAAGGAAAAGAAGATATAAATTTATTATTTAAGTCATATATCTATTAATTTCTATTATTAATTTCTATTATGGATTTGCCTATTAAGTAAAGGAAAACAGACTTGGTTAATATATTAAAGAGTAAAAAAAAGACCTTTGGCCTGAAGTCCCCTCCATCCTCAGACTCTAAGCTCCCTGCCTGGCTTAACAACATTTCTGCTTTACGTGGGCTGATGACCCTTATCAATAGCCAGAGGACCTGAGTCGCCAGGGCAATTATCAAGATTTGAGGGAGGGAGCCTTTCTTCCAAGGAAAGGAGAGAAGAAAACTAGTTTACTAAAAAGATTAACTCTGCAAGAAATGTCCTATTTCATTTGCTAAAAGGTTAAGAATTTTACAAGTGATGTCCTGTTTCATGACCATTGTTCATCTCCAGCATGACCATGTAACTGATGCCACTCCCACATGGTTCTATTACAACAGTCTTCTTGTCTTTCCATATTTACTCTTGCTTCTCCAATCCATTTTCCACCAAGGAGACAGAGTAGTTTTTTTGAAAAATATATAAATATGATCATGTCCTCCTGCAGCTTAAAACCTTGTTAATGGCTTTCCATTGCACTTTGCACAAAGTGAAAACTCCCTGCATTGACTATAATGTTTTACACAATCTGGTTTACTCCTTTCTCCTTGCTCTAGTCACACAACCTTTCTTTGAGTTTCTAGAAATGCGAAGATTTTTCTCCTGCTGCAGGACCTTTGCCCATGCTCTTCCTACTTCCTGGAATGCTCACTTGTGCTGCCCATTGTGTGGCTGATTGCTTGTCATCGCTCAAGTCTTGGCCAAATACGATTCTCTCGTCTATTAGTTTTTTATTCTCTCTAACCATACCTTAAAACACTTATTTTTCCCCTTAGAATGCTTTCACAGTAGTGATAATATTGTCTATCATTTCAACTTAACTGTTAGTTCCTGAGAAAAAGTGCTGTATCTCTTTTATTAATGTACTCTCTAGCACCTAGCATAGTAACCAACAGATTATAATGTTAAAATAAATGTTAAATGAATGAAAACTTGAAAAGAAACAGGTGTTCTATAATGTCATTGTTAAGAGAGAGGACTGTGGGGCCAGACTTTCCTAAGTTCATATCCTTTCCTAGGTGTATGATATAAGGGCATAAAAAATTAACTTTCCTCCCACCTTCTAAGTTCTTCTAGCTTGTCTAATAATCAAGTTAACAAAGACAGATTAACAGGACAAAATGTCCACAGTTTATTATATGAACGTACTTTCATGAGTCCATAAGAATATGACCCAGAGCACATGGGAGATTGAGGGTTATGAGCCATGCTGGACGAAGGAGAAGGGGAACAGGGTCTGGGATTCCAGAGGGAAAGCCAGTGATTCACAGGTAGGAGGAAGAGCAAACATATGGTAAACAAATTCTTGCGGGGCCATCCAGAAACAATGGGACATAGAGGGAAGCAGGCTTTGCTAGATTTCTTCCTGTCTCATTAAGTATGTGCTAATTCACACATGGTAAGATGAATATAATAAAGTGAATATGCTAAGGTGCTTTCAGGAAGCATGTTTTTCCATCTCAATTCCTTTAGGCAGAAAGAGAGAGGGTCAAAGTTTCTTCTTGAATCTTTTGTTTCTTAATTACTGGCTTAAAATCAATATCCCAGAAGGCAAATTTTGAAGTGGCAAAACTTTGATCCCCTTCAGTGAGTTGGCCAAGTCATTATTCTCTCGGTGTTCAGGTTCTTCACCTGTAAAGTGAGGGTCATAATAGTATCAGCCTCATAGGATGGTTTTCAGGAAAAAAAAAATATTTAAGTGGATTAATATATGTATAGATGGTTGGCACATTGCAAGCACTACGCGTTAGCTATTTTTAGAGAAGGGAGAGGTGTGGACCATTGTCAATGTGGACCTAGAGAAGGGAGCTTGGGCAGGGATGCGATCCTGGCCAGCCATGGTTATGGGTGAGAGGGCTGCAGCGTGGCAAGTGTAGACCTGGACCTGTGCCCTGGGAGGAAAGAGGACAGGGGACAATAACTAAATCAGAGAGACAGCCTAGAAAATGGGGCAATCAGCCTTCTGTCTGAAAGACAGACTCTAAGCAAGGTATTATCAAATGGAGACACCATCAAAGACAATGCAGCTCTTGCCTAATTTTGCCTGTGGTTTATTGGGGGCTGTCTGTCACTGGCAGAAACCAAACTGCTCCTGATTTTGGCAAGGATTCATGAAATTGATATTTCAGAATTTGGTTTTTTTTTCAATGAAAAAGCTTGGTTAACAATCATAAGAGAGTAGAAATGTGCATGCTTGCAGACCAGTGATTGGCAGATTTCACTTATAGCTTTTTCTTTGGTTCAATCTGGTTTTGCCTAGCTAATGGCATTGTGACTCACTAACTTTTTCCTGCCCTTATCCTTCCACTTTTATCTGCTTGTTCCCTTAACCATTAAGCCTTAGGACATAAGGTTCCAGCCAGTCAAATCCTTTAAGAATGAAGCCTAGGAGGACCTAATTTTCAGTTAAACTAAGGATACCATCTTGGCTTTAGGTGTGTTTCAGCCCCAGGCCTGCTGAAGTGGAACAGCCCCACCGACCATGGGACCAGATAGGATGGCACCATGGCTAGTTCCAGAACCAGATTCAATAATCAATTACCCTAGACCCATCCAATCAGTAGCACCCACAACCACCGACTCCCTTAGTTTTCATGATGAAGGATTTTTCCCCTATATAATCTATCCCCTCAAGATACTCAGGGAGCCAGGTGTTTGAGAACAATGGCTCGCCTGTGTCTCCTGGACTTTCAACTCTAAATAAACCTTACTTTCTTTGCTGCCAAACCTGGATGTATTTTATTGACTTAAACGCATGCAGGCAGATGGACCTCTTTGCTCCGGTAACAGTTGCTTCTAATTCTCATGTTACTGGCTGCCACCAAAATACCCCAGGCCGACAAGATTAGAGCTTCTGTCATCCTTTTCCATTTAATTTTAATTTACATGAAATAATGTTCTTCCTGCTCCATTTCTTTCAATTCATTTCTTCTCTCCCCTGTTCATTTTTCCTTATCACTCCAAAGTTACTCCTTTCTGCAATGTCATCTTCTTTTGCTGTAATGCGTTTCACATTCATATGTCTAACAAATGCAATTATTTTCATTTCACGTTTATATCCCCTGTGGTCACACTTCTTAGCTATGGAATTAAACTTAGAAAAAAATAATAAGCTGACTATATAATAGAGACTATTTCATTTCTGTTAATAATCACTTTGGCTGAAATTTTTTGGGGGGAAACTTTTATTTTTGATTTAATTTAGAAATTCAGGGAGCCCTGGAGAACTAATGAATGACTATGCCCCCTCCCCTCTGCCTCAGACACACAACACTCCGTTCTGCCTTCCCTTTCCTCTCTTCTCTTTCATTGTTTCTTTTTCCATGCCTTTACAATACACCTATAACGTGAAACTTACAAAAAATGTTATGGCTACTGGTTTATACATTTTCTATACTTTGATTTTACTAACAGGTTTACAGTGTTTTTGTTTGTTTGTTTGTTTTAAATAAAAATGTTTGTTGTGACATGAGACTCAGAACTGGAGTGTAGCTTTACCATAAAACCATTTCCTCTACTTGACATAAATTTACAATGCACAACCTTAGGGATGGGCCTTTAATTTCTTTTTCAGCTCAACAGTATGTGTATATAAGCTACAACTTTTAGAGACTGAATACTGTCCTGGATGAATCATAAACTTGCTCTAGTTTGGTAATTCTTCATGCTTTTATGTGCTTGCACTAGAGCTACACATTTTATCATAATTTACTGCCTTCATAATTTTTTGCTTTGGAATATGGAGACACCAAGTGCTCTGATTTCTTCTTTCTGGTAAATTCTGATCAATTTCACCTCCCATTTCACCTCTTAACTTCTTACCAAAGGTCACCACATTTCTAATATCATATGTTGAAAGTTCTTACCGAGATACTTTTGCTAATTCATTTTTCCCCCCAAGAGAAGAAGTTTTCTTTTCTTTTTTTTTTAATTTAATTTTATTATTAGTTTCAAGTATATAGTACGCTGGTTAGACATTTATATAGTTTATAAAATGATCCCTCTAATTGCTCTTTCTCTCCTCTGGCTCTCCACCTAGTCATTATATTAATGTCAACTGTATTCCCTATGCTGTGCTCCCATCCCCATGACCATCTATCAGCTACTAATTCTTTAACCTTCACCCCACCTCCTCCCCTCTGGCTATCCCCAGATTGTCCTCTATATTTGTTTATTACATCCATTTTAGGAAAGGAACTAATTATTTCTTATTTAATGAGTTGATTCATGTAAAAATGCATAAGTGGTAGCAAGGAGATCATTTTCTTCAACAAATAGTATTTTTAAAAGTGATTAAATGGAACATAAAGAAATGCTCATGAATATGGTTGCTTTTATAGCTAATGCTGATTTCTTCTACTACTGATATTCTTGAGTGTCTTATACCTGGCAGGTGTTCAGTAAATGTTTCTTTTTGCAATCCTGACTTCTGTTATGGTTCTTAAAAGGTTTACACAGTGTTTAGAAATGTCTGTATATACATAGTTATGGATCTTGTGTTTTCTAAGGTGATATCATAGCTGGTGACCTGGATAATTGTGAATTGTGTGTTGGTGTGGCCCCGAAAGACTAAAGTTCCATCAACATACCTCTCCCTACTGCATAAGGATCCATTTATGTGCCCTGGCTTGTAATCCTTCCTTCAATTACAAAGCTTTGCTTCTTTTTTTCAGGGTACATGCTTTGCTGCACTGTAAGATGTTTTGTAACAGTTACAAATTTACTTCTGAATTTTCTGCATTATAGATTCCACTTCAGTGCACTAAAACTGGCTGCAATTGGAAAAAAAAAAAAAAAACCCTGTACATTTTGTGTATGCCAACCATTCCAGCATGAAGGCTTGGAAGATAACAATTTTTCCCTGTTGTTGACTTTGGTGACTCTCATCACCACTATGAAAGGGAATCACAGCAAAACAAAAATACCCTCAAAATTTGAGCAGAAAAAGGACTCTAGATAGAAACCTGGCATGGGAGCAGCAAGGATCACTGCCTCTACTGATTCATTGATTCCTTCATTCAAAATCTTTAAACAAACATTTATTTATCTGTTATCAATCAAGGCTTCTTTCTGGTACTTTTTTCCTTCTATATCTGCTTTCATTTTTTGTTTTTTTCTGTAAAGACCTTTTATCCTACAGTTTAAGCAATATTTTGTTGGATTTGGGTCATATTGTTTAGATGATAAACTCTTATAGTTAGAATGGATTTTAGTGGTTGCAAACAAAGTGGGTTAAGATGCCGGTGGGTCATCAGTCGGAGTCTAGTTGTCACAACCATGGGAAGTTACCTGCAACACCCTTACTTTTGGACCTTCCAGTTTGTTGGTGTTCCATTGAATATTGACATGAGATTTTATAATACCCAAAGGCATGCTGCATCTGGACTTGATGTTCTACCTGGTTATTTATAGCTTCATTGCAACTTGAGATGTCTACTTTACTCCCAATTCCATGATTCTATGATTCTGAGAACAGATCTCCAAAATTGCTGTCAACTTCTAGTTATATTATTGTTAGAAAATTTGAAACTTAAAGCAGGCTGCTAATGTATTTGTTTTCTGTAGGCCAGTTAACATTTCAGAATAATATACATCATCTAACAAGTATATCATAATTAGATGTAAAGTATCTTTACTATTTTTTAGAATCAGAGTTTTCAGCATGTATTAAAGCTTCCAGATGACTCAGATGAGTATATTTTGTTGATGCTTACAGAGTAGCCCAGGTTGATCTTCAGGACTGTATAGGACTGGGACCAACATGTAGTACTTCTCTTCTTTGGTAATGAGGGAATTATTTAAGAAACCATTGTTTCTGAACAAAGCTACTTCTAACAGTAAAACACACTGCCAATTCTCTTGCACAAAATATCGAGTTACCTGCTTCAACTCTGCTTTTATTTGCTATGGCCATCCACGGTGCTCTCTTTATTCATTTGAGAGGGAAACATGCTGACATACATGTGAGTATGAAATTAAAAGCTGAAAAAAATAAAATAAAACGAAAAACTGAATCTAAAGGTAATCTAGATTTGGTCCATAGTCCCATACTCCTGACGGTGGCAAGACCATGAGTTCACCAGAATATAAATTAACGTGCATATGGATCACCTGGAGACCTTGTAAAAATGCAAATTCTAATTTAATATGCCTGGAATGGGGTCTGAGTTTCTGCATTACTACAAGTCCAGCACCTGAACCAGGCCTAGAGAAGCAGAACACTCTAAAAAAATATATAGGTCTTACGTGTTATGAGTTCTAGATAAAACCAATATTCTTAGATTTCCATGTAGAAGAATTGAACCCAAAAAGAAGAGTTTACCACTGACATTCTCATGCTAAGTGGACCCACATAAAATTGTCAACTCAGAATTTTGGAGTACTGAACTCTTCAGTCTGAAGAGTACTGAACTTGAACAGGGCCCAGAATTATTTTATAGTTTCTAAAGTCCTATGGAATTGTTGTGCAGAGACAGCTTGGATGGATGGAGAAAGCAGATTATCTGGATTCAGAAGGATTGAGTTTGAGCCTAGCTTTACCTCTACTTGGTTTCATGAAGTTGAAAGTCATACGTCCTTTACTAATATTGCCAGTTCGTACACAAAGAAACAGAAACTGTTTCTGTTTCTTTGTGTACGAACTGGCAATAGTAGTAAAATACAATTTTATAGGTTTGCTTTGATATCAAATATGAGAATGTATATGTATTTTGTAAATGTCAGGTGCTATGTAAAAATTAATTGAGGGTTTGTAACCTAGTGATTATGATTTATACCCACGTCAGAACACATGTGTTAGCCTAAGATCCTTTCATTGTTTGTTTATTAGCAGCAAACATTCTCACCAAAAACACAGGTATTTCACTCTTTCTCTTTGGTGTCATTTGTATGCAGTCATTGGCTGTAATTCTAAAGTAAAACAACAACAACAACAACAAAACATTATTTTTCCCTTAAAACACCAGTTTGTCATTTCCAACTCAATCTGTTTTGAAGAAGGGAAAGTGATGGGCAGCATGTATTGGAGTCGATATAGTATTCTTCTTGAAAGAACTAGTGTTCTGTGACATTGTGGATGGTATTCTGAGTCACCCACAACTTCTAAGAATTGCTTAATCAACACAGAGATCCACTTGGTCTGAGGAGAACATGCCGTCCCCATCACCTAGGGAAAAAGTTGGCCTGTAGGCAGCTTTCATTTTAATTGATTTCTTGATGAGCATTGACTTTATAAAATTGAATTTTAGACAAAATGCCCGATGGCATCTGTCAGTGATAAGTGACAGACATTAAAAGTTTAGTGAACACTTAGGAATTCTTTATCAGCAGGCATTTATTGAATACCCCCAGATGAGAATAATAATGCTTGCATTTATAACTTGCAAGTCATTTCTACAAATTTTATTTATGACACAATTTTCATTGAGTCTATTCAGTTTTCTGATATAAAAACTTTTTTTGTGGGGCTTTGATTCATCATTATATATGTTGCAGACTACAGCACAATTTCCATTTCAGGAGGATATAATATGTTTTTGAGGAAGAAATCAAGAGGGAGGGAAGAGAGAGGGAAAGAGGAGGAAGGAAGGAAGGAAGGAAGGAAGGAAGGAAGGAAGGAAGGAAGGAAGGAAGGAAGGACAGAAAATGGTAAACACACAAGTGTTGTTTGTGTTTGTTTTGTTTTTCCAGAAAACTCGCTCTAAGTTAATGCCCAAGAAAAGAAATGGTTTTGAACAACTAAATGAGTCAAAATGAGGCCTTTTGAGGTCATATCTCTATTTGTCAAAATGTACATCTTGCAGGAACGAGAAAGCTCAATAACTGCTTTGCTGTGTGTTTAGTATGATTTAGGTCCAATTTTTGCTTTTCATGCCTATTGATTCTCTTCTGCAATTGGAATATGCTAAGGATTTGTCGTTAAACTTTAAGTTATACTAAGCATTGAAGGTGTTTCTTCGAAGTTGTTTCTTTGAAGGTGTTTCTTTGAACTAGGTAGATGACACTTTCCAAGGACATCATATTTTGAGGGTCTTTTCATTGCTGAGGAGGCTCTGCATAAGGCTGTTAGATTTGTCATCTTGACACACAGACTTATTGGTTAACCAGGTGGCACCTGGGCGAGGCTCTGTTAATTTCAGGCTGCTTCTGCAGAGTGTGCTCTGGCTCAGACCATGGTGGAGGTTACCTTTATTGAAAGACAGTTCAAA
The DNA here is from genome assembly GCA_003508835.1 of Eonycteris spelaea. Taxonomy (NCBI): domain Eukaryota; kingdom Metazoa; phylum Chordata; class Mammalia; order Chiroptera; family Pteropodidae; genus Eonycteris; species Eonycteris spelaea. The sequence goes on along the minus strand of PUFA01000350.1, from coordinate 319,324 downwards.
ATAAGTAGAGAAAGGCCAGTACAAATATCTAAAAGTTCCGAACTAGGGGATATTTGGAGAAAACTCGACATGATTTTTCAGTAATATCTGGGACATAATGTATCTGGTATGATTAGTAAATATGCATCTACACATGTGGAAGTTAGAAAGAAATAATGAAATGAAACACTCTGCTATTAACTGGCTAATAAACAGAACTTTTCTAAATGTTTGATTCTTGTATTCAACCATTTATATATAATATAATTTATGTTTAATCACAGCCAAAGTCTTCCCAAGGAGAGTCCCACAGGAATTACTCTAATGAATACATAAGCATCTCTTGTATTGAGCATATTAATTGCTTATATGCAAATGATTTTAAGTACTCGAACAGTTTGACTTAAGATGGATAAACATCTCTGTAATCTTGTGTATGATATTCATTTGCTTGGCAAACCCTTTTATGATGGATTATATAAAAGCAAACTTAATCAACTGAATACAAATTATCCTGAGTCTGGAAAAACAAATTAATGAGGTTTTATGATCTTGTTCCAGACCTCTCCACCACCTGATTCAAAAGGGACAGTAATATACCATAAGTTGGTATGAATGACTCATGGTTTTATATTAACTTTTAGATTACATTAACCTTATATTTCTCTACTCAATCCTTAAATAATTTTGAAAAATAGAATTTGCATTAGTATTCTGGAACTAGACATCAGGCAGCTCAGATTATCTATGTGAATAATAGCACCTTCATTTTCTTGGCATTTACATGAATGGATCTTGTCTTTACTGTCCAAAGACATTCTTGAGGATATTTTTCTAAGATATCACCCATCTTTTTTAGATGTTAATTCTTAAGAATGAAAAAAATAGAATCGTAATATCTCAGATGTGGCAGGACCTTTAAGATAGCCTGTAAAAATCACTGTTCGATGCACAAATCATCATTTCTAGAAAGTCTTTTGTTTGTAAAATTCCCCTAGTGCAATGAAAGGAGTTTTCTGTAGGTGGAGCCAGGCACATGAGTCTAAATTCATTATAACCACACATGTATACACTCATAACAATCAGATGATAAAATAATTTACTGTTAATTAATTAATATTAATAATCAATTTGAACCACACACATGTGAATCCCTATATTTGAGAAAAAGGGCTTCAATTCTGATCATAGAGTCACCAGTTAATGTAAGACAAAGGGAAAAAGTGGTCTTTTTAGAGTCTATCTGAAAATTTTCAATAATTTGTCTAAAATAATCCTACAGGATTTTAGATTTGAGAAAACCTAGGCAAAGACTTGCATACTTTAAGAGTCCTTTGAGGAATAGTGGATTTGGGGCTCTAACCAGTTCAGTTTTGACATGTGAAGGCTTAGGTGTCTTTGGTATGGTGAAGAGGCAAATGGGGGTGGACCTCAGAGAGAAATTAAACAGCACGCAACAGATTCTGTTGCTCATGACTTCTCAGAACCTTTAATAAGTTTAAATATGTACGTGTGGGAATTTGGACTCTCCCAGACAAGGTTGTGGCTTCTTGCACTTTTTTTAAACCTGGACCTCTTTTATGAATGGAGAAAAATCACAGGCTTAGCATTCAGTAGAATATATTTGGTAATTGCTGGTCTATCAGCACATTTTTAATTATTCTCCTCTGCTGCTTGATATCAGTAACTTATGATTTTATTTAATAAAACATACTTTGGACACATGATGACCAGTGTATACTTATAAGCTGTGAGAATGAGATGGAGAGGATTCAAGACTGGAAATTTAGTCTACGGCCATGCTACCCTGAACAAGCTCAATCCTGTCTGATCTCGGAAGCTAAGCAGAGTCGAGTCTGGTTAGTACTTGGATGTGATACCACCTAGGAAGACCACGTGCTGTAGGTGTAAAAATTAAAAATAAGGGATTTTAAGCTGACTAAGTCCTTGCAATCTGTGAAGTCAACCAAGGGTTGCTTTGCCTTAAAAAAATAGAAATAAAAAGACAGGAAATTTATGATGTTTCAGAATTCTTCAGTGAGCATTGGTAATGGCCTGTGAGTGCCCAGCAAGAGCAGAACTGAATGTTACATATGGAACTGGAACACTCTCTGTCTTCCAGGCCACTATTGGGTACCATACTCAGATACAATGATTAGTAATACCTGTGTCCTGAAGTCTTTGCCACTCTACACAAGTTGTTGGTCCTCTTTCAGGGTTAATCACTCCTGGGGTTGAATCTTATCTTGAAAATTTTGCATATGCCTCCCTTGAGTTGGTCTATACCACATTTTCAAAGTTATTGCCTAGAAGCTCAAGTCAATTGATGATTAGGGGCTTAGAAATTAGATAACTAGAATCACATAAATCATAATGACTCCTCCTTAGTACTTATGGCATTTATGACATCATATTATATGCAACATTCTACAACTGGCTTTTCCATTCAACTAGAAATTGATTCATCTAGCTACATGTAAATCTATCTGTTTTTGAAACTATTGTATAATATTCTATATTACAAATATATCAAAATATATTTAGTCATTCAACTATATTCAGCTGGATTAAAAAAAACAACTATGCACTAGGTAGTTTTAGTAAGAGATGTAGGAAGTGGAAGACCAGGTACAAGTATTGAATGATTGTGTCTGCTCTTTGCCCAAAAGATTATATAGACTATAAAAAGTGCAACTTATTCATATTTATTACCTTCTCTTCATACTTATTTTGAGGAACAAATGACCAGCTAAAAAATTTTCTAGAAAAACATTTGTGCCAAATTTATTCCTAAAGTCAAACTCTTCGTGACATTTTTCTTACTGTTCTAAAAAATATGATCTTTCACTTTTTTAATGCTTCTTCTCTACCCCATTAAATCACTTGGCACCTTGTATTCTACTTATTTGCAATAGTTCATTAAGGCATACATCCTCCTTTGTGTTCCTCGGCTTTCTTTGCTTATAGGGACTCTATACACATTTTTGGCTTGAATTTTAAATTAAACTAGATTACCTAATCAATTCTGGTTATTGGGTGACTAGTGTGTTTTTGAGCTTTATTTGTATCATTATACTTCTCAGGATTTTTTTTTTTAAATCATGAGTTGGTTGGTTAATAATGATTTAAACACTTCCAGAAATAGATCTCTTTGTTATCCAAACCTCCTAATGCCCTAGCCACCTTATCCTACCATTGTCTATGTGAAGTACAGCAGTGGGATGATTGCTTAATAGTTGAATATCTTGAACTCAATTTACCAATTGTTATAAAGTAGAGAAAAGAAATTACATGAGCCATAGTTTTCATTATGAAATAATTATAGAAATGAGGTTCAACCTGTGTTACAATAAAATGTTAATAACACTCTTAAGAAGACAATTAAAGAAACATGTTTACTGTAAGGATAACTGAATTCAAATTTATTAATTTTCAGTTTGGCAAAAAAGGGATCATTTGGGTAATTTAAGTATAACATTGTAAGGTAGATATTTGATTTTCTCTAGGAAAACTTTTTCATTGCTATGAAGTTTCCACAGGATCTCCTTGTGGCAAAAATAAAACAGTTGGAGGCATATTTAGTATGTATTCATTCCTTTCTATCATTGTATAATTAACAGCAATTTAAATAACCTTCGTTTAGAAGGGTTCAAATCTACTATCTAAGATTTTTGCTGTCTGAGTGAAGATCATAGTCAAGGAATAATAACATTGCTCAGAGTTTAGAAATTCCTAGGTGGAAACCCAAGTGAAAAGTCAAAGTAGCTGCCAAGAATTAATAAGCTATAATAGGATGTGAAGAATTGCTCTTCCTTGTTTCATACGCCTGTATTTACTGACTCTACACAACTGTGGAAAATGTCAATCTCCTGTCACTTTGCATGGCAAGTCTAGCATCAGCCAAGTGCATTGAACTATGAACTCTGCCTCCATCAATTTCACTGTTGGCATCGTGGAACTGACCATTCTGGGTGGGAATGCTACTGAGCTGTTCTTCTGAAATGTCAAAGATATTGATTCGAGCTCTTGCATTTTATGACAGTAAGTTCCTTGACAGGACATCTGGGCTCTAGCTTGTCTGTTTATGCAGGGAAATGGGAACTTACTCATGTTGTGTGTTCGTTTTTAGTTTCCTAAGGCAGAATTCTAGAATCAGCAGCCATTTTGTTGGAATTGCTAATGTGATCGCCTCAAATTATACAATATGTTCTGATATACACCAGTCCCTATGACTTGGGTGAGAAATCATCAGTAAGAAGCAGCATTAGTATGGAAGCCAGAGGAAAGGGGAAAAGGCTGCAGCATGTACGGAGTATGCTTGAGGTTAGGAGAACTTAGGCTCTTCTGAGTTTTAATCTAATATGTTCCAAGCTTCTTGAATTTAGTCTCCTTTTGTTATTATAAGCAAGTGGACTACAGACACTCTTGGATAAAACTACCAGTACTGAATTCTGGTGTCTTGGTCACACTGTGTTTATTCTTGGCTATTGCTCTTGCTGCTAATTGCAGCAACTATTTGGATAATTGCAGTTATCTTCATGTGATTCCTTCAATGATTAAAAAATTATTATGTGAATGTAATTTTGAGAGAACTGTCTTTTGACAGTTTTATTATCAATTTTTGATGCACAGTTATGCAAATCTAGGACTTCATAAATGTCACTTAATGCTAATGGTTTGCAAGTTGGTGAGAAGTTTTAGCTTTTTAGATGGACTAAAAGAATATACAGAATTTTACATTTGTGGAAAATATAGTGTCTGTGAAGTACCTCCTTGGGAGGCTGACCTTTTCTGAGAGAAAAAAATAGTTAACTTTTCATTCCTCTCTGCTTATGATGGACATTAATATTCCCTCATTTCTTCCTCAAGCCTTTCTCAAGATGGAGACACCATCTGTGTCACATGCCTTGGGGCAAGAAAGCAGTGAAGGAGAGTTGCAGCTTTTTGTCATCCCAATGATATGACACACCAGTTTTATGGAATAAACTATAAGTTCAAAGAAAATAGAATTTCTAGCATGTCAATTTTGGAAGTTCTGTGAGTGTCCATCGAAGAAGGCTATGAATTGCTTCTGTCGGTATGACTGGCATAATCTCTTAAAGCTGTTGGCAGCCTGCAATTATTTTTACTGAATTTTGAACAAATTATTGACACTATGCACTAACTTTCCTGTTAATGTAAAAATAAAATAAATAAATGAATACAAATTTTCAAATAAAATCTTATACTTAAAAGTTAAATTTCAAAAAGATCTATATTTATTGTCATTCAGTGGCCATTTGATTGTAGCAGGGTGATGTACTAGGATTCAGTTGCAAACAAGTTTTAAAATCAGAGATGACTTCCTGAGGAGTTCACATACTTGGCTGGATTGGGCTAACATTGTGTTATTAATTAATCCCTCTGGATAGATTGTATTTCATTAACATTTTTATTCTATAATAGGTTTATTCTGAATTATGTTGTAAACTGTGCATTACATGATTGTTTTTCGATTTAGCTAGTTGTATCTCTATATACTGCAAAATTGTTTGTATTCTAGTAAAGTTAACCTGATTTATCATATAAGCCAGGATCTCAGATGGTAACACTTATTTATTATAATGTTTTAATGCTGAATTCTTCCTTTTGATTAAAGGCTTATTTAGTCTACTAAAATGCAGTTTGGTTTAAATTCCAATTAGCCTTTTGTTTCCTCCATACTATTTAAGTGCACAGTTACTATTACACCTTAATAATAAAGTGCAATTTTATCCTTTAATTCTTCTTTGAAACCAGCTATATTTATTAAACTAGTTTAAGGTTTCTAATTCCAGCTATGCTGCTGGGATGACTAAATTAGTCATTGTAAAATAAAATAAATGGTTCCATTTACAAAATTCTTAAACCTTACTTCTTTATAATATGTTTGGAAATGTGAATAACATTTTTAATAAAAATGGATATGAGTCACATTTTTGCAAACTTGGATGAGCTTCATGTGAATCTGGCTTTGGTCAATACCACCAATTACGAAATATGTAATAGTACCTTATATTCAATTTAACAAGGCATTTGAAGCCCTTGTGGTATAAAGTTGAATAGCATTTCCTGACTTTGAAGAACACAAGGTTAGACAAGCACATGAATGGTTAGCATGTCATGCAATATGTTCTGATGGAATAGTATGTTTGAAGTAGAGAGCAACACCGAGAATGGATCGTCTGATGTAGGACCATAAGGAAGGCTTCCCAGGAGATGTCGGTCTAAGTGAGAGTATATCAGGCAGATGAAAGGACAGTGGATGAAATTCCAGGTCAAGAGGGTTGTGTAAACAAAGGCACAGATCAATGAGAGTATTGTTAGTCAGACTCCAAAACCACAGTGAAATTCTGGAAGAACATCCTTAAATAAGGGGGCAAACATATTCAGATGTATTCATTTTATTTGTTGTCATCAGCTGTCTTGAATGTCTCAATGAAAGATGTATTTGAATTAAAACAGGTTCTCATAAATCTCTATTGATTTAAATACATAGATAGCATCCATCAATTAAAATCAGACAAGTCTCAGGAATTATGGGTAAGATGTGTGCTTACTTATGTAACAAGGCATGTATATTTTGAACTAAGGTATTTGGAGATATTTTCATGATTATATTATATGGATTCAGGGATATCTTCTTACACTACTGTTATTAGGATAAAAGAAAATGTAGAAAAGAAAATCTCTTTGAAAATGAGTACTGTCTCCACATATATAGGGATAGCAACACTTCTTTTTGTGCCAGGAAACTTTCTTTTCTGTTCAGCTCTTTCTATACCCACCTCCATGAGAAAAGATTATTCAGTGAGTCAAATTTGACAAATGGGCATCAGTGTGTCCAAACTCAGGTAGTTATGTTCTATATAGCTGAGCAGAATGGTGGATTCAGGTCAATTCTTGCTTTTTCTTGACTTTCATTCTCTTTTATTTTCACCACCTTTATGAATATAAGAGAGGAGTAATTGAGCCAGGGACCATTCTGTAAACCCAGCTGACTCTTTTGATTTCATTTTTACCATGCAGCTTGTAGATCCATATAGCTTCCCATTAGTTGAATTAAGAACTGTTCGGTTGTTGGAGGGATATTCAGAGAAGTTTATTTTTCCTCTGTGAGTATGACTTTTCACAAGAGAACACAAACCCACAAAACACAGGCATGCTTCTGGTCTTCCCAACACATAATGTGGAAGAAAAGGAAGCATTTCCTAACCAAAGATAAAAGTAGAAGATTCTACTTGTCATCATTCTAGGCAGTGTATCATGCAGGCTGATGGCAGAGAATAGGAATGCTATTGTTTTAACAGCCTGAGATTCCTTCCCAAGGAAACTGAAGGTACAACAAACTCATCCTATTATCTTAGGCAGCCCCGAAGACAGTGGTATTTGCTTGGGAATAGGAGAGTCAATTCCAAAAATGTTATCCCCTACCTAGACACAAGGTTTGGCTTTATTGGGTAGACATCAAGGGCTAAGATATTCGCTATAGTTCAGCTCTTACAATGAAATCCTGGATTGAATCATCAGGCCCTTATCTTGTTAAAGGAACCAATATAAGGGAATAAGAACATGGGCCCCGGATTTGAATCTTGAGGTTTGCCACTTATTAGTGATTTAACTCAGTTTTGTTTTGACTCTGTTGGACTCAATTTTCCCTTTTGAAAAATGGAGATAATAATGGAACTTTTCTTATAAGTTTGCTTTGAGATCAAATTATTTAATGTGTGTAAAATGCTTAGAATTAGTCTTGATACATAGGTGATTAAAAATTTATTTGTTATTATCATTACTGATTTATTAACAAAACTATACTTTGGTTCTTAGTTTTTACTCCTCATATGTGGAATTCTCTTGGGAATGGCTTGGAAAGGATGAGTGATTGACAGGACAAGATTTAGTAATTTCTGGGTCTCTGAAAATAACATCTATCTCAATTGAGTAACTTCTAGCTAAATTCCTAAAAGAACAAGTTATTTCTATTAGTTAGCAAACTGGATGCTACCTCTATCAGCTATGGATTTTAGCATAATGTCTTGTATACAGTCAGTGCACAATAGGTATACCTGGAATGAAAGAGTGAATCCTAGAACTCTCTCTGTTTACGTGGAAGTGAGTAATGATATAGAAAGTTGAGGGATTGGCCAAAGGTCACACAACTAGGTGAATATTAGAAGCTCCCTTTTCTGGTGAATTTCAGTTCATTGCTTTAAAAATTGTTTCCACTGCTTTTTTTTTTTTTTTTGAATTGTTTTGCATTACCTTAAAACTACAACTCTTCTTAAGGATTCATGCTCTAGAACTAAGAAGTCAAAAGACAGCTTTGAGATACTGAGTATTGTGTATAATCAAATTCTACATTGGATGCCAGAAATCAGAAGCAAGAAGCAGCTCTTCTGAATAAAGTGTCCATTTAAACAACAGTGCTAGTTCCTGGCATATGGTAGCTATAAGCCTGTGTGTCAATTCTTCCTGAGTTACTCTTGATTTCCGGGTGTTTGAAGAGTTGTTATGAAATTGTAGGAAAGGCTAGCTAGAGCACAGAGAACGCTTATTCTGATTACAGCACTCATTGACTGAATCCTTCAGTAGGATTTTCTCAAAAAGATATCACTGCCAATTGACCTACTTTTTAAGAAAATATTTCTAAAATATCATTAGAAAAAGGCATTAGACTTACTTATAATCAAATGTGTATCATTATAAAATATATTTTATAAATTCAAAGAAACTTTAGCGACTTAATCTGTCTTAATTTTAAAAATACATATTTTGCAGGCTCAAACAATATCCGCATATTTTTCAGAGTCACAGGATTTAAACCACCCATAGAAATACTTTGTCCCTCTTTTTAAAAATGTCACAATAAAACCATTTAAAATGAAAATCTAGAATATGAACTGTTTTGTTTTTGTTTTTGTTTTTGTTTTGCCATCAAAGAATGAAAATTTCAGCAAGGTTTCAGAAATCTTCCCATTGTAACTCTTGAAACATCACTGTGTTAAATTATATTTTAATAGGATTTAATTTTGAAATAGAATCCCTGTTGTGTACAATACTATAATGTAAACTCCTGGAGAGTAATGGCATTGTTTATTCACTCAACCAATACTTTGTGAGTACCTAATATTGCCAGATTAGTATATGGAGACAGAAAAAAAAAATGGATAAATCTCAAATTCTGCCCTCTGTCAGTATGGTGAGATAGGCATGGGAATAAATCAATAAATCTAAGGCAGTGTGATTAGCATAATAGTAGAGCTAAGTGCAAAGTTCTGTGGAAGCAAAGTTTCTGAAGAGAAAATATTTCTTAGACCACAGAGTGTGGAATGCAGCACTGTGTAGAAATGTCTGCTAAATTGGATATACTGTGTTTTCTGTGGTGATTATCTTAAGTACTTTGAAGCTAATACTGTATCTTTAAATATTTACATTCAAATAATTCTGGTACCTGCACAAGGCAGATGTGATACCATCCTTTAAAGTTACTCAGACAGAGACTTTAGAAGAATGAAACAGAGTTTGGAGAGAACTGGATTGCATTCTGAGGTTCCTCTCGTGGAGTTCACTTAGCACAAAAGGCAGAGTGTGAAGTTAAAGGCTTGGCATTTGTATTCTGGATCCCTGGGATCAAATTTCAGCTCTGCTAGTTACTGACTTTGTGCTCATAGACAAATTTATCAATACATTCTTGTTTCCTTTTCTTCATTGAACAAATGTGGATGAAAATAACTCCTACCTTTTTATAAGGTTGTTATAAAAAAAATAAATGAGTTCATTCTTATAAAATAGAGGAGTTTCTGACAAATAAGGGCTCAAAAGTGATGATGATGATTATCAAAACAAGTATTAAGATTTTGACACAACATTCTTCCTGGCTATTTTATATTAAAAACTGAACAGAACAACTAAATGCCATATAATCTGTCTATATGTCTTTACCTTCTAGACCAATTGTGAAGGGCTGGTTGGAGTTGGGTCACTTGCAGGAGTGGGGCTCACTGAAATGCCTCGTATGTGGGAAAGGGCTGGTTTGTATTATTGCTAAACCTTTTCATGATGATAAACCATTGGATATAGATTCCAGAAGTAGCAGGCAAGAGCTGAACTTAAACACATGGGTCATTGGACATATTTCTGACAGCCCTCTAGATTGGAGCGGACTGTGAAAGGGTCTGTCTTATCCTTTGAATTTGGATTAGGATCTTAATCAAAAATACAGTTTATATGGGGTAGACTTGTTATGATCCAGATGAAAAAAGGGGATACGAGAATTATAAACTAGATTTTTATGTCTTATGGAATAGATATTAGTAATCTACATGTAGTGAATTTCATCTGGATATACCTGTGAGAAAAAAATAAGGGTACTAACATTGGAGAGACTCATATGATGTGGCCTCGTACAAGAAAATTGTTATGTGTGTTCATATTCTATAGAGATTGAATCTATCAGTTACTAATAACAACATATTTTCCTTTATTTCTCTGACATTAAGTTTCCTTGTCTGTAAAATGGGTGCAATATTTCCTGCTTACAAGGTTATTATGAAGAATAAATGTACCAAAGTATGCAATACAGGATATGATTAATTGCAGTTAAATATCAGATCTTTTCCTCAGTCTGAGAATTCTAAGTAATTTGCTACTGGCAACTGGGAAGAAAGCTGCTCTAGGAGAGTATGATTGGATTATGACTGGAAGGGCTCCCTCCTTATGACTTTAAACCATGCTTTCTGTAGTGTCGTATCTGACAGGCGAGTCTCTCACCTTCTGCCAAATAAACAATAAAATTCTCCCTTTCTTGACTCGTGCTTCATTCTAGAACCTATTGGGAAAGAGTGTGCAGTCCCAGCAGCATTCTCTCATAGCGAATCTCCCAGTACAGCATAAATTATCTCTTTTTATACGTAGTTTTTAAAAATTGCAAATATTAAATCATTGATTTGATTTTCAATGGGGAGGGAGATAAAAAGAAAATGGAAACAAATAGTGCACACCGAGAAGGGGAGAAGAACTTGATCACCTCTGAGTTGCAGACTCTGCTGATGTAGGCAGATGGTGGCTGCGGATGTGCTGTGTGTTTTGCAGACTCTGGAGTGCTGCCAGCCATTATCATCTTAATATTTAATAGGCATTTGTACTGAAACATCACATTAGTATGAAAAATGTTAATTGCTTGTAACATTTAAAAAACTTTTAAGTTTAGCAGGCTGTTAGTTATACAACACTGTTGTTTGTCTAGTTGAAATTTTACTCTTCAGCTCTTAAATTTTTCTGAAATAATTTTTCTGTGAAAAGTTAGTAATAAATACTTTGTTTTTGCATCGTCTCACTCTGCAGAAGTGAAGTTCCTGATCAGAAACTTACCGAGACCTGGGAAGGATTCCAGGCTCTTCTGTAAGCCACTCAGCTCTTCTAGAAATACTGCTCCTTTCAGTCGGTCTGAGCTATGGGGAAACTGTTTCTTTTATGTACCATCAACTTCTTGAAATTCTGCTCAGTTATTTATCTCTTGTGGCACATTTCAAATCCTGAAGGTTCATCACCTGTCTGGGTCTAGCACAATCATTGAAAATTTTTTTCATGTTTTTGCTAAAATTTCATTTAAAAATCCATTTTAGTTTGGAGAGATGATGCAAAATATCTTCACAAAAGTACTAAATAAAACAATTTCTAGTAACTCCTGAGGATTACAGCAGAAGTGAAACCTGACCATTTATAATATAGTCCATGTTCTATAATTCCGTGTTCTTTGAATGCAACAAACTGTCCTCCATGCTTTGAAAGTGTTTCTTTTTTTCACTTCAGTGAAGGCTCATTCTTTTGTTGTCTGTTCAAAAGTTACTTCCTCTGAGAAACTTTTTCCTACATGATCATAGGCTCAATTTCTCATGATTTACACCAGCCTAAAAGTTTCCTCAAGTCTAGTGCACTTATCCATGGTACTGTAATTATATACATATTTATAGCTCTTACTATGAAAAGAGATCATCTCTCTTATTGTTGTCTGAATCTTTATTATCTAACACAGTGCTGGACACATAGAAAGTGTTCAGAAATGTTTTTAGGATGAATGATTTCTATAAATTATCAAAAGATTCTATAAAATTTAAAACTGCAACAAATGTCTTCTTTTAAATAGGCTCCTTTCTGCTTCTACCAAATCAGCATCATGTCTGTCCTTTGTTAATTTTTAAATGAGCATTTGAGGAAGGAATAAAAAAAGGAAATAACCTATAATCTTCAATCAAATTAGATAAGAAATAATTAAGGAACAATATTAACTTTCTAAAGTGAATTTGTTTTAAGTGAAAGGTATTTAAGCAAAAAAGAAAATGCCTGCTTACGAAAGACATGGTGGTCCAGTTTCTGAAAACTTCTACAGATACAATAAATATAATTCTTTGTAATTTCACCACTAAAGTAATATAGTCACTTGTTTGTTTTTGTGTTTTAAATTCAACTTTTCATTTTTTTAAAATCTCATTTTGTCTGCTTAAATTTTATAGCACACAGCCCAATCTTTAAGAGAATGGGAGCATAACTTTCTTTTTCTTCCTCCTTACTTTGCAGAAACTTGAGGCCATTTTTCAGCAAAACAGTTCATCAGATTGCTATAGGCCACAGAACAAGTAAGTTGTAATGAAGAGAAAAAGAGTTCATGTCTCTTACTTCCCTGGGACTCCATGCTGCTCTATGAAGATTAAAATGTTCTAAACTTAGAACACATATTTCATAATGATCTGTAAGAGTCCAGAGTTCCTAAGTAGTATAACTCATAAAGAAATAAAGATCTATGTAAATAATAGAACCTTAATACAACATATATGGAATGAAGAGTTTTAAAAATGCATCCCCCCCTCCCCCGTCATTAATTCTATTTCTGAGAATCTCTCTTAAAAAGTGCAAAGATTTATGCTGGAGAACTCCACATCATTATTTATGATAGTAAACAATTGAAAACCATTAAATGTTCAACAATATAGACTGGGTAGATAAATTATAATATATGATGAAATATAAAACAAAAATTCAAGTGTTCGAAGATTTTTATAAAGACATTGGCAAATGACTGCAACATAATATCACATGAAGAAAGACAAGAACAAATTGATATATGAAGTATGATTTAAATTTTTTTGAAAAAAGTATACATACACATGCACATACATAAATATTAGAATAAAAAGTGAAAAATAAATTAAGAACTGTATTTTTTCATTTTCAATATCCTATAATAAACATATATTGCTGCAAAATTTAAAAAAAAAAAAGAAAAATTGAAGGGTACACGTTATAGGTTAAGAGAGATCTGTTGACATTTTAATGTAGAAAGTTACTTTTCAGAGCAGATAAAGTACATGATAGAGCATTGTTATAAATGATATCTTGCTGACTTCAGCTTCATATCTTGGTGACTTCAGCTTGCTGCATGGTGTCCTGGCAAATGCAACTGCATCTTGTTTGATAATCATAGACTGTGCATCAGAGTAACCTGGGTGGAGAGAAACTTCTGAAGAACATTACTGGCTGGGACTCATCTCAGTTCTATTATATACGTACATCTAGAAATGTGAATGTAGAATCCAGTGTATATATTTTTGTATAGCATTCTCCAGGGAATTATGATACATATCACTGGTTATACTTTGGTGTTTGGTTAGACCAAATCTTGAATCAAGTTTAAAAATAAAAAGTGAGGATAGATAAATAGGAAACATTTAACTTCTGGTGAAAAGGATAAGTAGGGTGTTCAGAGTTCTTTGAAGAAGGAGATAATCATTGAAACTTCTTTACTGGTAGTAAATTCACCTGTTACAATAGAGAATAGTAGTTGGTGACATTACTTCTTTAAACTCCTGAACTGAGGTAGGCAGAAGGAAAATGAATAAGTTGTTTTTTTAATTGGGATTATGACCTGAGAAAGATATTCAAATCATTATAAGAATATGCATATCTAAATGGCAGTCTAATTTAATCAAATTTCTATCCTTTACCAGTATAATATGCACAGCTCAGGAAGCTTTAATTTTTATCACCTCTCTCATTTTCCGTAGTACTATTTCCTCTATTTTATTTTTATCTAGTTCTTCTATCACATGATTTTTTTGTTTTTTTTAGAGTCAATGTTTGTTCAAACTGGCCCTAAAACTTGGCGGTTTATTTGCTCACCAGGGTTACTTTCAAAGCATTCTTTCCTTTTTCAAATTATTTTAATGAAAATTTAGTAGTTTACTGTAAGGATTTGCATGGTAAATTTTTTCAGGCTTTGAATGTTTTAAAATGTCTGAATTTTACTCCCACTTTGGAATATACAAAACAAAATATAGACAGATATCAGCACGATAGCAGAACAGGAGGTCCATGCCCTCATTCTCCTATAGAAACACTGACTTAACAATGATATGTAAACAAAAATATCTTTATGAGATTTCCAGAATCCAATTAAGAAGTTGCAGCTGCATGAAATGGGTAAGAGCCATTTTCCTTTACCCATGTCAGCCCCTCCCCCCAAGCCAGCACTGCTCTACGCCAGGAGAGATTGCTTTGGCTCACCACTTCTATTTTAGGTGGAAATAGAAGAGTGGGGCATATGTAACAATGTTCAGCTTTTCCAAAAGTGGCCCCAAGAACTGGTATCTATCTCACCTCACTTAGAGAGGTTACAGAACCAGCATAGTTGGAATGCCTAGGGTTCAGTGATGTTTCGGTTTAGTTGGGAGAAAGCACACATATTGAGGCTTCTCTCTCAGGAGAGAGAAGAAGAGTGCAGCATGTTCCTGTTATTCTGGATGTTCAGAGTGCTGCCCAAGGGACTGACTCTGGGTGCTAATAGGGAGCTGGCATACTTTCATACTTGGTGGCTTCAGCTTGCTGCTGAAAAGCCAGAGAACTTGCAGTGCCACAGACAGATACCAGACAGAGCAAGAGATTACGAGCTCCTGATGAAATGAGTAAGCTTCTCTAATTGAGGAATTTCATGCACAGGCCCTGAGAAATTGCTTCCTCAAAAAGTTATAAAGGTCCTCAGAATCTTAGCTGGTGAGGTTCTCTCATCACACAAAGCCAGTCTATAAAGACAGGGAGACAGCTATTTTTCAAATGTGTGGATATTAACAGTAAGCTGTGAAACACATTAAGAACAAAGGAAACATGGCCCAATCAATGGAACAAAATATATCTCCAGAAATCATTCCTAATGAAATGGAAGTAAATGAATTACCCAACAAAGGATTCAAAAGAATCATCCTCAAGATGTTCTATAAGCTCAAGAAAACAGTATATGAATGAAATTAGAATATTAACAAAGAGATAGAAATTGTAAAAAAAGGAACCAAACACAAATTTTGGAGCTGAGTAATACATAACTGAGATGAAAAATTCACTAGAGAGGTTCAACAGAAGACTCATCAAGCAGAAAAAAAGGATCAGCAAACTCAAAGATAGGCCATTTTAAATTATGCTGTCAGAGGAAGAAAAAGAAAAAAGAGCAAAAATAAGTGAGAAAACCCCAAGAGACATATAGGACACCACCAAATGGACCAATATAGTTATTCAGGGAGACCCAGAAAAAGAGAGAGAGAAAGGGGGAAGAAAGCTTATTTAAAGAAGGAATAGAACTTCTCAAATCTAGGGAAGAAAATTGACATATAGATACAAGTAGCTGAACAGAACCTAATGCATATGAACTCAAAGAAATTCCTAGTGAGACACCTTATAATCCTGTGTCAAAAGTCAAAGACAAAGACTTTTGAAAGCAGCAAGAGAAAAGCTAGTTGTCGCATACAAGAGAACCCCTACAAGATTATTAGTGAATTTTTTAGCAGAAGCTTTGCATGCCAGACAGCAGTGGGATAACATATTCAAAGTGATGAAAGCAAAATAAAATGACCAACCAAGCATACTATATCCAGCAAAAGTATCTTTCAAAAAATGAAAGAGAAATAGACTTTCCTAGATAAACAGAAGCTGAAAGTTCATCAGCACTAGACCTGACTTATAAAAGTGCTAAAGGAGGTCCTTTAAGTTGAAATGAAGAACGCTAAATGGCAACACAAAAGCATATGCAAATATAAGGCTTGCCGGCAAAGGTCAATATATAGACAAATACAGAATAATGGAATACTGTAATGATGATGTATAAATCACTTTTAATTCTAGTATAGAAGTTAGAAGACAAAAATATATAAACTAACTATAGCTACAAAATGTCATGGATACATAAAAAAGATATAATTTATGACATGAATGACCTAAAGTGTGAGAAAGAGAAGTCAAAGTGTAGAGTTTTTGGATGTAGTTGAAGTTATGTTGTTATTAGCTTAAAATAGATTGTTATAAGATGCTTTATGTAAGCCCTATGGCAACTGCAAAAAAAAAAAACCTATGGAAGATATACAAAGAAAATGAGAGAGAAAAACATTACTACAAAAAAAAATCAATAAACACAAAAGAAAACAGCAAGAGAAGAGGGACCAAAAATGCTATCATATAGACAGAAAACAATTTACAAAGGGTCAATAAGTCTTTATTCATTAATAATTACTTTGAGCATGAGTGGATTAAACTCCCCAATCAAAAGACGTGGAATAGCTGACTTGCTGAAAAAAAACGAGATTCCACTACATTCTAACTACAGGAGACTTACTGTAGATTTATGAACATACATAAAATCTATAGAAATATAGATATCTTGCTTCTATAAGAGATGATTCAAATTCAATCAGTGTTGGGATAAATCCAAGGAAATATGTTTCTCGAACTACTCAAGATGATTGTGATGTACTTCAAAATTTGAGAAGAATGGTAAATTAGATAAGTATTGTTCTGAAACCCCACAATATTTAACTACTTTTTATTCCCAGTGCCTGGCACAGAGCTAGTGAGTACTCAATATTGCTTATTGAATGGATGAGTGCATTCATAATGATGACTTGGTTTTCCATATAAATCAGATGCAAGATGATTTAGCCATTTTAGAGATTATTTCAATAAATGAAACTATACCTGTATTAGAAGACTGAGTTAATTTACTGTTTTTTACAAGATTAACATTAGCCTCCTTATTGCTTAATATATTGGACACCTTTCCTTATATATCTTATTTGACCTCACTAAAAATTTGACACTGTCTATTCTCTTCCTGAAATAAAAATTTCCCTTGCCTTTGTTGACACCATAATTTTCTGTTTTTTGTTTGTTTGTTTGTTTGTTTGTTTTTCCCTCCCTACCTATTGGCCTCTTAATTAGAATTTATAGTTTTTCTGGTTTCCTTTTTCAAACCTGGAGCTTCTTATCTGCTTTTTGAAACTCACCATAGTTTCCTCGGTTATCTCAAAATGGGTACTAAAAAATTCTTATAGAGATAGAATTCACTATAATTTGTGGGTGTATGTGCACACGCATGCATGCACACACAAACACATATTCCCTATCAAGGGTAAACATTTATTAAGTTTTATTTACTGTGCTAGGTACTGGGAATTTAAAGACCCTCAAGATACCACTTCTTCCCTCAAGGAGCTCATAAATCAAATAAGCAATGATATTGTAATTCTGAAAGAATTCTGAGAACACTGCCCTAAGATCGAAATGACAGATTTGTTTCTCTCTGAAGACTTTAAACACTCTTCACTTTCTTTTTATTTTCTTGAAAATTTTTTTAAAAACTTTATTCTCTCCAAGTATATGTATGTAGGAATATGTGATAGAAAGAAAGGAGGAAGGACAGTGAGGAGGAAAGGAAAGAGGGAAGGAAGGAGGGTCTGTAGGCATGCGGCTCTCTGCTTCTTTACTATGAATAAGCATAAACAGAATTGAAATATAGTATTTTCACTTTTTAATGTGTTCTTAGAACTTTATCCATATATTTTCATAACATTGCACTTTACTGATTGAGAAACTGGATCAGGGTGTGTCCATATGCCTACTAGGTAGCTCCATCCTTCAGCTTCAGAGCACATTTCAGCTGCATTATGAATTTGATTCTAGCAACAGTCCTGAGTCTGTTGCTCATAAAACAGAGGAGCAGTAGAATGAACCACGTTCGAGAGAAAAGAAACCAACTCTGTTGAGTTTGAATCTCTGCTTATCATTTGCTAGTTGTATGACTTCTACTTAACCACCATGAGCATATTAATCTGTTAAATATGAATAATAGTTCCCACTGGTAGAGTTTTGTGCCTGGCCTTTTACTTTCTAAATGTTGGTTTGTTTTCTTCTTCCTCTGAATTTACTTTTGTCCCTTAAGATCAGTTCTTCTAAAGACAGATTTTTTTTTTCATGACAAGGATAGAATTTCAGGTCTATAATTATTTATCTGCAGATTGGCTTGGCCCTGCACTTGGGAAGGTAAACATAAATTGCATCTGGCTATAGCCTGGTAGCGCTGTACCCCTTTCTCTAACAGGAAACAAAGTCACAGGGAACATCTTATCCTGTGTGAAACTTGTTATTTAATAGCACATTAAAACTCCCTAGATAGAATAATCTCCTGAAAATAGAAAAAAACAAAAAAACAAAAAACAAAAAAAGAAAGAAAAGGACCCGAAAGCTATTACATGGCATGTGTGTAGCTGCACAAATTCTAAGCTGGTGAGAGTTCAAATGTAACAATTAATGTCACACTTCACTTCATTCAGATTAGTCTAAAGCTTATCTGCCTCAGGCAATAATAATTGGGACTCAATAAAAGATGTTGGAACAGATGGAGGTACTACAGTTTCCAATTAAACTCTTCTTTGTTAAACTTTGTATTCTTTCATGATTTATTGAGCTGACTTCAGCTCTCTATTACCTGTAAAACTTGTTTTTGTTTAGCACAACTGCTGTAACTTTGGTTACTTTTTAGGGCAGAGAAGTGCTTTGTTTAAACAGAGAATCTCGTTTTACCTTGATGAGATAGTTGTAGAATGGATGGCATTTCCTTTTGTAGTTGGAACAAAAAGGTGAAGAAAGGCAACTCATGTTTATTAGCATTGGGACTGCCTACTGGCATTTTTGAAAAAATCTGCTCTGGGTTAGCACTTCGTATGTATTGCTGCATTTAATCCTCATAACCATACTCTGAGGAATTGGGTGTTTCTTATATGCTCACCATATTGTTGATGAGAAAACTGAAACTGGACAGGAATTTGAATCAGTGAGCAGATACTAAAAACCTGGACTTTTCTTGCTGCTCATAAAACCGTATCACCAAGGGAAAGATAGAAAAAAATTTTAAAATGAGAATATTGAGAATGTTGAGAGTGTTAATGAATAAAACCATCTTGTTCTATTAAGATAAAAATGTGGAATATATATATATTTAATATTATATATATATATATATATATATAACCAAAAGAATCAATCTTTTAAAAATTCTCAGAGCATGTGAATAATGTCACTATGTGAAACATGTAACAAACACACATGTAGATATCACACAGCCAAATTCTTTGTTAGGCATTGATAATATGGTGGTGGAAGAGACAGGCTCCATCTCCGCTTTCATAGAAAAATGAATACAGATAAATGTACCTTTAGTTAGTTCTTACCCATTCTTTTGTTTACTAAGAGAATGAGAGCTTTGTCTGCTTGACTAGTCTGAGGTGATTAACAAGGTAGAAAGGATACACTGTTGTGGGATGTCCAAAAGAGCTCTAAGAAGAAAATGGGGAACAGGAAGTTGCTATCTCACCTAATAAGTTCTAGCTCCCAAAAAGAAATATAGAAATGGAATGAGGGATGGGCCAGGTGATTTCAGTATCTCATTAAGAAGAAGGGTGGAAGTTAGGCTGTGTGTATATGTATATCTAAAAGTGTTTAGGTTTCCACGGAAAGTGGAACTCTTTCCACGTAACTGTATTTGCTCCCAAGACATTACTATTCTTCTTGGACTTTTAATGAGGCTGTCTAGCTACCAGGAGGCAATACTTGCTATCGACATATTTCTGTTTACCTTGTGACCAGGGGACACTTGTCTTAAAACAATATATTTGATATGACACTCTATATACAAAGATTCGACAATTGTGTGTTGCAACAGGAATTCTCCACATACCATAATTTGAATTAAGCCAGAAACAACTTTATTGTCAATAGTTTAAATATAACATTGATGTCTTTTCTTTTGTTTCTGGAATTCAAAAATAGCTAATCACATTTTCAAGACACTTAGTGCAAGATGTAAACTCAGAAGTAAACATGATGTGAGAAGAGAGTTCATAATAAAGTTTAGTATGCAAATTAATAGACAGTCTAACAAAAACATATCAAAAGCAAGCAGGAAAAGAATAGTAAAGGAAGAATAAAATCATGCATTAGTCAGCACGGTTGGGCAAAATACAAATTCAAAACATTATGAGACTGTGGAGTTCATCAAATGAATAGGAATGTTGGCAAGGCTCACATATCACAAAAAAGATCAAAGGGCAAGAAAAAAGGAGCTATATTGAAAACTTTAATTAGAAATGTAACTAGGACAAACCCTCATTACCATGTAAGTCATAACACAGATTTGAATATGACACAGTCACATGACTCCCCAAAGCTTCACAGTAAAATTGTAAAATGCTTAGCCCATAAGGTAGCAGTTCTATTTCCTATATTAGCATTTGAAATTCGACTTGGAAAGAGAAAGATAAGAACAGACTAAATAATTCTTTATAATCTATATGGTGAAGCAAAACATTGTAGAAGAAATGTCAGAAGACAATTGATATTGAGTTAATGGCAGTGTAAAATTTAGGAAACTGAATTCTAATTTCACTTTTTTGCATACTGGACATATCATAAACCATGTGTGTGATTTCTCATCTATACGTGGGATTGTACATGATTTATTCATTTAAAAAAGTATTAGCAGGACAAATTAGCATGTTTTCAGAAGACAGCTTTGAAAAATTGAAACTACAGAATACATTTTCTGCATATAAAATAGTCAAAGAGAATGGATCGCAGAAGAGTATTATGATGTCATGTGTAGGAGGAAATTACTTCAGTCTTGACTCTAGAAAGTTGAGGTAAGATGACCTCTTATGCAGAGACCTGCAATCTTGATGTTTTAGGTTTTAAAAAAGTACTACGTATTCATTTAGTGACTTGAATTCTAATCTAGGGTTAGGGAATGTAAATGCATTTATTATGCTATCTTGGCTAGCTTACATAATAGTTTCTAGAATGCCCCTCCCCCCATCTAGTTTCAAAAGTCTATGGAGTGAAGACTAGGAATCAAATACTGTTTATTGAAAAAGTGAAAATGTGCAGTTCTCTATTATTGCTGTTAAAAGAATCCATGAATTGTGAAAGGATTTCTCTCTGCAGTACAACTTTTCATTTGAAAATGTCTTACAGATTTATTTCTTTGAGTCATCAGGAAGCACACAACTTAAAGTATAAATGATTAAAAATGTTTTAGGTATATGAGAATTCAATATTATAAAAAATTCAGTATAATGGGAGATACTGTAATGGTGAGTGTGTAATAGAATTTATATTTTTTAAATGTGTGTGTGTGTGTGAGACATATCCATTCTTAACTTCCTATTCAGTTTTAGGAATATATCTACCTTAGGGAGGGATTGAGAATGCTAAAGGAGAGAAATCAAAGAGAAAAGGAAATTAATATTCAGTTTCCGATACGACAAATAGGCAAGAGAGAGAGAGCAAGAAGTCCTGGTAGTCGGTAGAGAGAAGAAGCCAGAAGAAAGGACAGAGAGGAGGGCGAGTGGACCAGGAATAAGGGGTCTTATTATCTGCCTAAATTTAAAAACAAGTAGTTGACTTTAGATATATTCACCGGGGTATTAGGGGCTTGAATTCATCCAGGCTGGTCATGGTTTCCTGAAAAGACGGAATGGAAATCTCCAAGCCTCTAGCTTTCAGATACTTCCAACATACGATGTACTGGTTATGCACATCCCTGCTGTAAGACAGGAGGTGGATGGTCTGCTGGGCATTTTGAGATATCAGAATTTCCTGAATATTCTAAAAGTTATGAAGAGATGTTGAAATTGCTGGTGGGTAGCAGAGACCTGGGGTCAAGACAAAATGGCCACCACAAGTAAGGACTTTGAGACTGGGTAAAAATGGTGGCACTGTGGGTTCTAGCTGTGATACTAGCATGTAAGCCCCAAAGCCTATTGCAGCCAGTTCATTGGCAGTTATCGATCTGGGGAGCAGACCACTTCATATGTTTTGCACAGGAGACCATGGAGATACAGGCAATCTGAGGAACAAATCTCCACCATCTTTCATGTCTGTCACCCACTCTGTGAGGACAAGGTCAACCCACCTCACACAACTATATGAACTTGAGAAGAGTTGGGAGTAAAATCTGAAAAACAACATTTAAGTAACAGACTAAATAATGTGAAAGGGGCCCATTTCAAACAGCCTTAATAGGGAGTTTAGCTTTGGAAAGACTGAATAATGATTGTTGAAAAAAAGAAGAGACAGAAATATTTAAAGTGGTCTTTTGAAAAAAATCTTCCTACCTGGCCTGGTTAGACGTGTGAAAAAGATAAATGCAGCTTTAAAGAAGTAAGAAGCTACTTTCTTTGTGCAGCTGGATCATATTGTGGTCAATGTACAAATCCTGTTCTTAGTATGAACTTACAGAGTTTGGAAAAATGATAGAGCTTGAGAATTAAATGTTGGCATTTCTCTCTTAGGGGAAAATGATAATTTCAACTGACACAAATTTCCTGGAAATTGGATTATTTCAAATTACGAAAAGTTAATAAGACTTTACTGTTGCCTCAGTGAAATTATCTCTAGGCAACCCAACTTTGATGTAGTAGAATCGCCTTGAAAGAGGGAGCCCTGGTTTGAAGAATTCATTAGTATTATTTACCTGTGTCACTTTTAATAAGTCAATTAATTTCTTTGAGCCTCAGTTTCTTCACCCATAAAATGGGTAACACTAACCTCAGGGAGTTGTGATGAATCTCATATGAAGTTGTGCCCATGTCTTGTGGTGTAGACTGGAGCCAAATCCTGCCTGCTGCCTGTTTTGTATATGCCGTTTTACTGGGGAATGGCCTAGATTACCTGTTTACTCAAGTAAGCCTTTTCCCATGGCTGCTTCACACTGCAAAGGCAGAGCTGAATAGCTGCTGCCTGACAGACTACGCTCTGTGAGCAGCTGCTATTGTTTTGCTCAGGTTAACCCCATTTGCCTGAGTCCACATGCAGATAGTTGCATGGTTGCACTTTGGTAAACAATTATTTTTTAACAAAAACTAGTTCCATTCTGGGCAAAAAAACTTTTTTTTTTTTATTCAAAAGTGTATTTCTCATTGTAATTTAACCAATTGGCATCAGGTTTATAAAGCAGCCTATTCAGAATTTGGTTTACTTTTTCTCCCTTTATGAAGGCCTGATCTCCCCTACTGAGTTGATACAATTACATTTCCAAATCTACAGTCCAAGGACCACCTCCTCTTCCTCTGAAGCGGTAGTGCCTTTGGCCACCATTGTCACTGAGATCAAGGAGCTGCTGCTTCGTTCAATTTGACCACACTTCCTACGAGAGAGCCACAAATCGTTAGTTTCTTCTGTGAACAAGAGATCAAAGGATAAACTACATTCAAGAAATACACGGCCTATCTGCTTTGATACATTTTTTTCCTGTTCTTCAGTGTCTATCTTCACGTGGACTGTCACTTGCTGCAGGGCAGAATCCCATGAGAACAACAGATGGCTACTTTGTGAAGGAGACCCTTGGGTGGATTTGGCAACTATCTGGGATTATGAATAAATAATAATTTTAAATGCTAGTTTATTATTACATGAATCCTGATTTAAAAAATCACTAATAGAACATCCAGCAATGGAAATGTAACATACATGGGCTAATTATGTCATCTTTAGGTAAAAATTTAGTTGTTAACAGCCAATCACCTGTTATGTGTTAAAAAAAAAAAAAAGGCTTTAGATTCCCTTCTGGAAATAGAACATTTTTGAAATGGAGAAGCTATAATTTTGCCAAATGCTAAGGAACCCCAACAGGTAATTATGTCAGCCTGAAAGACTATGATATGAAAATAAGATTTTTTTTAAATGTGGATTTTCAGTTACAATCAGTAGGCAATTTTGGTTTTGGAGGTGAATGTTGTGCTTGGGCAAAGTTTAAATCTTTTCCTCCCTACCAAACTGTTCGTCTCATTTGCCTGAAAAACTTCCAATTCTCTTTCTCTATTTTCTCTCTTTTCCTTCTTTTTTCCCCTCTCTGGACTCCTCTCTGCTTCTCGTACCACTCACAGCCACAAGTGCTCCTAACATAGAATAATATAGAAATCTGTGTTCTTTCAACAGTGGAGGGAAAGCAAAGAATTGTCTTAGTGAGTCACATTTGCTTCTTTACTCATTAAAAAAGTATTGAACAGGCCCCAAAAATCTAGTTCAAGGAATTTTTTCTATAGTTATACTCCCACCAGGGTGCAAAGTTCTATTATGAAAATGTTCATTGTGACATGAGGATGGAAAGTAAAAGAGAAGCTGAGCCCAGCAGAGAGCTGAAACAATATAAGCGATAGGGACAAGAGTGACAAGGAACTGAGAGCCATGTCAAGAAAGCCAGTGTCAGGAACGTGGTCTGAGAGAGGAACCAATGATGAGAGGCATCCTCATCCTTCTTGGTCCCTGTTTGCCAGGCGGCCATTCCAGAGGGCTGTCCAGCAGTGGTGTCATGCAGCTGAGCAGGATGGGCTGCATCATGGGAGCCTCTCCACCATGTGGATTCTAAAATTCTGTCACATCAAATTAGCCAGTGTCTTGCCTAACTGAATTGATTGAATCCAGAGATGAGAACCTTTGGCATTTCAAAATGGCATGGTTAGTGGGGAGAAATTCAATTCTTAAAAACCATAGAATAAAAATGGAGCTATTTATTTCCTGCTCATTTTATCAATAAAAAGTGAATAAAGTTTTCTTAGATCTTGTCAAGTTTTATACCAGTTGCAGGCTTAGTGAACACACTACTTCCAGGAGTCGACTGGTCGCCCATATTCTAAGCTAGCATGGTGTAAAATATCTGGCAATGGGAAATGTTCTTTAAGAAACCGAAGGGAATATAATCGATTTCATATAAAGAAAACACGGTAGTGCGTAGATAAGCCAAGACACTCCTTTCTGCAGCTTCAGTTAAATGTAATGTAAAAACTATAGGTTTATCAAGGTTTATTACTGTCCAGCTCATTTCAGGAAATCAATTATAATGTGATATAAAATTTTATTTATTATGCCTGTCAGTATTATCTCACAGTTGCCAGTGAGGTCAAGATTAAAAGTATGAAATAGTTTTTCAACCACTCAATAACTCTAACAGAGTTTTGTTATGGGTGACTCACTCCTCTAGGCAGTATACTGTGAACCTTGTAAAGAAGATATTATTTCATGTTTCTTAGGGCCTGAATTGTTTCTCCCTCATTCATATGATGAACTACTAACCCCTAGAACCTCAGATGTGACTGTATTTGGAGATAGCACTTTAACAAGGCACTTAATTGAAAATGAGACCATTAGGTGAACCCTAGTCCAATCTAAGATCCTTATAAGAGGAAATTTAGACAAACAGAGACATCAGTGACGTGTGTGCACAGAGAACAGACCTCGTAACACAACAAGAAGGCAGCTGTCTGCAAACCAAGGCGAGAGAGAGGCCTTAGGAGAAGCCAAACCTACCAATATCTTGATCTTGGACTTCTAGCCTACACAACTGTGAGAAAATATGGTTGACCCTTGAACAACATGAGTTTGAACTGTGCAGGTCCATTATAGGCAGATTTTTTTTTTTTATAAACACCTATACTGTTTTTATCCACAGGAGAGAGTCCATAGATATGGATGACCGATTGTAGGCATTGATCTATGCCATTTTAATAGAGGACTTGAGCATCCCTGGATTTTAGTATATGCGGGGTATATCCAGAACCAATCCACTGCAGATATTGAGGAATAACAAGTTTTGTGGGAGTCAAAAGTTATACATGGATTTTTAACAGTGCTGGGGCTCAGGACCCCCAAACCCCTCATTGTTCAAGGGTCAACTGTACATTTCTGTTGTTTAAGCCACCCAGTCTCTGGTATTTTGTTATGGTGGCCTGAGCAAACTAATCATGTGTACCAAACAGACTTTAAAAAGCATAAACTATACAAATGTTATGTTTACTCAGTATCATAGCTGTAGAGAATCCCATATTATTTTGCTAGTGAGGCATTAGAAATGAGCCCAAGGTATCCTAGAATAATACTGGGTACATCTGAGGGTACTTTTCATTGACATTTGATTAATGTCCCATAAATGAAAAATGCCAGAAAGAAGGAGAGCATCAGATTGCCAAAGGTATTTATTGTAATAACCTTAGTAGGACAGGTCATGTAACGTGAGACTTCAATTATTCAGCCTGCAGGAAGAGAGACATAAGTTAGGAACAGGCAGTGCCAGGACTAGAAAAACTTACTCAGTGCTGGAGGGTTTGCCTATAAGGATGGTGGCAGAAATCCAATTCAGGATCTGAGTTGATGTAGCAAATTTATTCTCCATTTGGGCTTGAATCGATATCCCAAGAATAATATCAGGTGATTAGGGCACAGTGGTCTAAGTTTCTCTACTATAGTATTACTCTGAGACAAGTGGATGGGAATCGTGTGATTTTCCAGTGTGGAAGACCATCTGAATTGAAGCAAGACTCTAGCCAGCTGTTGGCAAAGGGACAAAGGGTCTGCCGCCTAAGGGAATAGGGATTGTGTTAGACCCCTGTTGTGACTGTTAAAGCCGAGGAGCCAGATTCAATTCTAGACAGAAAATTGGTGTGTAAATCGTGACTTGAGATAATTCCTATTCCCATGGGAGGAACTCAAGTGGTTGGGGCTGAGAAAGCAATAGCTCGGCATACATAAGGCAATGTGGAACTCACACCTGTTACAGGGCTGAGAGTATTCCAGATCCTAATTCAAAATTATACAGTCAAGTGTGTAATTTGGTTCCGGCATGGAGAGGGCAGTGTGAAAAGCAATAGAGACGATAAGAAATGACATCCACAGTGAAATCATAAGAAATGTTTAGAATAGTGCTGACAATTTAAAAGATCCTGGAAGCGTAAGCAAAGAAGATAATTTTCTGAAGGGCAAATGAAACAGTTCAGGGCTGATTACTTCAGTCTTCAATTTATTAATTTATTCTTCAAAAAGTTAGCGGTGTTCTATTGCCCTGAAGGATAGACAGCTCAACATTACTTACTTCAATTTCATAAGAAAAATGCAAACAGGCAAAAAGCAAGTGAATCATCTACTTTAAATTGAATGCAAGTGTCTGAGTATGTCTTTGAATCCATGCTCCTTACTCTCTATATTCCATATCAGAAGCAGTTATGGAATGTATAATTGATGTTGTAATGATAATTGTAAGTAATTGATAAAATGTGAAATTTGGGTATATTGCACTCAAGTCAGAGAAAGAAATTACTATCTCATGTGTTGCTTTAAGGGGCTACATTAACATAAATATTTTTTAAAAATTAGTTCAAACAAATTTTAACCTTCAAGTCTACATTGTATAATATCATATCCCATTCATGGTGTGCAACTGCAAAATTCTGTGTGCTAACTCAATTACAACAGCATTTCCATAGAGGCACCAAAATAAAATATTTAGCAGACATAACATTTTAATTTATGATATATATATGTGGGTATGAAGATTTATACCCTGATATATCTATTGTATGATTATACTGAGAGGAATGGATTTTTTGCACATCATAATCATTATCATCAGTGGGTGCTTACTAGTTTGCCAGACACTGCTCTAAATGATTTTATAAACAACTCTTTTAATGCACAGAAAAATTCTGTGTGGTAGCTATCCTTACCCAGGTTTCATGGAGGAGAAAACTGAAGGTTCAGATTTTATAGCTAACAAGTGGTAAGACTACCTATAGGGCCCAGGGGTTGGGAGGTGCCTAAACTGGATTTCAGACCCAATGCTTACATCGGTGAGCATGGAGGCTTTTAACTTCTGTGCTTCATTACTTGAACAAATTTACTTTCTTAAGTATTCACTTGTGAAGCCACAGTTGTGCTGTTTAAACACGAGCTGGTTGGCCTCACGTAGAGGAGAGAATGCTGCTTTGTTGTCACCATCGTTGACATCGCTGGGAACAGCTGGACTTCTAATTTCAGTGCGGCAAGACTAAGGAGCCATTTTAATGTAAACTTGTGGATGAATAACTCTTTAAATTTCACATTTTGATGCTATGGTATCTAACATCAAACAGTAATTTATTAAATTTACTAACACTTTTTAAATTTTATCTAATTCAACAGCAGATAGTATGATGAAAAGAAGAGCATGTCACTAAAGGCAATGCTATTCACTTCTCTGTACCTCGATTTGCCATCTGCAAAATAAGGAGCTGAATTTGGTATTTTTCAGGTTTCTTTTATCCTTAAAACTGTTGTTCTAAGCTTCTAATTTATTTCTAGTCAAATTAGATTTTTAGAAATAATACAAGACAAGAAATTAGTGTTCACAGAGTTGTTTTATATACCCAGAGGAGCATAAACAGATACACACACACAAATTTATTCATGTAATTAGTTACCTAAGATAATTTGCATAGTAATCCTTCATAGCATGTGATATTCTATACATTTATAGAACTAAGACTCAGAAGTCATTTGACTTCCAAGGATTTTAATCATAAGATATAACTTGGTGTTTAAAAATAGTTCTATCAAACTCCAAAGCTAATGTACTTTTGTTTAATGACTAATCTTTATTTGGAAAAGCAACTCTTTTAGGCCACAATATGTATTAGTTAGGTTAGGTGAGGTGAGTATATATTGTGTAACAAATTAGGGCATAAAATAACTATGGCTTAATATAGGAATGTTTTATTTCTTATCCGTGTGAATCTAGCAGCAGGTCTTAAATGGATTCATAAGAGAGTGAGCGGAGAACATACACCTACTGTTAACTTCTTCTGACTTGAAGTCACACTTATCAATTCCATTCACTTCCCCCCTAGACAAACTAATCATATAGCCGTGACCTAATAGTAAGAGTAACTTGCAAATGTGGTCTTATATTTTTAGAAAGAGAAAAATGAAATAAGGTTTCATTAACTCATAACATTTGTTCTGTCTATACTGTCTCCATCACTGAAGGGCTGTTGCTTTATCTCTTATTATTATACTCATTGACCAAAAAATAAAAAATAAAAAAATAACAGAGCTTGCCTCTTCCTGATAGTAGTTATCTTCATTTAGAAATTTCTGAATAAAGAAAACTGAAATATGTTAGGACATCAGAGACTTCTTCGTGATACCAGAGTTCCACAATGGCTTTGTTATGTCTCCCACATTCACCATTTCATCTCCAGTGTCTATTGCAGAATACAGGCATCTATATCTGTTGCACAGATGGAATGTGGATGATAAAGTGATGGTAGGTGATTAGTGCGTGAAGTTGCTGCTTGAAGACCTCTTAAAGGTAAATATTTAAAAAGGCAACATTGAAATTTTGAAACTGTGAGTTTTGTGGCCAGCTACCTTCTCTCCATCTCAATTTATGTATATTGAAAAGAATATAGACTTTACCCACATGGTTTAAGCCCTTTCTGACCAAGGTTGACCTTTATGCTGAAACAGAATCCACAAATGTAGACAAACTCAGGCAATAATGCCCAGGGCCCATTAGAAGAGGAGGCTTAGCAGGAGCATTTCCTGTCTTTGACTTAAATGCCCCTTGCTGCTTGCCTGAGAGCTCAGGGTGGCCAAATGACATTATAGTCATTCGACATGATCTAGACTGTGATTCTCAACCAAGTATAAGCTTCCGTTTGAAATGTCAAAATTTTCAGGATCCCAAAAGATTCCATTGTGTGTTTTAAATCAGTTGCTAAGGAACTAAAAGCAATGAAGAAACTACAAAAGAATGAACTACAAACAATGAACTACAGAGCAGTCATAATTCCATTGAACTCAGAAGTAGTTTTAAATGTATTTGTGCTTTAGTAACAACTACTATATTTGAAAAATAGTCAAATAAATACAAAAATAGACTTAGTCAATTGACTGAACTTGGTGTACCATGGACATGAAGATACTGTGCAGTAACTTCAGACCACCAGTTTGGAAGCATTGAATGTGGCTGAAGCAAGTGATCCCATATGCCAAATGCAGCGCTGGGTTTCATGGTAGTACTTCATATTACCTGTATATATTTGACATATACAGATACTTTGAACAATTTTGATTATTTAAAAATAATACCTGATTATGAATATTCCACATTTCAGTAGGAAGTAGGAGATATGGCATGTGTATGTGTAAATATGTGTTTGAATACTTAGCAATTCATTTGCTCTTCTAGGCATTGAAGGAAGTGGTGAACATTAATAATAAAGCTAATATTTATATAGTGGTGAGCACCTACCAGATACATTTTTGTTATTATGTATTTTAAAATGCATTTGTCCTATTAATAACTCTATTTTACAGGTGAGGAAACTGAGATATAGTGAGATTAAGCCGTGTGCCCAAGGCTATAATTCTAGTGTTTAGCCCTCAAATCTGAGTTCTTAAGCATTATGTTGTATTGCCTCTCAAGACAGTTACTATATCTTCTGCTCATAAACCTTATATTCATTAGGTGAAAAAAAAATAAGCAAGTAAAAAAAAATCATTATAAACTAATTCACAGACAAATTCTGTGATACAGTGAGTGTTGTGCACTTATTTTCTGTAGGAGTATTTGGGAAAGCCTTGCAGGACATTTGATCCTGTTCAAAATATCCATGGAAACATTGGGCCCATACCAAAAGGTCTCTGAAATTTGGTTCTGTCCACAATTATTGTACCAATAAAACATGATAGTATTTTTATGTAATTAATCCTGTAAACCAAAGGTGTAAATAAATGTTACAGGCTATTTGAACCCTGGGTTGTTTTCCAAGTGTGGATGTTTTTGACAGGACCACGTTTCAAGGAGCTTTTGGCATGGGCTTTTTGGACAGGACCAAATGTCCACTAACCTTGTGAAAGTCTCATTGAGGAAATTGAAGTATTTAAATAATTATATATTGAACTTTTCCCTTCTCAACCAGCCCACTACCAGAGCTTGTCTGTCCTCGTTTATGGGACAAACTGAAAATATAGTGCCTGTGAAGTCATAATTTGTAGCATCTATAAATGATAGATTGCTAGTTCAGACATATCTTTCCAACATAGTTTCATTATGTATTTGTCACTTTATATATACAGGTAATCTCTGGGCTGATCAAACTGCCACAGAGGTCCTATATTAAAAATTGTTAGCCATTTTTTTTTGTTTGAGATTTATTGCAAAATTCTATTATACTGAATCATTGCCATTTTTTTGTTTCCATGCACCACATCTTGCAAGAACTCTGAGCATAAGTTATACTGAGAAGTTGAATTGAAAGAGAATAATATCTACTAAATTTAAACCATGGCACATCATGCTGACCTGCTATCTCAGTCATGCTGCCCGTCTCCTTGTGTTTTGAATTGCCTTCACCTCATTTCAGCAATTGGAAGTTTGAACAGTAAGATCATAAGCTTTAGGAGTATTTCAGAGGCAGGCTCCATCTCATCTGCAGTAGTCCTCCTGATTCTTCTATCCTTGTTGTTTTGACCCAAGAGGTCTGCTCCCCAGGTTTGTAGGCTCACTGGTGGCTTTTAACATAGATGCATCCATAGCTAAGTGCTGTGTGGTCACATTTGCTCTGAAATACATAGATCACACACACAGACACAGACACACACATAGACATACACGCACACCTCTAATCTTTGTGGAGGAGAAGGCAAAACCTCTCTTCTTGAAGGAACTGTCCCATTATTCATCTCCTCACATACAAATCTCTGTGTCTCTGCTTTTATATTTGTTTTAGAAGATTTGAGACTGTTCTCTTTGAAGAACCTCCTTTCCGGGTCATCTCTGCAGCTTTTCTGACACCTTTTAAATATCTTGTGCGATTCTGTGTCTGTTTGGGGATATCCAGCATAATTAAGCTGCCAATTTGCTCTTGTGCATAAATTCAGGAATTTTTCATACAGTGCCTTGGAACACATTGTGGGCATTGGCTCGTTGCATTTCTCTAAGTTCTGAGGAGTTTGAAATAGAGTTAATGCAATCTTTTTCCCTCATGAACTTTTCTCCTAATAGATTAATAATCGATATCCAATATTGGCACATTCTCCCTTTCCATATTGATTTTTAGGAAATATTTTTGCATGCTTATTTTATGACTAGCACTTTGAAAGTTTTTATGGATATAGTTTTTGAAAATTCATAATCCTTCGTCTTCAAGATAATAATTTTTATAATTTGGGAGAATTAATTTTAAAAAAATTGTGTGATTATGCAACATGCATATGTAAATAATAATATGATAACAGTGGTATTTTATTGAGTGCGTATGATATGCCAACTCCATTCTAAGCTTTTAACTTCTATTGATCCATTTAATTTTTATCGTAACCCAATGAGCTGGGTATTTTATTGTCAAATTTTGGATAAGAAAACTTCAGCACAGAGATTTCAGAAATTTGTCTTGGGCCACACAGCTGGTAAGTGGAATTGTTGGGAGTCCAAACTAGACCCACTCACCCTAGAACCTGAACTCCTTTCTGATATGTTTTACACATTGAAAGCACCCAATGCCACCATTAGTTTCTTAATATCCTACTTACCCCTGTTTCCTGATTAATTTTCTAAGACAAAGGCTGCAGCTTGTCATTTTTCTACTTCAATCCCTTTGGCAGTTTGTTTGTCCCTGTGTATTCTCATGTGACATTTAACACCTGTCGTTAAGGAGATGCTATCATAAACGCCTTATTGCTGAAGCTGTCTACTTTAATGATATTGATTAACCTCTGTCTTCTACATGCTCATTCCTATTTTGTACCATTTTCCAAATGCTCACCCTTCCACATGGAATGTCTTCTTACTTCTCTAGCAATTAATCCAATGCCTATACTTCCTTCAATGACAGTTTGAGACTAAACTCCTGATTCCTTCCTAAATTTCTATAACAAATAATAAAAACATTTTAATGTGTCCTAGCACATACTAGACTAATTATTTTCTAGTTATTCTTGTATGTCTTTGTTTTTAACCATCCAGATACAATTTTTCACTAGTATAGACCACATATTTTACTCTTTTTTAAAACTTTTGCAGTGACTGAAGTACATTTGATGTTGTCTATCTCCATCTTGACTAACATCTTTTTGGAGAAGAAGAAATGATAGTCTGATTTCAAGCACTTCTATATAGAAAGACTGTTTCCAGAGAAGAGTTCAAGAAGCAGGTTAATGCTGTTTTTGTTTGTTCGTTTGTTTGCTTTTGTTTTTTTTTATGAAAGTGGTAGTGCGTAGCACATGTAATTCTTTATCATATAAATTATTACCCATAGTACTTTGACTGTGACACAGTGTAAGTGTAAGAGCTCCCCTGACTTACTGGTATTATGTGGATGCTTTGTATACATATATATGGTTGGATCTTGTCACCCTTGAAACAGACAGAATAGAGATAGTGGGAGAAGAGACAAGCTTAAATTGCATAGGCTGTTGCTCCTTCAGCGATCGTCCTGTTTCCTTTGGCCTTTGACTTTGTGGAAGGGACTGCTGGGGTTGGTGGTAGAACACACTTTTACTGCTGTTTAGAATTTGAATTGGGTGAGTTGGCTTTTGATATGGTATTCTTGGCATTCCCACTTTTTTCTCATTGGATGAACTGTTTCCGTTTCAAATTCTACTTCCTTTGGAAATTATGGTTTAAAATGTCTATCAAAGAATCACAGAGTAAATAAATATTATATATAAGCTCCTAGTAAAAATAATAGTGTATGGTATATCACCGAGTTAGGGAAAGCTGTCCTACTTTCTAATGTAACTCATAATGAACTAGTCACCAAGCACAATATAATAAAATATTGGATTATAAGGAATTCAATAATATTTTTAGTTGCAGTCCCTAAACATAACATTCATACTAATTCTTGTTGTTCATATATATATATATTGATTATATATATATTTATATATATATTTAACATTTTATTTTTATTTTTCCTCTCCCTTCATGTATATTTTTGAAACTATATTTGCAAATAGCAATCATTGTATTTCATAGGAGAAATTGCACATCATCTACATACTTTAATTTGCAATATTTCATTCATATGGACTACTGAGAAGTTGGCATTTCTATTATAGAGAGTGTTTTAGAGCATTAACAGAACCATAATAATTGGCCACCAGACAAAATCTGCAATGCAGACCTAACCTTGGGGCAGTTTTAAAGCAATTACTATTGTGAAGTCAAACCACTTTGGAGTATTTATTTTACAAAGTATTGTATACTGCAATAAACCAGGGAAATAAGACTTCCTTTTCAATATGTTTTAAAAAGATTTCTAGCTTTGGGGCTTGAAAACACATTTCCTTTTAACTGTAGAGGATTCATAACTCACCATCAAAATAAAGGCAATCAGAACCTACCAGTTTTTATACATAAATATCTTATACATATTTTAAGCATGCACATTTAAAGATAATTACTTTACTTGAATACAGCTTTAGTGAATTCATAAAAAAGACGGGGTTTATACTGTTGTGTAGGAGATTAAAAAGTATTTTTATGAAATCTCTAATAAATGGCTTTTGGGGCAATATGAATATTCAAAATTGTGCCAAATATGTAACAAAAATGTATCTGAAATATCTATTGTGTGTACATAGGGACTTATTTTTCTGCAAGAAAGGAAATAAATCTCATTGAATATTTTGGAGCAATACACAGTTTTGCAAATTGTCTTACAATCATTGCATCAGTTTTTCTTCTAGCGCACTGGCTAGAAATAATGCTGTTTTAAACTGGAAGGCTGAGAAATTGAAAGGTATATATACAGATGGAGTACAATCCTTAGATGAAGATAGTTCCCTTTGTTCATTTACTGTTCTTTTACTCAGAGGAACTTAAGTGCGTTTTCTCAGAATTCCTATTGTTGACAGTATTTGATCTTACCTGGGCCTCCGTGGACCTGAAGCTATAAGAGTGATTCCCATCAGATAGCCGAATAAACCCCAGGGAACCGAGAATTGGGAGAGATCATGGAATTCAAGCTCTCTGAATTGTGGCTGGATAACAGTTGAGTTTCATGTTAGTGCATGGCAAGAGTAAGGTTTTCAAACTCACTGGAGCTAGGGTTATTTGAATACTTGGATCTCCTGCTAAGCACCACATTTGCTTGGCTAACTTAAATCACAGAGACCCATTTCATCAGTGTGGTGCACATGAGAGCTTGACTGGAAATAGAGATTATGCCCCCTCAGGGGGGACCATTACCTGTGATTGAGAGTATTCAGGTAGTCAATTTGGAGTGGTGTGTGCTTGATCCACAAGTAGGACTAGACAGACATAGACCTAGGTTTTTGTTATTATTACTATTTGTTACAGTTAAATTTGCCAAATTTAGGGCATTCATTTTTATGGTTTGTTAACTACAAAGTCTATATTTTTAGATATTGTAATGTTTAAAGGAATTTCTAAAAGCAGTCCAAAGGCTCCATAATTAGGTTTTAAAATTAAAATGCTTCTCAAAGACTGACCTCATCTCCTGA
The DNA here is from genome assembly GCA_003508835.1 of Eonycteris spelaea. Classification (NCBI taxonomy): domain Eukaryota; kingdom Metazoa; phylum Chordata; class Mammalia; order Chiroptera; family Pteropodidae; genus Eonycteris; species Eonycteris spelaea. The sequence continues at coordinate 283,681 of PUFA01000350.1, read as the reverse complement.
CATCTGCTTTCTTTTTCAATTAGTTATTATAAGCCATTATGAAAAAATACTAATAGTGATATTCATACATTCCTATTTCAAATATGTACTGCTAATTATTGATATAAGTACAGATGGGTATCAAATTTTATAAATTATTTTTTAGTAGTATGCCAGATAGTAGTTTAAAAACATGGATTTTGGAGACCTGTTGCCTAGGTTCAAATTCCAGCATTGACACTTACAGACTAGGTAACCTTGGGTAATTTAGTTAATTCTTGTATCAGTCTTAACCTGTAAAATAGGAGTAATAATATAATACCAGTACCTATTCTGTAGGGTTGTTGTGAAGATTATATTATATATGTATATATTTCTTAAAATAGTAAAACAGTACTGGCCCAAAGTAAGTTCTAAATAAACATTAGCTGTTATTATTACGTGCCTTCAAAAATCCAATATGTCTCTCAGAGCTTCCAGGTACTCATATTATATTATTGATAATGATAAAAATTTTGTTAAAAAAATTTTGAACACTTAGTGCAAATTTGGGTATTAGGTTTCATGACTGGTACATATACTTGAAGGAGCTTATAAGTGGAGGTGACAGTTGCCTAATAGCTGATTTTTCTTTTTGGAATTTAGAAATATTATTCTTATGTAAAAAGTAAAAAAAAAAAAACTCTATTCATATATAAAGTTCTTGACTTCTGTAGGAAAGAGGCATAGTCTTATAGTGAAATAAGAGATAGTAATAATTTTTGAATGTTGTATAAAAGATAATTAATTAAATTCAACTAAAATAAGATATGTCTATTATTGGGTAGTTTAAACATTCTAAGAATGTTGCCAGTGTCGGGAGGAAGATAGAAATGTTCTAGAACTTATTGGAATAAATTGAATATGTAGCTTACAAATTTAAGGTTAGCCCTCCACACAGACAGAGGAATATAATATAGAACTTACAGATCAGTTACAGGAAACAAGTAAAGAGAGGAAAGGAAAAACCAAGAAAACTTAATGAGTCCAACAGAAAGCAGGTAAAATAAAAAAAGAAGAAGAAAAGAAAACCTAAAACACTCAGAAAGATATAGTAGAAATAAAATCAATTATATTCAAACTAAGAGATCCAGTGAGAATATTGTTTAATTTGTTAGATTAATAATTAATAATATACAAAATTTAAATTGTATTCTTATACAAGAGAGCTTTCCAACATGAATCAGTTTCCGATACCCCTAGACAAAGAGTGAAGACAACTGAAATGTGCATCGACTGATTCATGTAAACAAAGTGTGGTATTTCCATAAAATGAAATTGTATTCAGTAATTAAAAAGAAAATACTGATTCATGCTATAACATAAGTGAACATCAAAAACATCACACTAAGTTAAAGCCAGTCATAAAAGACCACATATTGTAGGATTCCATTTATGTGAAATGTCCAGCATAGGAAGCTCTATAGAGAAAGCAGATTAATTGCTATTTAAGGCTAGGCAGGTGAAGCTGAGAGTGGGTGCTAATAGGTATGAGTTTTCTCTTTATGGTGATAAAATATTTTAAAACTATATTATGGTAATGGTTGCACAATTCTGTAAATATGCCGAAGACCACTGAACTGTACACTTTAAATAGGTTAGTTTTATGATATGCATATTCACCTCAATAAAGGTATTAAAAATGCATTGATGAAAAAGGGGCCCTTTTAATTTACTATACTAACAAATATTAAATAATTTAATAATCCTCTTAACAAATTCTAAAAATGCATTTGATAAAGTACATTTATTTATAAGATATATATATTTTAAAATCCTAGAACAGACATCGACTTAATTGTAAAATTTTTAAAGTTTTTTATTTTAGAATAAGAGCACAAAGATGTCTGTTATTACAGTGAAGGTCCTTATCAGTAGAACAAGACAAAAAATATAAAATAAATTATATATATATATATATATGAAAAGAAGAAATAAAAATTATTTGCAAATTATGTGATAATTTACGTAGAAAATCCATAAAATAAATAACTAGATATCCTAAATGCATATAACAAAGTTGCTAGATATAAGGTTAATAGAAAAACACTAGGATATTAATACATACAAGTTATATACATGTAGAAAACAAGACAGTAAAATAGTTACCACTTACATTAACATCTGAAAAGTGTCAAATACATAAGATTACTTTTAAAAATGGGCAAGTGTTACATAGAAAACTAGAGCTCTACAATAAAAAATATTGTGAGAAATTAAAGAAAGAAGCAGAGGGATAGATGATGCTTATACATCTATAGTCTCCGTATTTTAAAGTTGTCTATTCTCCACCAATGGTTTATAGATCTAGTGCAATCCCAATCAAAATTTTAACAGATTTTCTTTGGAAATGATAATTTGCCAATTATTTAAGTTATGGAGGAATATAAAATACTAGTATATGCCACACACTCTTGATGAAAACAAGTGGCAAGACTTGTTCTACCAGATATTAAGATGTTAATAAAACGATACTAACAAGAAAGTGTGGAATTGGCACAAGGACATGCAGAAGAAATGTGAGAGCCCCAGCTTGGAGTTATGTTTTGGAGGACACTTGATTTAAGAGAAAGGGGAAGTGCATAATACATGCAATCTCTTTTCAATACATGATGCTGGTTCAAATGAATTCTATATGTAAAAAAAAAAAAAGTGAAATTACTCACCTCACATGATACCTACAATGAAAGGCAAATCAATGAAATTTCTAGGAATTACTACAAGAGAATAATTCATGATTGTGATGTAGGAAAAGATATCATATATAGGACATATATACACTAATCATTAAGGAAAGATTAATAAACTGGACTATATTCACATTAAAAATATCTTAATCAAAAACACCATTAAGAGAATGAAAAAGTAAGCCACAGAGTGAAATAAAGCATTTTAATATATACAGCTCATAGAATACATAGATTGAATTTAAAAACTACAAATCAATAAGAAAAAGACAACCCAAAATAAAAATAGGCAAAAGGTTTGAACAGGAAGTTTATGAAAGAGAATATCCAAATAACTAAGTGAACATATTAAAAGGAACTCAACCTTATTGGTGATGAGGGAAAAGCAAGTCATGTACCACTGCAGACTCATCAGGATGGCTAAAATTAAAAAAAAAAAAAAAGGTTTTCAAAAAAAGGAATCGTACTATACTGCTTCTAGGAGTACAAGTTTGTGTGACTACTTTGGAAAAATACTTAGCAGTATCTCTTAAAGCTGTTTTTCTGCATACTTTATGATGCAACAATTTCACTCCTCGATAAATCCAATAGAAAAATGTATATGTGTGCACGGAGATATAAATGAATGTTCATAGCCTCATTTTTCATAATAGTCCTAAGCTGGAAAAAAACATAAATGTCTAGCAAGCAGTAGTATAGATAAATAAGTGTGTTAGGGTCAAACGACGAAATACTCTACAGGAATGGAAATGAAGAAACTACCCTCATACCCAGTAACAGGGATGCATCTCACAATTATAATATGAGGGGGAGGGGAGAAATCAGATACGAAATGTGTCTATTGTGTAATTTCATTGAAATAAAATTTTACAAAATAGTCAAAATTAAGCTGAAAACAGAGGGGTCTTCTACAGAGTTGACAATGTTCTTTGCTGACTTAGTGATAGTTACACAGAAATTGGCTTTGTGATAATTCATTGAGCTGTGCATTTATAGTTTTTACATTTTTCATTATGTGTATTATATGTCATAACACAAAACAGCTTTTAAAAATGAATAAGCTATACTGGCCACATCATGGATCTTTTGGTGTGTGTATGGTGAATTTACATATCTAACTGTATAAAAGATCTCTATCTAAAATATAGACCAAAAGTTCAGTAACCAAAAACCACACAATGAAATTTCATGTGTGCATACTCATGAATATTTTAAATTTTAATGTTGCCTCCCATTCCACAAGTCTTTAAGGGCAAATCAGTCTGTTTTCCTCTTTTCATCAGTCTAAGATTTAAACAAGCATTCTCAGAATTTAAACAAGCCGTTGAAGAGGCTGCTGTGGAGAAAGGAGCTGAATACAACTGCTTAGGTTTTTTAGCAGACAAGAACACAATTAAGGCAGTTTTTCTCCTGTGCCAGCCAGACTGGCATCATGTCAGTGGCTCTATCCCTCTAAGTAGGGCCTTGAGAGTAAACGCAGTCAAGGTTGTTTGTCACTAGCCTAACTGAAAACTGCTGAGCCTTAAAAATGTTCTGCATATTCATTAATGATCACTGCTGCAGACAGGACTTTAAGACAATCATGCAGATGAATGAGTACTTTCCACTGGCATTTTTTGGCACAGTGCACTGTCTATGAAATTAAAAATAAAAACATCCCTGAAATAGCTGCCAGACCCTCCTGGCAATTCTGATTTCTAGAAGGTTTGAGCACAATACATTTATGCTAAACATTTGTTTCTTGGAAAACATACCCTTCCTGCCCCTACACATGAATTTCTGACAGGACATTCCACAGAGATGTTTAGGTGGACAGGTTACAGTTTTTCTCCCCTGCCCTCCCCTCCTCTCCCCTGCCCTCCCCTCCCCTCCCTTTCCCTTTCCTTCCCTTTCACTTTTGGCCCCTCTTAGCAAGAAATGAACTTCTGGATAATGAAGAGTAGTAGCTTATAATTTGGGGAACTTTGTATAAATTTAGTTATGAGTTAAGATAAATTTTTTGTATTCAGTAGTAATGTTAATATATTAACAGCGAAGTTATATACATTAAATATTTAAGCCAGATATAAAAAATAATTTTTAGAAATTAAAAAAATATATATTGGTTCCCTCGCAAAGGAGGAAAATATTTCTTACTTGTAAGTCTTAAGAAATAGGGTTTCGTTTCATCTACTTGGAGTAATGTAAATGCAGCACAGACTAGAAGATCTGAAAATGTTTTTTTTTAAACACTTTAACTTATCTTTCATTGGGATGAGAGCATACAGGTGATTTTAGACAAATTTTGGGTAGTTTTTTTTTACTAGATTATTACTTTTTACCTTTTGTCATCAGCACTAGATGAATTTGTGACTTATAGTAGGAAACCATTATGGTTTATTACTTTAAGCCAGTGTTTTCCAAATATTCCTGATGACAGATTTTACTTTGGGTGCGTATTAAAAACACATTTATCTGGCCGCTTCTGAGTCTAGAAATTATTATTCATGTAACAAGCAATCCAAAAAATTCATATATTCAAGCATGATGGTGAAATGTGATTTATAATTGTACCTTTGGATTGGGATATTGAGAAATCGAGGGAATGTAATTTAACTATTCATCTCTATACAGAATAGGGATGGGATAGAAAAGCATGATTATACACAAAGGCAAAAGTGAATTTTAAAATTTCATTTGGAAACTTGTAAATTAACTTAATAAATAATAACATGGTTGCTTGTTACATAATGGGGCCTGCATCCGTGATAAATGATGTTTTAGAATATTTATAATTTATAAAAAATAAAATCAGATATATTACACATTTTGCCCCCATAAAACCTTGTGATTTGCAGGTTACTATTATCAACCTCAGTTATTAAGTAAGTTACTGGGCATTCACAAAGGTTAAGTGACTTGATCTAGTATCTCTTGCAAAGATAAGTTTCATCAAATTTTAAAATAACTCCGTTTGAAATTGGTTTTCACTCATGGCTCTGCTAGGAGCTAAGGTTGTGAATGGCGTGGATGACATCTTTCCTACCAATCTTCCTTTCATGGAGTAACCTAGAGGAAACAACCTCTCAAAACAAAAATCTTCATTCTGAAGTGAACCATCCTCAACACGATTTTTCCTTTTATAGTAGGAATTTTTTTAGCTGCCATTTTTATATAAAAATCTGGTGATTATATTTTTCTGCCCCAAATTCCTAAGAAATTATTTGTTTATGTCTTCCAGGCAGAGAGGACATTCTTTTTTATCTGATTGTTTCCCTTCTAAGTCCAAAAGTGCACCCAAATTCTCCAGAAGGTTAACGGTGACAGCATGTGAATCACAGAATGCAGCTTATGTTTCTATTAGCTGTTCTGCCACTTAGCATTACCTTCACTGCTAGGGCAAAAGCAGGACTTCAGTATAGCAAATAAAAACAACAAAGTGCTACAGCAAACTCTAACAGAGAATCTCCCTTTTAAAAAAGAGCACATAATAAATTTATCAAGTATTCAGGGAGACTCATCACCATTAAAGAGAATAGAACTTAAACCTGAAAAACCAGAGTTATAAAACAGCAGAAAGAATTTCTTATTAGAGTGTATTTTAGAATAGTGCTATCTAAAATTAATCAATTACATTATCTAAACAAAAAAATTGGTCAACCATATAACAGCAAAATTGAAGAACTAAGTAGAACATGAGTGGTCCTGGAAGCTGATAAGTAAATTTATGCACTAAAAAAAAAAATAAAAATAAATTAAAAAACTTGAACGGAATGCAGAAGAAAAGAAAGAGATGAAAAATATGAAAGATAGGTAATCAATCTCATGTTCCAAATTTCATATACTGGAAGATTCTGAAAGAAAGGTAGAAACAATAAATAATGTTAAATAAAATAATAGTCAAAAATTTCTTAAAATTGGAAAAAGTTGTATCTTCAGAAAAAAATGTACATACTTCCTATAAGCAATCACCAGGATTTAGATGAAGCTATTAGAGCACTACCCATCCTAATGAAATGTAGAACACTAAGGACAAAGACAAAACCCTCAAAGCTTCCAGAGAAGGAGATTAAAAGAGATCATTTACTAGGAGATAATGGTCAAATTGAAATTAGATTCACCTAAAAATTCCCTAGATTAACTATATGCAAGGAAATAATGGGAAAATACATCTTAAAGTCTATAACTCTGAACTTGTAATTCTTTATATGATCTTTAAATTGCACGAGAGAACTGGGGTGGTTTTGCATAAGAGGAAAAAAATATATGTATATATATATATACATATACATACACACAAATCCTTAGGATGGATAAGGAGGGATGCAAACTCAATTGATAATGATTGGTGCCTTGGGGAAGGAGCCTAGAATTTAAGTTGATGCTGAATATTTTTTTTTTTAATTTATAATATCTTAATTAAGCACAAAGAGATATAAAGTGTTTTTGAAATTATTTTAATCAACTTGTATATAAAGTATTAAAAGGTAAAATGAAAAGTTCACATAAACATTTTTTGCTAAATTGCAAGTGTTAGATATTATTAAGATAAGCTAGTTCATATAACAGTGCAATCTGACCAATGTTCATTTTCTAAAAACAATTATAAACATTTAGCTAAATAATCATTAATAAAGCATCAAAATTTTTATGACCTAGATAGGTGGCTAGCAGCACTCTAAGTCCTATCTACTTGCTAGTCCTCTCTCTGTTGTCCCTTGCAAGATTTAGTTTTGACAACATTGCATTAATATTTCAGGCTGCATAGACATTTTCAACTTTATTTTTCAGTCAAAGCATGGGCATATCCATAGAGGTGAATCTATAACTTCCTAAAACATTTTCATTTGTTGAGAGCAATATGAACTTTGGGAATATTTTTTTAAAAGATTTTTAAATGCTTTAAAAAACTAGATTTGTAGCTTTACTTTAAAAGACAAGGAAATGATGTAATATTTTAGCAAAGAGTACACAAGCTTATTTAAAATACACTGTAATTTAGCAGTGATTAAATCATGTTAGGAAAAGGCCAGTGCATTTTGGTAACAGGCAATGATAACATAGTCTGAAGAAAATTTCCTAAAGAGAATTATTGCAAACAGGGCCTTGACATCCGTAAGTCATCACCTTATTTAGAAAACATCAGACCTACAGCATGACCAGGGACGGTGGTGAAATATAGCCACTCTGTTCTATATTTCAATGGCTCACTTACTTGATAAAAAACAAACAAACAAACAAACAAAAACTTTTTACACCAGAGAGAGAAGACCTGTTCCCGGGTTAGTACAAAAGAGTAGAATTTCTTTACTGACATGAGAAAGCCACCACAGAGAAATAGTATGTGTAGACAAATGATATAATCAAAAGTACTTCAACTGTTAACCCTATTGAGAAACTGTCTATACAAGCAATTAATTCAGTTTTTCTTGCAGAGAAAATGATTTTCCTGGCCTCCCTTACTGGTTACCCTAATAGCCTTTATGCTTAAAACACTAGAATTTATCTAGAGTCCAAAATTTAAGATAAAAAACATTTATTAAATTTAGTTTTACATTTAAACTATTCGACTTTTATTATACATTAAATATTATTCAACATTTAAACTATTCAACAATATTAACTATTCAACTTTCTTCATTATGTCAATTTTTAAAAATTGTTTTCACATATTCTATATTATAAACATTTTTTAAAAGTATAACAGCATCTGCTGTAATAAATCTATCATAAAACATGCTTTAAAAGATGGAAATATGAATGGAAATAGCAATAGGCAAGTAGATAACTGTATTGAGAAAATAAAATAACATGACTTTTTATGGAATGACATTTGACCCTGCCTTTTCTGATAGGCAAGGATGAGAGGAAAATAAGTAGGTATATAATCCTCAGAGTATCTTGAAAAGAATGATTCAGATTTTCTGAATTTTAAGAAAAAATTCTTGTACAGATTTTTAAGAGAAAATCACTGACTCAAAAATGAGTAGAATTTTTCAATTGAAGCATTGAAATTATTTTTACCTATTGTTATACCAGTGCTTTCCAGAAGCTGACATGTTTTTAAAATTTTTTCCCTCTTAAATGTTTCATTTTTGTCTCCCGGTATCTTTTTCTAATAGTAAGTGGTACAGATTTGTTTTGAAAACGTGCAAAGCAAAAACAAATTAAACCTCTCATAATACTTCTAAGCCAGAATTACTTTCAAGTTTTTGGAATATTGTTTCAGTTTTCTTCAAAGTATATTTTATGTAGTTGAGAATATACTATATGTGTACCTTTTCTTATTAATATTATTTCATATGCAGTTGTTCACAATATTAAAAAATCTTTGTAAAATCTTTATGGTTTATATAAATATATCAGGATCATATTTAGTTATTTTCTAAAGTTGACTACATTGCGTCCCATATTTTACTGGTTATAAATAATGTAATAATAAATGGCATTGGCATAATTTTTTTTATCCCTTTTTCAATATAATTTCATAAAACAGACTCTCAAAAGAAGAATTACTTGATCAAAGACTTTGGATATTTTTCAAGCAACTAATAACTGAATTGTTTTATATAAATTTGTGTCAATTTAGACTGTTACAGTTGTGGTTCAGAGTGCCTTTCTTTCATATACCATTTCCAGAAGTGGATGTTCTTATTGTTTTTTATCAGTGCTAATTTTGTATTAAAATGGGATTATGTTGATTTAATTTGACTGTAAATGATTATTAATGATGTTGAACATTTATTTAAATGTTTATTATCCATTTATTTTTGTTATTTCTTCAGCTACTTCTTCAACAACTTTATTTTTCCATAACAGGGGGTCTGTGGGTCTTTCATTTCTATTTGTTAATTTGCATCAGCCCTTTACATAATAATAATGTTTTATCATATTATAAATTTTTGTTATTATTTTAATCTCTATGTTGTTGTAGTTATATTGTTTTAACTTCTGTAATTGGCCTTTACTTTCATTCAGAGAACACAACTCACTTACTGTATAATTTCTTCATTTTTAAATATGTTAAGCCTTTTTTTGTGGCTTCTATCAATTTGTATGAATAATGAATAGTTCATAGATACAGATAAGGTATTTTTTTCTCTCCATGAAGTAAATGATTTTTGAAAAATTAAGTTTAGAGTCAAAAAAAGTATATTTTGACGTGGAACCGAGTGGATAAGTAAATTAGATGACTAATGTTTAATTACATTAACTAACTGTTATATAATGGTGTAGACTTTTTTTGCATCCATTTTATTTTTAAAGTAAAATATTTTTGATAATATTGTCTAAAAATAAGTTAATAGTCCAATGTTTATGGATAAACAGTAATATATATGCAGTTATTGCAATCAACTATTTGATTTTTATTTATGTCAATTTTTATATAAAAAATATTTATTTGCAGATCATAGTCTGCCCTCAGGCCCATTAATGCACAGTTCTGAGTGAGAAATAGCGTGATGCTTTCTAAAGACCAAAGGCAATATTACATGTTGGTAGGTTTTATCTGCATTCAATATTCATATATCGCTATTTTTAGAAATCAGACTTTTCAAAACATTCTGTTAACAAATGAACTTCTTTAAAATTAGACTTCAGCACTGCTCTCCAAAATATATGAAACATTATAGAAGAAAGTGCCTTAAATATAATTATTCAACCTTTGACAGCAACTGAGTGGAAATTTGTCAGTATTCAAGCTATGAAGTGTCAGTGATTAGTTTTGATGAGAGGAACATTATAGACTCTGAACTCTTAAGGTCAATAAATGTCTAAAAAAAAATTTGGAGTAATTATGTTTTTGCCTTGCTTGCCCCTGTCATTATAAGTAGATATGTCACCTTAACACACCTGAGGGTCCTACTTGAGCTGCATGCTTATTGCAATATTTAAAAGTTCTTGCAACTTTCACATGGAGCTATATTAAATTAGTTTACAAAAAAAAGAAAGAAGCCTTCAAACTGTATTTTTAAAGCTTCTCAGAAAGAGTGGAAATACTGTTGATGACTTGGACACTATTTTAGATACCATGATACCATGAGAGATAAGAGATAATAGCATTTGCAGCATTTTAATGAAATAATATATAATGGGAAGAGACTTTACTTGAAGTTAAAAGAAGATGAATTGGTTAAAAGATTATTGGAATGTAGACAAGTTATTTAAGCCCTTTTTCTCCTATGTTTGTTTATAAACTAGGGGTATTCAGTAGAGGAATCCTACAACCTCTTTTTAGCATTAAAATTGGAAAAAAATATTTATATATCAAACATAGGTTCTTAAGATACATCATTACACCTTGAATTTTGAAGACATAAGCATAGAATCTTTTAGTTTCCTTTTAATAGTATGTGTGGCAGATTATATTTTCCAAAATGGCTGCAATAAGTTCTTCTATTTCACATAAACTTCTTATAATATGTTACAGGCATTTCTCTCATTGAAAGGTTTGGGCAAGCAGGGAGGATTATCTATGTTGCTTTTCCTTGAATTTTGGCATGCCTGTGACTAAGGCAGAAGTCACACTATGCGACTTACAAAGCTAGGCTGTAAAAAATAATACAGCTTGTTCTTTGAAGATAATCACCATGCTATGAGGAGATGAAGAGACCATATGGAGATGCCATATGGAGGTGTTCTGACTGATAACCCTAGCCAAGGTCCCAGGTAATAGCCAGAATCAACCTCTGCAAGAAGTTTAAGTCACTTGAAGAGAAAATAGTCAGGTCCTAGATATATAAAGAATGGTCCAAAAGTGGGGGCTTGGACCTGGTTAGGCCTAGCTCCATGACTCCATAGACTACTCACCTCATGTGTAAGAAGTGGGTTGCGGAGGGCAAGAGCAATGTCCTCCTTCCCTGTTATGAAGGTAGTACCCGTTACCTAGAAGGCCATATGTAAATTCCATTCTAGTGGCAATAAGACTGAGTTCTATCTTCATCATCTTTTGTAAGAGAAAATTTAGCTAACTACACCTTAAATAAGTCAAGGTGGCAAGGGGTGACCAGAAAAAGAAGTATTGATGGGATAAATGTCCCCAGCAATTGGTTCTAAGTGATAGCTAAGAATAGTCTGGTGGCCTATTTATCCTTCCCTGGGACTCTATGTCCACTGAAGAGCAAAGAGATTTCTTGAGGTATGTTGGTTTTCCTTAGTTATTCACCAGACTTGCTAGGTCTTTGAAAAGTTGTCTGCAGTTCAGGACTTACAGTATGACTGTATCAACTTACCAATTCTCACAAATGCTCAGGGAACAAAGGGCTCAGGAAGTCATCTCAGCAAAGTTGCAGAGACAGAATTAGATAGTCCTTACAGATATGAAAGATAGTTCTAGATGTTTGTTTGCATGTAAACTGCATAAAATTATATCCTCAGGCATATAGTGTATCAGTAATGAATTGTCTTGACAAGCAGTTGTTTATGATAAATTTTGCAACTTTTTATTCAGATGCCTTTGGTTTTATTAAATTAAACATTAAGATAGGGATCCACAGCTGAAGATGAATATTCCAGTATGAGTCGTATGGATGTAAAATAAATCTAGTGGTTTTACATTCCTATTAGCATATTTTAAGACCTGCCTCAGGACAGCGCTTGCCTGACAGTACAGTGACTCACTGTAACTTTTGATCTTCACATCCTTTTAGAGAGCATGACAGAGTCAAGCATGGAACTATCCAAAAGACCATAGGTAAAAGGAGAGTTTTTCCTGGAACTTTGAAGTCTTTGTGAAGGCTCAGAAGTTTTTAATGTGACCTGCACAAATGCCCTGAGATAGAGGAAACAGTGTCAGTGTCAGAAGAGGCCAGGCGGGGAGAGAGAACAAGTAACAATAGCAATATCTTGCCCAGCTAACAACAGAAAGCTTACCAGTGTTGTCCTGTCGGGACCATGCAACTCCACCCCTACCCAACATTGACAAGTAAATCCCACCTTGGATATAAATGAAGGCTAGGTGGGAAAGCTGAAATCTACCTCTACCTGGCAGAAACGAGTCAGCACCCCTCTTTTCCCTGCTTGAGTAGTTTCAGAGAAAGCCAGCTAAAGCAGAAAACTTAAATAAGATAAAGTTTGTCATATCTTAATATCTGCAGTATCCAGTTTTTAATAAAAAAATTAAACATTATACCCAGAATTAGGAAGATATCAAACTGAAAGAGACAATCAATAGATGCCAACACCAAGAAGACATTTTGTAATTATCTGAAAAAGTTTCAAGCAGCCATCATGAAAATGCTTCAGTAAGTGGTTACTAACATGCTAAAAGAAATTCTTGGCATAGAAATAAAAAAGTCTCTGAAAAGAAATAGAAGATATAAAAAAGAAAGAAATTTTATATTTTAATTGGAAATTTTAGAACTTAAAAATATGGTAACCAAAATAAGAAAAAAAAAATTAATTAATTAACTCAACAGCAGAATGGCGGGAAAAGACAAAGGAATTGGTGAACTTGAAGATAGAACATTAGAAATACCCAATCTGAAAAAAAAAAAAGAGAGAGAAAATAGAGTAAAAAGATTAACGGAGGCTCAGGGGCCTGCGGACCTATAAAAGAATTTATTATTTGTATTATCAGTGTCCTTTATAACTTAATGAAGAGGAATAGAGATTCCAGAATAGGCCCACAATGTATACCCAACTGATTTTTGACAAAAGTGCAAAAGAAATTTAGTTCAGGAAGGATAGTCTTTTTAACAAGTGGTACTGAAGCAACTAGAAATTTATTTATAAATAATATTTTAAAAATAACTTTGATTTGTGTCTCACACCTTCACATCTTATACAAAAATTAACTCAAAGTGGATTACAAACATAAATTCAAAATGTAAAACTTTAACATTCTTAGGAAAAACATAGAAAATCTTTGAGATCTAGGGTTAGGCAAAGAGTTCTTAAAATTGACATTAAAAGCACAATCTATAAAAGGAAAAATTGATATGCTGAACCTAATCAAAATTAAAAACTTTTGCTCTGCAAAACTCCCTATTAATAAGATGAGAAGATGTGCCTTGGATTGAGAGAAAACATTTATAAACCATATATCCATCAAAAGATTAGTATATAGAATGTATAAAGCACTCTCAAACTCAGTCATAAAACAGACATTTAAATGGGTAATAGGAAAAAGGTATGAACAAACATTTCTCTAAGAAGGTATACAGATAACAAATAGTTGTATGAAAAGATGTTCATCATTAACTATTATGTAGATGCAAATTAAAATCATAAGATATTGCTATACACATATCAGAATATCTGAAGATGGCTAAAATAAAAGCTGTGACAACACAAAATGCAGGCAAGTATGTAGAGAAATTAGATCACTTGCACATTGCTGGTGGGAATGTAAAATGGTATAGCCACTCTAGAAAACAATTTGCAGTTTCTTAAAAAACTAAACATGCAACTCCATACAATCTAGCAATTGTACTCCTGGGCATTTATCCTGAAGAAATGAAAATTTGTGTTCATATAAAAATGAACACAAATTTATCCTCAATAGCCAAACCCAGATATCCTTCAAGAGGTGAAGGTTAAACAAACTAATATCCCGGAATACTACTCAACAAATAAAAGAAACAGACTATTGATACATTTGACAGGTATGAATCTCCATATAATTGAACTGAGCAAAAAAAAAGCTAATGCTCAAATGTTACATACTGTATGATTCCGTTTTTGTAACATTTCAAATGACAAAATTACAAAAATGGAGCACATTAAAGGTTGACAGGTTATAAGGAGGTAGTGGGTGACTCTAAAAAGGCAACTTGAGAGATTTTTGTGGTGATGGAGATATTCTGTATCTGGATTGTATTGAGGTCCACCCTAGTTGTGATCTTGTACTATAGTTTTGCAAGATGTTATCATTGGAGGAAATTAGGTAAATGGTACATGGGATCTCTCTCTATTATTTCTTACAACAGCATGTAAACTGACAATTATTTCAAAATAAAAAGTGTAATTAAAGAAAATCAAAATGTAAACATGTCTGTTCTTTGCTCAGAATCCTCTAGTTATTTCCCATAATTCTTAGAATAAAATTCATACTCCTCTCCCTGACGACAAAGTTCCACAATATGTAGCTTCTGCTTGCCTCTTCTCTCTCACTCTTATTTCTTTTTCCTCTAACCTAACACACCAAGCTGGCCTCAGGGTCATTGTCTTTGCTGTTCCTTCTGCCTAACACACATTTCTCATTCTTTCCCTCATGGCTAACTTCCACACTTAATTTAGTCCTCTGCTCAAATGTCTACTCTTTAGAGGTGGTTAATCTATCACCTCATTTAAAAAAGAACCCTTCCCCCATCCTCACCAGGTCTCTGTCTCTGTCGTTCTTTGAATTCCTGGTTTCTCTGCCTGTTTCTCTCTTTTGTTCAGTCTCTTTCTCTTCTACATACTATCTGTAATTGTTCTAAATCCAATAAGTTATAAAATAATTTATAATTTTGTTTCAAACCAATGGATACATGATTATATTTTCCTTATAGGAATAAAGTATAGAAAATGCTGAAGTCCTCTGACTGTGAAACAAAGTCTGAGTCTTTCCCCTACTCCTCTGTTTAATTTATAAATTAGGCACCGTAAGAAATTAACAACAAGAATAAAATAAAACAATTACAGTAAAATACTGTAATCGAAGTTATATGAATGTATCTTTCTCAAAATATTGTATTTCATGGCTAGCAGATTTGGTTTTACCATAGATCTTAGTAACCTCAGCATATATATTTTTTCCTTTATTGAGAACTTTTACCTTTTCACTTAAAGGACCACTTTATGACTTCTCTTTGGCATATTCAAGTTGCCAGCACACTACCCTTGTACTTTGGGGCCATTATTAAGTAAAATAAGGGTTATTTGAACACAAGCATTATAATACTGGGACAGTCAATCTGATAAGTGTGATGACAATAAGTGACTAATGGGCAGGTAGTGTGTATAGCAGACAAAAAAATGATTCATGTCCCAGGGATGGAGTTGGATAGAGTGAGATTTCATTGCGTTACTCAGAATCATGCACAGTTTAAAACTTACGAATTGTTTATTTCTGAAATTTTCCATTTAATATTTTCAGACCATGATTGACTGTGGATAACTGAAACTGTGGATAACTGAAACCATGGAAGACAAAATCATGAATAAGGGGAGACTACGGTGACTTATGTTGCATAGTATAAATGCCCCATTTTATTTAGTAATTCATCTTTATTTATTCATCTTATTGAAGAACAAACAGCATTTCCCCCAAATTTTATTTGTTGTTTAAAAGAATGATTAACTGAACATCTTTGTATATGTCTCCTTGGGCATATCTGTGATAACTAGTTTGTAATTTGCACTTAATTTCCTATGTAGTTCAATGACTGATAATGTGGGTTTTAATTTTATGATGTATGGATTTTTCTTGCTATTTTTTTTTTGTTGGTTTCTGAATTTTTCTAATATAGCCATTGAACAAGCCTTAGTGCAGGTAACATTTTATAAATTTTTTGATATTTTATTTACATCATAATATAAAATCATTTTTGTGTATAAATGTGCTAAAAAAGAATGTTATCTTTTATGCAACTTCTCATGTGTATGATATATTAAACTTATGAAATGTGTCATTGAAATCCTCCATATTGATATTATTTTCTGTTTTACCTGTTGATTTCTAACTGAGATATGTTTTGTTCTTCTACTGTGAACACTGATTTATCCATTTCTTTTTGGGAATATCAGTTCTTCCTTTATAAGTTTTGAATTTATATCGTTAGGTGTTTAAAATTTATGATTTTTATATCTTATTAGATTGCTAATTTATCAGTACAGCTGTCTCTTGGTACTTGTAGAATTGTTTGCAGGACCCCTGTGGATACAAAACCCACAGATACTCCAGTCCCTTATATAAAATGGTATAGTATTTGCATATAACCTATGCACATCCTTCCATGCACTTTAAATCATCTCTGGATTACTTATAATACCTAGTACAATGTAAACGCTCTGCAAGTAATTGCTATTGTTTAGGTATCAACTTTCTGGAATTTTTTTCAAATATTATTTTCAATCTGAGGTTGGTTGAATTCATGGATGCAAAACTCATGGATATAGGCTGACTATATGTTGTCAACATGCTTGAAAGTTGTTTTTTAAAAACTTTTGCTTTGAATTATCTTTTGTGTGCTTTTTGCCAACTCAGATTTATTTAGCTAGCATTTGCCTTTCTTTTTAACTTTCTTGTGTTCCTCTTATAAAAGATGTGTCATTTTAAATAGATTATGGTTATATAATTAGTTTGTTTTGACAAATTTGAAAGTGTCTTCTAAAAGATGAGCTGAGCACATTATATTTACTGTGTCATTGAAATTCCTGCTATCTTGTTTTGTGTGTTTTATTCATCATGTTATCTCTTTGTTTCTTTTGTTTTTATGCCTGGATTTTGTTAGTTGCATCCTGTTTGCTTCTTTAGATTTTTGTTTGTGAGTTTTCTAAATTGAAAACAATACCTCTATTTATATTCTTCTAATGTTTCCTTTGTTACTTAAGCAGATATGCACAAACTTATTCTTTTTAAAACAAAGATAAAAATTATCAAGCACCTGTTTATCCTAAGAGACATAGACTAAAATGTGTTCGCATCCTTTAATTTCCACTTCTGTGCCCTACTCCCACCTCAGGCACCTTTCCTCTCCCTACATACACACATGCATTAAATGTTTTAATAATCATTACTTACTTAAACTTCATAATAACTGAGTAATTAATGTACCATTACTTCCTGAATTCTAATAATTCTTCCTGGCTTCATTTTTCTATTTGCTGTGGTACCTTCTCCAATAATTCTTTTACAAAATATCTCTCAGGGACAAACATTCTGAGCCTTACAGATCGAAAATATCTTTATTTTAGTACCACTTTTGAATAATAATTTGTCTTTTTATAGAATTCTAGGGCATGAAATGGCTTGAAGCTGGTCTCTAGGGACAGGCAATGCTCTAAGTTCTAGAGATCGCCAGCCAATGGAGTCCCGCCTGACCTGTCAAACACACCGTCACATAGACGGTATCTACTCAAGATGGATGCATACATTGCCTCATTCTCCCTTTCTCTTATAAGGCATGTGTGTTGAAAATGTGTATATGTATATAGACTGCAGATGCTTGAGGATCTATTTCTCCTGGATGATTGAACAAACATCAAATACACAAAACATGTTCAGGGTTGCTTCAGGTAAAAATGAGAGGCATAGAGCTGCTCAACTGTCATCCTAAAGATGTTTTACACTCTACTTTGCTGTATGCTTTCCACTAGAGGATGACAGTACTAACTCAGCACCCATAAGATGCCTTTGCTATTTTGCTGTAGTGTATATGTAATTGAGGTTCACACTTTCTCAGCTGATCATCTTTAACATCAGCTTTTCCACATGAATACTTGAAGACAGGAGTGTGTCTTAGTCCCTTTCAGAGTGCTATAACAAAAATACCACAAAGTAAGTGACTTTTAAACACTAGTTGCTTATAAGAGCTGGGTGGTTTATTTCTCACTGTTCTGGTTGGGAAGTGCAAAATCATGGCACCAGTAGGATCAGTGTCTGAGGAGAAACCCGCTTCCTAAACTGTTGTCTTTTCTCTGTGACCCACAAGACTGAAAGGGCAAGGAAGCTCTCTGGCGTCTCTTTCATAAGGGCTTGAATCCCATTCATGAAGACTCCATTCTGTGACCTAATTACCTCTCAAAGACCTCACCTCCTAATACCATCATCTTAGGGGTTGAAATTTCAAAATATGCATTTAGACCATAATAGGGTATCATCAGTGGCTAAAAACTACCAGGTCCTACAGGGGCTTGAGCCTCATTAAATGCATGATTTCAAGCCCCAAGCTAACTTATTCTCTTTGTACCTTATGAACCCTTAGTTTATATTTTCTTCAGACTGTTACTTCATTATTATTTGACATCACTTAGCACTATACTAATCTTGTCACTGAACTCTATTACCTTCTTTTGCCTTAAGTTTAGATGAATGGTAAAAGAGAAAGAATCTACAGAAAGATAGTATTTATGAAAATCATCTAAAAGAGAGTGGAGAATGTAATTACCATTGGTGTAAAGTGAATGGAAACAGTATTTTGTTTGTTAGTTTATTCATGCATTTATTAAGTATTTATTGAGGATTTTCTGTTGCCAGCCACAGTTCTAGGTGCTAGGGGTAATTTAATGGGCAGAACGGAGGAGATGAAGATTATCTTGGAGTTTGTATTCTATTGGTAAAGACAGAGATAGCAATTTAAATCAGACATTTTTTATGATATTCTATCAAATCACATAGTCACACTTTCTGAACTCAGGTTTATTGGTGTTCGGTTTTTTTTGTTAGCATTTTGCATTTATTTCTGTTTTGATTTGCTGTTGCTATATTGTGTGGGAAATATGTGAGTATTTGAGAAATAAATGTTTCATTAATTATAATCAGTCTCTGCATTGCAGACAAAATGATCTATTAAAAACATAAGTCTGATTGTATTGGTGTGTTGTTCAACACTTCTCAATGGTTTCTCACCATTGTTAGGGTAAAAGTAAAGTCTTGAATATGGCTTCTAACCCTGGCATGATCTAGTCTCTGCCTGCTTCTCTCTCTGTCTCATGCTATTCCCTCCTCAATGTTGGCTGTGTCTATCCTGGTTTTCTCTCAGTTCTCAAACTGTCAACACTTCAGTCTGCTTGGGGGCCTGTTAGCTCAGTTGTATAGCCTTCTCTCTCTCCTTCCCAGTTCCCAGCCCTTTGTCCTCTTAATTCTGCTCATTCTTCAAAATCAGCTCATCTTTACATTCCCTACAAGTCATTCGCTGAGGCTCCATTAAGTCAAAACTGTTGAAAACCCTCATAGTATCCTGTTCTGCTTTGCAATGCTTATCACATTCGAAATGCATAATTAGTCATTTGCTGTTTGTTTCTACATATAGACTATAAATTTCATGTACATGAGAACTCTCTGGATCATTGTTTTAGTCTCAGAACTTAGCATATGTCATAATACATTATAAATGCTGAGAAATTATTTTAGTAAACTAATTCATTTTTTCGGTTGACTTGTATGGAAAACACCCGTCTGTGTATTAAATAGTACATTAAAGTTTATATAGACCAGAGTGTGGGCTTAGTAATGTTTTCTTTTGGATCAGAGAACAAGAGAAGTCTGACTTCTGAAAAATGATGAAATGTGCATTAGGCTATGCTCTTGGATGAGAGATGAAACGAGTTTTGAGTTCTTCAGTTTTTCTTGAATTTTTCTGATATTGACTTGTCTAAATTGAACTACAGAGTAAACCAAGGGTCCCTAGTGAAATGACCCCTCAGTTTTTGTTCCTTTCATTTTGTTCACTTTCAGAAAGTCCTCTGGACATTTAGAACTACAAAGTAGATATTGGTTAGCTTCATTTAACACCATATCCCACTTCCAAAGCTTCACACGAAGGCACTTGTCATTTTATATTGTTTGTGTATTAATAGTTTTCCCAAGTTAAAAAATTTAGAGTTGTAGATAGCTAATGACTCTCACTGTAAATCACTCAAGACCTTATTCCACAAAGATGTTAAAACCTTAGTGTTCTAGGAGCTATAGGAATATCAACTTTCTCTGATTCTTCATCCCAAGACTGATGAAATAAGGAAGGCCTTTGGCAATGTGCACTGGCTCTTTGGTGCTTTGAGAAGGGTAGAATTATTTTGCTTGGCTGATACTATCATATGGGTCTCTAATCTCTAGTTGTAATTTTAAATTTGAAAGGAAATAAAAATTGTACAACTGAACCTATTATAACTAATATAATATCATATACCAAATATACTACAATAAAAAAATACAAAGCAATAAAAGTTTTCTGATTTTCATTTATATTTCACAAGAATAAGACAGGAAACCATAAAATAATTTCCTAATAGGAAACAATATTATTAAAGGACAAATTATTGTTGATTTAATATATTTATATTTTGTTTATGAATATGAATGCTTGCAGATGCAGTTTGCAGTTTACATGAGTAGTTAATGCAAGTATAAAATTCATAAGTGGAATTTTTTATAGATTTTAGAACAAAAGATATACATTTTTATATATGGCACAGTTACTACACCAAAAAGCTATTCCTGTTGTTTTATTGATGAAATTCCCTTTGATGTTTGATAGATTTTCTACTAGAAAGAAGCTTGTTTTGTTGAATTATTAGTCCACATATGCAGCATTTGGGTATTTTGACAACCAAAATAAGAGTATTTCCTATAAACAACTGTAAATACTTTTATTTTAATATATAGAATTATACATATGTACATACACACACATATCTAGCAATTAGCCTTGTTTTGGATTTGTATAGGGAATGTACTGTGTGCTCAATATGTAGCATGCAATTAAAAAATATATGCTCTATATATCTTAGTGTTACTGTAGCTACCTAACACTAGCTTAATTGAGGTTTGAAGTAATTTGTGTATGATCAGAAGCTTTTATTTCAAATGCTGACTTGGAAAAGTGGTGTCAGGAACTACTTAATGACCTAAAGGAACTAGAAAAATAGGTTAGTATATATTTATATTATAAGACCTATCTAGTTCTTTGCTTATTAAACTGGCCTCTAACTCAAGTCAGAAAATTATTTAAGTTCTCAGTGATAGCCTACAGACAGTAAATCTTCCTGTCACCGTTTTGTTGTTGTGTTTTAAGCTGAATTAGCATTCCACTGTTACCTGTTTTCAGTTTTGTGATTATGGCGTTTGGAGCTTTGTGTAATTTAATTGTCAAAACCTGACCATTTCTTTAATTTGTATTGGGCAATTCGTCAGGCAATTTTATAAAGTATTATCATGAAAGGAGTTATAGCTCTGCAGGAGCTCTCCCGAAGCCAGATTCCATTCAGGAATATAAATGTTGTACATTTTAACCATATAATGGAAAAAAAAGTTGTATGAGGATTTCTTTGTACAATAATAACAGAGCTAAAAGAAGTAGAAATAGGTAGTTGCTATTCACCTGGTAACTGCTATAGACAAATCCGTGTGATAGATTCTTAAGGGCCGTAATTTTTAATCATCACAACAACCCTAACACATCACTGTGATATTGAAAAAGCCTCCATTTTACATATGAGAAACAGGCACAGGTTTCTTAAATAACTACCTACAGTCATCCACACAGTGGGAAGAAGAGCCTAAGATTTAAGGTGGTGAGTCATTCCATGATGTCCTAGATGCCCCTCATGGTGCTTCACTGATTACTTTGTCTTTACATTTTATGACTTTTGTTTTTACTACAGTAGCATTTTCTTCTTCCCTCATCAAAGATGTTTTAGTTTATTGAATTATTGTGCCCAAATGTGAACTATTTCCTCAATTTCAAGTTAAACAATTTTGCTCCTTGGAATCATACTGATATTCAAAAGTGCTTTTATCATCATTTTTTTTTTAAATTTGAAAGAAGCAATTGCATCTCTTATTATAAACTCTTTCAAATCTTTGTTTTCAGATCAGTGAATATAAATTCCAGACAAATATTCTGTGGTAGGCATAATAATGTCTCTCCAAGCATGTCTATGTCCCAATCCCTGGTACCTGTGAATATGTTAGGATACATGGGAAAAGGGACTTTGTAGATGATGTTAAATCAAGGTTATCTGAGTGGGCCCAGTATCAACTACACATCCTTAAAAGAGGAAAAGGCAGGCCAGAGTGGCCAGAGTGAGAGAAAGAGATTAGATGACAATGCTACACTGCTGGCTTTGAAAATGGAAGAAGGGGTCATGAGACAGACTGTGGGGCAGCCTGTAGGAGATGAAAAGGCAAGAGAATTGTTTCTTCTCTAGAGCCCTCAATAGAAATGCAGCCCTGCTTACATCTTGATTTTATACCAAGAAAGGCCCATTTTGGACCTTTGGAACTGTTAGATAATAAGTTTTTGTTGCCTAAAGAAATTTATGATAGCAGTAAAAGGAAAAAAAAAACACATAGATGCTATTGATTTAACTATAATTTTAGATGTGAAGTCAGATGTAGATTTACGCCTCTTCTCCTCAGTGGGAGTCCAGAAATTCTATGTGGAAGGTACTGTGAAAAATAATATAAACAGAGCTACTTCAAAATGGAGTCAGAGCTGCCATCCAAGAGAAACTGCCTTGCACATCTTACTGCTCAAACCTTAGGAATATTAAAACTGAGCAAAATAATTTTTGGAAAAGGTCTAAAGCAATATTGTAGCCCAAAGAACTGTTTGCAAAGATAACAAGAAAGCAGACATATCACTACCAAACTGAAAATTAAATTCGTTCAGAATTAGCATCACTCTGTTAGCTTATCTGCATCTAAAGAAATTCCTTACATTTATGGACTTGTTCCCCTTCGGTTTCTCATAAATGTCCCTTGCCTTTGCCTCCAAATCAGAACACTATTTGAGTTTCTGCCTGAATCAGTTTTTTCCAAACAGCTATTGTGATGGATTTCAAATAAATGTTTGTTGCCTCTCATTTTGACCTTTTATTTTTAGGTTAACAGTACTTAAGGTCAGGAAATAGGGAGCTGTTGATCTGCTTTCACATAGTAAATCATTTTCCTTTTTTAATAAAGAAAGCCACTATTATTTCTTATTTGTTTGCTTATTTATTTATTTGTGCTTTGAAAAAACTTTACTAGCTTTTTCGGTTTTAGGGAAAGTAAAAATCATACCTGAATTTCTTCCTGTCTAATAGTGTTGTGAGGAAACAATTTGGCAATGTGTGAACCCCCAGTAGTTAGTGCACGATGGGCTCTCAAAAATTGATAGTGATTCCAAAAAATTTGTCATGTTTCCAGTCTGACTGCAGGACTGTTGTGAGTGTATGGAGAGGCAGTCAATGATAAAACAGTATGTGAACACTGAAGTACCATGCAGGTCTCAGCCTCTTGATTACACAGTCAATAAATTGAATACAAAATGTTGAAACACAAATGTATGGAGGAAATGATGCTTATTTTAGTGATAAAAAGGTCATTTTTAGTTATTCCCTTCCCTGCTGAGCAATTCTGTTGCTCAATAGCTAGGCCTGGAAAGGTTTTCTTGACCTGTGTCTTTAACTGGGCCCCCTGCATTGCTGCCCAGTGATCTCAGAAAGCAAGTATGAGGTTCCTTTTCAGATGCAGTATTCCCAAGATATTCTCAATTCCTTGCAATGAATAAAAAGCTACCCCTTCCTGAGTCTCAGTTGTGACACATATTTTTGTTAATTAAAAATTATTGGGGTGACTCTGATTAATAAAATCAAATAAGTTTCAAGTGTGCAATTCAACAGTATGTCATATATATATATATACATACATATATATGTGTATATATATATATATATATATATATATATATATATATATATATATATATATAGCGTATTCACCACCCAAAGTTAGATTTCCTTCCATCACCAAATATTTGACTCTTTTTACCCCTATCTATCTCACCCCTCCCCTTTCCCTCTAGTAATCACTAATCCACAGTTCATTTCTGTGAGTCTGTTTGCCATGTTTGTTTTAGTTTTATATCCCACATGAGTGAAATCATATGGTTTTCAACTTTTTCTGTCTGACTTATTTTGCTTAGCATGATACTCTCAGGATCCATCCATTTGTCGCAAATGGTAGTATTTCATCTTTTCTTATGGCTGAGTAATATTCCAATGTATTTAACTTAAGTAGTACATCTATACAACGGAATATATTATTTTATGCAAAGCAGAAGGTACATCCACTGTGGAGTCTGAATAAACCAAAATTTACATCTGAGTTTTCTCACTGATTGGCTGTACAGCCTTGGATCAATTGTCTTAACCTTTCTGACCATTCATACTCTAATTAATAAAATGTGAACAATAATGTTACCGGAGAGTGGTGTCCTCTCCTGGCGTCGTCCGGATTCTTGATGTCTCGAATAAAGAACTGAGTAAGACGCTGATATACAGTAGAAAAGTTTTATTAGAAGGGAAAGTACACTTCCAGATGTGGAAGCGGGCCTGAGCAAGAGAAGCGTAGCTCAAAGGCTTGGTAACAAAGCCTTTGGGGTTTTTACCCGTATTTGCTGTGGGTGGTTACTTTTCTTAAAAGAGTGGGCTTCCTTGATTGACAGCTAAGATTGACAGGACTCAGTGAGTCATCATTTTGTTTCTGTGCATTTTTGTTCCAGAATTCAGTCTTTTATAATGCTATTAATGAACTTTTGGGCATATGCATCATATTATCATGATGGTATAATGAAGCTCAGGTGAGTTGAAGGTTGTTGGGGTCTTCATTGAGCAGGTGCGAGTGACTGGCTTAAACTGGTACCTAAATCTCTGCTTACTGGTTTCTTTGTGTGAGTTAAAAAAATGCCTTCTGGCTTGCTAAATTGTGGGCAGGTTAGGGCAGACTCCTTCTAGGATAGGATGACCTCAATGTCTTTGCAGGCAGGCCTGAAACCCCATAACTAACTTTCCTGCCTAACTCTTTTCTAAGAGCCATGAACCCCTTATTAGTATGGATTAGTATAGTTGAGGGACAAGAGGCTCTTCTTCCATATCTGCTTCCTGCTGAAAATGGCCTTAGTCCCTGCCTATAGGGGTTTCATGGAGCTCTTTCCCTTTCTGCCTCAGTCAGGTTGGGGTCTTGGGTTTCCTGCTGAAATGCCACCTCAGTTCCTAAACAAGGAAAAGAAGATACAAACTCGTTATTTAAATCATACATCTATTAATTTCTATTATTGATTTGCCTATTAAGTGAGTAAAGGGAAATAGCCTTGGTTAATACATTTCTTAAAGAGTAAAAAGAAAGACCTTTGGCTTAAAGTCTCCTCCCCCATTCAGACTCTAAGGGCTCTGCCTGGTTTAACAGTATTTCTGCTTATCAATGGGCTGATGACCCTTATCAATAGCCAGAGTATCTGAGTAGTCAGGGCAATTATCAGGATTTGAGGGAGGGAGCCTTTTTCCAAAGAAAGGAGAGAAGAAAACTTAACTAGGTTTACTAAAAAGATTAACTCTGCAAGAAATGTCCTATTTCATTTTCTGCTGAAAGATTAAGAATTTTACAAGTGATGTCCCATCTCAATAATGTCTATCATGCAGTCTCTGTGATATTTAATTGAAATAATGTGTGTAAAGAAACTAGGACAGGGCCTTGGATTTAGTAGGCATCCAAAAATGGCCTACATTTTGCAGACGCATTGGGGGGAATTTGAGGCATTAGAGACAGATGAGTTAGTTTTTGGCATTTTAAAGTATTTCTCTAGAGCCTCAAGTTTACTCATTCCAAATAAATTTGAAAGGAGAAAGTGAGAAATAATCTAGAATTACCAATGTATTTTTTCAATCTTCAAACATGCATTTTTTTTTTCTTTTTCTTTCCTTTTATTAAATGGCATCTTGGAATGGAGAGAAATTTTGGGGACTGATCTGCGCTGCTTGAAAGGCTAAGACTTGTCTAGCATACCTGTATTGTTAATGATTGTTTCAATTTGCCTTGTTCACATAATGGTTTTCTCTAATGGGAGATTACCTTCAATTAAAGCCTTTTGAGGCTCTGTTTTCTGTTAGATTTTTCCCTCTAATTGGTCTCTATGCATTTCTTTTACATTAGCACTAATTCACTTGTTCCTGTGACTACAGTTAGAACTCAGCTGCACTTTGAAAGCTGAGTCTTTTTTCCTGGTTAGTTTCGAATTTTAATCTATTATTAAGCTAGTGAAAGTAAAATCTTGTAAAAATTCATATGATGGTTATAACTGACATGCTTTCTTTCCTGGCGCTGAAAGGATTAGAGAAACTCAATGTTTGAGATATGGATTGTATAAGATTTTTTATTCTCTCACTCTCATAGGAAATGAAAGTTTCTTGGGCAAAAGAAAATGCACTGCCACGTTGTACCAGCCTCTCATATTGATTGTGGTTAAGAGTTGTAAAGTATTGACTATATTGACTTAAAGTCTTATCGACAACGAATACTCATAATTTTGCATCAGAATGAGAGGGAGAAAGTGAAAGTGGGTCACTGAAGATTGCTGCAATTGCCAATTAGTGACACGGGTTATTACTTCCTATAAAGAAAGGCAGGTGAGACCTGCAGGGGCCTCTCATGCTGGAATTCACAAGGCCTTGGGGTAGCTCCGAACATAGTGATTACTTATATGTAACTGTTGCTGTATTCCAGAAAGACAGTAAATACTCAGGGATCATAAAAAGGGGAAACTAAAATATCAATCCGGATTACATAGAAGCTAAGGAAAGCAGAATGCACTCTCAAGGATGCAGGAAGAAAAATTGTGTCTTTATGAAGAAATGGACTTGCCAAAGCCTGAAGTATCTGTCTTCAGCTTCTGAAGTAGGTAGTCAGCCCTCCAGTGTGCAGGCGATTATAGTAATATGTGGTCCTGTGTCTGTAACATTGGAATCAGAGTGGATAACACCCGAGAAGGTGTTCTTAATTTGTTGGCATAAATAAGTCCCTATACCATGTGCATTTTAACCTATATCATTTATGCTTCTTCAATTAGAGGGGAATTTCACTATGCTTTGTAATAGTCAGGAAATGTATAGACTCTTCCAATTCGTTGACCTGTAGTATTTCTTGAGGTGCTATTTTAATAAAATAAGATATGGAGGAAAGGAGCAAAATCAGATTTCTTCATTGGAAGGAACCTAATTTAATGCCATTATTTTACAGTTGGGAAAGTGTCCTGGAGCAATGAAGCAATTTTTCCATAGAGGAAGTAGTGTGAGTGGTAGAGCTACCACTAGAGCTCGGGTTTATTAATCTCTAATCCAGTTCTTCACTGTACTCCCTGGAGACACTTCAGTGTAATCAGAAAATCCCTATGATATGTTTAAAATGTAAATTATTTCAAAAGATGGTTACTGCATAGTTATCATGTTTTAGATACTGATCTCGGTGATATAACAGACAAAGGTCCCTGCATTTCTAGAGCTTAATTCTTAGGGGGAAGAATTATGTTGCAGGATTCTCGAATAGAGAGATGGATACGGAGGCTGTAAGCGGGAAGCAGTGTTTCTTGATGCCGGCACCAGCTCAGCGGATTCTTACCCAAAGGCTGAGCCCCGAGCGTAACCTGACGGGCAGTTTTATACAATCTTGTACTTCCGCATTCCTGCACAGCTATAGATATTCCATATAAGGAAAGAGAACATAAAGGGAACATTGATTGTCTGCCAAACTATAAGAAAACAGGCTTAATCGTTTAAGCAGGTTTTTGGACTGCCCCGTTAGTTGGAGAGTCCCAGGAAGGGTGGGAGACGGGTGCAGTCAGGAACTAACTCATTCAATCAGGAAATGGTCAGGTAGGGTCAGGCTGCCACAGATAGACAATCAACAAATAAGCAGAGAAGTACATGGAATGTCAGATTGTGATGACACAATGCTACAGAGGATAATAAAGCAAGACAGGGACAAGGGGAAGTGGTATTTGAGCAAAATCTGAGCAAAGTGAAGAGTAGCTTTTCAACCTTTGAAGAAGAATAGTTCAGAAGGAACAACAAATGTTTCTAAAGAAAGCATGTACTTGATGAGTTTGAATAGTTGCAAGGAGGCCAATGTGACTGGAACAGAGCGAATAGGAGGGTAGAATGGCAAACGATAAAGCTAACATAGGGCCAGATTAAATGGAGTTTTTATGGCGATTTAAAAATTTTTTGACTTTGAGTGATGGGATTGCTACGAATCCACTTGAGTAGGCTGTAGTACCCAGGTATTTAGTCAAATACTAACCTAGGTGTTGTCAACGTATTTTATAGATGAGATTAGCAGCTCTAGACAGTTGACTTTAAAGATTATTCTCAATAATGTGGTAGACTTTATTCAATCAAATGAAAGGCCTTACAGGCAAAATCTTAGGTTTTCTGGAGAAGAAATTCAGCCTCATGACTGCAGCACTGACTCCTGTTAGAGCACCAGACTGCCCTCTGGATTTCAGACTTGCCTGCCTCCATAATCACATGCCCTAATTTCTTAAAATAAAACTTTATTTTGGTTTAATTCTTTGTTCATTTGGTTTTGTTCTATTAGTTGTTTCTCTGCAGAACTCTGACTGATACAAGTCAGATAGGAAACTACTCTAGGATTTTAACCAGAAAAGAAATATCATCTTGCTTGGTTTAGAATAAGCTATAGAGGCTCAGGAGTAGATTCTGAGTGACTAGCTAAGAGTCTATTGTAATAACTCAGGGGAAAGATAATGGTATCTTTGCAGTAGGATAGCTGCAATGGAGGTGGTAATAAATGGCAGATTCTGAATATATTTTGAAGGTAAAGTCAGCAGATGTGCTGGTGGGTTGATGGGGAGTGTGAAAGAGAAAAGAATCAAAGTCACTGCAAGTTTTTTGGCTGCGAGTAGAAAAATGAGATTGCCATGGGTTGAATTGAGGAAGGTTTAGGAAGACCAATTTTCATAAAGAGAGAAATCAGGATCCAATTTATACAGGGTAAATTTGAGATTCCCATTAGACATCCAAGTATAGGTGAGGAGTAAGCAGTTGAATATAACAGTCTGGAGTTTTGTGATAGAGATCTGGACAGAAGGTATAGTTTTGGGGGTCCTCAGTGAAAGACTGGAATGATTCCATTTTTCTGAGTGATCCCAAGATGAATTGTATGAAAAGTTTCCCAAAGGCCAGTGGTGAAGAACAATGCCTTACCACCTGGCCAAACCAGCCAAGCCAGCTAATCGGTGGGCCCTTAAGGCACCCCCACCCTTATTTCCTCCTGCACAGATCCTGATTACTGCACCTGGCACCTTCTGCACTCGGCCCTTTCTGCACGCAGCCCCTCTTGGCATATTGCCCCACTGCGCCGGCCCCCTCTATATGCAGCTCCAACTGCACACTACCCCCTTTTGCACGCGGACCCAACAACCTACCACTCAATCCCTTTAAAGGTCAACCTAACCCCCCAATCAGGTAACGCCAAGGCATCTCCCCAAGGCTTGCGGTTTTGCCCTTTAGATTAGGTCCCAGCCCTTCAGTCGGGGCTCCTCAACCACTGCTGCGTCAGTGAATGAGTGGGTCCAAACTCGAGTTTGTCAATAAACTCCCTTTTGCGCTTGCATTGGTGTCAGTTTCCTTCTTGGCTCTTGGAGTTCCAAACCAGGGCATTACACTCAGAATATAGATAGGAATTACAGCCTTGAGAATACATGAGATATTTTAAGATGTGTGTGAATAGGAAGGAAATGATATCCAGACACTTTAACCTTGGGTACTCCAACATTAGAAATATAAAAGAACAGGAGAAAACAGCAGAGAGACTGAGACGAGACTTGGGAGGAGAACCTCAAGAAAGAGGGGCGCCCTAGAAGATAATTGAAGAAAGTATCTGAGAACGTGTAAACTATGACAAATTCTGTTTATAGGCTGAGATAAAAACTGAAAATTGATTATTTGACTTAACATTGCTGACCATCGCCAGAGCCATTACTATGTAGTGGAAACAAAATAAAAGCCTAATTGGAGAGGAAGAAAGGAGAGAAAGGAGACAGAGAGGATAGGTGTATGTTTTTAGGAATTTTCCTAATGAAAAGAGTGTTTGCTGGAAGAGATTGTGAGTTCATTGGGACTTCTTCTTTTTTTAAATATGAAAGGTAAAGCATGGCACTTCTATTCTGCTGTGAATAATTTAGTGGAGAGAGATGTTGATCGCAGGGGAAAGGGGAGAGTTGTGGAGCTATGTCCTTGAGGAAACAAGAGGGGAGAAAAGCTATAGCACCAGTGGAAGGTTTGTCTTATAGAGGAGCTAAAGCACATTCATGTACAATAATGAGAGAGAGGGCAGTGTATATATAGGGTTCAAATGCAGGCAGGTTGGTGGATGTGGATATTGGAGTTTGTGAAAAACCTCTTCTGATGGCCTTGCTCTTCTGATGGCCTTGCTCTTCACTCTCATCAGCTGAGAGTGAGCACACATTAGGAGGTGTAAAGATTTGAGATGAGAAAACTTATGTAATCATCCAGAGTGGAGAGTAAAAAGATTAAGAAAATGTGGTAGATGTGAAAGTATAGGGTTCTTGCCAGGGGCATGCAGAGGTTCGGGCTTCTGTCTTTACTGTTGATGGATGTGCAAAACTGTTAGATTTTCCTTTAAATCGATTTTTATTTTTGATAAGAAAATAGTAAACTGAAGTCAGAATTAGAATAAATTCTGGTAAAGGAGATTAAAAGTGAATTTTTATTAGATTTATTGTACCTCTAAAAATTGTGTTAATTTAAAAAATGCCACTAAAACTTATGGCCATATATTTAGATCTAATGTGATACAACTTAACCTCAATATGTCAATTAAGATATGTTCTAATCTCCCCAAGCCAAGCTGGGCGGGGAGATGTTGGTGGTAGAAAATCAGTATCACTAAGGATATTAGAAGACAATAAGTCTCATCCAGTCTTATGGTTGTGAAAATGCCATTTAATATAATTAAGTCAAAACCTAACTTTTTAAAGAATAGTTTGTACGGGGAATTTTTACACTCATATATATGCATAAACAAGACCGTAGAAGGTTTGGGAGAAAATATAGTCTTAGTTATAGTATTACCACTGATGCGATGTAGTTGAGTGAGGGGACTGACAAACAAAATGGATGAAGTCAGGCTCCCTCCCAGCAAGCCCTGTGGTTTCCGGGCAGCCTTAGCGACAACTTCCCAGGCACCCTTAGATACAGCGTCCCAGGTGACCTTTGATACAGTATCCTATGTAACCTTAGATATAGCGTCCTACACAACCTATGGATTTTGATTGATTATAGTACTGGCCTTAAGCCACTATTATGCATTTGTTATAAGAACAGCCCCACCTGTGCAGGCAGCGGAACTGCAGCTGGCGCTGTGCCTGTGCCTTGCCGAGTTCTTCCTGAATAAAGCTATGTCTCATCTGCCCACAACTCCTCGCATATTCTTCCAGCTGCCAGAACAGCGCACCCCAAGCTTCGGTTCTCCGAAACTGCAGAACAGATGTTGATACTCTCAAATATGAGTCATAAAAAAACGTGATTTGGCAGTTGCCTTTGAAGACGACACGACTCTTCTTTTAGCGTATTGCTAGATTTCCTCTCCTCACTCAGTTTTCTTAAAAAAAAAAAAAAAAAGGAGCAACTTCTTTTTAGAATTTACACCTATTTAATTCTAGAGTTGTTGAAACAAATGAGAAAGACAGCCTCAAGAACAAAGAGACTTGAATTCAGAAAGAACAAATTAAAAAATAGAGTTTTCTCTTCAAAATTTTATTTTAACCATCTCAAGAAAACCAGACTCTTTAAAAATTATCATTACTGCTTATTAAAAACAGTTATTCTCTTGGCTGAAACTATAAAAATATTTACTTTTCCAAAACCAAGAAAAGTTTTGATATAATTTAATTATAAACGTCTAATTCTCTGCTCTGAAAAAACACAACCATCAACATTAGGAGCAAGTATAATCATTACAACTTGTATTGTAAAATAGTGTATTGATTTTTAACTAAATTTTAAAGGCATGGAGATTATAATTTTGGAGTCCTTCGTGGCATTTTTGAAGAAAATTTTATAGTTCCACTTTGATGAGTAGAGCGTGTATTACATTTTATTTAAGAGAGCAATCTTTCATACAGTGTGGTGTCTGTGGAGGTGCATTGCTTAGATCTTCCTTCCGAAAAGAACTTACTATTCACTTGCAAGTACAGTTAGCTGACAGCTTCCAGTTTGGGCAGATCCACCACAGCTTTAAACCAGGGCAATCCCCTTCTGAGGCAGCCCCCGGTCAATGACTAATCAGGTGGTACTGGGTCTGACATGGACTTCTTTGAAGGCTACTCATTGTTCAAAGTCCCAGACCTATTGGGTGGGCCATGACTTTTTCAAATGTGAATTAAAGTCTGAAATCTCTCCGTGCCTAATTCAGCTTCTGTCTTTTAGCTTTCACAGGCATTAATCCCTGCCCACCCAATAAACTCCTTTTACTCATAACTTCGTCTCAGTGTTTGCGTCTCATAGTTGTTCGGTGTATACTTGTTCAGTAGCTCCCACCCATGCCAATTACTATGCTAGATGCCGGGAATACAAACATTGTTTAAACATGATTTCTATCTTAAGCAGTTCACAAACTCATTGAGGAGAGCATCATAAATATGAAAAGCAAAGGAGTCAATGTAAGTATGGTTCCATAACTATGGAGTTGTATTAGTTGGCTGTGCAACAAATTACTATATAAAACATAAAAACCCATTTATTATCTCAAAATCCTTTCTTCCTTCCTTCCTTCCTTCCTTCCTTCCTTCCTTTCCTTCCTTCCTTCTTCTTTCTTTCTTTCTTTCTTTCTTTCTTTCTTTCTTTCTGTACAGTGCCTTTTATGTCATGTATTTATTTATTTTCTAATTAATTAATTATTTTTATGGTGACATTGGTTAACGAAATCCGGTAAGTTTCAGCTGGACATTTTACATTGTGTGTTTACCTTCTATAGTTAAAAGAATTCTGTCACCACATATTTGACCCCTTTTACCCCATCTACCTCTCCCTTTTTTATTCTCCTCCGAAGTTCTTTAA
Organism: Eonycteris spelaea; assembly: GCA_003508835.1. Classification (NCBI taxonomy): domain Eukaryota; kingdom Metazoa; phylum Chordata; class Mammalia; order Chiroptera; family Pteropodidae; genus Eonycteris; species Eonycteris spelaea. The sequence continues at coordinate 250,433 of PUFA01000350.1, read as the reverse complement.
ATTAAATATCTGAGCAGGCTAGATCAATTCTCTGCTTAGAGTCTCACAAGCCAAAAATTAAGGTATCCACCAGTCTAGGCTCTTACGTGAAGAGTCTGAGGAATAATCAACTTTCGAACTCATTTAAATTTCTGGCAGAATCCAGTTCCTCTGATTGTAGTCCTGAAGCTCCTGTTTCTTTGTTGGCTATCAGCCAGGGACCTCTCTCAGCTTCTAGAAGCCCCTGCCCCGCTCCCTCCACCCCCCCACCCACCGCTTCCTTATCATGTGATCCCCCCATCTTCAAGTCAGCAAGGGTGTGTTGAATCCTCATGCTTAAAAAGAATTCTGCTTTCAAAGGCCTGGATAATTTCTTCTTTGATTAACTCATAGTCAATTAATTAGTAACCCTAATTACATTGGCAAAATCCCTTTTATTAATTAACATATTTAGGGTTTTAATGAATTTTCATTATATTCATAGTCCTGAGAATCAGGCAGAAAATCTTGGGGGACCATTTTAGGATTCTGCCTACCACAGAAGTATAGAGAAAGGGGTCAGGATGGTGAATTTGTGGAGGTAAAAATTTCCAGGAGGAGATTATAGCTGACCTTAAATTTTAAAGAAGAATAGCAATGGGATCAAGTAGGCAGTTTTAGCCAAGAGTTGAAAATCTGAAGTAATATTGTATGAGGCAGAATGTGTCAGTGGACTGTTGCTTAAGAACAGTGGTGGGATATTCCAAGAAACAGCTTAGGAATTAGGTTTGGTTGTTGGAAAACCATCAGAGGATTTTAAGCAGGTGATTGACATGTATGTTAGAGAGTGATTTGACAACAATGTAGATGGGAGATATTACAGAGTAACACTAGAGCCAGAAAGATCAAATAGAAGCTGTGACAATTATCCAATGACTGTCTGAATCAGGATATTGGTAGTAGGATGGGAAAGAGGAGAAGGACTTTTTACTTTAGGAGCAAAATTTTATATCACTTAGTGATGGACTGCATATGGAAGATGTCAGGGGAGATGACTTTCGGTTTAGGTAACAGTAGATTAAGTGTCTCTAAATTTATTTAGAGATGAGAGCAGGACAGGCAGACTGGAGGCAGGTGGGAGAGGTGAGATGATGATGGATTCAGTATTGGAAATATTCAATTTGGAATAGTTATGGAACATCCACATCATCTACTTTTCTCTCTCTATTGAATCAGCACAAAAGCATACTCTTCTAATTTCTATTAAAAATAAAACATGAAAACCTCCGTGAATCCCTCATAGCCTTCTTGCTACCAGCTTATACTGTATTTTTTTTCTGCTTCTTTATAGCTAAATTTCTTCTGAATATATCCTTGCATTCACTTTATTTTTACTTTTCAACACTTGTCCAGTTCTTTTCCTAACCCACTCAATCACTTCATCAAAACTGTTTTGTCAAGGTCAGAGGTGGCTTTCATGTTCCTAACCCAAATGGACATTTTTGGTCCTCATTTTACTCGATGCCCCAGCAGTATTTGATGTAGTCGACCTGCTACTTCAATCTAAAAATTGACATAGTAGTACCCAGTGGAGACTTAGGGAGAAATAATAATCACGTATGAAGTTCAAATAGCAAAATGAAAGTAACGCCTAAATGAATAATGAAAGCCATTTATTTAAGACATGTTTTTGTTGTGCCTTCTAGTCAGAAATTTAAAATACTAGATTGCACAGTTCAAAACAGCTTGCATCATAATAGTTTTTTTCTTCCTTAGAAGAATATTTTCTTATATCAAAAGCTAAAGCGTTTGCCTATGCTTTGATCTTGTCTCCTTTAAAGTCTTCTCAGACAGACCTGAAGAGGTGAAAAATGTTACCAAAATTTCAAAAGAACAGATAACAAAAATGTTACCAAGAGTCCACTGTCAGGGGAGAGTGAGATTGAAAGTGATTTGAGAGCAACTCATCCATTATTTCCATTTTTTCACAGCTTTCGTTCTGACTTTCCCTTCCGCCCTAAACTTTATGTAAAAAATTACAGTACTTGCCAAATTTCCATTCATTTGAGTTATTATGAAATATTTTAGACATGTAGAATTATGTAAAGAATGCATAACTTTATATAGAATATATATAAATATATATGGACTATACATGTTCCCACTATCTAAGAAATAAAATAGTTAAATCACTTTTAGTTTCCCACACAGAAAATCATTAATACAATTGTAATATTTATCAATTTCTTCTATTTCTTTACATTTTTGCTAAATATATATGTTGTCTTATATAGTATGTAGTCTCATTTTGCATGTTTTCCTCTTTGTACAAATGAAATCACTGAGCGTGTAGTGCATTGCCCAACATTTTTGTAATTCATCTATATTGAGTGTTCACTTACCTTAAAATTATTTTCACTATTAACATTTTAATATACTATTACCTCAAAATTAATTTATCTGTTTTTTTGATAGACATTTAAGTTGTTGACAAATTTTGCTATTGTAATATTTTTTGAAATATTTCCTTATAAATGTGTGATCATTTATCAGGTATATATACCTATAAGTATGAATTGTAGGTATACATTCTTCAGAATAACTAGATGATACTGTAAATTGCTCTAAGAAGTAGTTGCCTTCATTGGTAGAATATAAAAATTTTCATATATTATTCTTGCCAAAAAAGTGTTTTCAGAAATGTGAGGTAACATCTAAAGTTGGTTTTCATTTGTACTTCCCTCTTTCCTACTGAAGTTGAACATCTATTTATATTTACTATCACTAGCTGATTTTCCTTTTCTGTAAACTTTCTGTTTGTGTCTTTTGACATTTTACATTGGATTCTTATTCTTTTTCTTTATTGGTTGTAGGAATCCTTCATATTTTCTAGCAAATAAATGTGGAACCAGATGTAATAGCCTCTTCTCAGCACTCACTGGCTCATTCATTCCTCTTTAACTTCTGTTTTCCATTTTGTCCTCTTCTTTATGCTCTCTTCGTAACAGGTACCACGATTTCCTAAGTTGCCCACAATTCAGATTTCAAAATTATATAATTACATTTCTTTATATCTTTATCTCTACATCTCATCAATCAGAGCATTCTATAGATTCTGGCCCATATATTGTTTGTGTCTATTCTTTTCTTTATACCATTCTTAGTCCAGTGACAGCTCAGACTCTAATGTTTCTTGCTGGTCTTTCTATGCCACAGTTCTATGTTTAGTCATGGCCTTCCTCTCTTCAAGAACATAAATTACAATTTATCTGAAATAGAAATTCCTCAAATTAACTTTCTTATCTTTCTATGATTTTGCATTAGCCTATTTTCAGTCATTTCTACTACAAAACGTTTTTGAAGAACCTCAACATTATACCATAAGAAATGATTTACTGTTCTCTGAACATGAAATCTCTTTTTTAATTCCTTTCGGTTTATGATTTCATTCATCTCAAATGTATTTTACAATATACATGTATCCCCACATGTTGAAAGTGACTTTTGTCATGGTATAGGCTAAAGGCCACATCTTTCATGGACACTGCCAAGGTTTCCCAACCTAAAAATCATCTCTCTCTTCTTTCATAGCACTTTGCATCTACTCCATTATGTTTATCAAATGTTCTCTGGTTAGGTAGAATTTTTTGTGTATCTTTTTCTTTATTTAACTGAAAGGTCCATGATAATTGGGTCCTTTCAACATGTTTATATCATTATTACTTACCCCAATGATTAAAACATAGAAGATGTTCAACATGTTGATTATGTTGATGTCTGGAGGTAGATAAATAGTATGAATATAAACTAATCTTTCTTCTCAAGAATGCAAAAGTATTATTATTCTATATTATTAAGAATCATATCTAAATCAGAAAAGATAGGTAAGGCCTTCTTGTGTCCCCTATAGATGATTTTTATTGAAAAACACCTGTTCCAGTTTATTGAACTGAAAACATAAATAACATTATATCACCGTTTTTATCTCGTACAAAATAATAATAAAATTGTTTTACAACTGAATATAAAAAGAATGTCTTATATTACATATTATTTTATACATTTAATTCTCTTTACTCTCTGTATTGGCCTAGGATTGCATAATAAGTGAGCAATGGAAACAGAACTTGTAAATAAATAACTCTACTAAGATCCAAGTTTTGCGTGCTTCGCATATGCTTATTCTATTCTATTGTACTTGTATTAGCTTCAAAGTTTCCTCCCAGAAGCTGTGTTGTAAACAAAAGCCAAAGATAGTGTTTAACTCCCTTACAGGGTATGTTTAAATATAGCTGCACTAAACATATTTACCCTGCCTGTGTGGAAAAGTTCTTTTTAGATATATAGAGTTAGAATTAAAGTTTTAAATCATACTCACAACCCAATTGGAGCTGATATACTGTGCTACATACAGAATATAAATTGTATTTTTTTGTGCTACATAAAATTATCAGAATTAATTAAACTCCAGTCTTTCCCATTTCTAAATATAATGTCACAAATAACAAGAGTTATATATCCTTATGGATGTTTAAGTTGCTATTGCTGACTGACTTTAATTAATTTCGCAGAATTTGCATATTGTTGAATTACTGTTTATCTCTTGTTTTGCACAATTGGAAATAAATTGATGAAATAGTAAGTCAGAAGTGAGAGCCTCACATCTGTGGAGGCATTTTTTTCAACTGTTGACATGTGTCTCTAAGTAATACATTGACTTCAGACTCTAAAATTGTTTCCCTCAGGTGGCTCCTAAAAACTATTTAATGTAGTGTTTCTCAAATCAAATCCTATATATGTATTGTTAGAAAATGTTAGAGGATTGACACATTTTATATTGAAAACCTTAACATTTTTCTTTTTATTGCAATGTTAGTTTTCAAATCAGTTTAAGAATACTCTGGATTACCCCATGAACAATGAAAATATAGTATTCCCAAATGATTTTAGCTGGTGATTTAGTATTAGTTTTATGATTCTATTCAAAATAAGTGGTTACTAAATTGATAGCATTTAGCTTTTATTATATTAGCAAATGTATCTGTGATTTTCTTACTATTTCCTAATATTAAAATAATTACTCTATCATTATTTCATATTTGAATTTTTGTTGTAAACTTATCTGCCATTGGATGGTAATATCAGAATGATAAAATCATTCATCATCTGATACTATTTTCATGTTTGATTTTTTTAACAGTTACACAAGTTTATAGTGATAAATTTCTGTTGACAACGTTTTCATAGGTTAAGACTAATTTATTAAGGCATGTACAAAATTGAGATCTGATATTATGAAAGAGCATTGAGGAGAAGTAATGTACCACTTGTAGTGGACTGAGAAGAGGAAAACAGAGGAAGACTTAAAACACAAATGCAATGTTTGCACAGAGTAAAGGTCAAATGATATCACAAAGAAGCAGAGGTGATATGATAGTTTAAATAGAGGAAGTGGTGAGGGGATCGTGCCATCACACCGGTGACTAGATTGCTAAAACACTAACTTATAATACAGCAGTCAGTACTATTTTTATATCATGAGTTTTAATTTAGCTTCAGCAAAATATTACCCATCACATTAATTTAATGCTGGCACTCTGAATTTTTATTTTCTTAAAATTTTAAGTGTTTACTATAAATGCTTGATTTTATGGTTGAGAGAGAAATAGGCACATGAGGGATTTATACTTTTTATGGTTGTACGCATTTAAGCAAGTTAAAAATAAGTTAAGTCAACCGTTGGTCCATAATACATCTTTTCCTTTATGTGACTTCGTTCTCCAGCTGGGAGTCATTCATTGGCTTTAACCTTAATCATTCACACAACAGTTTTAAACAAAAAAAACAACATTCTGAAAACATACTGTGACCTGGTTTTGAAATATTATGATGGTTTTCCCAGTTTTAGAATATAGATCAATTCATTATCACAGATAGTTGACAAAAGCTTGGAGCAATGATCTGATGAAATGATATTAGGAAAAATACAAACAGTTAACCTTAGAATGCTGGGACTCTTTTTTTTATAGGCCCGCACTAAATAAGTAACATATTTCCTCATTGATGAACATTTAAAAGCAAATTGAAACAAGCTTGAAAATAGCTGAACATTAAATCTATTGCCCTCATGTACCTAATTCAACTTCCTCCTCAAGGAGAGAAAAAATAATTTAAAAATTAGGGTCTCTACTTACAAAAAAAATAGTTCTTTTTATTTATTTTCTGTTTCATGGCAAGTTCAGGCAATTTACCACTGATATTTAAGCCAGTGGTCCACTTATTGCCATGAGATAATAGGAGATAAGAGTAGTTAGAAGGCCGCTCAACTATGCAGCTTTCTTCTTTAGTAGATTTGGAAAGCTTGGGTTTCTTCCCCTGATTGTTCAGTTACTCTTTCACAACTGTTGAAATTCTTGTCCTGGAAGTAGAAATGAATACCCTCTGGTGAGGCTATTTATTTGATGCCAAGTTTTTGCAGAGGACAACACAGTAACTGTATCCCAGGATGCTATATTTTGGCCCTAAGTTTCACAGTGATCCCAAGATGATAAATTTTGGACAAATCTCGGTTTTATAGCATTAGTATCCTCTGCTCCTGAATAACGATTCCCTTTTCTTCCCCACTTGTCCCTTGCTTCTCTCCTCTTGCCACAAATACATTCTCCAACTCTATGTTCAAAAGAAGTTATCATCACCGTATTTTATACCTGAAACTAATATAATATTGTATGTCAACTGTATTTGAAAAATAGAAGAAACTTTTAAAAAGTAGTTATCAAATATTTAATTCAAATGGTGAAATAGTTATCATTTTCCCTATTTTTCTCTATACCTCATTGATGATGACTATTGAAACTTGGGAGGCAAGTACTTATGGGAAGTGTTTATGAACTTAAAAGTGTTATCTGTGGAATCCATTGACTATTAAAAAAAAGAGGATATTTAGAAAGGCTCTTATCCCAACAATTACTAAGCAGTAAAAGTGTAGTTAATGTCTTGGGTATTCAGAGGAACTGTCTAATTATTTGATTATGTTATCCTGTGAAAACTTACATTCTCTGGCCAGTGTTTAATTCTTAAAGATTAGATTTTAGTATATTCCTGTTATTTGTTCTTGTTTAATTGAAAAAAATTCACTCACAATGACATCTCACTTTGAAAGTTAGATCCTTGTACTTCAGACACAAAACATTTAACAAGATTTTTGTAGTGTTTCAAAATGTTTGAAAATTCTCTAGTGGCAATATCTCCAAAACCCGTAAGTTGACAACTTAATCTGTAAGAGTCAGTTTTCATCACTGATGTCCCTTTTTTAGTTCTTCTGTCAGTGCAAATTTATTTCTCCACCTCTTTTCCTCTACCTGCTTATCTTTCTTTTACTTTCTTTGCATTTTTTTTTTGTTTTGTGCTTCTCCCCCAAAACTCTTCTTGTTTCTTTATTCCCTTTTACTTTCCCACACTTTCTTAACTATTGATAATATAAAACTATATTTTAATACATATGTGTAGAAACTTATTTAACACATGTACAGAGAAGTTTGAACAATTTAAAATAGCATAAATGACAAGTAAAAAATCATTGCTAATTTTTTTCTGTTGAGACACTATCTTGTGACTGTACACTATATTCACATTTTCATTTGATGAGGAATTAACTCATGTGTACTAACACATCTCTCATAGCCTTTTAAGTTTTGCTACCTATATTATTGTTTTTAATTATGCAAATCACATGTCTAACAAAGGAATTAGATCTGGAATATATAAAAAAACACTTAAAACTCAATAGCAATAAACTAAACAGCCCAGTTTTAAAATGAGCAAGTAAATAGTCACTTCACAAAAGAACAGATAGAGATGGAAATGAGCATATGAAAAGACACTCAATGTTATTAGCTGTTAGGAAGGTGCAAATTAAAACCCCAAGAGGTACCACTACATACATAGAAAAATGGCTGAAAAACAAAACAAAATAAACCTAACATGACAATACAAAGTGCTGATGAGGATGCAGAGTAGTTGCAGTTTTCATACTTTGCTAATGGGAATGCAAAATGGCACAGCTACTTTGGAAAGCAGTCTGGCAATTTCTTGTAAGTTAAATGTATATCTATGTATGACCCAGCAATTCCACTTTTAAGTAATTACCCTAGAGAAATGAAAACTTACGTTCACTCAAAACCTGTATACAAATACTATAGCAGCTCTTTTCATAATTGCCAGAATCTAGAAATAACCCAGTCTTTCAATGAATGAGTAAGCAAACAAATTATGGTACATTCCATATAATGGAATACTCGGCAATGAAAAGTGAAAAGGAGTTAACTATTGATACACGCACCAACACAGGTGTATCTTAAAGGCATTATGTTGTTAAAGAAGGCTATTTCAAAAAAGTTGTGTACCTTATGATTGCATTTATATGACATCTTGGAAAAAGGCAAAACTATAGTGATGTAAAATCAGTGATTGCTAGAAGTTAGGAATAGGAAGTTAGTGCAACAACAAAAAGGTGGAGATTTTGGGGTTGAAGGCACCGTTTTATATCCTGATTGTAGTGGTATTAACGTGTTAATACACATAGAACTGTACATGAAAAAAAGCCATTTTACTCTTTAGTAAAAAGGTAAATCAAAATAAATCATACCACATATTAGTTGCTTCAGATGTGGAGTATAACTTTCTTTTACAATATTTCATCTAGAATTTTTATTACCTTTTTATTCCTATAATAGTAGAAACTATATAACTTTCATGATATAAATGTCTTCCCAGCTTCCTAATAATATATGTGTTATATGGAGTTTATTTTCTTCCTGAGAGCATTTTTTTGGGGTCCTCTGGCTTTCTGAATTTCTGATTTTGACTAAATACTTGCTCTATGTTCTGCACTGTTATCATCCAGAATTTCTTTACTTCTGTACTCCTGAGTTAGTTCCATTGTTTGCTGGATTTCAATGTTTTTTCTCAGAATATATTTTCAAATTTGTAGATTGTATCTAATATTTTTTTTTCCAGAAAAGGTGCATGGGAGGAAAGAATTATGTATCTTTGCAAGTCTGAAATATATTTCTTTCATGCTTGATAATGATTGGGCTGGGTATAGAACTCTAGGTTCTTTATATATACCAATGTTGATAGCAAGTCTGTTATTAATCTGATCATCTTATATGGGTTCCTTATGAAAGCAGAACCTAAAACAAAGACTTAGGTACAGGTAGTTTATTTTGGTGTCAATCCAAAGAATCAGAAGTGAGAAAATAAGGAGAATAAAATTGGTAAGGAAGAAAATTCAATGTAAGTGTACTTTCTAAAAGTAGATGCTGTGGTCAGTAGGGCTCAATTCCTTCAGCATCTTCTGGAAAGCGTGATGTAATACTGCCCAGTTTTTTCTACTTTGAGGACAGGAGGTTGGAGTGTTAATGTGCAGGCTATCACTCCTTATTGGTTGGTTGTTTCTCTCTAGGTGCATTAAATCGCCCTTTACCTATGCCATTTGTTGTTTCAGCACTTCCAAGTTCTTAAAATGTTAGAGAAGTTCTGAGGCAAAATACAAAAGGATGCACATTCAGTGTGGATGCTGTCAGCGTTAGTTAAACTTGAGTCCATATGGAACTGTCTACTGCAGCTGAGAATGAAATCAGATGGCGGTTGATAGAATACGACCCAGTGCACCAGAGGTGTCTGGTACACCACACCTTAGGTTATGTAGGTCTTATGTCCCACATTAAGTCCTTCATGGTGGTATTTAGCTGGAATCTTCATGAGATTTAGTACAGGAATGTTAGTGAAACGGCCACAGTTCCCAGTGCTGCTACTCCTTCCAAGATGATGATGGATATTCTTTATCTCTCTTTCCTTTAGTATTCATTTTAGATTTTTCTCATCTTTGGCCAGCACTTTAGCTAGTCTAAGTTACTTGTCTGGTGATATAGCCAAAAACTTAACTTCTGAAAATCAGTGGTATTACCCAGAACTTCATCCCTGATTACCAGTTATTTCCTGCTGGTAACACTGTAAAATCTAGTGGCTTAAACTAATGCATTATTATCTCTTATGGTTCTGTGTGCTAATGAAGCTCAGTTGGGTGGTTCTTGCCTAGGCTGTCTCCTATGGTTTCAGTCAGTTAGAAGCTGGTACTGGAGTCATCAGCAGGCTCAACTGACCTGGATATCCAAGATGGGTCACACATTTGGCTAGCATGTGCTAACTGTCTTCTAGGTGTTCAGCTAGGGCTGTTGACTACAGCAACTACATACTGCCCTTCCATATGTCTTATACATCTCATATATGGCACTTCAGTTTCATAAATAAGAGTTCCAAGAGACAAGAAGTAAAGCTTACTACCCTCTCACCTCGAAAACAAAACAAAACAAAATAAAAACAAAACAAAACAAAACAAAATACCAGCAACAACAATCCAGGGCTATCATTCTACCTAGTGTACATTGGTCCATTTTATTGCAATGATTTTCATTGTTTAGTTTCTGCACAGACAATGAGCAGTTTAAGGGTAGACACTGTATTTTAAAGATAAATAATTTTTAAAAATGTATCCCTGACACTTATACATATTTCCCTTATAGAAAACAAAAATCATTATTTTTGAGAAGAGTGAAATGCCCATTGTGAGACAGTAAGTACAAAAAAGGAAAGCACAGAATATTCTATTTCTTGGTGGAGTGAGTAAGCAGTACTGATGCTTTGGGCAACCAAGCGGGCTCTTTGTGACTAACTTCTGGGGTCCTGATGCTGGATTTAAAAAGGTCAGGGGTTTACTGGCTTTGGTCTGCATTACCTGAGTGTACCAGAGATGGGAATGGGATTTCCTGAGGAGAAGGTCTTTATGGTGACACTAGCAGGAAGCCATTTCTTTTCATCAAAATGGCTAGGATCCTGAAGAACATAAAAAGCTCTTTCCGCTGTGAGGGAAAGCAAAGCAAAGTGAAACTTGGAAACTCAAGACAGATAATCTAGAGATATCAGCAAGGTAGAGAGTATGCTAATGCCTTGTATGAGGAGGAATTGATTGTTTAAGTAAAGACAGCTTATTAATAATGTTGGAACTCTATTGTATGTGTTTAAAGGGCTTAATGCATACTTATTATTCTCCTAAGTAATGAATGAATATTACTTCTAAAGAAATATTCAATTTTTAGAATTATATAGCTTATTTACAAAACCTAGAAAGACATTGCATTAACTCCAAATGATGCCTACATACAGTCATCACTAAACTAGCATCCTGGTGTGGATACTAGTTTAGGTCATCATATTTGTTCTCATTAATGGTATGAAAGAAAAAAGGGCATGAGAAAAATAGTGACATCAATAATTTAAGTAATTCATTTATGTTTTATCAAATAACCTAAGAATAAACTCCATGAGTGATTAAAAACAAAATATTTGTTAATAAATTAATTGAGCTGATTCCCTTTAAAATGCATTTATTTTCACAACAAAGCGTAGCAATAACTACAAACAAGTATCTTTAGAATATTACAGTTTATAAAGCACTTTCATATATATCATCTCATTCAACTCTCACTAGTTAAATAACAGTGACAGTGTATTATTATTCTCCTTTTACTGATTATACACTAAAACTTATGGAGATTAAGTTTTCTTCCATGTTCACACAACCACTAGTGGTAAAATTGGATCCAATTAAAATTTCCAAGTCTTTTCTACTAAACTGCTGCCAAAGTATAATTTTACTTAATTTTCATATGCTGGCTTGCATTGAATAGTAAAAATAGTTTATTTTGCAAAGACAGTTACAGCATGCATAGTTAACCTCCTCTAATTCCTCTACTTCCTTTTCTTCTTCTATTTTTATTTTTAGTTTTCTTTTTGTGAAACAGGGGAACTGATCAAATCTGACATTGGACCTTTCCATTGCAGTTCCTTCCCCACAAAGATCTTACATGAAAGAGTTTGAGGTGTGAGAATTATGTTCTAGGAACCAGAGACATAGGGTATGCCACTGAGGTTACTGGCAAAGTTTTTCTAGGCTCGTTGAGCATTGGTATGTAAATGAATATTTATTATAGATATAAGGGGAAAGAAACAAGATTTGCTTAACCATCAATAGAAGTAAAAGGGATAAAGATAGAAGATTTAAAAATGTAGAATTTTATGTATTAGAGGGTTGGATCCACTCAAATTTATGAACACTTTGGAGTGTACATAAATCATGGTTTTTCTTTACTTTTCTTTCTTTTCTTTTTTGCCTCTTCCTTCTTTCCTTTCTTCTTTCCTTCTTTCCCTTCCTCCTTCCTTCCTTCCTACCTTCCTTCCTTCCTTCTTTCCTTTTTCCTTTCTTTTGCAATAAGATTATATTTTTGCTTTAATATGGTAATTTTTAGATTTAATGAATTAAACAATAAATAAGAATAATAGATCTAAAGCAGACAGAAACCTTTCCTCTTTGATTTTCATTTTTTTTTTTCTGGTCTCTGCCACTTCTTCATTGATTAGTTTGCTTTCCTACTTAAAAATGAATTGTTTCTTATAAAATCAAATTGATACTGTCACCTAGACATGACTACAAGTGACAAGAAGACATTTTTCAATTCAAAAGCAAACTATTAGTTTAGAAAAAGAATAATTTGCTTTGCAAAGTTGTTTTAGGGAGAAGGTACAAAGGTGAGTGGGCTAGATATTTCTACTGTGAAACCTACAGTCACTCATCAAATGTGAAAGGGGACCACATGCTGACTTTTTTCATTTGAAGAATATCTATCTATCTATCTATCTATCTATCTATCTATCTATCTATCATCTATCTATCTATCCATTTATTTATTTATGATTTATTTTTCTAGTCTGCCTTATTTATATTTTAAAATTTTTATTTTATTTTTAAATTTTTAAATTATAATTGACATGTAATATTATATTAGTTTCAGGTATACAGTATAGTGATTCAACATTTATATACGCTATGAAGTGATCACCAAAATAAATCTAGTAACCATCTGCCACCATACACAGTTATTACACATGTGAGAAGGAACCACATGCTGTCTTTTTTTGTGTGTGTGACAATGTCACTATTAGATAAAATAAATATTTTTACCTAGGCTTTCACGTAAATACTTACTTGTAGCACAAATTAGGTGATTCATTTAATTTTCTTCAAAGTTGACAGAATATGACAATTAATATATTTCAGATGGTTTGCAGTGTATAGTATATGGTGTGTATGTGCATGTGCGTGTGTCTCTATGTGTCCCAACAGCATACCCCTTGTGTGTGTGTGTGTGTGTGTTTTATACATGTTGCAGTTGGTTTGTTGTTTTTCCCTGCAGGGAATAATGAGTAAGCATTACAGAAAAGATGTTAAACAGCTGTTTGGATTAATCTTCCTTAGCCTAATTGGCAGAATATGACTTGTCTCACAACATGCAGAATATGAAGTGTTGTTGATGGGTGAAGAAAAGTCAGGAGGGATGTGTGAATATTTTTCATTTCTAGTTTGTCAATTCAATGGATTACATATTATAGCTAATGGCCACTGTTCTCTGCATACGGCAGCTTCCAGGTGTGGCTATAGAAGGGCATGCTTGTAAGAGGCCAATTATAGCCAAGAAAAGACCCTGACCCCTCTTGCTATTGCTATTCCTGGGTTGAGGTACTGGTACATTAATTGACAAACTTAAGATTCTTTGAGGCAAACCCCACAGAACATTCACAGGCTTTGAGACTCTCCTGTAGCTACGATATTATTTCCCTAGCTTTGTCTCTGTTTTCACATAGTGAGAAGACAAAAGCTCAAAAAAAATTACTTGCCTAAGGTCCAGATTTAACCCACATCTTACAACACTCAACATCAAAGTTTTCTCCCTTAAATCATCTGAAACATAACTGTGAAAAATGCAAGACTGTGTGTGCTCTCTTTCAAAAGGGTGAGGTTTCTATTGTGATTTTTCGTACTCATCGTAAAAGTGAAAAAGAATGGTCTGTTGATGTCTGATGTGTGTGCAACCTCCTGAAAATTCTAGCCTCCCCTTGGATTTGTGAGTTCTGAAATATTTCAAGGGGGAGTATAGAATGAGAAAGAACACAGATTTTGCAGCTGGACTTCTTGAATCGATGGCCTTAGAAAAGCTATTAAATTTCTCTTTCTCTCGTTCTCTCAATATTCTCATTTCTAAAATGGAAAAAATAATAATATGTCCCTTGTAGTTGCAGAATGTTGCTTTTTACATACCTCATCATCGAAAAAGCAGTATAAGTAATATTTAAAAGTATGGGCTTTGGAGCCCACTATTAGAATTACATCCAGACTCCTGCACTTGTTACTCTGACCTTCAGCAAGTCACTCAATGTCTTAGTGCTTCAGTTTTCTCATGTGTGAAATGAGACTAAAAATAGTATCTATTTCGCAATTTGTTGGACATAAAAAGTGAGAACTATCTGAGTCAAAACTGTTTTTTCCAGTTTTATTAAACTATAATTGACATATAACATTGTATTAGTTTAAGGTACAGAACATGATGATTTGATATATGCATATATGCAAAATGATTCCCATGATTCCCTCAACAAGATTAAGTGATATCAATCACCTCACATAGTTACAATTTTTCCCTTGTGGAAAAAATTTAGGTTTACTCTCTTAGCAACTTTCAAATATACAATATGGTGTCATTATAGTCATTATGTTGTGTAGTACATACCCTGAAGTTATAACTGGAAGTTTGTACCTTTTGACCACTTTCATTAATTCCTCCAAAACACCATGTCCCTAGCCTCTAGCAACCACAAATATGATCTCTTTTTCTTTTTTTTAGATTCCACAGATAAATGAGATCATATAGCATTGATTTTCACTGTCTGATTTCTTTCACTTAGCATAATGCCCTCAAGGTCCATCCATGTTGTTGAAAATGGCAGGATTTCCTTCTTTTTTATGCCTGAATGGAGTGTGTGTGTGTGTGTGTGTGTGTGTGTGTGTGTGTTTCTTTGTTCATTCGTCAATGGATGCTTAAGTTGCTTTCATGTTTTGACTATTGTATATAATGCTGTAATGAGCATGAGGTTCAGATATCTTTTTGGGACAGTGACTTGGTTTCTTTCAGATAAATACCCTGAAGCGGAAGTGTTGGATCATGTAGTAGTTTTACTTTTTGTTTTTTTGAGGAACCTCCATACCATTTTCTGTGGTGGCTGTACCACTTTACACTCCTACCAACAGTGTCCAAAGGTTTCCTTTTCTCCACATCCTCATCAGTTTTCTTTTTGATGATAGCCATTCTAACAGGCATGAGACGATATCTCATTGTGGTTGAGTCAAAACTCTTCTAATAGCCCCTTGCACGTAGATACTCAATGAATATCATATAATTATGTGATCATATAATTTATCATCTAAATTAGGACAACTTTGAGAGTTGAAAGGGAACACAATGAATAATTATGCAGGAATAATAGAAATTAACAGGGATTGTCCAGTCAAACAGAAATGTAAGGTCATCCCTTTCACTGGGCCAGAAATAGAGAGCCCTGGTCTGGTGTTACCTTAGAATCCTTAGGCTATTTCTAAGTTGTGAGTGTATCCTGTTTTGCCTTTCTTCAAGTCTGTAATCTGTTTGACTTTCTCTAGGTCTTTGACTCACTAAGAAGGGAGTTGCCTTCTCAGATGGATTCTAAGATTCTTTCAATTTCTTCACTTTCCAGCAGCTTGAAGTCTGCTGTTGCGTAAGGGCTTTCTCCTCTATGTGGTTTCAGTAATTGGCTGTGTGTTCCACATCCTTTTTATAAGAAACAAAACCAATGAAGTTAGAACAAAAACTCACAGTCAAATCCTAAATCAGTTTATTGTTGCACATTTGTCTTCTTACAAAAAAAACAAATGTTATATTTGTAGTGTCCCTCGCCATCTGCCATGTCCAGGACAGTGTCCTCCTGGCTTCCTCAGATGTGTCACTAGTGGAGGAGGGGGAGAACATACAGAGAAGACAGCATGTGGGCACGGGCTCTGTGGGGGCTTTCTCTGAGCCCTGTTAGACTATTTCACCACTTTAAGAGTGAAAAGAATCAGTAGGGATGTGGATCCTATACACAGGAAAAAGCTTGCAAAATTAATTTAATAGAGCATCTAGAAGTCTATTTTACCCTCTTCTAGATTTTGCAGTGTCACAAGTTATATCAAATCAATTTTGAAATAATTAGATATAAATGTTTAACTTCAGAAAAGAAAGAAAAACAAGGCAGCACAAGTATTAGACAACACTTCTGTGAGCTGATAATAGAAGTGAATTTTGATTTAGTTTATACATGTTTTGAACAAATTAGGAGATTATGCTCAGTCTTGAAAAGTTGTAGGGAAGTGATACCTGTCCAGAAGTATTCCCAGATTTCACCAGAACAGGGTTGTGGCCTTAGACAGAGGGCCGAGTTAAGCATTGAGGTATCTAAAGTGGGCCCAGCATCCAGTTATTTCTTACTTTTGGCTCTTTGTCACACGGAGGTCTTTGCATTGGGTGTCCTATAACTCATGTGTCCTTATTTTGCTTTTCTTTTTCTTCTAGTTTGGGACAGTAAAGTTCCCATTTACCATATGAATCTTGTTCAAGATTTACCTTCTCTGTGAAATCTCCTTGATTCTCAAAAGATGGAATTAGACATGTCCCAACTGATCTTCAACTTTACTTCTATGATAACATCTTTTATGATTGATGAACAATGCTGGCTTATATGTTCACTTTTGTATGAATCTTTGAACTTTTTGAAAAGAGGTGATTCATCAGTTAATTACCAGGTCCTAGTATAAACTCCTTAGAACTTTCTCCAAATTGAATAGATCATTCTTATGAGCTTCAGAATTAAATTTGATAATTTGGAGCTAGAGACTGTGGTAAATCCAGCCATTTTTTTCTAGATCCGCTCAGAGTGATAGGTTAGAGATGTCTGGGACCTGATTTGTATGTATTGGGTTAATAAGTATACCAGGTTACATAGAACTTCTTAGTCTGCTGGTTGGTATATTCTTTGGTCCTCTTATATGTTCTTCAAAGTATTGAGTGAGGACTATCTGCATTAGAATTGTCTAGGTAGGTTTTTAACAATTGTATTTTTCTCTACCTTATCCCAGAGCAGAGGAATCAGAATAACCAGAGATGAGTCCTGGAATTCTACATTTTACTAAGATCCTCAGGAAATTTTTATGCTAAATAATACTTGAGAACCAATGGAAACTTCCCCATGCTTAAATATACTGATTAGCAAGAGTAAAGATAATGGTCAATATTAAAGATAATGTCTGACTTATTTCACTTAGCATGATACTCTCAAGATCCATATATATTGTAAATGGCACATCATTTCATTTTTGATTGCATCTCCTCTTAATTCTACCGTGGTCCTCACACAAATGGCCAACTACTCGGCTTTTTGCCATTTCACATTTTCCACAGAAAAGAAGTGTAGTTCTATGGTTTCAAGAAATCATAATTCTTGGTCATTGACATATCCTCATCACTGACACTTACCTATCTTCAAATTTACTAAATATTACCATACTATTTTCTACCAGTGGCACATATAAGACCTGGTTTGTTTTGCCTGTTTTTCTTAGTGAAGTCTAACTTTAATCAGGACCTCTAATCTCTCCCAAAGAGGTACAAGAAAATTGAAACCTTTAACTTCAGTCATTCTTCTCCATATTACATATCATCGTTGTCAACATTTTTTCTTTTGGTGATTTTCTCAGATATCTCTTCTATGTTACTAACTCAGTGGCAGTACAGGATATTGATGAAGAGTATAGACTCGCTAGGTTCAAATCCTGGGTCTACTATTTATTAGCTGTGATTTCTTAAACAAGTTGCTTAGTTTATTTGGCCTGGTTTCTCCAGCTGTAAGCGAGGATTAGTAACTATCCCATAGATTTGTTTTAAGAATTAAACTAATTAATATATATAATGCACTTTAAAGAATTTCTAGCACTTAGAAATACATTCACTGTCACTTTTTCATATTTTATTTGCACCTAATTTTTATCCCTAGATTAGTAATTATTGTTAGTTTTTTTGACAATGCTTGATTAGATTTATTCATGCTTGCTAATTTCTTTGTTTACCATTGCTTCTTGCATCCTACTCCTTCCTTTATTAGCATAAATGTCTAACTTTCTTCCCGAATTATGTCTTCTAATCATTTATTTAATAAGTATGCGTGAGTGGCAATTTTTTAAAATCTGAAAATGTTTTTCTTTTGCTTTACTTTTGAATTGTGGTTTAGTTAAGCATAGAATTTGAGGTTGAATATTTTAACTAAGCAGTTTGAAGATTCCTTGTTTCCTTCCTCTATTACCGCTAATGAGCAGCATTCTAACAGTCTGTTTTTGTTTGCCTGAAGACGACCTGTCTTTTTCCTTCAGGTGCTTTTAAGATGTTTTCTTTGTTTTAGTGTCTGGTTATTTTAAAATATTATGCTTCATATGTGTTTCTAAATATAAGATTCATCTATGGCCATACCACCCTGAACGTGCCTGATCTTGTCTAAATATGACTCCATGTTTTCCATTCATTGTAGATAATATTCAGTTGTTATTTTTTTTTTCCTGCAAACTAGTTTATCATGTATTTCCTGTAACTTATCAAAGCATATAGTTCAATGGTTTTTGTAGTTGAGGAAACTGAAATTCAGAGCTTAAGTGCCTTTACTAACAGCAGAATTAATATTTAAAAAATTAAGTATCTACACTGAATCAATAGATGTGTATCTGAGTTGTAATAATAATAATCATTATTATTATTACAAAAATGAACTCCTTTTCTGAACAACATAAGCCCATGATTCATCTTTATCTTATAAAACACCAGGCCAGACAGAAAAGGAATCTGAAAAATGAGATTATCCTGAAAAAAAAATCCAGATTCATTAAATTTTATAAATATTATTCACATCTAACTTCAGTGTGCTGGGTTACTATGTGGGGAGTTGGTTCTGGTGGCAGACAGTTGAGAGCTTTTTGAGAGGTTCCAGGAGGTAAGTTTAGCTGTTCACCTTAAGTTTATATGTGTCCGGAGGCTGTGACTAGAGTTTTGTTAATATTCATTGATGATTCTACTTTGGGCATTTAAATGATCATCTTCTGCAGTAAGCTAAGTGTTGGCTTTCAAAAAGGAATGTCCACACCCTAGTCCCCAGAATCTGTCAATATTACTTAATATGGCAAAAGATATGATTCAAATAAGAATCTTGAGAAGAGGAACTTATCTTGGATGATCTGGGTGGGCCCTAAATGAATTATATGTATTCTTATAACAGAAGCAGAGGGAATTTTGAGACATAAGAGGTTGAGGCAATGTTACTACAGAGTGATGTGGCCACAAACCAGGGACACCCGGATCCACTAGAAATGGGAAGAAGCAAGGAATGAATTTTCCCTTGGAAACTTCATAGGGAGAATGGCCCTGGCAGATACCTTGATTCCAGATTTCTTGATTTCAGAATTGTAAGAGAATACATTTCTGTTGTTTGAAGCCACCAAGTTCTAGATAATTTTCAATGGCATCTATAGGAAACAAATACATCCCTCATCAGAGACATTCTATGTTAAATACTCTGGGGCTGGGGTTTCACTACAGACTGAATATTTGTATTCCCTCCAAAATTCATATGTTGAAATCTTAACTCTCAATTCAATAGTATTAGGAGGTTGGCCTTTGGAAGGTCATGAGGGTGGACTACACATGAATGGGATTAGTGGCTTTATAAAAGAAACCCCAGCTACCTTGTCCCATCTGCCATGTGAAGTTACTGAGAGAAGATGACCATCCATGAATCAAGAAGCAGACTTCACCAGACAATGGATCTATTGGCACCTTTATCTTGGACTTCTCAGTCTCCAGAACCATGAGAAATCTGTGTTGTTTAACCCACCAGTCTATGGTATTTTTGTTATAGTGGTCTGAACAGACTAAGACAGGCTTCTGTTTCTCCTGTAATTTTCTAGTGTCTCGCCATTATTACCAGTGTTACTGCTGCAATCTGGTACTGCTGAGTTTAGAGAATGGGATGGAATATGATGTGATGGAGGAGAATCCACAGCCAGGGAGCCTTGATAGTAGGTCTGATATGGGGAGGTTGGGTTAGTGTGGATAGAGGTATCCACAAGGAAAAAGAAGGAGGGCTATTGCTTCCAGTGACTATGTTTTGCATTTAAAAAGTGAGCTGATTTGGGAATTAGAGAGGATTGGTAGATGTATTTTGTTTTGTAGTTTAAACCAGGTCTTTGCCACTTTTAATTGACTCAGACTTGTATTTGGAGCATCTTGTATCAGAGTCTTCTTTCAAGGCACCACTCAGATTCTCACAGGAACAAGAAATGGTAGCGTCTCCTTTAAACTGTAAAAGTGAGTATGTGAGTATTTGTTATTGCATGATTCTTTACATTATATAGATTTTATATATATATATCTTCTGATTGTACATTTTGAAACGTCCTCTACTAGCTAAAGAGTTATAATTGAAATTGACAATAACTGCTATTTCTTTTAGAAAAATAGCCCATGCACTTAACTACCTTGCTGTGTATCTAGCATCTGTTTCTGTGGTGTTTGCCAACAAGTTTAAATGAGTAATATTGAATAATAATATCTGACATTCTTCATCACTGCATATCCCAGATGTGGATTGACACTTTCACTCCAATCTCTGATATTGGAAGATCTCCCTGGCCCACTTCTACAGTTATTAGGACAAGATCCCAGATTGGCTTCAAGTTAGCATCATGTGGAGCTATTCATAAACCATGAACATGATTTATTACCTATGTGAGATGGTTTCATGAGGAAACCACACTAATTATTTAGAAGGATAATACCATACTTTCTTAGTCATGATACATGCAGCAAGTACAAATATGGTTTTAATCATCACACTTTAAGTGTGAAAGAAAATTAACATACAATGGGATTTATAGTAGGTGTTTTTAATATGCAATCATTTATTTTGACAGCATTGGCAAAAGTCTGTATCAGGAGGCCTAGCATATTTTCAGAGTAGAAAGGATACAAACAAGTAAGACATATGGCAAGATTTTTTGGCCAAATCTGTTGGACACGTGTGTGTGTGTGTGTGTGTGTGTGTGTGTGTGTGTGTGTGTGTGTTGTTTCATTTGTTTTGTTTTTTGTTTGTTTTTGATGTGACCATGAGGGTTTAGTCTGAATCTCTATGGATTCTGCATACCTTTCACACAGAAGTTTCTGGATTGAAGCATAGGCTTCGATGAAGTGCTTCAATGTGATCCTAGAAGCATCAATTCATCCCACTCTTCACATAAAAAGTTCATATGTCTTCTAACATTTCATTGAGTGGTTATCCTCTCTATGTATGACGATCTCAGAGAAAGGACCTCATCATTCTTATTTCTACTGCTGGAGAGTTTGGTCCTTCTCTCTTTTAGTGAACTGAGTCCTTTGATTTATTATCTCCTAGTTTCTATGAGTCAGGAGCACATATCAGGTGACTCCTGTGCTCAGGTTTTAATAAGGCAACAAACAAAGTGTTGGCCACATCATGTTCCTTTCTTGAGCTTGGGATTCTCTTTCGAACTCACATGACTGTTGTTAGAATTCAGTTCTTTGCAACTGTGGGTCTGAGGTCCTTGTTTTCTTGCTGACTGTTAGCAAGGACCACTCTCGGCTCCTAAAAGACTACCCAGTGTTCCTTACCACAAATATTCTTATAGGTCTCATCAAAACATGGCAACTTACTAATTCCTGACATTTCTTTTCAGGCATTGGCTCTCCATCATTCTTTTTATTTTTAGTTTTTACATCTCCATTTAGATGTATATAGAATTTTTCTTGTTTTTCTCGTCTCTTTTAATTTTTTTCCTATCTCTTTATACCTCTGGGCTATATCCTGGGCAATTTTTTCAACTATTTTGCAAGTAACTAATCCTGCTTAGTAGTGTTTAACCAGTTATTTAAAAAAAAAAAAAACATATCCACCAAGTTTTTAATTTAAATGCTTATATCTTTCATTTCTGATTATTATACTTAATTTTTAAAAAAATCCGTTATTTTTCCTTATGCCCCATTCTTTCTTTAGAATTTCATCTTAATATTTATATACTTTTTAACTTCCAATACATATTTAGTCTCTATTTACATAGTTATACATAATTTTAGACTTAGTTGTTTTATTTTTTTAAGAAAACTAAATGTTAATTATAAGGTCACTAAGTTGTTCCTTTCATACTTTAAAGCCTAAAAGCAAAACTATTAAAATAACATTTTTTCTGAAATTACTGCTTTCTTCGAGATTATATTCTATTGTATTTTGTCTAAATAAATACAAACATCATCTTCTATTTTTTCCAATGATGCTGCTTTTTCTAGATTTCTTGTTTTGGTTAATGGCAATATCATCTACTCAGTAGCTCAAGTGGACACATTGAAGTTATTCTTAACTCTTCATTTAATAATATACCATATCCAAACGATAGGCATGCCTTCAAAATGGTACCACATCCAAATGGAGTTAGATCACCCCTAACTCTTTCCTTTCAATAATCTATGACCTCCAAATGGTACCAATCTACCATAACTAAATAGTACCAAGTACCAAATCATACTTGGTTTTACTTCTTAAGTGTTTCTAAAATCACTTCTGTCTTCTTTTTCACTGCCAAACATCCTTACCATCTCTCACCTGAACTATCATCCAAACATAATAGTTTTCTACCTCCAAACTCTCACTTTCAGCCGAGCCTCAAATTTTTTTACATTTTAATGAAGTAAAATGTTGTATTTCATGTACTGTCCTCTGTTTTCAACCTTTCTTGGATCCCTGCCTATAAAGGATAAATGATAAGCCTTTAATCTAGCTTAAAAGGCCATTCATAATATGGCCTCAAACCTCTTCCTAATTTGTTTTTTCAGCACTTCCAAATTGTCTATGACCTCATACAGTAAGTATGCACTATTCTCTATATTGTCTATGACCTCATACAGTAAGTATGCACTATTCTCTATATCTGTCATACAATAGAACATCACTATGCCTTTATTCTCGGCTCTTCTCTTTGATGGGGATATTTCCTTATTCCTACTTGGTGAACTTCTTTCTGTTCATTCATCGAGATCTAGCTAAAAAAAAAGAAAAAAAAACCCTCTTTTGGGAAGTTTTCCCTGACTCCTCTTTTATTCTATACTCTTATAACTTTACACAAAAATATATATATATTTTTACTTTATATCAATTATTGGTCATTTGTCTATTTCTTCCACTAAACTATGAACACCAACACAATAATACCCATATCTTATTTACTATATTCACATTTATGTCTCTACTTTTTTCATTTAATATCTAGTATATAGTAGGCACTGCATGAATATTTTTGTTAGATGACAAAAATGATAAGTCCATTTAAATTTGCTTAGACTACCAAATACAGAATACAATTAACTAATCTTACACATTTAACAGAGATACATCTCTGGGGAAAAGTGTTTACAAATGAAATTGAAAATTGAACCATGACTCCATAGTTTCCAAGTTGCTGGATCTCAACTTTTGATAAATTGTCAAACATTTTTTATCAGGATTTTCTCTAATCCATGGCAAAATAGAAAATAATTTTTAAGCAAATACTAAGTATTGTGGGGTTTGCTATACTTAACATAATACTACTATGATTCCTTTCATAAACTAGAAATGAACAATTGTAATATAAATAATTACCTCAAATTGTAGCTTCAGAACTTCTTAGACTGTAGGATATATTAAAAAGCAAAATGAAGTGCATTCACTCTTTTCTTGTCAGAACTAACTTAAAACATTATCTTACAGTGATTGATGTATTGAGGGCACTGAAACTCTTCAGCAGTTTAGAAATTTCAACTTTATATCAAAGAGTTTTCACTTATTGAAAATAATTTTTTGTTGTTCACTATTTTTTTTTTCCTCAAGGGGCAACTTATATCAAATTGGATGACTCAAAGTTCAGGTCGAGAAATTTTGAATATATGGTCAGAATGTCTTCTCTTGTGCCTCTAACTCTTGTTTTTTTTTCTCTTTTAAATGCTCTTCTGGATTTAACACTGATTATATTGTCATTAAAAGGAAATTTTCTAAACAAATTTTAGAGAATCAAAACAGGAAATTATGCTGAAATATCAGCTTCTAATGAAACTTAAAATATGAACTGTTCATATTTCTTACACATCATTTGAATAAAAGAAATATTTGAATATCTAATAAGAGATGATTTAGTAAATTTTAGATCAATACAATAAATGTTAATTAATAAAAAATATTTAAAATGACTCAAAATAAGAATGTTAACTTTAGCTCTTAGCAACAATAAAAGATGACTCATAAAAATTAATCCTTAGGGTAGCTGTTTTTTTGTAACCTATCTCTCCACATGTATGAAAAATGGAAAACATTTTTTCTTAGCTAAAATTTAATAGAATGGTCACAGAAATGTCTTTCTGTGAAAGGGTAAGCTCATAGGCTGTTTGGGTTAAAAAAATTCAAGGAAATGAACTCATTGCAGCTGCTGTTGCTGCTGCTTGTCAGAATTTCATTAAAACTAATATAGGTCTCTTATCAAAATAAACATGAGATGAATTGCAAGGTTCACTATTCATTTCTTTTCTGTTGGAGGTGCTGTTGGTTTTTCTTGTAGCTGTAAATGATGTTGAAAGAATGCAGACCAGAATCTAATGAATTCTGTGGCAAGCAATCACAGAAGCAGCATACTTTTCACTGTCATCTTATTTCTGGAGATTTTTTTTTTAATTTGCTTTTTAATTTTTAAAAAGCTATTGATACAGAAAAGTCTATAGAATTTATAATGTTTGATTAAGTCTGGCAGGCAAAGTCTATCTTGTTGAACACTACAGCCTAGTTTCTGTACCCGTGTTTTTTTTTTTTAAAGATGTTACAGTATAAAGAAGGGATATCTTTAGGTAAGCCAATACTAGTTCTAGATTATGTTAAGAGATATTTGCTTATGCACAGGTCCACTGGTGAAAGCCCAAGTGACTTATTACACAGTAAAAAGATGCAGTAACAGCTTTTACTCCCAAGGCACAGCTGCAAGATATGAAACAAAGGAAACAAAACTCAATTTATCTTTTTAAGGCAGGAGGGCATTCTTGTTTACCACAAAAAATAAAACCTAAAATATTAAGCTACTTGACTCAAAAAGGAATCAAAGCCCCAAACAGCTTATTCAATATGAAACCATGCCTCTGTGACTGTTTTGTAAAGGGCCGATAACCCAAATGATTTGATTGAAATTTTTTTGTGCACTCATCTTAGAAAGAGAAACTAAAAATTCTCTCAAATTTTTATTTTTCAATGTTTTAAACAAAGCCTCAGGAATAATTTATTTGGTGACCATATGGAGCCTGAAAGAATAGCTATTTGCATTTAAGGGGATTTCTTTAAATTCATGAACTTGAACAGTGTTTTTGCATATAGTGTAATTGAAGAGGGTGGAAGTAAAGAGAGTTCCACAAAAATGTCAATTCTATCCACTGTTTTAGGTCACAATACAAGCTTAATTTTCATTTTCATTTTCTTTTCCCAATTAATAATACAGAGCCAACTAGGCACAAGGCAGTATAAGGAAAGCAACATTGGAAGAAAATAGTCCTGCCTTTGAGGAGTTTACAATCTATTTGGGAAGAGCCATGCAAAATTGACTTTTTTTGCTCGATGTATAAAACATGACAAAGCCGAGCATAAGAGTACTAATGACCACCAGTCTACCAACTCTACTTGTTTTTCAATGTTTGGCAAATCATTAAGCAAACTGCACATAAGACTATTATAACAACAGCATTTTGAAGTATTAGTTCTTAATCTACATTACTTTTAAAGTACTTATCAACACTGCTGGAAGGAAGACCAATGCTATCTAAGTTTTTAGATTGATTTTGGTATAAGTAATAAGATGGAAAAGTTTGAAAGAAATATAACTGGGATATAACCAAAATGTATGAGTTGAGAATATTATTTGTAAAACTCATTTTTAACTAAACACATTTGTTGATATGTGCTGCTTTATAAAAATTAAGAGATTGAAAACTAATATTCATAAGGTCACTTTTTGAACATTTCTGTGACCATTTGCTGTTATTGGAAAACTCTTAAAAAAGAAGAAAACAAATAAGACAGACTATAACTATATATGTATATATTCTGCAAATAACTATGCTTACAAAACTGTTCAGATATGTAATGTTAATGACTCATGAGTTTGCGACAAGAGATAATCTCTTCCAAAGTATTCTCTTATTATTTGTAGGGAATTGTTACTGGAGTGCTAAAGATAACACTAACAGCTTATATATACATACACTACTTAGGTTTATTTCTAAGGACTAGATGTCAAGTTATTCAGCAATGATCATGGTCAATGAGATTTGAACAACCAGGAAAGTTTTAACAAACTAAAGGAATTCGGTTGCTTTTATCCAACTGGATGGCTAAATGCACAGGCAAAATTTCCAGGACTTTTATAAAAGGAGAAGATCCAAATTCTGTAGTAATAACATTTGATAATATAAAAACATGTTTTGAATACAGTACAAGAAGAAGGTAGGTATTGCTTTTCTCCTATTATATCCTTGCTTAAATTGTTGGCTTGTTTAGAAGAGTGATTTTTGGGTTGAGGTGTATTTTTAAGAGTTGGAATTTTTAGAATAGAAAAAAATGGTCTGAAAAGAAAATACATATTTGATGTTAGAACAGCAACACAAAAAGAAAAATACCAATTTTATTTTACATTAGTCTTTTTTTCTATAATTATTATGCATGCCTATCAAATAAGTTAATTTACTTTTTCTAGAGAACAATTATTTAATATTTATAGATTACCTTTATTAATTGAGTTATTTGCTCTGCAGATTGTTTATTATTGAAAATGTTTTGAAATCAGCTCATTTGGTATCTGCCTTACAATGTAAAAAGCAACTATCTTGGTTAAAGTTTTAGTGTATACATTTGTATGACTCATTACAATGTAATGTGGAATTTAAATTTTTGATAGTTAACCTCATAATGCCTTAAAAATTATATTTTAATTATAGGACAGAAAAGTATTCCCTTATATTTTCTCACAGAAACCCTAAAATGTTGTTTTTCGCATTTAAGTCATGAATTCATGTGAACTGATTTGTGTCATCACCAAAAATTGAAGAGAACCTCATTTCCCTAGTGATCTGAAATGCCACCTCTCTTATTTGTTGTTTGTATTCGTATATGGACCTATTTCTGAAATCTCTAGTTTGTTCCTTTGAGTAGTTTTTTTTTTTTAAACTTATAGCACATTATCTTAATTCATCTAGCATTATAATAAACTCTGTTTTCACTG
Source organism: Eonycteris spelaea (assembly GCA_003508835.1). Taxonomy (NCBI): domain Eukaryota; kingdom Metazoa; phylum Chordata; class Mammalia; order Chiroptera; family Pteropodidae; genus Eonycteris; species Eonycteris spelaea. The sequence continues at coordinate 223,120 of PUFA01000350.1, read as the reverse complement.
AGGGTAAGTCTGCCTTTTTTATTCTTTCTATTTATAAGTGTTTGGAGGTACTTGGCTCTTTGCTTCTGTATAAACATTTTAGAATCAGTTAATAAATTTTACGACAAATCCTGAGATGATTTTGTTTGGGATTGTATTGAACTTTTAGGTCGATTGAAGAGATCTGACATTTTTTAAAAAATGCCTTTTCATACAATGGGGTAAAGACAGTCTCTTCAATAAATATTTGGGGAAAATTGGATAGATACGTGCAAAAAAAAAAAAGTTGGACCACCTTCTTACACTGTGTACAAGAATAGACTCAAAATGGACTAAAGATTTAAATGTAAGACCTGAAACCATAAAATTTTTAGAAGAAAACATAGGCAATAAACTTCCTGATATTACTAAGAGGAATTTCTTTTCAGATCTATCTCTCGGGCAAGGAAAACAAAAGAAAAAAATAAACAAATGGGACTACATCAAACTAAAAAGTTTTTGTACAGCAAAGGAAACTATCATCAAAACAAAAGGACAACCAACTGGGAGAAGATATTTGCTAATAATGCATCTGATAAGGGGTTAATATCCAAAATATATAAAGAACTTACACAACTCAACAACAACAACAAAAACAAACAATCCAATTAAAAAATAGGCAGAAGACCTGAACAGATACTTCTCTGAAGAGGAAATACACATGGCTAATAGACATATGAAAAGATGCTCAAGGTCCCTAATCATCAGAGAAATGCAAATTAAAATCACAATGAGACATCACCTCACACATGTCAGAATGGCTATCATCAATAAATCAAAAACCTACAACTGTTAGCGAAGATGCGGATCAAAGGGAACCCTCGTACATTGTTGGTGAGATTGCAAATTGGTACAGCCACAATGGAAAACAGTATGGAGGTTTCTCAAAAAATTAAAAATAGATATACCTTTTGACCCACCCAATTGCACTTCTGGGTATTTATCCAAAGAAAATCAAAACAATAATTCATAAAGATCTATGCACTCTAATATTCACGGCAGCACAATTTACAATAGCCAAGATATGGAAGCAACCTAAATACCCATCAACAGATGATTGGATAAAGAAATTATGGTTCATATATACAATTGAATTTACTCAGCCATTAAAAAAACAAAATTCTACCATTTGCAATGACATGGATGGACCTATAGGTTATTATGCTGAGTGAAATAAATCAGACAGAGAAAGATAGATACCATATGATTTCACTTATATGTGGTATCTAAGGAACAAAAAGAACAAACTGATCAAACAAGACACAAATATAGTGGACATTTTGGTGATGGACAGAGGGGAGGGGGATTGGGAGGCTGGGAGAATGGGGTGAAGGGTTAAAGAAGTACAAATTAGAAGTTAATAGTTGGCCACGGGGAGCATGGAAAAGGGAATGTAGTTAGCATTAATACGATGGCCAGAGGAGGGAGGGAGCAATTGGAGGAATCATTTTATGAACCTTATAGATACCTAACCAATGTGCTGTATACTTGAAATTAATTTAAATAAATAAATTTAAAAAAATAAAATGCCTCTTCATTCACACATATAGCTTATGCTTTCATTAGTTCATCATCTGGAATGTCTTTTAATACTTGTATAATTTTCTCTATGTGAGAGTTTAAAAGACATTTGTTAGATATATTCTAGAAACCTTTATAGTGTTTGTTGCTGTTGTGTTAGTTTTACTAGGCTTTTCTCTAATTGTTTATTGATAGGATATAAAAACAAAAAATATTTTTATATATTCATCTTATAACCAACCACTGGCTTTATCCTCATAAATTAATACAAATTTTAGGTAGGTAATTTTGAGTTCTCTCAATTATGCCATCTGTGACTCCCTTCCTTTTAAATCCTTAGTCTCCCATCCTTTTTCTGCCTCCTTCTGGACCTAGAGCAAGAAGGCCTGCAGCTTACGCCTACTCACTGCTTGTTTCTCTGGCGCTTATGTTAATATTTCTCTGATCTTTATGAAAGCATTTGAATTCACTTATAATTGAGTTAAATATGTATGTCCCAGGCCATATGTAAATATAACATTTCATAATAATATTTTAATGCTTATTTTTATGACATGATAATATTATTTTGAAAATGATGAGAATCAATTGACTACTTACTGTATGTTTAGTAATAAGTTGCAATTGCATATTACTTTTTTTTAAATTTGCAAATGCTCTTTTTCAATATAATTACCCTAGAGGTATCTCATTACACATTTTTCATGGATTATCTAAATGTCATAATACACTCTAGTGAAAGCAGCATAGATATTCTTCTCAGGCAGTAGTTTCCCATCTCAACTCCAGTAGCCAAATGCTTGAGAAAATTTCTAAATTGTGTTTTCTTTCTGAAAACAAAACATCTTTTCAAATATAAAGTAGGAATTAGACCAACATGCAACATAATTCTTATTCAACCTTATTCCGTAAAATATATATACATAAAACTTGGCAGGCAGGTCTTCATTTATTCACCTTGTGATCATGGCAGGTATCACTAGTTAACATTGCAGTTTCTGTCTGAGCCAAGATCCAACTGTAGAATTCTCAACAAAGAAGTCCTACCAATTAATAAGATATGGCTCTACAAAAAATCAGTATGAGGCTTTAGCGCTAAACCTATTTCTTCAATCTTTTCCACATTTATCTAATATATGCTTTTATTTATTGCTGATATAGATCTAACAAATGAATGTATCAACAGGCCCAGGGAGTGTTAATGTTGCATATTATTTAATTTTAGATGTCTCTTTTCTTAAATGCATTAGAATATAGAATAAGTCATTAAGCAGAATCAGTTCTACTGAAAGTCAATAACTATCAACTGGTAGAAGTGGATGTGAGTAAGAAGTGGTTTGACAGAAAAATAGTTTAGCATAAAAGCACTTGAGAGAGCATTTGAAACGTGTATTCTATAGGCTGTGAATAGGTATGGCCAGAAAAATAAAATCTTTTTCATGAGAAAGTAATTTCATGAAAAAATAAAAATCTGGATTTAATGAAGTTAAGGATATATTTTTTTCCTGACAAGAATTCCCAAGAGGAAATAGTAAGCATTAGTTCTCAAAATTAGTTGTCCATTGAACACTTTTTCTTAGGGTTTTTATCAGTTTCTCTTTAGAACCAAGGCTGAGATGCCCCACTGTGTTGTACCAGTCAGTCCTATCTGACTGCTGGGCAGTCACTCCTAACAGTATCTCCCTGCACCATACTAGTTAAGTATTTTGAAAATCACCTTGTGTAAGATACATTTTTTAAAAAATGCCATGTGAAAGGTTGTGTCTTTGATGACTTAAAAAAATAAAAATATATAATAAATGCCTCCCATTCTGTATAGTGTTTGTTTCAAATTTTTATTTTATGCAAAATAAATTTCACTTTGTATATTGATTATTATGTGATGTGTAAAGTGCCGCTCTAGTCATGATATTTGTAAAAATACATTTATTTAAACACAAGTTTTAATTCATGTCCAATGGAAAAATTTCAAAACACACAGATAAACAAGAATTTTTAAATTAAAATCTAAAAAATGAATTTAAGATGTTTCCCCCTTATATCTTCTGCTAGGTACAACTAAAAGCCCTGAACATTATATAAAACAAACATGAAAAGTCTCTGAGAGGTGGAAAGAGGAAGGCAAACCAGTTAGGAATCTTGAGACCCAAAAATATGCAGTGGCGGTTTTCCTTTTGCCTTATATAATGCAGACGTGGAGCTGAAGAATGTGGCAATCTGGAAACTAAGGGCAGAGACATAAAAGGTCCAAAAAAATCATTTACTCTCAAAACACTTCAACCTCACACCTTTTCCTTTAAAGAATATTTCTCTTTGAAAAGTCGCCGTTGAATTCTGTACTGCTAAATTCAACCCTTATGTAATGCATTAATTTCTCATTGTTGTTTTAACAAATTACTGCACAGTTAGTGGCTTAAAACAACATACATTTATAATCTTATAGTCCTAAAGGTCAGAAGTCTGAAATGGATTGACAGACCTGTGTTCCTTTTCTCCAGGGACAACCCATTTCCTGATGTTTTCCAGTTTCTAGAAATCATTGGTTTTCCTTTGCTCATTTTTCTTTGTCATCTGTTTTTATCCTCATATCCCTTCTTTGACTCTGACCCTTCTGCCTCCCTCTTATAAAACTAGTGATTGCATTGGTTTATTTAGATAATAATCTAGTCAAATCTCCTATCTCAGGATCTTTAACTTGATCATACTTGCAAAGTTCCTTTTGCCATGTAAGGTATACATTCACAGTTTCTGAGGATTAGTACCTGGATATTATTTTGCCGACCAAATATGGTGTCAGCTTTCTTTGGATTCCATGACACTATACTGCTTTGTTTATATTTCTTAAGTGTCTGATCATGTCATGTCAATTTCCTTTTCAGATTTTTATTCTCTATACTTCCTTAATTATTAAGGTTTCTCAAGCTCTTTTCTTAGCCTTTTCCTCCTCCTGGGTGATTGAGATTATTTTCTCTGTGAATCCTAAAGATCTCTTTTATATTTCTGACTCTGATATTGAACGTTCACATAATCATGCAAAGACATCTCAAATATAGCATATACCAAAATAAATCATTTTTGCACCATCAAAGGTGCACCATTTTGTGTCTCAGTTAATATCACCTTTATATACCCTTTGCCTAAGTCAAAGAGGAGTTATTTTTGATTCCTTTATCATCCTTACTTCTCAAATCAATGAATCCACAAATTTCATGAAATAATTTCTCTATAAATATCTCTATATGCACAGGCACTCCCATGCTTTGTCTTTTCCTTAGGTTTTGGCAACAGACTTGCAAATGGTCTTATATCCAGGATTGTTTCCTTCAAATTCATTCTTTACATTGCAGTCAGGCTAATAGTCACAGAAGCAGCTATAGTCCTCGTTTGTACACCACAAAACTTATCCTGTCACATTCCTATTTAAATTCTCCAATGACTCTTCATTGATGTTAGTGATAAAGGCGAAACCATTAGCTCTACTTGGTGTGGAAGCTCCTCTATATTGAGGCCTGGCTTCCTCTCTAGTTTCATATATTATTTTATTGTTTTTACTTCCTTCCTCAGATCTAATCAATCTCTCTCTCTCTGTCTCTGTCTCTCTGTCTCTGTGTCTCTTCCTGACCTTCCTATATGATGTTTATGCTATTTCTTCTATCAGATATTTTCCTAACCTGTCACCTACCTAACTGCTATTTTTTTTTTTTTTCAGATTTCCAATTCTTCCATGAACCCTTTCCTGGCCCTGCATTTAGGTTAACGGTATCTTCTTTAAGTCTCATATACCACTCTATGTACTTGTTTTAAATTACCCTTATGCCCTTTAATAATTGCCCATCAGCACTAGACTGTAAATACTATGAGGGCAGGCATAGAGTTTATGTAATAGATTGCCATTAATTATCTGATGGAAGAAGAGATAAGAAACTATAATATGTTTGAATAGTAATTGGGTATGAACAATTATAAATTTAAATTTCCTTTGAAGAATAGAAACATGTTTCAGGTAGAAGATCTCATTTTTCTAACAAAAAGAAGTGAGAAAAAATGAAGGCAACCTTTAATATCTATCAATGATATGCTTGAGTTAATATTTTATCTCATAAGATAGCAAACATATTGTTAGGTAGCTAGGTAGATGTCAGCTCTGAGCTGATCAAGAAGGGAAGGATTCAGTGGTGAGATACCCAGTTGAAAGAATGAGGAGCTGACATGGGAATGAAATGGTAGGCACCAACTTTATTGCAGGGAGCATGCTTCTGCAGTAGGGGACCGCATGGGCTTTATATCTGTCAGAGAACAATAGCGGCATTCTACCACACATGTGAAATAAACAATAAGCTGAGTCATACTTGCATAATTAGGCAGAGGAGCCTTACTACATTAATATAACATTTTAAATCTGGAGTCCTATCCCTAGCCGCAAGCCTGGACCGCAGCCAGACCTGGGACCCATGCTTCACCCCTACAGGTTGTGGTGTGGGATCTGGCCCAGAGGGCGCTACCTTAGTCCCACAATCTACAACAACAACAATATAAAACAACAAAAATACTACCAGGTTACAGACTATAAGGATGGCTACTGTTCACTGCCAGGAGGACCCTAAGTTGTCCAGGGGTCTTCTCCCAGGGCATGGATGGCTTGGACTTCAGCATCCATTTCCTGGAGAGCTACCTGTGCCTGCTCGGTATGATCAGGAATGTAGACACCACATTCTGCATGGGGTAGGGCACAGGTGCCACCCTGGGCAGCAGTTAGAAGGTCGAGGGCCATGTGGTTTTATAGAACTACTTTCGTATTTGCGTGGTTTCATCCATTAAAAAAGATTATAGCCTGACATGTAGCGTTCAATGGCCTGTGCAGTGTGCTGTGCTAAAGTTTCTATCTGCAGTTCTATATCTATGGATCCCACCCTGGAATGAATAACGCCAGGGGGTAGAACTACCATGCTTCCTATTTCTGCCAGTGCCAGTGGTGATATACAGGATCCCAATTACGAGGTAATTGGGACAAAGTAGATACTATGCGTCCAGCTAAATAGAGACGTCCCCAGATACAACAGCTGGTCCAATCAAGTGGGCAAGTATGGCCAACCATAGTGCCTACAGATCCAGATACCCTGCAGGTAGCCAGTCAACAGGCTCTGTACCAACATAATGTCACCCATCCACCAGACCTTGAAATATTAGCAACGGCGTGTTAGCTATAGCTCAGTGGGTAGCCACCCCATGATATGGTTGGGCACAAATCTTACTTGCTCTATACAGTGAGGGGCCTGCTCCACAATTCCACATGTTCTCCCACCAGCTGTCCCACTCATTGGAAATGGCATAGCCTATGAGGGGTGAGGAGCTGCGATGATGGCGATGGGCATCCTTTCCATGGCCTGCCGACGCTGGTTCCATTCAGGTGTGGTGTTCCAGAGGCGCAGCCATGTCCACTTCTCAGCTGTGGCTGGAGTAATGTGCCATGGCTGTTCCTCGCTGCTTCCACTGGTAGTTCAGGTATACACCTAGCAGTGAGAAACATTGTGGACAGCAGTAAACACGTGAGCCCAGGACATGACACTGTTCCCTGTTGTCAGCCTGAGCAATAGGATAGAGCAAAGGGAACATCAGGGCAAGTCCTGTCTTTCTGGGAGGATGTAGGCTACTGCCCATCTTGAGATAGAACGGTGGCTGGGAGAGGAGCTGCCTTTGTGGTACAAGACAGTTTCTCCAAGGTAGCAGGCCAGGGGGGATCTCCACTGGCATCACAGTATAGAGAGAAATGGGCCAGAGACTAAGGACAAACTCCCCATTAACAGTGAACCCTCTGCTATCATCAGGAGTGATACTTGCAAGGGCATGGGGCCAAATGCAAAATCCAGATTTCCACCCACAAACCATTGCATAAGCCCTGTCCCCAGAGTTCCACCAGGGCCACCCACTGCTCCTGAGTTACCTGTATAGTCCAGGGCTACGATCAGGTGGCCTGTTTACCTGCTGTCAAAGGTTCTGGGGCTGGCAGGAGCAAAGCTCCCTGGTAGGCTCAGGGCAAGAACTGTTAGCAGTGGTCCCCGGGCACACCTTGATAGGCCCACGGCAAGCCTCCTACAACCCTATCAATGGGAGACAACCCCAATCCCTGGGGCTGCTCATTCAGAAGCCTGTGGGAGGTTAGTACACCCAACCGGCACCAGCCCAGGCCCCAGGCACGCAGTTTATCCTTCAGCAAGCTGTTGAATCGCTCTACCATTCCAGGTGCCTGTGGACGATAAGGAACGTGTAACTGCCATCGCACATCATTGGTGTGGAACCAGGTCTGCACCTCCTGTCCATTAAAATGAAGTGCCTCTGCCACTGGAGATGAATAAGGGCCAGCCATAGGCTGCTACAAGGTGCTCCAAAAGTGATACAGTATGGCATTGATTCAGCAGCCGCCACCAGCCATGCAAAGCCTAGACCAGTAGCCGTGTCCATACCTGTGAACACATAGCAGCGGTCTGTGGGAAAAAGCCCTATGTAGTCCACTTTCCATTCCTGTAGTGGCTTTAGCCCTGAGGGGCACCAAACCCCAGGTGCTCTTTACCTTCCATCTCTCTGGGTGCTGCTCAGCACTCCAGGGGTATTGTGACAATGCAACTTGTTCTTGTGCCCAGGTCAATGATAGCCCCCATCGCCTTCGCTACCTGTTGCATGGTACGGGCCCCTACATGCCCCACTTTTTGGTGGAGGCGGAGGCCAATGTCCACTGGAACTGGTGGTACACAGGGAAGAGCAGACTTGTGGCACATCAGCCGCCATCATTGCCGGGACCTGTGATGGCTGATGGCCAGGGATATGGTATACAGTGGCCCTCTGTTGAAGACCCCGTTTCCAGAGGTCTTCCCACAATCCCTGGCCCCATAGGACTGGTGGCTTATCATCCACTCCACGGCAGCCACTGGGCAGCCACAGAGTTAGACCTTGATACACAGGTTCAGCGGTCAGTGCAGAGTGCATTGCGCTAGTTTCATTCATGAGGACCAACCACGCAGCGTGAAGCTCTGTCTATTGGCTGGATTGGCCAACACCAGTCTCATGCCAAAAGGTTTTGGTGGATGGCTGTAATGCCATGGCAGCCCATGTCAAGGGTTGCCTGTGGCATGAGCCATTTGTATACCAGGCATTCTCAGGGATGAAGGAGCCCGACTCTTTACTTACGGGCTTGGTACCGTCTCAGCAGATTCCACCAGGAGCTCTGCTTGAAACTGCACTGGTCCCAATAGGTAGCACAGCTGGCCTGACAGGGGGCTTACAGACAACTGCTCCCACTGCCCCAGGTACACCTCCACTTGGTCAGTATAGGGGTTTGTCTAATTCCCATATGGGGAGTCTTCACCTAACACTGCAGCCATCCCTCCACGGGATATGTGGATTGCAGCGGTTATGGGATTAGGGCCAATGATGGTTTCACTGGCCAGAAGGGCTGCATATATGGCAACCAGTTGCTTCTCTATCAGAATACTGAGCATCCATGCCTTTTCATAACTGGGACCAGAAACCTTTTGGCACCTTCTGGGAACTGTGCTTCTGCCACAAGCCCTATGCACCTGCACCGTAAGCATGGATGGGAAGGCTGGATCTACTGTGGGTAGAGTTTAGGCTTGTGCTACAGTTTTGCTTTGTAGCCTTAAAAGCATCTTCTATCTTGGAGGCCCAATCCCATTGGGCACCCCATCACACTAGATGGTGCAGGGATTGCATCAAGGAGGCTAAATGAGGAGTGAACACTCTCCAAAACCCCAGAAGTCCCAAATAAGTTTGGAGCTGCTTCACTGTTGTGGGTTGGGGATATGCCTGTATCTTATCAATCATGGCCTCTGGCATTACTTTTGTCTTACCTGACAGACAACTCCCAAGAATTTGACAGAGATCCCAAGTCCCTGGACCTTGTCCTCGGACTTGCCCAACCCCAGTTGGCAAGAGTTTCTCACAGGCTGGTTGCCACTGCTTCTAGTTCTGTAACAGAATCAGAGGTTAACATTATATCATCAATATAATGATACAAGTAGCACTGAGGGCGGTTGTTTCCACGTGGCTAAATCTTGAGCCATGAGACAGTGGCACAAGGTAGGGCTGTGCAGATAGCCCTGGGAAGGATGAAGAATGTCCACTGTTGCCCTTCCCAGGTGAAGGCAAACTGTTCTTGACTTTCTGGGGATATGGCAATAGAGAAAACGGTGTTTTCCAAGTCCACTACATAATGGTATGTCCAAGTTCATGTGACAGCTGGTCATGATGTCCGTGACATTAGGTATGGTGGCATGCAGGGGTGGGATAACCTTGTTCAGCTCCTGATAGTCACTGTCATGCACCGGGAGCCATCAGGCTTCTTCACTGGCCACACTGGGAATTGTAATGGGCTATGAGTAGGATGAATGACACAGGCTTCTTCCAGCTTTCAAGATAGTGCATCCTATTTCCCCACGGCCACTGCTTTGTATTCACTACCAGGTAGCCTGGGGCAACACCAACAAGGCATGGTGTGGACATCCCTGGTTACTAGTTTTCACTACCTATCCACATAGGGGTCAGCAGTGCTGCCATGGTGCCAAAGGTACCAGCAAGTCCTTCAAGGTGAAATTCATCAGCAGTGGTATTTAGTTAAGGCCTTGCAAAACATCAATTCCCCCAAAGTGTACTCCTGTATGGGCGATATGTACGCTTGCTATGTCTGAGGATGGCAATCTGCAATACCCAATGTCATAGGACCTTCCGCTCGCAAATGACTCGGCCCATAGCCTTCGATGGTTGCAGTGGACCTGGGAAACTGTCCGGATTCCATAGAGCAGGATGCTGTCAGCACCAGTGTCCATGAGGGTTAATACGCTCTGCACATTTCTGGGGACCAATGTATAGTCAATTCCACAGGCGACCTCAGGTCAACCGGCACCCACCAACCCGTATCCCAGCTGAATCCGTAATCAGGAAGATAATCGGACCAGCTGCACCTCACGGATTGTGGCTTCCCAGGAATAGGAGTGAACTGCTGGTCAGGGAGCAGCTGATTCCACAGTGCCAGCAGCACTTCATTAGGTTGCTGCTCAATCTTTCCTGCAGTGACCCCTGATGCAAGGAGATCAAACACATTTGGCCCGTGGCTCACTTTCAGGGCTGATTGGGCTGGGTGCTGCCCTGCCCCGCCACCCCCACCTTTGGCCACGCCTCCATTCATGCACTAGCTGGTTTGGGAGTGCAGCACGCACTTGGGCGGAACGCTCCTTGCATTTCACTTGCATATCCCAACCTTGCCATGGCCAACGTTAACCTCGTGGATCTGCCTATCCACATAAGGGGCCAGCAGTGCTGCCATGGTGCCAAAGGTACCAGCAAGTCCTTCATAGGGTTGTAATACCTCCTCATTGGGGCTAGTTCACTGTGCGCAAACATCATCTGTCGCATGCCCATTTCTTGAATTATCTGGACCAGATCTAACGTGGTCCATCTGCTCACTGTCTCTGGCAGCTCCCCAGGGTTGGCCACACTGTCCGTGCAGCCGACATGAGCCAGTTAATGAGGGAATGGTTGCCTGCACCCCGCGCCTTATGTGCCACATTCTGGAGGCACGGTCTGAGGGACAGTATCACCGTTACAGAAGCCAACTGAGCCACTTCTTCCAGAGATAATTCAGCCCCTTCAGCCTTGTCATCCCACATTGGTCCCTCGGCTCTCTGCCCATACCTGTATCGTCAGGTCCCGGAGTTCGGTGGGGATGTACTGGATCAAGGTGGTTTGCTTTTAGCCAGGGGGCTCCGCCAGCTTGTCCCCATTCCCCAACGGCTGCTCTGCTTCAACCTGCTGCTGTATCTCTGGCCACACCTGCCATGCTATCACCGATGGACTCCCAGACTGGAATGATGGCAGCGACCCATCAGAGTGCTGCAGCATGCGTTCTGCTGCAGTCAGCTGCCTTCCCTGTGCTTCTTCCTGTCCTTTCAATTGTTGCACTTGCTGAGCCTGGTCCTGAACCTCCAGGTTGGCCTGCTGCAGCACTGCCAGGAACATCCAGGCCACTCAACCTGCTGCTTCCCAGTGAGCGGTGGGGACATTTGGCTCTAGCAACTCCAGGGCTTTCCGGGATGTCCTTTGGACGTGGCTTCGCTCCATCCCAATCTCTGAGGATGTCCATGTATCAACCAGATACACTGCACGGGATACCACTGGGAGGTGGGCAGCCACATGTCCTCCGTCTAGGTATCTTCTAACACGGGGACAGTCCAGAGCACTGGGGGCCATACTCACCCATCCTCTGGCTACACCACGTGTCAGCGCTGAGCTGATCAAAAAGGGAAGGCTTCGGTGGTGAGACACCCAGTTGAAAGAATACACAAGGCAAGAGCCGACATGGAATGAAATGGGGGGACACCAACTTTATTGTGGGGAGCGCGCTTCTGCCCAAGGGACCGTGTGGGCTTTATATCTGTCAGAGAACAATAGTGGCATTCTACCACACATGTGTAATAAACATAAATTTGTCATCTTGCCTAAGTTAGGCAGAGGAGCCTTCTACATTAATATAACATTTTAAATCTGGAGTCCTATCCCTAGCTGCAAGCCTGGACCACAGCCAGAACCTGGGACACCACAGTAGACATGAAGTGACTATGGAATGAAGGCCCCTCCCAAAGACCTTACTTAGGACTTCCCTAAAACACCCATTTTAGGGTTAGAGATTACCCTACATCCTGAGGCACAAAGGAGTAAAAACCATAAAATAGCCACTGGTTTGGTCCAGCCACAAGTGCTTGTGCAGTGAGTACTACACTAACCTTCTGTAACCTTAGCCTCATTATACCCTATTTATAATATCATGCATATTCCCAGAAGTTTATGAATCTAATTATAACAGACTGGATTCTGGGTAACTGCATGTGCAGTAGGCAAAGGGTTATATAACAGCCAAATGTCAATTAAATGACCTCACATGCCAATCATCTGTAAAAACACATCCAGAAGCCAAAATAAGACTCACAGTCCAAGTTCCACAAGGCTTCAGCCTTCTTTGGCATAGCTTGTTTCTTTTTTTGAAACATATTTTCAAATAAATCTTACTTTTCCTAAATCTCTCTGATCTGTAATTCTTTACTGCATCAGCATAAAGAATTGAGGACCCTCAGTGCCACCCGGCAAGTGATGGATTTTAGATCATTCCCAATGTAAACAATATCATTGATGGATTGCTATTTTTGATATATTTTTTTAACATTTATAGCTTTAACTCCTACTGCCTTGAGTCACGGACCTTTAGTATAATAAAGTTTGGTTATGTTAACAAATCCCACATTGTTTTCAAAATTGACAAAGTCATTTTGAATTGCTATGTCAAGTGTGATTATCCTATAAACTGGTGATGAAACTTTAATCTTGATCAAGTCCCATAGATTTGGGATATTAAAATAAAATACCATTGATTCTTTAATGACAATAATTAGAAAGTTTAGGTTTGGATTTTACATCTTCATTTCAATAGTATCCTTTTTAATAGAGCCTTATAGTCTTAAATTGGAATTTTAGGTTTTATTGGGCAAATACAAAGTTATAAAATAGTTTTAAAATAGTCTGTATGTCTGAAAATAGTTTGTATGAAAACTGCTGACTCTAAACTCTGTATCTTTGGTGCCCCATTGCTTTGATTTCAGAGTTTAAATTGAGAGATTTTAAGTTCCTAACTCAAAATAAGACACTATAAGGAATATCCCCAATGTAAAAAACTGTTCAAAATCATTCCTGAAATTCTATAACTCTTTTGAAGATGATTTATTTACTTGCTTTCTCTAATCACGGGGTTTTGTTGTTGTTGTTGTTGTTGTTGTTGTGTTGTTGTTTTACATTGTCACAAAGAAAGATTGTTTTCTTCAGGCAAGAAAGAAATGCAGAGGTCCTGACAACAGAAGGTTGCCTTAGGGAAAGGAACCACAGTAAATACTCAGAACTTCTTCCATAGGAAGAAACCTACAATGGTAACACAAAAATGTAAAATACTGGCTTTTGACCACATAATTTAAAATTAAGTATTTTTAATCTGGTCATTAAAAATGTTTTTATAGTATTAAATAAGTGTTCCTAATAATATAATCTACAGTAGATGAAAATTATTTATCTTAAAATTTTATACAGAAGCCAGAGTTGTTTAGGTTTTGAGGAAGGCAAGATAACCTGAAGTAACTGTAAGTAAAAGTAAGGAGTTATAGAAAGAAAATCCAGGTTATCCAGGGGTCTTTAGAATAAAGAAATAATAAAGACCAGTCAGTGGTATAGAGGGAAAGACATTTTAGTTCTAATCAAAATAAAAATTACCAATCTTGGTAAATTTCTTTTTTCCAAAAACCATTTACGCATCTGGAAATAAAGTTTTCTGCTTGGGGAATCAGTAAGATGACAATTGCCCCTTACAGTGGGCATTGCCTTCTTTCACATATTCTGAGTCAAAATATTAAGGGAGAAAAAATGAGAGTAGAGTTCTTTGTGAAAGGCCCTGAACATTTGCTAGATTCCAGTGGTGAATAATCAAGGACATCAGTTCTCACATATTTGTCTCTGAGAGTTGTTGAGAATTACTTTTAAGCCCATATTAGCAAATGTGTATTACCTCAAATTTACAACCCAAATCTAGAATGCCTGGGTCTATGATTACTGTGCATGTGAATAGATGTTGCAAGAGGGGGGTGGTGGTGGTGGGGTGGGGGTGGGAGAATTACTGGCTGGAGGAATAGTTTTCTATTTTCTAAATAGCAAATAAATGCTTAGAGAGGTCTTAGATGTTAATAAAATGATAAAAGAAGTTAGAGTAGGAACCATTTATTGGATGTATTTTAGTTAAATATCAAAGTTTTTCCATGCTTGAAATGCTCAGGGGCAAATCTCTTTAAAATGTCATGGATGACAGCTTTGTAAAACTGTTTGAACCATCATCCTTGTGAAATGTTAAACAGCGGTGGTTCTAAAGAAAGTGAATGCAATTCTCTTGAATTTAATAGGAAATTTTGGTGATAGTTTTTAACTGAATGTATCACCACATAGAGGTCAAAAAGAAATGTTATGCCCATTTATCTCTTAAAAGAGAATTAACTTAATAGTGATCAGAAATATTGGGAAAAGAATTAAAGTTTCAACCACGAGTGGAATAGGTGTGGATATTGACAGTTTTGTAGACCATGTATTGCTATTATAAAACACTAGTGATTGATTGTATGATCACATATTTGGCAGATATGAAACCAGTGTATTCTTTAACCTAAGGTCATAGCAAAGAACAAGAAAATGTTTTCATATTTTTATTATTTGTAATTGTCCACTATGAATATTTTTCTGGGTTTTCCTCCATTGTGTCATTTCCCTTTGATTTTGGACTATGAAACACTGTGAACATTTTAACATTCTTTTTTCCCTTGTCTTTCTCTTAAGAAATAGTCTTACAGATATTTTTAAACTATGCGAATCAAAAACCTTCACAAAAAATCTATCTCATACCTTTCTTTGACTCTTTCCTATGTCCTTGAATACTTCTGTCCATTTAAGAAGGTAAATGGAGTTTCAGCTTTGCTTGCTGCTTTTCAGTACAACTTTCAAAAGATATTAAATTAACCTTTCCATTTCAGTAAAAGTAACTTTTTCCGATTCTTTCTGTTTCTCAATTTTTAAACAAACATCCAGAATCATTAAATTTTTGTTGTGTGTTAATCTCATTTTGGAAAACAACCTTACTTGTGAAAATCCTAAACTTTTACGGATAAGGAATAGATTTCATTCAGCCTTGAAGAGTATTTGAGAATTTCAGCG
Source organism: Eonycteris spelaea (assembly GCA_003508835.1). Classification (NCBI taxonomy): domain Eukaryota; kingdom Metazoa; phylum Chordata; class Mammalia; order Chiroptera; family Pteropodidae; genus Eonycteris; species Eonycteris spelaea. Next base: position 207,781 of record PUFA01000350.1, on the reverse strand, counting down.
TCATAACAATTTTTAATTTTTTTAATATTCTGTAGTTAATTAAATCACCAACTAGACATATCCCTGTTTATTGCTTTTTTGGATTAAAATAGTATAGCAGAAGGAACACAACTTAATTGGCCTTAGACAAATTGTTATACTGTTATGTTACTACAAACAGTTCTTCTTGAAATTTAGTAATCATAATTATGCAATCTTAATTAGGTGATTATTGTTGTGCAGTTTTTCTTGACTTAAGGGGGAAAATTTCATTGGCAAATCAGCATATCATCGTGTCAGAAACTTTAATCAGAAAAAATTTCAGAATATGTTGTATTTACTGGAGTATAATTCCCTACACAACTAAGAGGAAAAGTCCAAAATTACTCCTTGTGTCATATTTGTTCTTCCCAGTAGTTGACAAAGGTTGCTCTGACTTGTCAGAATAAGACTGATGGAGGAACGAGTCATCATGTATGAATGCATTTTCATCAAAAGTAGACACAAGATAAAAGAGGCTCATGGTTTCTTGATTCTTTCAAGAATAATTTTTGAATAAAATTTGAATAAATTTTTGTCTATGCCATAAGTGGTGTTTAGCCATTTAAAATTTTTTTTTTAAATTTTTTACTTCATTATTTTATTATTTTTATATTTTTAAGTTTATTGGAATAACATTGATTAATACAATTAAATAATTTTCAGGTGTACATTATAATTTGACATCAATATATCCTATTGTGTGTTACCACCAGAGTTCAGTTTCCTTCAGCTACATATATTTGATCCCTTTGCCACTTCTCCCTCCCTCAACTCTCCTATATTTGACCCCTTTACCTCTCTACCTCTTTCCTCTTCCTCCACCCCCTACTCTCTGGTAACCACTAGTCATTGTCCATGTCCATGAGTCTCTGTTTGTCCTGTTCATTTGTTGCTTTTAGGTTTATATTCCACATATAAAGATATCATGTGATTTCAACTTTTTTCAGTCTGGCTTATTTTGCTTAGCATGATTATCTCGAGGTCCATCCATGTCACAATGGCAGTATTTCATCTCTTCTTATGGCTGAGTAATATTCCATTATATATGTACACAGCTTCTTTAGCCAATCATCTATCGTAGGACACTTCAGTTGCTTCCATGTCCTGGCCACTGTGAATATGCTGTATGAACATCGGTGTGCAAATATCTTTTCATATGGGTTTTCAAGTCTTTGGGGAAATACCCAGTAGAGGGATTGCTGGATCATATGGTAGATCAATTCTTAGTTTTTGAGGAACCTCCATACTGTTTTCCATAGTGGCTGTACCAATTTGCAGTCCACCAGCAGTGTATGAGGGTTCCTTTTTCTCTCGCATCCTCTCCAACATTTGTTATTACTTGTCCTGTTGATTATAGCTATTCTAACAGGTGTGAGATGGTATCTCATTGTGGTTTTGATTTGCATTTCCCTAATAGCTAGCGATGTTGAGCATCTTTTCATATATTTGTTGGCCATTTGTATGTCCTCTAGGGAGAAGTGTCTGTTCAGGTCCTCTGCCCATTTTTTGATTGGATCATTTGTTTTTGTTGTTGTTGTTATTGAGTCATATGAGTTCTTTGTATATTTTGGATATTAGGCCCTTATCAGGGTGTTGCTTGCAAAATATTTTCCCATTGGATGGTTGTCTCTTTACCTTGTTGATGATTTCTTTTGCTGAGAAAGCTTTTAGTTTGAATGTAGTCTCATTCATTTATTTTGCTTTTACTTCCCTTGCCTTTGAGGTCCAATTCATTAAATCCCCTTTTAAGTCCAAGGTCCTTGTGTTTAGTTCCTATGTTTTCTTCTATGCATTTTATTGATTCTGGTCTTATATTCAGGTCCTTAATCCATTTTGAGTTAATTTTGGTATGTGATGATAGACAAAAGTCTAATTTTATTCTTTGTAGGTGGCCTTCCAATTTTCCCAGCACCATTTATTGAAGAGGCTTTTCTTTCTCCACTGTATGTTTTTGGATTTTTTGTCAAAAATTATTTGCCCATATAAATATGAGTTTACTTCTGGACTCTGGATTCTGTTCCACTGGTTTGTGTGTCTGTTTTGCTGCCAATACCATGCCATTTTGATTACTGTTTCTTTGTAGTATAATTTGAAGTCAGGCAAAGTGATGCCTCCAGCCTCATTCTTTTTTCTCAGATGGCTTTGGCAATTAGGGTTCTTTGTGTTTTTCCATACAAATCTGATGACTTTTTGTTCTATTTCTTTAAAAAATACCGATGGGATTTTGAGGGGGATTGCATTCAATCTGTATAATGCTTTAGGTAATATGGTCATTTTAACTATTGAGTCTTCCAATCCAAGAACACGGAATATCTTTCTATTTCTTTGTATCTTCTTTGATTTCTTTTAATAGGGTCTTGTAGTTTTCATTATTTAGGTCCTTCACTTTCATTAAATTTATTCCTAGATGTTTTATTCTTGTTGTTGCAATTGCAAAAGAAATTATTTTTTCCACTTCTTTTTCTGACACTTCATTATTAGAGTATAGAAACACTATGGATTTTTGAATGTTGATTTAGTATTCAGAACTTTACTGTATTTGCTTATTGTTTCTAGTAGTGTTCTTGTGGAATCTTTAGGGTTTTCTATATAGAGAATCATGTCATCAGCAAATAGTGACAGTTTGACTTCTTCAATTCCTATTCGGATGTCTTTTACATCTTTCTCTTGTCTGATTGCACTTGCTTTATATAAAGCCTAAATGTCTTTTTATTTTATTTATTTATTTTATTTTATTTTATTTATTTTTATTTTATTTATTTTATTTTATTTGTAGATATTTAATCATACTTGTTACTCTCACTTTCAGTCTCTGTCAGTGTTGGGAACAGTTCCAGTAGCATTTACTCAGATTCTTTTGGGGCTCTGCAGAGATCGGTCCTGGAGAGTATGGGGGAGGGGCCCTCTGGGTTGGAGTTGGGGACTGTGACTCAGCCTTGGTTTTGCAACTGGGGCCGGTAAAAATCAACAGTTGTTTCCCTGCGGTCCTGTCCTGTTTCTCCGCTTTCTGCCCTGATGACTGGTCCTTGCTGCTGGCTACTAGAAGTTCAGCACTTCCTGGCAGGCTGATCAGGGAAGTCACTGCACCTTCTCCCCTCCCCCTCCTCCTGCAGGGAGCTCCAGCAGCTTTGAGAGGCAGCTTCTTTATTTCTCCCAGTCCACTGCTCCACACCCAGGGTTCTGACCTGTGGTCGCTCTTATGTGCAGATCCCATGCTGAGACATGCTGGTGTGCAGTTGGGATGTTTTTTATTCAGTTTAGATGTTCACCTTATTATTGTTTAAAGAGGACAGATCTGAGAACCTCTCTCACTCTGCCATGTTTCCGAAAGATTGTCCAAGTTCAGTCATTTTATTCTTATTTTTCATGTATAAAAAAATCATGGAAGGAGGAGACACTGAATATTTCTGCTATAACACATTATATCTATACCTGGAAATTTACATATACAAAATGGAAGAATGTGCATGTTGAGGAAGATTGAGTTAAATAAGACGGAAATTTGTTAACAACATACAAATAAAAATGGTGAAAGGTATTCTAACAGATGACTTGAATAAGCCAGAAAGGCAGCTCAGTATGGATAGAGCCATATGCAAGAATAGTGTAGAATGGCTTGTGGCATGGAGATAGTAGATAGAAACAGGTCTCTGGGCAGGTACAGCTTGCATTAAGATGGTCACATAGAAAGAACAACCTATTCCAAGATCTATCTATCTATCTATCTATCTATCATCATCATCATCATCATCATCATCATCATCATCATCATCATCATCATCATCTATTACCTATCATTTATTCATTCATCCACTTTAAGAATAGAAAGGATGCGTGTATTATGTGAATTTACACAATTTTTGATATGCTAAACAACAGTCTTCAATTATCTCAAGTTCTCTGAACTAAAAATTAGTTACTTCATTAAAAGTTATGTACATAAATGAATGCAGCTCTACTATGAGCAATAGTATGAAGGAAATTTGACTATGTAGGTAAGGTTATGAGATGTGTTTTTGTTTAGCAAGAGAAAATATGAACTACCAGCTCTTATAGAAACATGCTTTCATGTAGAACAGTCTGTACTCTGGGAGATCTTGACAATGTAACAGAGAAACGCAAAGAAACTACAGTCAGTAATGTGAAGATACCACTTAGCAGAAACTTCTGAAAACAGTGTGGATAGAATTATTTGGCACCTAAGGAAATAATGAAAGGATGACCGATGTTAATTATAACTAAACAACACCTTTCTTATTTCCCAGTCTCTTTCAAAGGGATTGCTTTGAATAGTAATTATTTTTTCAAAAGACAGAAAAATAGATGCAGTTGGCTGAGGCTCCAGTTCTGATTTATCTATTTTTTTACCCTTTTGCAGCAACATATCATTCAAATCAAGAACTTTATGATTATCACCAATTTTTATTGGATTCGTCAGCAATAATTTTATAATTTTATAGTCCACGTTTCTTTATGGCTTGACCTCTGCTTGTCACTTCTGCCTCATCTCTTGTGTGCCTTTTCCTACTCATGCCCTGCCACTCAACTCACAAATTACACATGTAGCCTCTGATGGTGGGATATTGTTTGTGTTCTCACCTAAGACACAGTCAAATGGTTAAGATGATAGACTCTGCATCCAGGCCAGCCCTACATCTACTCTGCCACTCTCAAAGTGTGTGACCTACAGTAGGTCATCCTACCGGCTTATGCCTAATTTTTTTCATCTGCAAACTGAGAGTAATGTTCGTACCTACCTCATTTGTTGGGAAGGGATTAAGTGGAGAGTGCTTAGTTCATAGTAGCTCAAATATTCTCTGGTACTCTATTATTTGGTAGCAATGATATATTCCTGTTTAGGGAATCTTCTGCTCCATTTTGCACTCCAAATTTCTTACAGTGTTTGGGAGTATGTTAAATGGTGTGTTTAAATATTTCAAATTCTACTCCATGAATATGTATATTAAAAGGCATTCATTTTGATAGAATACTTACATGTGTAGATTTTTGCATAATTGTTGAGAAATTATTAAATTTTATTAAAAATCTTCCTGTTTTCTAGAGACAACATAGATGCATAAAATTATTTCTACAAATTTTGTATTGAATAATATGTAAAAATTTGTTTCTTCCTTTAACAGGATTTAAATGTGTAAAGGGCCCCCTGAAAATAAGTATCTTTTCTTTTACCTTGACTGGTACTCTACAGGAAGAACATCCTGGAATTCTCTGGTAATCAGTTCCAGCTGTGAGTCAAGAGGAGTGGCTAGCATGTGTGAGACTGAAATGCACCTTCACATTTACTTCCTTACTCTGGCCCTTATCACTAACAGGATCCCTGTGTGTTCAGCCCTGCTGCTGTATATGCATCTCACAAACAACAGGAAGGCTGCAGGAAGGCCTTAAAAAGTAGATATTTGTTTTTCTAGAGTTTAATGCTATTCTTCTTTGTCTAACTAATGGGCTTTACAATTTGTATTTTAACTTATTGAGCATTAGTTAATTGCTATAATTCATGCCAACAATGTGATTAAAGCTAATTTTCATTGGATCAATCTGATTAATTGGTTATCAGGTAGCCTCCCCAGCTATGTTTTCTTTTGGAAGCATGAAAATAATATCTTTATAGAATCTTCTGAAATGCATACTGTAAGCCAGTTGCCACAGTCAAAATGAAGTTATTTATTCAAGCATTTTTTTTTTTTTTTTTTTTTTTTTTGCATCTGAATGTTTGACAGTTGTGCTGAATAACAACATAACAAATATGAGAAAATGTTCTGGATGTGATTTTTCCACTTTTGACGCCTAATTTCTTGTCATACATTGACTTCAAAACCCTAAGTGTGGTATACAGAATCCCAAAATATTCTCTTTGTTTGTTTGTTTTCCTTGATTTTTCATTAGAGTTCCCTGAGTTCCAGCAGATACCATACTTTATTCACTTTTCTTCACATCTAAATCTTTTTTTATTAACCTAATCTCAGTGGGGAAAAAGTGAACAAACCAATAAAACACATATTAGTTAATTTAAGGCCACTCAAATTTAAATATACTTACAAAACCCCAAGACTATCATGTGGTGCTTTTCTTCTCACTCAAAAAATCAGTTAATATAGCTTGCATATTTATCATTTTCTTGTCATTATTTTTCTAGTGTGTTGATCTGGGCTTAATCGTTTCTTATGCTTATTACTTCAATAACTTCTTACTAGGTCTTCCTGTCTCTAGTTTATCCCCTTGATAGTTTCTTCTATTCAGTATGGTTAATATAATTTTCAACTTTAATCTTGGTCATTTCTTTGCTCAAAAACTGACAATACCTTTTAAAAAATTGTATTTGTTATTATTATTATTATCAAAATGAAACTTTTCACCCTTCTACCTTAAAGTCAAATACTGAGCTCTGGCCAGTGGAGTGCGGGTAGTGGGTGGATATTCTCATCTCCATGACTAGACCACAAAATCTCTACACTACTGGCCACAGACTTGCCCTCTTTCATCATTTGCTGTCTGAATGTAGGGGATCCAGTGAGATCTCTAAGGTAATAATAAATGGAAGGACAGATTGATCAAAGATTAGTGTCCTTGAATAACTTCATAATGCAGAGCTCTTTGCCTCCAAATTCTACTTTTTGCCATTGGACGCTTATGTTAGCAAGAAAGAAAATTTCCATTGTGTGAAGACAGTGAGGCTTTTGGTAGTATTTGTTGAAGCAATTAGCCAGTTAGCCTAATATATATCAGTTACGCAATAACAGGGTTGTCAGTGTAAATCAAGACAAACAAACTCATAGGGAGGTTAATATGTGAATTTGGGACTTCTTGTTTATAGTATTTTTCATTAGTTCCTTGCTTATGGCTTTTGAATATACAGACATTCGTTGACTTAAAATGTGAGTACGCATAGGTAAACCCATAATAAGTTGAAAATATTTTAAGTTGAAAATATTGTAATTTGAAAATGCATTTGATATACCTAACCTACCAAATGTCATAGCTTAGCCTAGCCAATATTAAATGTGCTCAGAACAATTATTTTAGCTTATAGTTGGGCAATTAACTTGTTTTTCATCTCTTGCCTTTCTCTTCTTGCCAGAAGTAGGAGATATAGGTGGACATTTTGTAGACACTAGGTATGGGATGTGCAAACACAAAACAATATCCAGAAACATTGGCAATACAGTACACTGTAACGTATTGGTTGTTTAGCCACATGTTTGTGTGCTTGATTGGAAGACACAGCTCACTGCTGCTGCCCATCATCACAAGAGAGTATGGTGTTTCTCATCGCAAGCCCAGGAGAAGGTCAAAATTTGAACTACAGTTTCTAGTGAATGAGTACTGCTTTCGAACCATAGTTGAACCATTATAAGTCGAGCACTATCTATAACAGTCTTTATTTTTGCAATTTTCTTTAAGCAAGTGGTTTTTGATCTTGTTTTGGAGCACTTGATAATAATGTCTATTTATTTGCTTACTCATTCATGCATGCAGTAAACATTTATTTAGCAATATTTTGTCCCACGTACTGTGTTTGTACAAAGAGGAAAGTAAAAAAAGATTATATCTTCAATTAAAAAAACATAATAGATTATAGTACAATCTTATCTTGAGTCCATTTACTACCTAATTTTTATGCTCAGTATAAAACTTCAACAACACTATCACTCCTCTTAGAATTCCAAGTGATTGCAGAGTCTCATTTTCAGGCCTTATCTGAAACACCCAGAATTGTTCTGCTTCCTGATTCTTTCTAGGGTTTGATGCTAATGGAAGAGTTTTTTAATCTATTATTATTATTGACCCTGAAGGAAGAATCCACGCCTTTGATAAGAATCAATATAGATTTTCTTTTGCAAGCAACCATTATTTTAGGCATTCATTTTCATGGCTTGAGTTTGATGACAATACCATAGTAAAGAAAGCACCTCCTTTAACATCTGGCAGTTGAGTTTTTGAAGTTATTTAACTAGGTCTAGGGACAGGAGAAGACAATCACATCTTCTGACATGGTTTAATACTGAAAGAGTATAACATTTATGGCCTTTTCTCTTTTCAATCATCCTTCTCTTTGTCATCTGATAAAGTCTATCTCTTACCTGAGTGCATAAAACTGACATTTACTAGCTCACTAGTTTGGATTTCACATTTTGGATAAAATACAGGAATGTCAAGCTTGGGCCTTAACATTTTATTTTAAAATCTTGTTTTGCTTCCTAATAGCACCAGTGGTTCATTCTTCACATTTCCTGCAATTGAAAAATATATATGCCAAAAGATTTAGATTTAGCTCCTAGGTTACTTAAAGTAAAAAGGTGATTTATCAAATGACGAAACTTACCATGCTGCATTGTCATTAGCTTTTGGTATTTGTTTTCCATGACTGAAAGAAAGAGCCATGTGTTACTCACTTTTGAATTCTAAAAAAAAAAAAAAAAAAAAAAACACACATCAGTAAAGTTTGGTGATTACAGGAGTGAGTAAGAGAAATGATCTCTATATTTGGCCATCAACATAGTATAATAGGATGATATAATTGAGCTATAGACTTAATCACTGTATGAACGCTGATTTCTTATCTAGGCTTTTTATTAAATAGGATAAAAAGGGAAAAGAATTAGTAGTGAGAAAGAGGAATGAAGGATAGAATAATATAAATAGGAAAAGGCGACCGAAAGTTATTCATCAAATTAAAGAGAAGAGAAGAGATAGAAAGGTGAGAAGATATAGACGGGAATAGAGAAAGAGCTATGAAAGAGACTAAAATGTTGGTGGATTCAGCCAGTAAGTATCTAGGATTGAAGTCAAGTACTTCCTTGACCCACTTAACAGGATGTTGTGAAGATATAAGACGGTCAACTTCAAAGTTTCTCAGAGGGAAGCTGCTCTATAGATAAGGAAGTCTCATTGTCCCATATTATTATATTCCTTTCAAGTTGGGTGGATGCAGCAGTGACAGTTGGAGTCCCCTTTCAGCCAAATAGCTCCCATATGCTACGTAATTGCTGCTGCTGATTAAAATCCTATGGAAGATTCAGGCTGTATGTGGAACAATAGCAGTCTGAATTCGATTTATCAGTCTTCTGGGGAAGCAAAGATAATCAAATTTCCCCCTTCAGCAACTTTGGGACCAAGCCATTTGCCGAGATGACAATGGATGTGAGTTGCACACTTTCAATTTGTACACCTGCTGCCTGTTAATCATAAGTTTTTGACATTTTCTGAGTTTTTTTTCTTCCTATTCACATTTATGGGCTTTGTCATTTAAAGGCAAGAACACTTTTGTGAAAACTAGTTATAGAAACATGCATAAAAAATTAGAGAGATCTGTAGGGAGACAAAGTTATGGGTGATGTGAGGAAAAACACAATCTTTTCTCAGAGAAATCTGGGTTCTAATATGCTTTTTAATTTGTTAGCATGTGACCTGGACAAGTGATTTAAGGCCCCTGAGCTTTGATTCCCTTAACTGTAAAACGGGAATAATGACATTTATGTCAGAGGGTTGCCTTGTGGATTAAATCACATAATTTATGTTTGGCTATGCATTCTGGAAAAATCTGGGTAGTGAAAACTGAAAAGAACTCAAATGAAAAGAACTCTGGGCATGAATACTCCATTCAAATCCCTGCACAAAGAGGCTTAGCCACACCTTAACATGGCTTCTAGTGGCCCAAGGCCAGTGTCCCTGGTACAACCAAGCCCCATTTGGAGTTTCTGTCTGGAAATGTTCAGGGTTGTCAGAAGACTATACTGTTTGTTCTAGACAATACCCAATCTCACTTTCTTAGAGCATTTACTAAAAGAGCTTTATAATTGTGAATCCTTTCTCTGACCTTTTGAGATGTATATGTATCTCCTACAAGTCAGAAGTGTCTTTCTCAAGGACCTGAAAGCCATTCCTTTGAAATATAGTCACTAGGAAGGCTAGCATCTGGGTCTCCCAGTCTCTGTGCAAGGATAGATCCTAACTTGGATAATTGCCAGCTAGCAATAGCTGGCTGGCCTAAGCACATTTACCAGTCCTTTGTAATTTTGAGTCTCTGTTTGCTCCCCTTCTCCATACCCCATTCTCTCTTTAAATTGCCCATTCACCTTTGCGTGCAAATCATGTGGAGCTTAGCTCTTTCCCCTACTATCAACAGTTACTAAATCAAATCTGGTTTCACTGCTTTAACTAATGTCCAGCCTTGTTTATTTTTGACAGTAAAGACTGGCTTTGTGGTAACACTTACCCAACCCCATTTCTTTTCAAGGAGTGGGGTAAGGGGAGGGCTGTTTTCTGAAGGAGAAGGTGAGGCTGAATCTTGTTATAGGAAAGGTCATGGGAAGAAATTGGGAAAATGTGAGAAGGTTGTTCGTTTTCTGACTCTGCTTCTGGGAAACAGGCCTGAGGGCTAGTTTTTGCTCATAAATTTTTCAAAGGTTGGAAGTATAACTTAAACTTTCATTATTTTAGCTTAAACCGAAATGGAATTTAAGGCAGATCCAGCTTTAGGTAAGTCTGGATGTGGAGAATATGATCTCACAGAAATAGAGAAACCATCTCTTCTTCAGAAGCCTTATTAACCCCTGAGAAGGATTCTAATTGGACTGCCTGAGGTAAGTCAAGATGGACCCTCTCCCAGTCCAGCCTGAATCACATCCTACTGTGACCATTAAATTCATTTCCAGAAATTGCTTTGAGTTTGGGAGCAATAATTATCAAATTACGGTTAAATTAGAGGTTGTGAGGGACTTTGTGAGACAGGGCAAAAGTAGTGACACCATGTAGCCTTGGTGACACATGGGATTAGGAGTGGAACATTTTCTCCTCATCACAGGGAGGATTTGGCTCTACAGTTTATAGAGCAATGTCCTCAGAACAACAACAGTAGCAGCATGCAAGGCATATTCAAGAAACCTTATGTGCAGAGAGGAATAAAAAGGGTAGAAGAATGAAGGACAGGAAGAACATGGCAGATGTCCTGTGGCTCCTGGATCTTCTATTCTACTTCAGGAGCATGTGCCAAACACTCTCTAGGAACTCTCTGAATACTGGGGAGAAATTGGTAGGAAGCTGGAATATCTGAGTAAAAGTAGGAGTTAAACAGAGGAAATAAGACTTCACTATTAATATGACGATAGCTGTGTTGAAGATCTGGTAAAGCAAATTCATTTGGATTACATATTTAATCACTTGGAACTATTAGGAGCTCAGATTTTACCTGTCCTTACCAGCAACCCCCCACCCCCATTAATTCCTCCTTGAATAAATACAAGATTTTTTTGTGTGCTTTATTGATACTGGTGGTACGAAGAGAGATGCTAGAGTTGACTTCATTTTCTGAAACCCTTAATGTTAGAAAAATCTGTTGTTGAGAATATATAGCAAATATATAGATCAGGACTAACATTCAGCCATTGTACAGCAATATAGCCATACTGGTTGTTAAAATATAAAAATGACTTTTGACTAGTTTTGTATGACAACTTCCCCCTCAAGTTTTCTCCTGCTCCTTAACTGCTTCAGCCACTTCTGCTTCTTGCCACAGTCCAGTATTGAAGGATTAATTCCCAACACAGGCAACACTATCTAGGACCAAGAAGCTGTTCTAAACCAGATTTTGTTTGAATTAGTCAGTGCTCTTGCCAATCATTTGCTTTAAGCACCATCTTTACCTTCCCAAGGAAACCCAGGAAGACCTGTTTGTGCTTTACCGGTATTTTCTTTTGATTGTATATGCTCATCCACCTAAATTGGTGATAATTTGCTGGTTATACAACTTTTAAATCCTCTTGGAATCACAGTGACAGACATTAATGGAATGCTTAAGATATGTTACTTTGTTTAGGAAAACTAAAGTCTTTGCTTTATTAATGATGAATATAATAAAAAGAAAAAAGCTAAAATTTGATTTTGTAGTGATGTAGTTTACAGTCAGAATTTGTGAAAATATTGCAAGTATGTTAGGAGGATCTAGTCTCATCTAAAGAAAACTGTCATTGATAGCTTTAAGATAGACATGAATAAAAAATTTTTGGATATAGATAGGGAATATAAACAACAGAGACAAAAAATATAAGCAATGGGCTCTGTCATTCCATTCTAATAGTCTTAAGCCTATGCCTTACAGGTGCACATGGGGGTTACAAGTAGAAGAATTTGTGGTGTGATTGGCTGAGGACATTTACATTCTCTGTCAAGAAGTGAGTGTTCACCTGCTTTACCACAAAAAACAATGTATACCATGTGTTATATTAATGATATGCAGACCAGTGTCTTGTCAAAATGTCCTCACACTGGATGTAGTTCCATAGTGTGGCAGTTAGCATATCTGCTTTACATGCAGAAGGTCCTGGGTTCATGCCCCAGTGGAGCCGCACACCATGGTCTATGGCCCACTCTGAACAAGCTTGATATCTGATCTTGGAAGCTAAGCAGAGTTGGGCCTGGTAAGTACTTGGAATGGGAGACCACCTAGGAAGACAGGTACTGTAGGTATAATAAATAATAAACAAATATATGTCCTCACACACAATTATAGTTATTTACATACATAGGTTTGTTTATTAGGTCATGCTGAAACTGTTCATGGAGATTTTTGTGGAGGATGAGTGAGTAAAGGGTCTGGAAAAAGTTGTGGCCTTAATTCAAGACAAGTTGTATCAATAATCCTGAGGATGAAACCGTAGCGGTTAACAAGATTAAAACCTTGAGAAAAACAGAATTTTTCAGCTTTAGGCCACTAGGAATAAAAATACATTGTTTTGCAGTGTGTCGATGGTTTAAATTCTTGAAAACTTCTACAGTATAAGTAAGTCTCAGTGCTTTTGCCAGGTGACAGACAAGTCATGCTAGAGATGAAGCAATGGATTCAAATAGGTTTTTGACTTCTTTTCTTTAGACCACCTTTCCTGTTTCCTCAGATGTGGATCAAAACCTGGGAGGTGACTTTTGTCTCCTTTACCCGATTACCCTAAAACTATGAAGAAAATTTGAAGTTTATAAATTCCAAATGTGAACAACTCAGTGGTCAAGTTTCTCAAACTTACAATTATGTCAAAAGACAGTAACACATGAGCCAGCAACTGAGATCTTTGCTCTTTACTTAGATTTGTTTACTAAGGAAAATTATGGCAACTACTGTGACTTCTGAAAGTCCAACCTCAGCATTTGAGAGAATTTAGTATTTAGCCAAGTGGCAGAGCAGCAAACTCATTTTGAGTAAGATATTTAAAGAAGAAAGAAGTGCCATATGTCATCAGCTGGCATAATTTAACTTGCAAATCACATGTTGGCAAGAGCTATTTGGCAGCAGATGGCTGAACTCTTCTGTGTTTCAGACCCCAAACCTATCCTTTCCCATTTTGTATTGGAAATCTAATTAAAAGCCTTTTTATCGCCATCAGATTAATTATAAACAAGCCTTTTTATCTGATAGGAAACTGACCTGTGTTTAACAAGCTTCCCCCAAATCCTCTATTTTCCAGGATTTCCAAGGATTTTTTTCTAAGGCAACATATTCAAACTAAACATATCTAATCTTTATGATGTAAATCCCATAAATTACTACTTAGGCCAGGTAAGCATCACTTATTTACTATTTAGGATATAAATTGCTATTAACTTAAGAGTACTTGCTAATTTAACTTTAGTACTTTTGTTAATCTGGTGGAATTTGTTGAAAGACAACTCTGTCTTCTTATCTAGGATAAGCATGCACTACCATAAAGAAATCAATGTCCGTAAATTAGACTATTTATATAAAAAGAACAAATTTCTTGAATGATACAAACTGCCAAAGGTCACTCAAGAAAAATAACATGAATGGATATATAGATCTCTAGATCTATATCTACATATAGAAAAAAATCTATATCTTTTAAACAACCTGCCCTTTCCTCCAAAGACACACTCTATCTTCCATAGCTGTTCATTATATATATATATATAAAAAGTTGTATGCAACAAAGATAGTAATTTCCTCTGCTTATAAGATATGCAGAAATGTAAGAGGCCCATGGAAAATTGTCTGCTAACAGGACTGAGATGACTCATAGATGGTTGAAGGTTTGTAGACTCTGGTTCTCTTTATATCTTAGGTGTAGCTCTCTAGAATTTCTGAATGAGAAACAAAGAGCCTGGGAATTTTTTTTCTCTCTTATTAGTTGATCTTGAACAATAACTTCTGTCTTTTCAGCACTGAAAGATTGCAGAAAATTTCATTCTACTTTTCACAGTTTTCTATTTAGCTTTTAATTCCTTGTCCTATGTAGCTTAATTAAATATATAAAAAGGAAAACCTGCAGTATCTGGCACACTTTTCTGGGTGGGCCTCCATTTTCTCTGGGACCTGGGATCCTTAAGTCCTGAGTACACTAGCAGCCCCAATTTTTGTGTCTTTTGTCCCATGGGATTATCCAAAGTTCTGTTGGCTTGTCTGCCCCTTGTAGAAGTCATGAGACTCCTGGATCAGAGGCAAAGTACAGGCAGGTTCTTATAGCAATAGAAACAGGCAGCGTATCATAGCATAATTTCTAGTTCCAGTTCCCCAGACCATGCCACGCAGTTGTCAACACAAATTGTGTAAGTTGTGACTCACACACAGAGTGGTGTGTAATCTCGATTTAATTCTCAGCATTTCATTTCCAAGAATTACCCTGAGAGAAAAAAATGGCCAACAGAATGTTCGCTCACCCCTCTATGGTTCCATGTCTCTGTGATCTTGATTCCTCAGTTTCTAGTAACTTCAGCTAGTTCCCAATGCCTTAAGTCAAAAGGTCATTTTCCTTTTATCTGGCTTTCCTACTTTTTCTTTAGAGAAATATTGGTTTCTCAAGTAATTACACCTTAGCTGCTTGCAAGATGCTTCAAGTCAGCCACACTTGGAATTATATCACCTATTAGTTTCTTGTTATTTTCCATCTTCTACTTTAGGAATGTAAGCTCTATGAAATCAGGCCTTTGGCTTATTCCCAGTGAATCTCCAGTGCCTTGAAAAGCACATGGTGACAGGTGGCATTCAATGATATTACATAAATAGACAGCAAATTAATTTAGGTGAAAAATAATAAAACCACAATTTAAACAATTTCTATTTGGATACTTATTGATTTGTAACTAGTAAGCTTCTACTTCTACCTATATCTCTGTGAGTATACACTTTCTTGGTAAAAATAGTTCATATTTTTAGCACATGGTTTATTAATACACAGATATGTTTTTAGCTCTAATTAGGAGATACATAAATGTTCTGTGAATTTGGAAATAGATACTTTTTTCCCTCTATGACCTAAAAGAAGGTGTAAATAGAGGTTATTTATATACACATTCTGTTTCTTTCCATCCTTGTAGAGTCCTTTGAACTCTTCAGCTTCATGCTTCCTGACTTTTTACTTTGATCAAAAACTGTACCCATTTTGAATCCAGTGAAAAAGTCTTTTGAGCTTTTTTCCTGGTGACTCAATTACTCTCACCTCCGTGCTCCCACAGCTCTGGGTAGTTTCTTCTGTTACAGTCCTTATTACATACATTGTCTTTTAATTAAATGATTACATATCGGGTTCCTACCTGATTACTGAGCTCTTTTTACGAATATCTTTGTATCCTTAGTACCTAGCACATGTTCGGGCATATCACATAGAAGTGTCTTGGAAAATGTTGGTTAGATGTTTTATTAAGCTTAGGATGTTATCTATCTTAGGAGTATATACATTGATAAATGACAATCACAAAATGTACCTTATTTTGGAATTCTGTTTAGTAATCAGCTGTGTATAGAAGGCACTTTGGGGAGAATAGGGAGAACTCAGAGCTACTGGCTGTTACTCTGTTTATTCCTGAACTTATATTCTTTAAATCCTTTTCATAACTCATATCCTTGGAATCAGTTTTGACTTTTAGGGAGGAGGATAAGAGGTGGCATTTAGATAGTGTAATTTTAAGAGAACTAATAAGATTTTTCTCTCCCTAACTCTCTTTTGTTTATGTTCAGATTCCACATAGTGATATATTGCCTAGTGTTAACTCTGCATCCTATAGACTAATCTTAAAACAAAACTATTTCTATATAGGGACGTATATTAAATTATTAGTGAGATAAATTCTTTTCGTGATAGAAGAAATCTGAGACTATGCGTCCCCAGACAAGGATGATGTGTACCAGAAAGGATAGAACCAAGAGAGTAGATGATAAATGGGGACATTGAAAACTAAGAGTGAGTTACTGAGACCTTTATTAAAACTTTAATTTTTTTTTTTTTTTTTTTTTTTTTTTTTAGGCAAGGCAACCCTTGGTTGTCCTCACAGATTGCAAGGATCTTATCAGTTTACAATCCTTATATTTTATTTTTTAACTACAACACCTGGTCATCCAAGTACTAACCAGGCCCAACCCTGCTTAGCTTTCATGATCAGACGGGATCGGGCTTGTTTAGGGTGGCATGGCCATAGACTAATTTTTTTCTTGAGATGCTATTTTTATGTCATATTTGTTTAATCTGCTAAAAAAAAATCCTAGTACAAATAGTACTCTAAACATCTTAAGTGTTTATTTAGTAGAATATTATATTATTGTCCAGATATTTAAAAAGTTGGGGTTTTAAGAAGCATGTGAAGGCCATTTAGTATGAGAACAAATTTACTGAGTGATGAATACATCCTCAAATTTTCTATTTCTGATTTAACTATTCAAATCATATATGAATATCGGTATTTTATTCTATTTTACTCTTATTACCACCACATAGTAAAATTATAATAGTTTTAATGTAAATAATCTAATTATATATTTTGGTTTACTTTTCATAGTTTGATGGCAGTGTAAGTATCTTGGACTATGAGTTTGTCCATTTAACATGATATTGCCTTATACTTACAAAAGAATATGCTTTTGTAAACAGACAGCTGTGTTTCTCACCAGCAATGTTTAGAGGCTGTAGATAGAGGTAAAAAGATAGTGATGCTATGCTTAATTAAGTGAGCCACAACCAAAATTATATCTACAAGCTTTTTCTCTACACGTGTTTAGAATATGGAGCTATGTGTTCCATACATATGATATAATTAAATAACCCTTAGCACCTGTGAAAAATTTTATATTTTTTATATAAAATTTATATAATGAAATGTTACCTCACACCTGTTAGGAAGGCTAGCATTTAAAAAAAGATAACAAGTGTTGATGAGGTTGTGGAGAAATTAGAACTTTTGTGCACTATTTGTGAGAATGTAAAATGGTACAGCTACTGTGGAAAATAGTATGGAGTTTCTTCAAAAAATTAAAGATGGAATTACTGTGTGATCCAGCACTTTCTTTTCTGAGTGTATATTCAAAGGAATTCAAATAAGGGTGTCAAAGAGGTATTTGCAACTATGTCCTATTTCATTGTAGCACTATTCGCAATAGCTTGGTATGGAAACAACCCAAATATCCAAATGGATAAAGAAAATGTAGTAAATGCATTTAAACTATTTTTTAGAGGCTAGATCTCATTTACACATTCTTAACACACACACATTCACACAGCAAAGAAACAGGAGGAAACTTTTTGAAGTGATCTATGTGGTTATTACCTTGATTGAGGTGATGGTATCGCAAACTCATCAAATTGTATACATTATATACATACAGTTTCTGGTACATCAATTACACCTCAATAAGCTGTAAAACAAGAAATATTAAGGCACTTTAAATAAAATAGTTTATCTAACTAGGACTGTGGAACTAATCACCTAAAGGATATAGATTTCAACTAAACCAAGGGCCTTTTGTCACTTCCTCTGCCTCCAGATAATATGTGAAATTAGAGCTCACTTCAATCCTTACCCAGTCTCTTTGCTTTCCTGGTGGAGTATTTAGGAGCTCAAAGTCCTCACCAAGCCCCTGAGAAGCTAGGGGTTAGAAGCACAGACTGCAGACTTTAGCTTTTAATAACTATTTAACCCTAGGCAAAATACCTGATCCCCAGATTCTGTGTACTCATGAAGTTTAAAAACAATACCTACCTATAAGGCTGGAGTGAAGATTAATTTAGACAATGTATACAAGGTACAATGCTGGCAGACAACAAACATTTAACAAATGGTAGTTGCTATTATTATTATGTTTAATGTAATAATTTTCCCCTTTCTTCATAGTTCCATAAAGGGGAGAGAATTACCACTTTGTTCTCCTAGAGGAAACATATGGTGAGTTAGCAGGAGAGCCTCTCTCCACTCTATTGAAGCTTACCCATGGATGAAAGACTAAATAATTTTTTATTTGGGATATTGAATTTCTAATGTGTCCAACTCAACTTCTTACTTTTCAGAACCAGTTTGCCCACAGGGCATACAATTCTGGTATTTTCCCCACAAGCCTGCCTCTTCCCTTTGTCCAATTATGACAGTGTCTCATTTAGATAAATCTAAACAAGCTCCTATAACTGCAGATCTTGAGGCATATCTGTAATCAGCTTTATCAGTAGTGGGCTTGATAATTGTATTTCCATCTGTTTAACTGTGTCTATTTGTTTTAAAGTGCAATGTGCAAGGTGAAAAGGTTATTATTTGTTTTCTAACTCCCCAAAGTTCTTGTTTTGTAAATTATAGCTGTGAGTCTTTCCCAGCTGTTAACTGCAGTTATCACTGTGGAATTTCTTTACATTTCGAGCCTTAGGCTATATTCCTCCATCTGCTGGCTGCCCCTTAGCCAGGCATAGCCATTGTCCCTGTTGGATTGTTTCTACAAACACCTTTGGCCCTTTATCCTGTCACAGCTGCAGGCTGATGTGAAGATGGTGCTGCCTTAGACACTTTATTAGTGTTTGTCACTGTGACTTCCACTGTTGCTATCACAGAGATATGGGAGCCTGGTGTGACCAGCATCAGGAAGCCATTGCCATGAGGCTTAAGAAGCAGTATCTTCTTGTGCCAGGCACCAGAGATAAGCCCCAGGTGCTCTTTTTTGCAAAAGAAGTAAGATACTCCTCCAAATATTGAGGATGTATGCTAATCTACCTACACCATGAGAAATGAGAGTCTTTACTTTTCCATTCCCACTTAGATTTCCTCCTGGTCGGATATTCAGATTCCCTCCTCAGAGGAATGAATATGAACACTTAATCCTTCCATTTTAGTGATCTTCCTTCTCTATTGTGAGAAAAACCCTCCTTTCTCTCAAGGTTTAGCTGACAGCTGCTGAAATAAATACCCTGGTCAGAGATTGTGAAGTCTGAAGCAAAAGCATATTGTCAGTCATGCAGGAATTTTTTGGCGCACGTTTTGTGCAAACAGCTGCTGCATTTTCAGTTTTGAACTTGGCAGACCTTATTTTAAATATGCATTGCCAAAAATTATGGCTCATTTACTGCATTTTCTCTTCTCCCGATTGGAAAAGAAGAGGGGTCAAATAGATAGCTAAAGTGGGGTCAATATGAAGTTGAATCTCTAGCAATTGATACTATTTACTTATCAGCATCAGGTATTTTGGGAATGTTGTGTGGCCAGTTCCATTTATGTGTGTGTATATATTATATATGTATGTATTTATGTAACAAATCAGTCTTAGGCTTTAATACAGTAGACAACCATGAAATTAATGGTTTGTGATGGTTTACTAATGCCTGGGGAGATTATTGGTCTAGTAAAATGTATTCTCCCTTGCAATCCTGCAATGGGTTTTATTTTCTTTCTTAAAATTTCTTATATCAGGTATTCTTAAAACTATTCCTCACCAGTTGATTTGAATACCTTATTAGAAAAATAAGGGAGAGAATTTATGATGCTTGGGACTGAAAAGTCCTCATTTTTTAAAATTGCCATTCATTTTTTGGAAACTAGCTATTGTGGACATTGTTTTGGTGGTCTACATAACAGAACCTCCTTTCTATGCTACAGTCTCTTCCTTCCAATGCACTTTTCATATTACCATTGGTTATATAGATCAATGTAAATCTGACCACGTTATACTTCCCTGTGTTCAAATTCTTGCTGGTTCCTAATTTCCTACAGAATAAATCTCCGACTCTTTGTCTTAGCATAAAAGGAAGGCCTTTTAATACCTAATGTGAAGCTCTTTCCAACCTATCTTGGAGCTCCTCTCTCTTGCTTCTTTCCTATATCTTTCTCATCCATTCCTCCCCTGGTACCCATAATTCTAATTAAGTGCTCTTTTTTGAACATTTCATGCACCTTCATGCCTCTGAGAATTTCCTCGTGATAACTGCATCATATATTACCTCTAGATTCCTTTCCCTTGTCTGCTTGGAGAATTTATAACTGTCATTCAGGACCCAACACAGTGTCTCATTATGAAGTCTTCAAATTAATTGTGCAATATTTCTTTGTATGAATGTTTGTCATACCAACTAGTCCTGAGCTCTTCAGGGTAGAGATAGTACTTCATTTGTCAAGGTCCTTCTCAGTACTTATGCTCTGGGAAGAGAGAGAAAACATGTGCATTTTCTTACATGACTGCAAAGATGACTTTCTCTGTCATCACAACAGGTCTAAATTTTTGCCAAAGGGCCCGTGTGTGAGTGGTGGTGGTCTCAACAGCCCCCAGCTGCTGAAGTATCGGACCAGAGCAGCTCCTTCAGGATTGTTAGATTCAAAAAATCTTCAAAGATTCTGCCTTATCCCCTGGCTGACCCTACTGGTGGTCTCATGATCATGCTCTTTTCCTGAGTCTAAGCTCTGCTCTCTATTGATAGTCCATGATTAGACTGGAAGCTCCGAGGCTCATGTCCCCTTTGTGGCTCAGTGGTGTGGACCGAGGACACAGTCTACTTGACATTGAAGAGCTGGTACTCCATGAAGCTTCTGGGCTTTTTTCTCCTTGGTTGATCTCCCAGGATTTTTCTCTCCAGAACAAATCAATAAATTCAGTGTACCCTTATAAAAAACCTATGCAGTATTATTATTATGATGATGATCCCAATTTACAGATGAGGAAATTGTAAGAAGAACCAGGAATCACACCTAAGTAGTCTGGCACCAAAGTTCATGCTGTTAACCAGTGTACTTTAGAGTCTTTTATATTAAACCTCATGCTTACATTGGGAGATAAATTGATATTTATTAATTGCCTACAATGTGACAGTTAGGTTTCTTTTTTTTATGTTTTTATATATTTCTGTTTTTGTTTGTTTTGTGAGGCCTCACCATTAAATTTTTTTCCTTTTAAAAATTTGTTAGGCTACAACATCAGTTGACACTAGAATATGCTTGTTTATTTTATGTCAAAAATATTCTTTCCAGACTAACTAGCTTTCTGGAAACTTTGACTCTGGGCACAACATGAAGACTGACCACTTTCCTTCTCCATTTTCAGAGGAGACTCAGGTGCACTCATGGAGAGAGGAGCAAAAGCTGACTTTTGGCATAACTGGCATTGGCTCTGTGAATGAATGTTTCCCTGGCATTGGAAAGCTGGCAGCAAGACATTAGAACCACTTCTGGGCTATGAGGAAATTCATTCAATAAAGAAAACGAAATCTCTGAAAAAAACCCAAAATGTGACAGATAATCTTAGTTTCTGCTGTGACCTCTAAATCCAAATAAGGCACTTCTTGGAGTTCTCTGGCATATGTGGAACCAATGGCTTTCCTTCACTGAATACAGAAGCAATGGAGTCATTGGCTGCAGAAAGGCAAACTGCTCATTTCTTATCTCCATGCTGGAAGGTGATCTGGCTTGTGTATCAGCTGAGACTTCAAGGATGTCAGCCAGTTATCCTATGATGCATTCAGTGGGGTCATTGTTCCCTGTCAGTGAGGCAGTCATAGAATTCCATCTAGACAGAGGGAGGTTATTTTCACCTTGAGTTTTGTGTTTTTTTTTTAAACTTTCCAGAATAAAGACAAATTGTACTGGCTTTTTTTTCTTTTTGTCTTTGTTAAAATATAATAGACAATTGGTTGCTTGTATTTACATTGTACAATTCAATGAGTTTTTTTTTCACTTATAGTTGGCATACAATAATATACCAGTTTCAATTGTATAGCATAGTGATCAGAGATCCACATAACTTGCAAAGTGATCACCCCACTAAATCTAGTACCCTTCTTCCCCCTTACATAATTATTACATTATTAACTATCTTCCCCATGCTACACTCTACATCTCCATGTCTATTCTGAAACTATCCAATTGTACCTCTTAATCCCTTCGCCTTTTTTTTGCCGCCTCTCCATTTAGTATTCCTCTAAATATTCTCTGTATCTATGAGTTTATTTCAGCTTTTGTTGTTGTTGTCATTGTTGATTTTGTTTTTTAGATTACACATGTACATGAAATCATGCAATATTTGTTGTTCTCTCTCCAACCCATTTGTTCAGTGCAATACCCTCTAGGTCCCTCAAGGCAATGTCTGTTTCCATCCCCTTCCTTTTAGACTCTGTGTCTTTTAATCTGAAGTGAGTTCCTTGTAGGCAGCATGTCAGGGTCTTGTTTTCTTATCCATTCAGCCACTGTATCTTTTGGTTGGAGCACTTAATTCTTCTCCGTTTGAGGTACTTGTTGATAGGAATGTAGTTATTACCATTTTTCATTCCTGTTTTTGATATATGTTTTTTCTTCTTAAAGAAGTCCTTCCAACATTTCCTGTAATGCTGGCTTAGCGATGATAAATTTCTTGAGCTTATTTTTGTCTGGGAAGCTCTTTATCTGTCCTTCAACTCTAAATGATAGCTTTGCTGGATAAAGAGTTCTTGGTTGTAGATTCTGGACTTTAATCACTTTTAATATTTTGTGCCAGGCCCTTTTGTTTTTAATAGTTTCTTTCGAGAAATCAGCCACCAGTCCTAAGGGTCCTTCCTTGTAGGTAACTAATTGCTTTCCTCTTGCTGCTTTTAAGATTCTCTCTTTGTATTTAACCTTTGGCATTTTAATTATGGGGTTTTATGTCTATTTCCTTCATCAGGTTAAGGAAGTTTTCCATCATTATTTCTTCAAATAGCTCTTCAACATCTTGTTTTCCTTCAGGTACCCCTACGACACAGATATTGTTTATTCCATTTAATATACTTCTCATTTCAGATAATATGTGTTCTTCATTTTTGACTGGTTCCATTTTATAATTTCCATTTTCATTTTTATGTTTTTAATCTCTTTGTTGAATTCATCTACATTTCGCATAAGTTTACTGAGCATCTTTATAATCAATGTTTTGAACTCTGCCTCTGTTAGATCCATTATTTCTAGATCTGTCTGTTCTCTCATATGGTTTCTGCTTCTTTGTCTTTCCATTTTGGCTGCCTTTCTGTGTCTGTTTCTACATACTAAGCAAACCTCCTAAGTCTCTCAGTACTATTAGCATGAATTTGTGAAGTAGGTGTCCAGAGGCACAGTCCTGAGACAGGTTCAGCTGCAGGCCAAATTTAGCTCAAACCTGTGCTCCTCTGGGGCCACCTGTTAAGATTCAGCAAACGAATTACAGATGCTGTGCTTATAGTTCCCTCAAAAGGCCACACCAGAAGCCCAAGCCAGCTGACACCAGTGTGAGTCTAGGTGCTGCTCAGCAAGGATCACCTGACTCGGGAAGGATACACCTGGATGTGTCTTGGGTGGGGCTAAGAGTTGGAGGAGGTGGAATTTCAGGGAATCCTCTGGGTGGAGTGATCTCTGTTATCCAGTTTGATGATTTCTATGCTATGGTGGAGCTGTGTCTGTGCACTGGGAGTGGGGAAGGCTCAGCAAAGGAGCGATGGATACTGCCAGCACTTCTGTACAGAACGAGTCTCGCCTCAGCCTTCACTCCGACCACTCAGTGTCCTCTTGTAAGTCCCCGTGCAACCTAACTGGCATTGGTGCTCGGAACGAGCAGGTCTATCATTGCAAAAGTCCGCTCCCAGGCACGGCCCCTTTAAGAGGTGTCTGCAGCTGCTGCTGTCGTAGCCTCCTACTCATTCAGCTGCTCCGGACTGGGCAGCCTCACGTCTTCCCCCGTCCTACCTTCTGTTGTTGCAGGGTGCTTTTTTGGACGTCTCATTAGTTCTATGGCTTGTTCTTCTAGATCCCAGGTGATTTTTCATTGCTGTTTGCTCCTTGTTTCTATCACAACTTTGATTAGGTTGCCAGAGGGGTGAACAGACCCTCTATCATCTACACCATTTTTTTTTTCCCCCACTTAAGTTGTGCTGGCTTTCAAGAGACACAAGTGGTGGTGGTTCTTGAGCTGGAGGCCAGATATTTCTACTGTTGAGTTTTTATATCATTATAGAAGTTTTAGTATTTTAGAATTACAATGCATTTTATAGAAGTGACTTTTTTAAAGTTTTAGGGAGAATCTTTTGTTAGGTGCAGCAGAGCATTTTCAGTCCAGTATTTTCAGTCAGTATAGATGACATACTGAATACAACCATGCACTACATAAAGACACTTTGTTCAATGACAGACTACATATATGACAGTGGGCCAATAAGGTTATAATAGAGCTGAATTTCCTATAAGAATGGAAAGATATGTGGTTCAAGAGGAATTTTCTTTTTCTCTGAGGGGAGCAATATCCCTGGGGCTTGGCAATAGATTCCCTTCTTACTCACAGCACCTCGATTTGGAGAACACAGATTATATCCCAATTAGTCAGCTACTGACCTGTTTTGGCATAGAGGGTGCTATAGCCTCCCCTATTTACCATGATGGTTTTCAGAGTACATTGTTGTAAATTCATTGTCCACAGGAGCTACCTTACTAAGTATTAAGTGCCACTGCACGTTAGTAAAATCTTTCTGTGGTACTGTGGAATCAGCTGTCCCTGTACTTTGGAAATGTTTTTATGTCGCAATCATGTAAAGCATAGATAAGTTTGATTACTTCCATCATTTTAAGGCCAGAGAGCCCTTTGTGCCAAATAGGGTCAATGGAACCGAAAAACAAATCTCCAAAGTCAAAATATTGAGTCCTCAGTTCTGTACCCTCTTCAAGTTAAACACCCTTATTATTATTTTTTTTAATGGATACCACAAAGTTCCTTATTCTGGCCACTGCTTCAACATGCAATAGCCAAAAGCACATTGCTGTGAAAATCCGCTATGTTCCTTTATCACTTAATTTTGATTTATTTCTACTGATCCACTCTTCCTTCACTCCCTCCTGACAGTCATTACTATGATGATCTACACCTTACTCAGGCAGTTTCCTCTTGACTGGAAGGAAGCAGGGAGAGGGCTTGTGGGAGAGTGTTGATAGAGTTTACAGTGGTGGACAGTAATTCCCTAGGCTTTCACAGTCACTCACCACTCATTGCCTCACTCGGAGCAACATCCAGTCCTGCAAGCTCCATTCATGGTAAGTGCCCTATACAGGTTAATTGTTTTTGTTTGTTTGTTTGTTTTTTTGTTTTTTTGTTTTTGTCTTTCGTACTATATTTTTACTGTATCTTTTTGTGTTTAGATATGTTTAGATACACAAATATTTACCATTATGTTACAGTTGCTTGTAGTATTCAGTACAGTCACGTGCTGTGCAGGTCTGTAGCCTAGGAGCAATAGGCTATAACATACAGCCTAGGAGTGTAGTAGGCCATACCATCTAGATTTGTGTTAAGTGCACCCTATGATGTTTGCACAAAGATAAAATCCCCTAACGACACATTTATCAGAATGTATCCATGTCATTAAGCAACACATGACTGTAAAAGAGAAGTTCAAAGTTTGAGTCAAGGTTTCACAGCTATTTCTTGGTAGATTTAGAATAAAACTAACATCTTGGCCTTTGTCAGGAAACTTTACATCACACTTTTTAAGGATGTTTAATGAATTTTAAAATTAAATTGTTATTTAAATCTGCTTAAACCAGAGAAGACTAATTGTTCCCTTATATCCATTAAACTTCTTCTAATCTAGTACTAGAACCCCTAATATTAACTTGGCAGATGGCCACCCAGAATAGAGACAACCCCAGTCTCCCCCTCAGGTATAGATATCTTTGTGACTACATAATCTGCAGAGACGGTGGAGGAAAAATGATGTGTACAACTGCCCGGTCACATCCTTAGAGGGTATGACCCTTGCATTTTCCCATCCCCTTTCCCACTCACCGGAGTAGTGATGTGGTTATGATCCATTTTGGAACATACTGACAAGGGCAAATCCTAAGATGGAAATTAGAAGAAGCTTGGGTCCCTGATGCCATGGAACTATCTTGCCAGCCCTAGTTTTCTTATGCCTAGACTTTTACACAAGAAAGAGATAAACATTTACCTTGTTTTAATCCTGACATTTAGACCTCAATTATAACTGAACATATAGCACAATTTAATTATTTGCAAATTTAATGCCACAAGTTAATATTTTACCACTATCAGATTTGAACATTCTGTTTGTGTAAAAGTCAAACGGTCTTAACAGTTAAACTGCTACCATCACATGTTACATGAGATGGTTTCCATTTCATTCAGAGGGAGTAGGTTATACAAAATAACATACTGTGTTATTCCTGATGTTACCTCTTTAATCTCAGGTTGCTCTACTGCTCTCTCCTCTCCAGAAGCTCTAGCCATACTTCCCTCTTTGCTGTTACTAAACATTCCAGACCTGCTCCATGCTGCTTCCTCAGGGTATGTTGTTTTGTTGTTGCTATTAATGTTTGTTTTCTTATCCTGCTTCTGCAAATCTCTTTGCCTAGAAATTTGCATATATTTCTGCTTCCACAATTTTGTATTTTGCTCAGTTGATGCATTTTCATTAAGTCCTTGCCTGACCACTTCAATAACTTTCAGTCTCCACTGTCTTTCTTGTATCCCTTTTGCATTATTATTAATTTTTTCCCTTATCATTTATTTCATCCCCTCCCCCCTTTTTTTTCCTCCTCATTGAAATACTAGCTCTACAAGAGCAGGGACTTTGCCTGCTTAGTCCATTGCTGTGTTCCCAGCACAATGTCTGGCATCTATTGAATAGATACATGAATCAACCACAAAGTGTTTGGATATATATAAATGATGTTATTATCTATTGAAGAGTGATAATATTATTCTGATAACTCATGTTGTTTTCTGAAACATCTATCAAAGGAATATGTTGGCTCCTCTAGAGGTAAAATCTCTTTCAGTGAAGGTGTGACTGATGAAAAAGCTCATTCATTCACATACATTATTGAATTTCCTTAACAGATTTCTAATCTCTGATCTTAAAATAATTAGGAAAAAATCCTAAAATTGCAAGGTTTTTAGGGAATAGTTTATCACCGTACTCTGCAATGTAATTAAATGTTTTAATACTATATTTCCTATCTTTATTTTCTCAAAGTAAGAAATCTGTGCTAAATCAGCCTTGAAATTAAAAGTAAATGCAGAACAAATAATCTTTTCTCGTAATGCCACTAACCAAAGGAATAACACTATAGTGGGAATAAATTCATTATACTGTATTTGAGTTCCAGAAATGTTACATTACTCTACTTTTATAAGTCAAATGAAATCCAGCTCTGAGTCCTGAGTCCTGAAGTCTAGACTTGAAATCCAGTTATCAGGCCTTTTTAAGATCCTTTCCTTCATTCAAGAACTCTGGGCTTATGTACATCTGGGAAACAAGGCTTTGGGCTCATTCCTAGCAGAGAGAGTTACAGTTCATATCATGGCATCCTCAGATACAAACTGCAGCTCTCATCACTGGTTTTCTATTCCATATTGTGCTCTGCTGCTCTGCATGAGTTAGTGCTGTCCCTCACAGACACACTGTGCTGACACAGACCCAACTGCAGATCTTTGGTCTCTGCCCTCGAATCATGCTGTTCAGTTTCCTACTCCATCAGCATGCTTTTCCCCTAAGAACTCTTGTTTCTATCCTAGTGGAAACTCCCAAAGTCTTGTCCTCTTTCTTATATGTAGAGGCTACTTCCTTTTCCCAACATAGTTTATAAACTCTGTGTGTGCCATAAATTCTATCCTATCACCAGTCTTGACAAAATAAAGCTGTTTATTTCAGCTCTCATTAGGTGATTTTAAGGTGTTTAAGACTTTTAAGAAGACATTATAGTGTCAGGAAAAATTGTGGAAGACTTCGAAATGGGCAAACAAGATACTAAGTCTTCTATCTAGCTTCCAGCTATCTTTTACTTTTTGTTTTCTTTGAGTGGTTTTACAGAGCTATTTTCAGGAAACTGATAATAATGCAAGTAATTTTTGTCCACAGAAATGCAAAAAAAAAAAAAAAGCATCAGTTTGAATGCAATTGGTTATTGCCCTGTAGAAGATGACCAGTTTTGCATCTATTTGTAAATTCATTTCAGAATTTCTGATTGCCTATAATTTTTTTGAGGGATTTGTAAACATTATACTGTTTCTTTTATTTTACTAATGAGTTAAATATAGTATTTGACATACATTAATTTTGAATTTGTGTGAGAGCCATGAGTTTATCTTTTTTAAAAATTATCTTTTTACATTTAATGAATAATGATGACCTCTCCTTCCTATGAAAGGCCTATGGAAAGGAAATGTATGTATATTATTTCTTAGAGTGGCCTAAAACAAAACAATAAAATAAGCATTAACAAAGAAAGACATTTGCTGTTTTGTCATATTTTTCTCTTTAAGTCACTATTATCTAGTGTTTTCATATCAGAATCTGAGTTTTAATAATGTTCATAAAACAGATGAATTAAGGTATGCTACAAATATGTGACATTCATAAGAAAAGAACATCTTTGTTCTGCTGATCTTTTGCCATATACTACAAAAAGGTTTAGAATGGAAGAAAAAGACTAGCAATCTACAATGAATTTGAGTTATATTAAAATGGAATGTGTGGCATTTTATTCAGGGTCTGGGCTAAGTTTTGCTTTTGTAAATGAGTTAACTTATTTACATTTTTTAAAAAGAAAATTCTTAAGTATATTAATGTAAAAATAATTTCAGGAGATATAATCACTCTATTAGGAATAGAATAACAGTTGTCCTAAGAAATTCCTGTTTACTAATATGTTTGTATGTAGCATCAATGTTAATTCTATCATACACTATTCTTATAATTTATGAAATGTTTCCAAAACCAAGACAGTTGGTTTAATTTTAATGGTGTTAGTATTGAGAAATTATATGTTGTTTTTGACAGAAATATTCAAAATTAATTCTTCATCTACTTTTCTTGAATTATTCTATTATAGAGAAGATTTAAGATGTTCTATTTTTTTCCATTGTTGTTTAAGAGGTCTATGGATGCGATGTAAAAGAGATAACTGAATTTTAATATTTCATCTCTACTTGATTCTTCCCTGACTCTTCTTTTGTGGGTTTTGTTGATTATTAAAATAGACCAATATTGAAGTTAAAAAACTTTCAGAATAAAAAAAAATATACAAATAATTCAGAGCTTATAAATTCGTTATAAATGATTGAAAGCTGGCAAAAGATAGGATAGGAAATCATGTTTAACCAGTTTGTTGAGGGAGAAATAAAAGGAGTTGTGTTGAAATTGCATATCAACTTTGATGATAAGCAACATGATTAACAAGAGATTTTCTAAATTTTTGGAATTATAATTATATTAAGGCTTTCAGTATAACTATTTGACAAAGTATTCAGTGTTTTTAAAAGTTCCAAAACTAATTAAAATGTTCTGAGATATGAACATTGTCATGTACATTTAGAACTAGAAAAACAAAGGATAATAAATTGCAGGGGCAGCAGGGATGATTAAAATGCTTTGATTTTGGTGGAAAATTAAAATGAAATAACTGTAATTGAATAATTATTAAATAAAAACATCTTTCACTCAGCTATATGGATTTATATGATGTGATAAATTTTCTAAGGACACCACATTAGTAAGATCTATTTCATTTCAAATATATCCTGTGAAAACGTAAATACAGCTAATTGGAATAAACTATTAGGGGATGGTTTATATGGTATATTTTCCAAATAAAATAAAGTTTTTAAAAGCTTTTTGAATGTTTATTAGTATCTATCTTATGAAAAAAGTTGGGTGTGAATACAAATAAATTCATTCTGACCACTTACTGAGGTTTATTCCATACCAGACACCAGTGAAGTAATTTTTCATTTTGCACCTCATTTAATCCTTGCAATATCCTTATGAAATGGCACTGAGTTCCTCAGTCTTCTTCAATTATGCTAATGTTAGCATTCTGCCTCGACAGCAGCAGCTTATCTGCTCTGTTATTCCTTTATCCTTCATCCATGTCTTTCCTTCTTGGTGGATTTCTTGGTAGTAGAAGGCAGTTCAGTCTAAGCATGAAACCACTATTTTCTTTTAAAAAAATGTTTGTTGCACATCACAACAATTTTTACTACTTTTCAGCATATCCCATATGATAGTCACTGTTCTAAACTTTTTTGACACATTATATTACTTGTGTTTCATGATAACTCTATGTGGTATATATTATGATCACCCCCCGTTTTCTGACTGGAGAGAATAGGGTCAGACAAGCTATGTAAAATATGTTACAAAATTATGGGTGGCAGATCTAGGATTACAATTTTCTTTGTCAAAGCTTTTTCTCTTTTATGTGTGTCACCTCCCTGGAGGTTGGTGTTATATGTTACTGCAATTTTACACACACACATAGCATAGTAAATGCACAGAGCTTAAGTGTATAATTCATTGAGTTTTTTCCCTAAACTATTTGTTTTTTACTTAAAAAATTAGTTTATTTTTCAATTACAGTTGACATACATTATATTAATTACAGCTGTACAACATAGTGATTAGAAATTTATATATTTTATGAACTAATCACCCCAGTAAGTCTAGTGCCTATCTGACACCATACATAGTTAATACAATATTGTTGACTATACTCCCTATGCTATACTTTATATCCCTGTTACTATTTTTATAACTGGCATTTTGTACTTCTTAATCCCTTTCACCTTTTCACCTGTCTCCCCAACCTACCTCCCATCTGGTGGCCATCAATTTGTTCTCTGTATCTATGAATTTGTTTTGTTTTGTTTGTTCATTTATTCTGTTTTATAGATTCCACGTATAGTTAAATCATAGTATTTGTCTTTTTCTGTCTGACTTATTTAACTTCGCATAATACCCTCTAGGTCCATTCACGTTGTTATAAATAGCAAGATTCTATTAGTTTTTATGACTCAGTAAAATTCCATTGTATATATGTGCATATATCACATTTCTTTATCCATTCATTCATCCATCAATGGACACTTAGGTTGCTTTCGTATCTCGGCTATTGTAAATAATGCTGCAATGAACATAGACGTGCACATATCTTTTTGAATTAGTGTTTTGGATTTCGTTAGATAAATACCCAGAAGTGGAGTTTCTGGGTCATATGGTAGTTTTATTTATAAGTTTTTCAGAACCCTCCATACTGTTTACCATAGTGGCAGCCCCAAATTGCAGTTCCACCAACAGTTCAAAAATTTTCTTTCCTTCAGTGGTTTGCTTTTTTATTTTGTTGACAATTTTTTTTTTTTTTTTTTTTTTTTTTTTTGCTGTGCAGAACCTTTAAGGTTGATATAGTGTCACTTGTTTATTTTTGCTTTTGTTGCCTTTGCTTTTGGAGTCAGATCCAAAAACTCTTCACCAAGACTGATGTCAAGAGGCTCACGTCCCATCTTTTCTTCTAAGAGTTTAATGTGTTCATGTCTTAAAGTTTGTAATCAGTTTTGATTTAATTTTTATATAGGTGTAAGAGAGTAGTCTAGTTTCATTCTTTTGCATGTGGCTATCCTATTTTTACAATACCATTTATTGAAGAGACTGTTTTTTCCCCATTGTATATTCTTGACTCCTTTGTCATAAATTAATTGACCAGATATATGTGGGCTTATTTTGGGGCTCTTCATTCAGTTCCTTTGACCTATGTGTCTGTTTTTGTCAATACCATATGTTTTGATAACTATAGCTTTGTATTATAATTTGAAATCAGGAAGAGTGGTACCTCCAGTTTTTCTTTCTTTCTCAAGATCGTTTTGGCTATTTGGGATATTTTGTGGCTCATAGAAATTTTAGGATTTTTTTGTTCTATTTCTGTGAAAAATGTTATAGGAATTTTGGTAGGGATTGCTTTGAATCTGTATATTGCTTTGGGTAATATAGATGTTTTAACAATATTAATTCTTCCAATTCATAATCATGGAATTTTAGTTCTTAATAGAACAGAATTTTTGTGCATATAAGTGGCATACCTACATTACATAAATCAATCAAAATATTTTTTAAATGCCCTATTTGTTCAACCTAATATGTCTCCTGTTTAATTTACTTGTTACAATTCTATTGAATTATTCATTATATTTTCATTGAATTTCTTTCCTTTTTAATGTGCATTTCTAAGGATTCAAAGTGGTAGTTTATATATACTTCCATTTATTTTTTTTTACTATGCCCAAATGTTTTTTCTTGTTGTTCACTTTTTTCATAGTCACCATTTTAATGGCTTCACTATATGTGGGCTTACCATGGTTGACTAGATTTATTAAACATGAAAATATTTTCCATGTTTCGCTATTATGTATTATATCATCTAAATAACCTTGAGGTTCATTTTTCTTTTCTTTAAAAGGTAATGATAACTATCTTATAAATTATGGTGAGGAGTAAATAAAATATTCTATATTAAATATTTAGTTTACTACCTAAAATATATTTGACTAGATAAAATTGGTACTTCTTCTTATCTTTTGAGAGAAATATTTAGAGCACAGATGCCACAGTTGAGTAGTTGCATATGGTAGAGAAAATGGGAAAGCAGCTAATGGTGTATGTTTGTAGCACATGGACCAGATCATGCACTAAGGAATGACTTGGGACAGATATGTTGTGAATATTAAATTATAATAAACATAAGAAGCATGTATTTTTGGAATCAGATATTTGCTAATAAACGGGTTTGGGAAAAATAGCTTTTCTTTTTATATCACTTTCCTATCTCTATATAAAAATTCTGTTTTGTGTTACAATCCCATGACAAAAGTATAAACTTGGAGATTGACCAAAACTCTGTTCCCAGATGAACGTCTGTATTTTAAAAACTCAAATTGTCACTTAAAGTCAATGTGTGAATTAATAAGCAGCCACTCCATAGGAGATATAAGAAGCAAAGTGACATATTATAGAATGTTGGGCCGGGAAGCAGGAGCCTAGTAGCTAGGTCTACAGCTGTTACTAACATGCTTAGTTAGAGGTTAAAGCTAGCTACTTGGGCTTAGTTCCCTCATTTATAACTTTAGAAGTGTGATGATTAATTTATGTGTCAACTTGACTGGTCACAGGATGCCTGAATTAAACATTATTTCTCGGTGTCTGTGAGGGTGTCGCAGATGGCATTAGCTTTTGAATTGGTGGACTCAGAGAAATAGCTTGCTTTCCTCAGTGTGCATGGGCATCATGCAGTCCTTGGGGGCATGAATATAGTGAAAGGCAGAGAAAGGAGGCCTTCACTTCTTTTTTCCTGCCTCATTGCTTGAGTTGGGGCATCTCATCTCATCTTTTCCCACCCTTGGACTAGAATTTATACTATTGGCTGCTCTGATTCTCAGGCCTGCAGCTCACTGGCTTTCTTGGGTCTCCAGTTCACAAATGAAAGACTGTGAGACATCTTAGCCTCCATAATCATGTGAATCAATTCTTCATAATAAATCTCTGTTTGTGTTTCTCTGGAGAGCTCTGACTAATAAAAGATATATTTTATTATTTTATAGTAAAGTATATACAGAAAAACAAACACTTTAAACATTTTGTTTAAATTTAATTATTAGGTAGCTAAGCAAATATCAATACTTTTAAAAATTAATAGTGTAGGGGGATATCTAATAGCTATAACATCTTTGACACAGAAAGACTAAGTGAAATTTAAAAACG
Source organism: Eonycteris spelaea (assembly GCA_003508835.1). Classification (NCBI taxonomy): domain Eukaryota; kingdom Metazoa; phylum Chordata; class Mammalia; order Chiroptera; family Pteropodidae; genus Eonycteris; species Eonycteris spelaea. Next base: position 173,996 of record PUFA01000350.1, on the reverse strand, counting down.
TAATTATTTTACTAATATGGATGAGAGTGAAAAATGAAATAATTTAATTGTATCTCGTAGTGAACTAGGTCCATGTCTCATACTGTTGTACCCCACGGCCTCCAAAGAACATTATTTATTTTGTCATTTAAAAAAGAAAAGTTTTATTGAGTCTAACTTTTATTAGAAAATTAAATATCTTGATATATCAGCTATCATTTAGAGTCACCTCAGAGTAAGTACTTCTAACCAAATGATTCTATCAGGGCTAAAAAAAATCATAGGCTTTGCTAGATTAATTAGTAATAACATAAATATTTCTTTTAAAATCATATACTGTTAAATTAACACAAAAATAGTAACAAATTTAAGTCTAAATTTTCTGGAGAAATTTATAATTACCATCTAGAAAACAATTTTTAATACTCTCAGCATCATAGTGAGTATGAGGGTGCTTCCATTATATGGAATACAAGTAAATCTCACTGAAGCATTCTCTAACACTAATGGAAGAATTAAAAGCTAAATTCACTTAGCCGAGAGGGCCTCAAGAAATAGGTGCACTTTCTTCCTTCATAGCTAGCTACATGAGTGGAAAACTAAATGTACTGTTCTACAGCAAATGTCTGTACTTCACAAAAGGAAACCCATAGAACTGAAAACCCAATTGCTGAAGTCAAGGGACATAAGTAAAGACTGGGACGTCGATTGTGTTTAAGTGTGTAGTGGGAAAGAGCAAGAAAATAAGAACGTAAGAAATGCTTGCAATGATGGACTGTTCCGTGAATTCCATAAGAAATGGAAGTTGGCATAGTCCATTACCTAGAAATAAAACACATTTTTAGATCAAGCAGCCATTTTTCACAAGGTCACAAAAGCTTAGCCAGCAACAAAGCCAAATAGGGATGGAACGAATAGGCTTACTCAGACCATTTTAGGCTGATTAGTCATTCATATCATTTTCAGTTCATAGACTAGTTAGTGGGTAAAGATTGGACTAAATGATAAGACCTTTTAGTAATATGTATTTGAGTCAGTGAAAGAAATGATGCACAAGAAAGAACATTGCATCAATTCCATTATACTGGCCTGCATTATAAGGTTAAAATAGGATGTGAACAGTGCTAGTCACAGTGGCTATTATCTGTTTAGAAAACTCTTCCTGATGGCTTGGTAGCAAATACTTCTTCCTACAATGTCAAACATACATTATGGCAATATTATTCAAGTGCCCATAAATCTGGGATGTGATTAAAATCATGTCCTGAATACTTCAAGTCAGAATTCAAAGCCCCCATATTCTTTCATTTATTGTATGAGAATCTTTACTCTTGTTTTCATATATACAACTATTTTTCTGTTAATTATGATTATCATGTTCTGAGAAATGGAAGGAGATGTAGGAAATAGAAATAAAAAACTCAAGAGACTAAGAAAATTTGCCCTAGAAAATGATTGTCTTCCAAGAATTGTCAGGTATATTGAAAGTAAGAGTAACACATTACAGTTGTGTAATTGTTATAGGGAGTGGGTTTCATCACTGCCACAACCCATGTAAGTATACTGTAACTTTAACAGTTCAAGTGGGATATCTCTCTGCTGAATGATCCAAGCTTTTGCAAGCAGCTGTAGGCAAAAGGCCTTCACTCCACATCTGTTGGACAGATGCTATAGAACAGCACAATTCAAACCTTATAGGTGGTCTATGATGTGCAAGCATGGCTTAGTTTTGTTGAAGAACCAAAATTCAGCCGAGTGAATTTAAAGATCAAATTGGCTTTATTGAATGATTCACAAATCAGGCAACATTCTATGGAGTAAATAGGTTCTCTGAGGACTTGTACAAATTGGAAGGTTTTTATAAGCAAAAAGAGGATGAGACAAGGACATTAAAAGAGTGGATTATTTTTGCCAATGTTACCTTCTCTTAGAGGAAGACAGGGGGTTTTAGCAGATTACCTCATTAGTGCTGACCAGAAAATTCCAGTTGATTGGTTTAAAATTCCACTCCTGGGAGAGGCTGAAACAGAAATTAGGTTAGGTATTTTGTTTTGGTGGGGTTTAACACAATGACTCTATTTTAAGTCTGTTGTTTCTTTTTAATAGCTTCCATATGGATCTCATGAGGATTCTTGACCTAGAGATGCATCTATTCTCACTCTGCTTCTCTCATCATGGTCTTGCCAGGTATCTGTAGCTACTACTCATCTGAGCTTGTTCTTTTATATTCTTCCTGCTCCCAGACCAGATAATCTTCACTCATTCATTGGTGATAACCAGAGCCCATGGGCTATTCCTAGAATATTCAGTTTCTGGTTATTCTTGTGAGATGAAGGAGAGGCTCATTGAATATGATGAATTGTGTTAGGCCCACATATTTCAGACTTTTTAGGATAAAAATCTCATTTTGAAGACTGAACTAACTTTAAGAAATTGCAACATAAATGTAATCATACTGCTGGTATATTGGCTTCTAAGAATTAGTATCTGCTTTTCTAATATTTTTACTTTATTAATTATAAAAACATCTACGTATATTGGGAAAACAATCATTTCTATAAGAAACATTAAGAATGCAAGCTGTGGAACTGTTCTGACGGGGTTTAAATATGTTTATGGTTCTGATACTTATGAGTTGTTTGACCTTGGGCAAACTACTTAAGATTTTCCAGTTTCCTTATCTGCAAAATTAGCATAAATCTGATACCTATCTTGTAAGGCTGCTACGGTATTAAGTGAATTAGTACACGTAAAGTACTTAGAACAGAGTAAGTACTCAATAAATGTTAACACATAATTTCATTGAGCACAACCTCTCACTAAGTTATTCAAAGACAAAAGCTTTTCAAATTCTATTAAATAACACTTGATTTAATAGCACATGTTCTCAATCTCTACTAAGATACATTGGTTTTATAAATTTAAGATGAGAGAATTAATAAATTGGCCTATACCTGTATTGAGACAGAGTATTTTAAATTCAGCCAATTAGGAGGCAGGATATAATTTAGAGGCTTATGAAAGATAAACATTAATCTGTGGAGCAACATGTAGGAGATCCACGCTGCCTTTTGCCAGGTTCCTCACGTCTCCCTGCACACCACTTCTAACCATTAACAAATTACTTCATTGTCTCTTCTGGGGCTGACAGGCAATTTTAGTGATAAATAAAGTTGAAGACTTTCAAAGTAAAGTTTGAATTAGTTTGCATATATTTACACACATAAACAAAGGAACATTTGGCAATTTAGGATTTGCCAGGCCAGGATAAAAGACATTTAATAAATTTATCACCACCTAGTTGTTCCAGAGGCAAACACTAATTTAGACACAATTAATCTAAGCATTCAAAGAGTGAATTAATGAATTGATAAACAACTTACTATGTCTTGCTGCTACTTTGCAGATCTTATATCCACTCATGTGGAAACATCTTTTCTTCATTTAATTTCTTCTACCTCTCCTATATTTTTGGGACCAAAATAAATAAACAAATAGTTAAAGATTGATAGTAAAAGGAATTTCTCACTGTACTAAATGCAAATACACTGGAAAATAAAAACAAAAAGTTTGGATGTGTTGTGGCGCAATCAATTCTAAAACCCACAGAGCCAATTGAGATAAATTATGAGCCTTTATTAGCCACCAGCTACTGACTCTCTACCACGCAGGGTCAGAGAATCAGCCCTGAGCGCCCAAAAGAGGCAGTTTATAAAGCCTAGAACCACATCAAACAAACAAGCAGATTACAGAAGCAGAAGTTGGCTCATTTGAAAAATTTCCACCCTTAACAGATGGTGTTATAGTTTTTTTTATAATCTACCTGATACCTAATACATAATAATAAATCAGTTTTATGAGTCAGAAATTGAAAAAAATGTTGTCTCTATAGAGCATGGTATACTTCAGAGTACTCAATAGAAGGATGGGTTAGAAAATACTGGAATATAAATTATATAGGGAAGGGGCAATAGTATAGGAAAGCTTTCTTAACAGATTGAATTTGCCAGTGTTCTCTTGTATAGATTGCCAGTAAGTGAAAAAATGTTATACGTGAGCTATAAATAGAGATTTTTAGAAAAGACCAAGTTATAGAAACAGACAGTTTAGTAGTCTGTTTTGGGAGAACATTTATCAGACTGTCATTGAAGTAGTGATAACTTCATATAATTTTAGACATTTATTTAGCCAGCAACTTACCTTGGGGGCTCACTCTCTGTTTGCAGTTCCTTAGTTGGTTCACAAAAGGCAGGGTCAAACAGTGGGTCACGATGTATTTTTAATCTGTGGTTGGGAATAGAGGTTAGCAGAGGTCTAACTTAAGTTATACATAGGCTGCCCCAATGTTGGCACCCCAAACCCCATGTTGTTCAAAGGTCAAGTGTATTTACTAGAGGAAAAACCTGGACCTGAGCTGACTATGTGGTGGTGTTGGGGAGGAACAAACTTTCCTCTACCTCAAGGTTCTTCTGGCTGGTCTAGTAATCAAATAGACATGAAACAGATTAGCAAGAGAAAATAACCACATTTTATATGTACATATGTATGGGAACCCCTCATACATGAGAGAGTCAGAGACCCCACATGTAGGAGAGATTCAGAGATAGAAAAAGGGATTGAGGTATATAAAATATCCTGAGCTGGGGATGAGGGAATGCACCTTGGGAGCTTCAAAGAGTTTTGCAGGATGACAAGAAGAAGGAAGTTTGCTCTGCCCTATAGATATGTCAAAGAGGTTCTCTGATCATCTCTTATTATGGACAAAGCCGCTAATTCACATTGTTCTATTTAAAGGATGGGCAAAAGTTTCTCTTGAGCCTGCTTTCAGGACTTACAAGGGCAGTGTGCCTTGTAAGCAATGATATAGCTACACAGGAGGCTAGGACAAGTCCCAAGCAAACAGAAACCTCCCTGGGAGAATACCCAAGCAGTTTGGAGACTTTTCATGTCTAAAGCACTTGTAAGGGAGGAAAAAAAGATTTTCCTATTACCTTCCTAGGTTTTCTAGCTGGGGCCCTGCAGATTAGACTGATAGAAGATAGATTAATGAGAGAAAAATAAAAATTTGTTATCGTGTGAATTGTGCTTACACATGAGAATATTCAGAGATGAGTAACGCAAAGGGGTGGTTAGAACGTGGACTTTTACAGAATCTCAGACAAGGGAACAATACATTTTTAGAGAAGCAACAAAACAAAGGAAAAGACAGTATCTAGGGGCTGCAATTTGTAGGACAGCAATTTATAGAGAAACTAAAAGAAGATAAGGCTAATTAGTAAAGTTTGTTATGCAGATTTCTCTTGGTGTCAACATGGACTGATAAGGGTTGAAAGTTGTCTCAGGTGATTAACCTTTGTCCTTCCTGGTTGGGAAGAGAGGGGACATCTTTGGAAATTTAAGTCCTGCTTTTAGGCAAATGGGAGGAAAGAGATTTTTTCTTATATTTACTTCTTCTCAACTGCCTTTAGCTCAAAATAATTTTTATGCCAAAGTGGCATATTTTGGGGTGACATATTCTGCTACCCTACTCAGGTAAATGCTCACTCCTATCTTTAAAACCTAAACATTCCAAATTCTTAGAATAAAACTTGAGCAGGCAGAGATAGCAAGCCACCCCAAATAAAATGCCTAAAAAATTTGGACAAACAGAGACTCATGATCATAGACAATAGACTAGTAGTTACCAGAGGGTAAAATGTGGGGGGCGTGGGGGAAGGTGGTAGATGAGATAAAGGGGGTTAAATATGTGGTGACAGGAAGAAATCTAACTACGGAAGTGAACACAGTGTAAGCATATATATGCCTCACTGTTAAAGTGTACAGCTGATACTTACTGGATTTCATTAACCAATGTCACCATTAAAAATAAACAAACAAACAAATGAATAAATAATTTGGACAACATTAATTATTTTTCTGAATCTAGGAAAGGGAACCTAGACAGTGATCAATAATACAATATTTTAATTTAGTATGAGGTTTTAAATTTATACATATCTTGTTATAGTTCTCTAAATCTTCCCTATTTACCTCTTTGTTTATACAGATCTTAAAGTTACTTTGATAATGAGTTTTGAAATTAAATTACTTTGATAATGAGTTTGAAATGAATAAGTGAGGATAAAATATTTACAATTCCTTTCTTGTAGCCTTCTATGTCCAAGTAGAGATGGCTTTTTTTCTCTTTGCCTATAATTGTTAAAAGTTACTACTCTTACCCTAGCAGCAACAGAGAGATTCATTTAAATTCTCCCATTGGTGGCTTGCTACATCAATGTAACTGATAGCAGTGTTTTAATATTTTGTTTTAAAATTATGCCTTAAATCATGATACCACCACCACCATTGTCATAATTAGGAACACACATGATTTAAACTTCTACTATCTACCAGATACTATGCTACCATCTTATAAATTCTGTCTACTATGTGCCTGAGTACCTGCTATAACCAGGAACTTCTCTAAGTGCCAGGAAAACAGCAGTGAACAAAAGAGACAAAATCTCTGTGCTAATGGAGCTTATATTTTAGGAATAAAAACCTGAGCTTATACAGAGTAAGTAAATTTCTCTTGGTCATAACAGGCAAAAGCAGCCTATGACTAAATCAGGTTCCAAGTCAAGTCTCTGTGATTGCATAGACAGTCAAGTAGTCGATTCATATCAAGCTCTATTTTTATAAATCTAGAATGTTTTCTTCTAAAAATATTCCTAAATATTACTTATTACAAGAGTCTACTTGCTGTTTTGAGTCATTTGTCCATAGAGCTATTCTCATCCCAATGCAAGAACTTGATATTCTAATTCTTGTTCAAATGTAAGGAAATTAAATCTTACTTTGCTTTTGAATATTTCCTCTCTTGCAATCCACCAATATTGACTGTAATTTTGCCCAAAGTGAAAATTATTAAGTAACATTCATGTTTAAACTATGTATTTTCTTCACAGTAAACCTTGTAAAAACAGTAATATACATTTGAGCCAAAAATAGCTTGCGTAGCCACAGGGGGTAACATATGACTTCCTTCCTGTTTCCTAGGCAGTTGCAAACATCTTAGAGAAAATTTGAACTCAGATGACCACCTTTGAGTCAAATCTGTCTAAGCTCTTCCATATTTCACATATTCTGTGAATCCATGATTCTCTTCAGGAATGGAGTCATGGAATAGACCTTGAGAGTAACAATTTGAAGAGGATCAACTGTGCATTGCGATTTATGTATAGCAAAAGGCCAATAATCTGAAATTGCTGAAATTAGAACAGCAGCAATAAATAACTGTTAAAATTGACATTTCCGGTAGCTCTTCGAAACATAAAGTAGAAAATGGGTTCCAATTATGAAATCTTATGAGAGAGATGGAATTAGCACTTAATTCAAATCAAATTAGATTTTTTTTTTTCAATGCATCAACATCACGTCATTGTGACAGTTTTCTCCTAGCCTTATGGCAACTTGATGCACACATGAGGAAAGCACCTATGGAGAGGAATGTACCTTCATTAGATTTCAGATTATGAGACAGATGCTCTGCTCACTGAGCCAAGAGGGCTGCTTCATTAGATTTTAAAAACCACTTACCTTTAAATAAATTTAGACTTACAGAATGTAACAAAGGTAGTGCACAGTGTTCCTATGTTTCTTTCCTCCAATACTATTAACATCTTACATAACCGTGGAAAAATGATCGAAAAGAAGCAATTAGCGTTGTCCAATACTAGTTGCTAATCTACAAACTTTATTTGGCTTTCACCATCTATTTGCTACTGTTCTTATTTTGTTGCAGGGTCCGATACGAGATCCAAAATTACATTTAGTTGTCATATTTCTTTAGTTTCCTCCAATCTGTGATCTGATTTTTCTTGCCTTTCATAACCTTAATACTTTTAGGAGTACTGGTCAATATTTTATGGAATGTACTTTGATTTGGATTTATCTGATGGTTTCTCATGACTGGATTGCAGTTATGGATTTTTAGTAAGAATACCACTTCTCAACACATTGGTCAGGTATTCATGACATAGATATGTCTTGTTGCTGGTGACGTTCCTATTGTTCACTTATTTAAATACCGTGTACCAATTTTATTCTTTACTCTTTTTAAACAGGTGAGTGGTTTTCAGCAAATGCATACAGTTATGTTTCTATAGCACAAGAATGTATAGAATTGTTCCAGCACTCAAAATTTTTCTCACATCTCCATTGTCCCTACCCCTCATCCCACTTCCAGCTCTAGCAACCACTAATCTGATTTCCATCCTTAAGTCTTACCTTTCCAGAATGTCGTATATGAGAAAAATTCAAATATGTGACCTTTTGTGTCTGACTTCTTTGACTTAAAAAAATGCATTTTAGCTCTATCCATGTTATTATTATTATGTGAATCAGTTGTTTGTTCTGTTTTTATTCCTGTGTAGTATTCCATTATAAGGATGTACACAGTGTTTTATCCATTAGATTTTGTCTTATAAACATGAGTGGATGAAATGCAAGTGAAACAAATGGAAAGAGTGATTAGTGATTTTTATCATTGTCTTATGCACATTTAAAAAAAACTATTATTAGTTGTCATTTTAATAATGTAAAAATTTTTGGAATAACTCAATTGAGAACAGTCTGACCTTATTCTGTGGAATTAAAATACCATATGATGATCAAACGAATCTTTTGATTTTCTTTAAAAAGAGGGTGCTCTAATATCTACAATAATTTTTAATATAACAGCAGAAACTCTTGACTAAATTTAAAGTAGTATATCTTGCCTTTGCTAAGGGGAAGTGGGCATAAACTTAGTTTACCATCTACAATATCTTGGAATTGTCTAATTTACTAGATCTTCTATTTCCTAATAATTCAGCATCATCAATAACTATTTTTAAATTAAAAAAAGTCTAAAAAATTACCCACATAAATGGCCAGAAAAATAGAAGAGTATATTTATAACGAGATAGAGTTTAGGAAATCTCAATGTTAAATCATTTAAGCTGTGTTTTATAAAAGTCTTAGCTAGCGTTTTTTTTTTTTTTTTTTTTTTTTTTACTACTGATAATGTTAAGGGTTAGTCAGCAATTTCTTATAAAGCATGAGCTGTGGAATGTCTTATCCCCTGTATTCATGTTCTATGATAATATGCATTAACTTGATAGATGAGGGGCCATTACAGTCTATCACTGCAGTGATCCATACATTGAAGACTCCCTAAGTACATGTTGACACAATATTGCAGCAGTGATCCATGAATTAAATATGCTTCAGATCCGAGTCATTACAAGTTTAATGGGAGAAAAGCACCAATTCCACTGAAAAATGCCATTTTTGACTCTGTGATCAATTCTTCCATAAACACATTTCCAATGTCTCTCTGTAATGAATGTTCTTCCTGAAACATCCCTCCTTATTGTTTTGTGGCTTCATTAACATTCAAAGTCTCATTTTATATGAACTATATTCAAAACTCCTCGAGTGTCACAAAAGAGATCTATGGAATAAATGCACAACAGTATACACACAAATGTAATTCTTTTGTGAATAATGGAAAGCACTATTTTCTTCTTAAGAAGCAAGCATAATAGCTACTTAATTGACTTAAAATGAAATAAAATTAAAGTCTTATTTGGGCCATTATTCAGTCCATCCTTCATTATTATAAAGCATTCATGAAGTTACTGTCATGGCAATAAGCATAAGACATGTCACAATGTTCCTGGTATTTAGCCTTTATTCCCTTTACATTTTATATTTATATTTATTTCCATCATTTTTCTTTTATATATTAAATTTATCTTAGTACATATTATATAATAAAATACTAATACTTTCTCAAATATTGTAATAGAGTTGCTATATGTATTAGAATTGCAAACATTTTTTGCTGAACACGTACTGGGCACGTACAGGATGCTAATTAGGGAAAGAAAATTGAGTAAAAAGGAAAATAATAAAGGATAAAGAAGGTTTGAAGGAGTCATTCCAAAATAATTGGGTCAATTATTCACTGAAATGGAAGGTGAGTTGAAGAGAATAGGAAGAATAGAAGACAGTGAGAAAGAATTTAGACAAGATAAAAATAATCTCAACGGCTTCACTTTTATCAGTAAATTAAGGACTAAGTTACTTGCCATTAAGGTGTGTGTAGAAGCAGGACCCTGAAGAAAATGAAAAGAATGAAGAATTTAGCTTCATTGTTAGGAAATTCATAGTCTTTCTCCCACCAGAATGTCCACTCTCCAATTCTTTGCCAAGGCAACCTGCACCCAACACTGTTATCACTGCTTTTTTGGGCTGCAACTTTCCAACCCTCAGGTTCTTGGTCGGGGGGGGGTGGGGAAGGGATGTCTTTCTGCTACTTTTAATTTTTAAACTAATTATCACTCTATTTCTGTATTTGTTTTCATTTGTACCTTTCCTGATCTTGTCATGTTTTCTATCCTTTTTTCCTGTCCTTTTGGCTTTTCTCTTCACTTGGTCAGAATCGTAATAGCAGGTAGGTGAGTATTTCTCATTTTTGTGTTTGTTCATACATAAGATGTGCCAATAATCAGGCTGCACCTCTGTCAACCTACATATGCGAGGGATGATTCTGCTCTTATGATCTTGATGATCTGGTCTGCATTGTCTCTCTCATTACTAAGTAGTGTAAAGAGTTGTAGGAGAGAACCAGAACTGTATGTGCGTGTGTGAAGGGGTGGGACAAGGAGCAAAGGTGAAGGGGGAAGGCAGTGAGATGCACACACTATTGTCAGCAGCCCTGATATACTTCCACAGGTAAGGGTGAGAGACAAAGAAACTGAAGCCTGAAACAAGGAAGAAAAAGCAGAGTGTCGGAACTAATAAGAAGAGGTAAAATAAATGCTTAAAAGATTGAATCACTGAAAACGTAACTCTTATCCACTCACTATTTTCCAGGGACTGTGCAGTGTGCTTTTACATACATTGTCTCGTTCATTTCTTCACAACAACCCCGTAGGTACATATGCTGAGTGTCTCAGATATGGGATTGTCAATTTAGGTAGCTTTAGCAACTGAAGCTCCAAAGCTCATGGCTATCTGAGATGAAATGTGAACAATGATGACTAAGGATGTCCCCATGAAATCTTAGCAGTACCAGGGGGAAGAACAATTATTAGAGAAGAGACAGGGCAGATATGGGGAGAGGGGGGTATTACATGTGTAAATACTGTACTATTATTAAAATAAATGCTTTAAATCTATTAAAATACATCTTTAAAAAGACCAAGCTACCTCTTTCTATGGAGCTAAATGTATAATGAAACCTTATAGTATTGTCTACTTATAAATTGGCTACTGATCAAGACGGCCTAACGTTTTCATCAGCTTGATTAAACTTTAGAAAGGTTTGTTGCTACCTATAGGCTTCTGACCTCCTTTTTCTTAAAGCATTTACTTTAGAGAACTTTCTCTGTTTCTTTGAGATACAGATCTCCTCCCAGTCTCTTGCCAATTTTATAGCAGATGGATATCTTTCTCAAGAACCTGGGGGCTATCCTTTTGAAATGCCATCATTAAGAAAGATAGAACCCATATATCCTAGTCTCTGTGGGAGGGAAGAAGTCTAACCTTGATAAGTGCCAATTAGAAAACACAGATGGTCTAATCATATTGATCTATCTCCCCACTAATGTCCTCCAGTACTTTTCCACTAGTTCACTTTAGCACTTACAATCCCTCCTGCCTTTTATTCCAGAGAAGTTGAGTTCAATTTCTTTTCTTCTATTGCAATAGATTTGAACCCTATTGCAATAGCCTCAAATAATCTTCCTTGCCTGTTTAGCTTTACCAAGTGCAATTTTTCTTTGACATTCTAACACTAGGTGTCTACTTGTAAAAATAAGTACACAATATTCTTCACCTATTAAAATATAAACTTTAATGGAATAAATGATCATAGAAATATAATAATTCAAGTATAACCCTCTCTAGAAATAAAGGATGGTTGAGATGATTTTTGGGGATAGTAAATCTTTTGATCTTTGACATTTAACCTCAAATGTGGTAAAAATGAAGTATTTATTTCCTGGGCAGATAAGAACTGTTTTACTGTTTTAGATCGATGTAAGATATAGTTTAAGGAAAAAACAAACAAACAAACATGATCAAAGTAAACACCATTTGGTGAAGTTGAATGCTACATGCACACACACAGACACATGACTTTTTCAAAATAGAATTTTATATAACTTATATGAATATAATACAATAAGCAAATACAAATAAAAAAAGAAATTGGGAATGAGAAATACGAATGAGAAAATACTATGAACCTGGTAGCATATAGAAGCCATACCACACAGCCTACGGCATGACTAAAAGGGCATCCCAATTTGGCTTTGATTAACTAACTGTTGACTTTCATAGTGATTTCTTTCCTTGTGAAGTTTGCAGCTTTTCCTGTGACTATAAGTTTAGCATGTCTTCTTCCATGATTATTCAACCTGCTCAGGGCTGTAGAGACATTCTTGTGAAGAAGATTTATTTTCCTCTACTGGGAAATAGGCACCTTACCCATTTTATGTCTTGGGCTTTGCATGTGAGAAGTGTAACTTCAGATCCAATATCAGTAAGATGGTGTGAGGTCAGATTCTTTTTTTCAACCATAGCTCCTGATGAACAGTTTAGCTCCTTTGCCATTTTCTATTGCCAGTGAGTAGAGTTGCCTCATCTCTATTTTATAGATGGACAGCCCATTGTGGTTCCTGGTTTTATGCAAAGAGCTTACATCCAGCTCTTCACTGTAGATATGTCTAAGGGTTTATCTCCTGATTTGGTGAAGGCATTAATATCCAGTCCTACAAAGGTGCCTCAGCTTCAATCACCCCATGTTCCTTTCAGCTTCAGTTCTGTTCACCTCTGTAACTTTGAGTTATCTCTTTGTTTCTTACTTAGGGAGATTTTCCTCTCTTTTACATGGTCATATTTTATTCAGAATTTTCATTTGCTTGGTAGAATTGGCTGGGGTGAAGGTGAGGTGGGAGTGTGGAACAGACTTTACACTTGCATCCATTATTTTGACTGAAAACTGATTTAACTATAAAAGACCCTGTTTCCTCATCATATCTGTATCAGAAAATATTTATTTTTTGATAATTCAATGAGATAATACATGTAAGGTTGTTAGCACAGTGCCTGGTACATGGAAAGTACCCAATATATATCAGCTAATATTATTACTAGCTAACCTAAATGTAAAAGTTTATATATAAATATAATGTATTACCTATAAGTATATTACATATACTTGTATGCTAACATATTATATACTGATATATAACATATTACATATATATTATATATATTAATACACTATATATTATGTATATCACATATTATATACTGGCATATAATAATATGTTAGCATACAAGTATATGTAATATACTTATATATTGGTATATATTAGTATAGCATATAAGTATATGTAGTATACCTTTAAGTAATACATTATATTTATATTTAAACATTTTATATATATATATATTTAAATACTATTGAGACTTACTATGTACCAGAAACTATTCTAAGCACTTTATAAATATTAATTATTTTATTTCTTACAACAACCCTATGAGGTACAATTATGTCCTATTTAACACCCTATTTATTATTACTGATATTTTACAGATAAGAAAACTGAGGCACAGTGATCTTAAGCAAATTACCTAAAGTCACACATCTAGTCAATAGGGAAGCTGTATTTCAACATATGTAGTCTGGTTTTAAAGTCAGTTCTCCGACCCATGCTGTCCTGCTTTTTTAAATGTTTATCTATACTATTTTTTGTTCATGATATTGAGAACCTTCTCCAATAATACTGTTGCAATAAGCAATGCTTTCTTACAGAGATTAGATATCAGGATGTATTGAAGAAATTCTTTGTAAAAGTCAAAACCACATAACAGAATGCGGAAGAAAGCTATTCATGCATGCATCCAGATAAAACTGTAGCAAGATCAAATGTTAAGAGTGGGTTTCTTTAAAAAAAGAAAAGGTTTGAACAGATACTCCACAAAGGGCCGTATACAAAATCACACGAAAAAGTGTACAATATCATTGGTCATTCTGCCAGTTATCTATTTATTGTCACTCAGCTCCAAATTCTGCTTTCTATACATGCTCTTATATAACAGATTCCTTAAACATTTCTCCTTTAAAATGAGCACAATGTTAACTTTTATCGGTAGAGGGCGCTGGAGGAGCATCACAGGAAGAAAGGGCTGGGCCTTAGTTTCCTGGTGCTGCAAGGTGTGTGGGCAGTGTGGCTGGGGACATCCAGTGGAGCTCTGCCACAGCCACAGTCCCCAGAGTGCATGGATCCACTCAGACCTTGCAGTCTCAACCAGGACTGACGATAACTTTCTCATGGCCTTCAGTGGGGAAACTGACCTTCTGCTGGCACAAAGACTTTCTGGCACAAGGACCCTAACTCTCTCCGTAAGCACCAATGCAACACCGCCCCCCTCGCCCCGCCCCGCCAGACTCAGAGGCTCCCACTTGCTACTGCGCCCCCTGCAGGACAAGTGGTGTGGCCTGGAGGGTGCCCACTGTCTGCATGCCAGAGTACTGTAAACTGATTGCCCGCTCCCTACTTGCAATCCAGGAGATTGTTTTATGCTGACCAGTTTCACAGATAAGCTTTAGCCTGGACAAACCAGGCAATTTTTTGCTATCCATTTGGCTAAACCATACTTTCTCCAAGATGTGAAATTTAACCTTGAGAAGGGAGTCTCTTTCCAAGTTTGTCTATTCTTGGCTATTCTCTCTCAGTTATAGGGTACCATACAGTGTTTTCTTATCTGTTATAGCTTTTTTTTTTTATCATAGTTTGATAAGTCCTTATATTCAACTTTGATTGTGCAACCCACTATGTGGTTTTTATTTCCTGTTTCTACCCATTCTAATACCATCATTAGACAGTGCAAATTAAAACCGCAAAGAGATTCAATTACATATACACTTAAATAGCTGAAATAAAATGGATAGATAGATAGATAGATAGATAATACCAACTGTTAGTAAGGATGTAGGGCACCTGGAACTCTCATTCATTGTTGATGAGCATATAAAATATTAATAGCCCTTTGGAAAAAAACCTCACAGTTTCTTGTAAAACTAAATATACACCTATCCTGTGATTCTAATTCCACTCTAAGAGAAAAAAAAATATATTCACAAAAAGGCTTGTGTAGGAATATTCTGAGAAACTGTATTCATAATAGCCCAAAGCTGAGAACAAACAAATGTCCATCAATAGGTACATAGATAAATAGACTATGGATATTTATTTGAAGGAATACTACTCAGTGATAAAAGGAAAGAAAACACCAGATTGGATGAATTTCAAAATATAGTGAGTGAAAGAAGTCTTAGGTAAAATGTTCATACTATATAATTCTATTTTTATGGTATTCTAAGAAGGAAACTAATGTTTTGTGAAAAAAAAAAAGGAATTTCTCTGGGAGAAGTAGAAATTAATTAGGAAGGAACACGCAGGAATTTCTGGGGTGATGGTAATATTCTACCTCTTGATATTTCATATCAAAGTACTAAGAGTAGAATTTTTTTAAAAAAATGAGAGTTTATAGGATATATAGGTTATGCATTTGTCACAACTTATCAAATGGTACTGTTAAGATTTGTACATTTCATAGCAGTATATTTAAACTATAATTTTTAAATAAGTTATATATATGTTAAAGTGTTTAGGAGGCAATATACGGATGCTAAAACTTATTTTTAAATAAATTCAAAATATGGTGGATTGGTGGATGCATAAAGGGATGATAGGTATATGGTAAAGGTTATAGAAAAGTGTTAATTATGGAATTTTAATAGGATGGTTGGGATATAGTGTTTACTTTTAAATTTTTTCAATTTTACTGTTTTCAAAATTTTTATGAAAAATTATAAAGAAAAAATTGGAGGTGATTAAAATCATCTTAGATTTCTGTCTTTTAAAACTGTTCCAACTGTTCCCTGGCTTCCTGTGAGATCAAAGTGCCAGTTTTATATGAGTGTTGAGAACTAAGGGTCTATTTTGAGCTCATTCAGCCTCAATCATAGGTATTTTTCCAGTGCTAAAGACTGAGGAAAAGTGACTGGTTTGAATTTACTATTATAGTATCACCTCTTCTTTCTCACAATTTATCATGGTCTGTGTGATGGCCTAATATCTTTTTTGTGTGTGATTAAAGCATATACGCTTTTATGAAAGTATGTATTGTACTCTGTAATTGTTTAAGACTTAGCAAACTTTAAAAATCATACCACTTAGAACTGTGGGTTTTTGTTTATTTTTATTTTTGTTTCATACGTGTACATCTTGATTAAGTTGTAAACTCCCTAATGTAGGATCAGTCTTCTATTTATTTTGCATTTCTATCCAGAGAATATTGTACAGTGCTGTACATACAGGGGATACTTAAATAATGATGGTGTCAATTATTTAGATGTTTAAAACCTTTTGAAAGATTCAGATAAGGCCAGGACCCTCACCAATACTACTTAGTTCATTTAGTTGTACAACCAAGATCATATAGTTTAGTCAAATACACAATCTTTGATTTTTTAAAAAAATGTGTTTTAGAAGGTTCCAAATAGCTTTTACATTAGGCATGGATTTTATTTTTATACCAGAGTAAAAGAATCAACAGCTACTTAGGTTTCCTTTGGACATAAGGTCACCTACACTCTCAATGTGTTATAGGCATCATAAGATGCCAACAAAGGATAACAACCCTGGGGAAACAGCATATAAACAGCAGTAAGCCATGAACAAGTGGTGATCAGATGAGATTACAGGTCTCAAGTAGTCAAAGAAAAATGTCTGTGGACTCATGGCCCTGAAGTAATGGTATTCCCTTAACCATATGTTTATCTTTCAAATTGCCATGAGAAAAGCTTCAAATAAACAAACAATAGGAGGGAATATTATATATGATAGGTTCTGAGTCAACCTTCCAAGTAACAGGAATATATTCTACCTTCTCAACAAACTATTCAGGATCAAATCTCAACAAAGAAGAATTTATCAGTAGGTAAAAATGACAATTAAATGTCATACATTTCTTTGAAAATCAGTAGGCCATGGATTTATCAAGCTCAGTTCCAAAATATGCCTAAAATACAAAATCAGAACGATTCAAGGGCACTTACCAAGAGCAATCATTTTTTCATTGCAAGCACCAAGAATCCAAAAGGGTGAGGTTAGAAATCTTGAGGAAGGTTTTCCAGAAGCAGTTCTGTACTGAGATTTGCAGACATTACTGTTGAGATTAAGGAGACTGGCTATTAGGCAACAAGAAATGATCAACACAGAAAGGGAACTACTGAAAATCCTATAACGCATGGCCTGATATGAAAGTATGCTGAAATGACAGAGATATACAAAATCTATAAAGTAGTGGTGGAGGTGATCGGGAAAAATTAGAACTTGTCAATTTTTAATATTTTCTCATATATGTTATCTAAAAGAGATATGCAGTCAGGTTTCAAGAAACTAAGGAACCATCCATTTTTAACTTAGCTTGAATTGAATGAAATATTCATTAAGACCATAAGCATCTCTTGTTCTCATGATATATTGACTAGAAAATTATAATTATTTGATTTTTTCAGATACCATAATACTGAGGAGATAATCCTTGTAGGAAATATGAAAATTATAGTCTACTTTTAAAGTTTACCTTTAGTTTCAAACTAATCAAATTTTTAGTCCCAGTCTAAGGTTGTACATCCATGTCTATAATCTGAAATTTAGATAACCTCTGGATCAAAAGATATTAAATTTTCAGACTTTGTAGGGGGTCATACTTGAGTTATACCTGGCATTTACACAATTGCCTTGTGTTTATTTCTGAGCTTCCAAACACATCAGTTACACAAGTACCTGCTTTTTAGGTCTTATTTAATCATATTTATGACAATTCCAAATTATCCCCCCAAAACAAGTATCTTCATCTAAAACTTTTTAATGAGTACATATGTATACATAACCAATGTAAACCAAATAAACTTTAATTTTTCTTGCAAATGAACATATTCTTTCCAATTATTTCAAATCATTTTCCACCATTACATAAATTCTAACTTAGAATAAACTCAAAATTTAAATCTATATCAAAATTTATGCCATGAACATAACCATAATTTTTTAAAGAATTTATTTTATTATTAGCTTTAAGTACACAGTACATTGGTTAAACGTTTATAGAGTTTGTAAAATGATCCCCTGATTGCTCTTTCTTTCCTCTGGCTCTCCACCTAGCTGTTACATTAATGCTAACTGCATTCTCTATGCCATCTATCAACTACTGTGACCCATCTATCAACTACTAATTTGTACTTCTTTAACCCTTCACCCCATTCTTCCAGGCCCTCAAGCCTCCTCCCCTCAGGCTATTATAAATATAATTTTTAATTAAAAATGCTAACCAGGTGAGAGGGCATAATGGGGTAATTTTTCTCCAAAACCCTTCTCCTCTAAAGTTTAAGGTTATGATGGGTTTGTTAGCCTTCATCTCATAATTTTCAGTACTCTTATGGGAGATAATATTATGTATATCATCTAATAATGGTTACACATCTGATTATTTACTTTTAACATATCAATCATAAGCCAGGGGCCAGAGTTAAGTTAATATTTATTTTTAGGCTCTGGCCTGATCTACTACTTGTCTGCTTGTTAAAAGGAAGTAATGAAAGCTATTTAGCCCACGTGGCTTCAGGAAACAGGTTTAGCACACCATAAATCTTATGTTTTATCTTATTTACACCATTTACATGTGCAACCTTTATTCTGTTCATCTGCCTGGAGTCTAATTTAATTTACTGAAGAGTGTGCATTACTCACTCAACCTTAACGTGGACTTGATTCAACTATAACTATTGTAAGCTAATTGTGCTGTGTTGGATTTGAAGCTGATAATGATGTGCAGTGACAGGTTTAACAAATTTTCGATTACCACATTCAATTACTTTTGGTGCATCCCACTTATCACCGAGCCAAACGCTTAATTCATTTAAGGTTTGACAAAGAATATGAAATAAGATGATTCATTAGGAAGACTCCCAGGACAGGTCTTGCACTCTAGATGTTATTAAACAACTCCCTCTGTTGTTCTCCAGGTTTATTTTAGAATCTAGCTCTGTTGCAGAAAATGTAGTGTTTCTTTGCCACATGTTCCTATCTGGAAACAGATTATCCACCATGCTGAGAGTTGCATTAATGTATATGTCAGCAAATTAATATTTGTGGCTTATGAATTCGTAAATAAACAAGCAGTTATTTTCAAAGCCCAGTGATACTATGAATTGATGTTATTTATTTTATAATTGACTCATTTTTAAGCCTACATTTACCAATGGCAACCTATTAAAAAGAACAAGAATTTTAAAAAATAAGTGTGAAGATAACTATTTCAATTATATTTCTATAATTCTTCACAGATAAGGTTAACTAACAGGAAAATTTACTTAGAAAATTTCACTCTTTGAGCCAATAGAAAACAAAACAACATTTAGTGAAAGATCATTCTAAGGTATGTCCGTAGGTAAAGATAAGTTCATCTTGTTCCTATAAATCTAAAGGTTGATGAGAATCTGAAAGAAGGTTTTTAAGGTAGAAAAACAAAAACAAAACAGTAGATGGTGACAGTTTCTTTGAAAAATGTTAAGGTGCATATCAAATAGAGGCTCATTATCTCTTACAAAACAAGATATAAATGTATGTGCTGTGGTTTCAGTCTCTTCTTTCTTTTAATCTTCCTTACCAGTAAGGAGACATTTAAGTAATATTGGCATTCACCACTGTGGTCGATTGTGTTTTATATTCTGAATAATTATATGTGGTGTTGAAGAGGCCGCCTCTTGGGTTTTGTGTTCTCACCTTCTGAGAACACACTTCCAATAACTCACTTTCACGAGGATCCCCATTTTATGCTGCACTTCTAAAGGTACCCAACCTGGATTGTCCAAATAAAATATACAATTTAAGGGTTAGTCATTAAGATGGACTTCATTATGACCCATAAATAATGGTGATTTATGTATTCTAAAGTAGTAATCAATTGAATATTTTAGACTAGGCATATGACCTCTATGGTCTATGTAACTCCCTAGAAAAATTGACAATGATAATAAACAGCTAAAATTCAGTTAGTAGATACTATGTATTGTCTATTTAAATATTCACTACTTTGATTATTTTTACAACCCTTTGGACATAATTATCTTCATCATAGAGATAAAGAAACTGAGAATTAGACTAAATTTTTTTCTCAGTAAATAAATCTTCTATGTGACAAAGTAGGAATCCAAACCCAGATTGGATTCCTTAGCCTAGGCATCCCCCACTGCAGCACCTTACTTCTCTAAATATTTTAAGTGCCCTGAGAGGGCAATTAACCTAATAGAGGTGCTAAAATAGGTATTGGTTGGGATGTGAGGACAGATGGGAACAATAATTGGCTAGCTTTCACGATTCCTTATTTTATACACTATCCTTTGCTCCTCTGCTAAAAGAACTTATTTTTCATTCTGATTAGTGTTTGCAAAAATTTCGTTAATGATTATAGTAGTTTTATATTGTTCTTATAACAAATTACCACATAGTACCAAAAACAACACAAATTTCTTATTCTACAATTTTGTAGGTTAGAAGTCAATACAGATATCAATGAGCTAAAATCAAAATGTTAGAATGGACTGTTTTTCTCTGGAGGTTCTAAGTGGAAACTCAGTTTTCTTGCCTTTTGCAGCTAGAGGCCAAATATGTTCTTTGTCTGGTGACTCCCTTTCTTAAGGTTCAAAACCAACAATGTTACATCCTTCTCTGACTCTTCTTTATCACATCTCTTTCTCTGATTGCAGCCAAAAAGATTCCTGTTTTCAAGGAGCCATGTGATTAGATAGATAACCACCCAGATCATGCAGAATAATCCTCCATCTGAAGGTCCTTAACCTTAATCATATCTGTAAAATCCCATTTACCACGTAACAGTCACAGGATCTAGGGATTGAGGTATTGACATCTTTGGGAAGAGGGTATTTTTCTGCACAGCAATCGAAATGCATTAAACAATTTTTTTCACCAGTATATTTTTTTCAAAATAATGAGGTTACCTAATTTTTAGAAGGATCTTTTTTCCTCCCTAATTTTTTCTTAGTGTTTCCAATTCTAATCCTATCTGGCATATGCTGGGAACAGCAATTATGACAGTCTGAAGCCTGGTTACAATGGCAACCAATAGAATGTCCTGTTATCCCTCTCATGACAAAGTTTTTTAAGGAATCAAAACCCAGGGGAAGAGCCAGTGAAACAATACATGATTAGACTACTTGATGCAATAGTTTTGACCGTGACTAAATCAATGGCAGCAATTGTAAATATATTTATTATCTAGAATCTCATGGATATATAAGCTTAATTGAACTGCTTTATATATAAATTATATTTTGATCTCATATTTATCTGATCTTATTCTTTATCTTCTGCAAAAATTCCCTGAAGACTAATGAGTTTTTCCTTCAAGGTGAGCCTGGTTTGACCAGGTTGTATCACTCAGGGTTAGTTTGTTTGCATGAGATTTTCCCTCATAAATTATTGCCATGAGTTGAAGACCCTGTAACCAAGTTCTCTGAGAGAGGTAAATGTGCACTTCACTCTCACTGAGGCTTGAGTTCTACTTGGTCAGATTCCATTTAATTTTGTAGAAGCAAAAATGTAAATTATTTTGCAGCTCTACTATCTCCTTCTTGTTTACTCTGTTTTTCTATAAGACATTTTGACCTGAATATACTTCCCTAAATTTCTAACCTTATTCAGTTAGCTCTTGCGATTTGATTCTTTTTCCTCATTCATTTTAATACACACCCTTCCAATTATTTCTGCCATTTGCCTCCTCCTGCAGGAGTTTCTGAAATATTGTTTTTTTCTTGGCCTAATTTTTTTCCATGATAATTTTTTTCCATAAATAAAGTTAACCATTATTTTATTTACCTAATTTTGATTAAGGTAATCCTGTTAATCATTTAAAGATCTTTTGTTTCTTTCAAAATCAAAACTATTCCCGATGTACTTTCTTTTTAATTTTTTTTCCTTTGGTTTTGCAAATAGTATTAACTTTTTGCAGATCAATTTTGTGGTCTCTTTGAATACATGCACTATAATCTTATTATTTTATAGGCAATTATTTCCTCTGGCAATCTAGGAGTATTAATTATCATCTAAGAGTGTAAATAATCATTATTTTTTTGAAATTTTTTCCTAACTTGCAGTTTTCTGTGATGCTTCTGTAGTTAAAATCAGTATTATATCAGCAGCATTGTCTTCTAAGCCTATATCAGAGAATTTGATAATTTTATGGTTGTTTTTCTTTTCACTGCTGTTATTATTTTTTCATTATAATATAAAATCTGGAAAAGACATCTTGAACAAACTGATTAGAGGGAGTGCTGAATCCTCAAGAAATTCAAATATTGTTGTTTCAAATGTACACACTCAATGATATTTTAAACTGGAGGTGTTTGAAGAAATGTCAAGGTACATCAGAATTGTATTCTCAGGCTCATTATAAATGAGTGACACTCTAGTTAATATTTAATATAACAACAATAAAATAGATGTGATAGGCATGACTCTAAGACTGGCCCTGCCATTGTACCCCCTGGTAAGAATGCCTCCACTTGAATACAGGTGAGAACTGTAAAGATAATGAGATATCACTCCTATGATTAAGTTATTGTACCTGGCAAGGGGGAAAGTGTTAAGCAGGTGTAATTAAGGTCCCTAATTGGCTGGCTTGACGTTACTAGAAAGGAGATTATTGGGGCAGGGCTGCGGCTGCCCTAATGATCTGAGCTCTTTTTAAAAGGGTTCAAAAGTCGAAGATGAAAGAAGTCAGGGAGAGAAGCAACAGCAGATGGCACACCTGTTGGCTTCAAAGAAACAAATCACTGTGTCATGGGAGGGCCATGTGGCAGGGAACGGGGACAGCCTCTAATTGTTGAGGGCTTCAGTCTTCCAACCACAAGGAACTGAATTTTGCCAATAACAGTTCAGTTTGGAAGAAGATCCTGAGCCCCGGATGAGATCTCAGTCCCAGCGAATACCTTGGCTTTTTAGTGGAGATGCTGAGCATAGGAACCATCTCACGTGTGCTCAGACTAAGACCATGTGGAACATGTGAGATAATAAATTTGTGGTGATTTATTATACAATTAAAGCTAATATATTAGCTGCCATTTGTTTATCTCTTTTCATGTGCCAGGCTCTGAGCAATGGATTACATAGGTAATTTTATTTAATACTCATAACAGTCTATTGAATAGGATATATTATTTTAAAATGTTATAGATGAGAAAATTAAGCCTTGAAAAGGTCAAAACCTGACCTTGGTGCAGGTAACAGAGTTGGTTGATGAAAGAATTAGAATTTGAACTTGAGCTTCAAGCACTTAGCTAGACTATGTTCTTTAATGTGAAACATTTCACAGAATAATGCAAGTCAATTTTGTTCTGATTATCACATATTCAAATACTGTCTTTATTTTGTGCATATCTAACAAATACTAAAGAATAAACAGCCTTTGATGAAATCCACTTCTTTTCTAGATGATTTTACAAAAAGACCTTTATGCAAATACTTCACCAATTATGGAAGAAAGTCTTCTGAAAATAAATCCTTTTTCAAAAGTTACTTAATTGCTATTTTACCTGGAAGAACAATCTCTTTCCATCTAACAGGCAGTAATGAGAAGTCATTATCTTGCACTCTTCTTTAATTAACATCAATCCTGATTAGTCAGAATAAATTAGGCTCTTTGTCTTTTTCCATAGTTGTGGTTCTTCTAGTATAGGAGCCATTCAATTATGTATTATCGCTTACAAAAGATGTCAGAATAATTATACTACTGTATTTCAAATTTTACTTTTAAATATATTACACTGTTAAAATGTAAATTTTTATTTTTATTTTCCTTGAAATACAGGAATGTAATGTTCCATTAATTTTTTTATATTAAAAACAAAATACACAAGGTTTAACAAGGCTCAGAGATTTTAATAGCTATTATTCATCATATATGTGTTGAACACAGGAGTAACAATATCAGAAATACTAATTGATTATTACTAAAAATTGAGGGAGCGTTGTGGTGAAGAACACAGAATTATTCTGACTGGAATATGGAATAGAATTTTGAAAATTCAAGTTGATAGTTTGGTATATCTTTTTTTTTTTTTTGGGTATTTAAAACATTATTTTCTTTTTTTTTTTTTAGGGTTTTATGTACATATTGAAACAGCCACTATTTGTATACTTTATGATCAAAATGATCTTTCTTTACCCTATTGTAGTCGCTAGAAACTAAGTGATGTAAATAAAACTTTAATATTTTCATAAGATGAAAGTGGGTGCACAGGTCCTGTGTAATTTAAGTATTTGACACTAAAATGGATATAATTATTGGCTGCCACCCAGATAAGCTTGGATGAGAAAAAAATAAACATCATGCCCTCCCAACACCATCACAGAAATACTATTTCCTGGGTTAGAGCTGACCTGGCTAATCTATCATTTTGAACACAAATAAGAAATTATGCTATATCTTGCTTTGAAGAGAAAACTTTATTCGCTAGCCATATCTATCTAGAAAAACTTTTTACGACCAGAACTCCGGTAGCAGGGGGAATTTCCAGACCTTTCCGCAGACATCTGAATAAAAACAAAGGGCGATGTGCTGCCCTGGCAGCATTTATAAATTATATTTCTCTGTGTGGCTGCAGCTTTCTTTCTATACTTTCTTTGCTTTCATATTCTCATCAGTTCAGTATCTCTATAGAGACTTATCAACCAAAACATCCAATATTCGTTTTTTTATATACCTGAAATTATTTTTCCATTAAGAACTTTAGGTTGTGCTCTTTCCTTGGCATTTATTTGGTATTTTTCAAGTTAACTGATTATGTTTGAAACGTAAATGAAAACAGAGCAGTCTTTGTATTTATTGAGCTAGGAAGGTTACAGATCACAGACTTTGCCCAGGAGAAATCAGGTTCTTTATCTGCAACTAAAATGATTTTTATTGGAATCATTTGCTGTTTATTTGACATGGACATCTGACAAAAACTTACTGTTTGAGCATAGTACCATTACTAAAGATAAAGCAATCTTAAATACTGTCTCTTCTACTCTAATAGACATGATTTAGAAATAAAATTAGGGAGGGGTAGGAAAGAATATCTGTGAATTTCACATTCTACTAACACACATTCTTAATTCTTTTATTAACATAGAAGAGGATATTATAAAAATTGAGTATTATGAGAAAAACAGAAAAAAAACAAGGTTTTTAGTACAGTATAGAGCTCGAATCACTAATTTGTTGTTTTTGATAGGCAATTCAGTGTAATAACCATTCAGAACTTAGGAATTCAATTTTCTAAAATAAAACCAAGATTTGTTGAGCACATGTTTTGTACTTTGCGAATTAGGCAATTATAGTTCAAATGGGCAA
The DNA here is from genome assembly GCA_003508835.1 of Eonycteris spelaea. Lineage (NCBI taxonomy): Eukaryota > Metazoa > Chordata > Mammalia > Chiroptera > Pteropodidae > Eonycteris > Eonycteris spelaea. Next base: position 148,493 of record PUFA01000350.1, on the reverse strand, counting down.
AGTAAGTTATATATGACACATATATTTAAAATTTTTGGATAATTTTGGAAGATATCATAGGAGACCCAGGAGAAAATTTTAACTTGTTTACATAATGATTTCTAAACAAATGATACCAGTTCCTACTGTGAGATGCCCTGTGCCCCCATGGAGTATCTCACACAGAATTTAATACATTTCATGGAGTATCTCACACAGAATTTAATACATTTTTGTTCAGCCAAAATGAGCTTGTTTAAAAGAGTAGGGATTTTTTTCTCAGTCTTTGTACCCCTAGCAACTAATATAACACCTGAAACATTAATTAATAATAAGTGCAGACTGAATATTAGTTTCCGAATAAGTGGATGTGGCTGTCTTCTGAATTCCATTTTAATTTTGAGCACATGTTATTTTTCAGCCTTATTTTGAGTCTTCCTAAAATTATAAGGTGTGTTAAAAAAAAAAAGTCCAGGTGGCAGGAATTAGAAAACATGTGTTAATCTTAGGAATTGAGACTGCTAATGAAGAAATCTTTATGAGCTTATAAATCAGTGCTTTATAAAAGTGTCTGAATACCATCTGCATTGGAGAAACTTGTATTGCTGGCCAACTCCAGGACTGTTGAATCAGAGTACTGTAGGGGAGCAAAACTTGCCACCCCAAAATGTGTCTCTTTTGCATGAGGATTATTTTAGGCTGATTATTTTTAAGAAATAGAAGACTTGGAAAGTTTTGCTTTTTACCTTCCCCTTAACAGCTTAAAAAGAATTTATATGGAGGGCCTAGTCCAGGAAGAGAACTATCACCCATAATATCTACAAAGACCTACAAAGAATATGAGCTAGGTGTGTTCAACTGGGGAGAAATTTAACAGCACCTCTTTGTTCACATTCTTCTCTGTGTCCCATTGCCTCTGCATGTCTTGGTAAACATGTTTACCAAACATTTGTTTTTCCCATCTTTCTGTGAATTGTCTTCTTCTCTTTGAAGTCCCAGACCCCTAGCCCCTTCTCCTTAGTTCACAATGGCATGTAAGCCTTGGTTGTCTGAATACCTGTGAGCTTCATATTTTTATGGAGGCCCCATATGTAGGACTTTAAATTTGCTTTTCTCCTGTTAATCTGTCTCATGTCAATTTAATTATTAGACTATCTATAAGAACCTAGATGCGTAGAGGAAATTTTTTTTTTCTCTTCGACAATATCTAGGGATAGAGCTCAAACACCAGTCGTATTTTAAGATCCTCAGGTGTTTTTTTTTGTTTGTTTGTTTTTCTTTTGTTTGTTTTTGTACACTAAGACCTTGCTACTCAAGGTGTGGTCTGTAAATAACGAATATCAACTACACCTGGGAGCTTGTTGCAAAGCCACAAGTCTCAGGCCCTACACCAGAGCTGCTGCACCAGAATTTGCATTTTAACAAGGTCCCCAGGGGATTCAAATGCACTTCAGAATTTGGGAATCACTACTTGAAGTTTCAGAACTACCACTACCATCTTAAATTAGAGATGACTCACATGCCTGTGGATCCATTTATCAGTTTCTACTATCGGGACATACTCCTATTTTTACCGAAACTGGAAAAAAATTACCTATTTTTTCAACCTGCTCATAATCTCAATATGAGATTATGCTATAATTGCCCTTCTCACAAGAAAGACTTGGAACTGAAAGTTCTAAGTTGACAACAATATCTTTCATCTTTTACCTCTGATATCTAATGCTTATCTACAAAGTAAGTACTTAATAAATATTGAGTGAATAAATGGAAACTACTGTCAGATTAGGGAGGCGCACATTTTAAAAGTGGGAGAAAAGTAATTTTTATTAAGTTAATGACTACAATTCTGAATTTACCTTGTTCCCTGTCGATGCATAAATTGGCTACAATGAAAAAGTAACAGCAATTTTTGTGAACTTTATGATAAACGGTCTAACCGTACCACTAAACATCAAGTTTTCCAGGCTCAGGCATCACAAATTAGCTTTGACTTATTTCCATCATCTCTTTGTAGAACTAACTCATCATTACATTACAGTTTTTACTTTTCTGTGCCTCTAAAATCACCATCCACACCCCTCATTTCAATAGCCATAATTCTAATATCCTAGTAACCATGAACATATGGTTTCTAGGGTGGTGTGGCCGAAGGCTGAGAGAAGTAGGTCGACAAACCTCTGCCATTTAGAGATTTTTTTCTCATTTTTAGCCTCAAGGCTACATTCCACATAACTTTACCAGAAACCTGAGCTTTGGATAATTGGCTTGATGGATGTTATTTTGCACTATCCCTATGAATCCATCTTCCTGAAGCTCTTGTTTATATTGTCTTACATATATATCACCCCAGATAAACTATGCCTTTTTAATGGTCAAATACAGTCAGTCCTCATTATTTGAAGTAGTTATATTCTATAAAGTCACCACAAACACTGAATTAGAAGATACTAAGTAATTGCTCTAAGGGAAATGTAAGATTAGGTTCCTGGGAATCTTTGTTACCAACACTTTGATCAACTGACCAATATGTAATCTTGTTTTATGTGTCTTCCTGTTTAAAGGTACCTTATTTAATATATCCTGTTGATTCATTAAGATGGATTTCAAGGCTAATAGCCTGTAACTCATGACTAACTGAAAGTTATCCAACACAGCTGCTCTTCCCATAAAGCACATTGCAGCCTTCTTGCATTTATGAACACAACAGCACTTCATCACTACACTTGGGGGCCATTAAAAATAGCAATATCACCAACAAAAGGCACAAAGATGAAAAACATAACACTAAATAGATATCCAAAAGGACATTTGATTGCACTGTGAGACCTGAAATAAGAAGGCAGAAGTTGCCTTCAGCTGGAAATGTACCTATCAAGGGGCTCAAATTTTTCACTCCTCTGTGTATGTTTAGGAATGAGCGCAAAAATGATAGATTGATTTTAGATTTATAAATACATTTAACAAGTAGGCAAACTAAAAAATACAAAATTTGCAAAGAATGTGGATTAACTATACTACATTTTGGATGTTTAGGGAGTTTTCTTAGTGATTAATGCAATATTATACAGAGATACATATTGAATTAATGAAGTGAATCTGTCTTTTTCATCGATGAAAAAGTCTTCAAAATAAGCCTGTGATTGGCAGGTCCGGATTAGCTGATGCAAGTTTGTATATATAAATATAAAGCATTATGTAAAAATACAAAAAAATTAGGCCATGCTTCAAGTAAATATAACTACAATTTGTTAGGCCCTAAATTTGTGCTTAGGCATTCTGCTGAGAACTTAGTCTCTTTTATGGAGGCTGAGCATGGTGAAGTCATATATTTAATATATGACTTCATATACCTCTAATGAGTGTCATTTATTTTTTTGGCTAGAATGAATTAAATTGTATTGCTTCTTTGTTTAAAATTACAGCTGACATTATTTATTATGATAGTACCATATATCAGTGATGATAAGAGCACTAGTTATATATATCTGAGAGTGAGAGTTTTGCTTGGCGTACAAAGTCATGTTATTTAATCACTGATTTCTGTATCTATTTTTTATTACATTTTCATGTACTGTAAAATTCATATATGCTCTATATTTTCTGAAATATAGATTGTTAACATATGTATATATTTCTATATATACATGATTCCAAATAACTATTGCATGTTTTATAGTACATAAATCATAGAGTACTTTTTGTGTCTTTGAATAATTACATAACTATTGAAGTTAACAATGAGGCTTATAATTGCTGTCGTTGTGTCTTGCCTCTAGTTGCACTTCCACAAATTAGCCTCCAGAACAGATCTTATTGTTTGAACTGGACTCTTCCACTTTCAGCTTCCCAATTCTGCCTCTTCTCTTCTTGCTCCTCCTCTCCCTTCTCCTACCACCCTGTCCCTGTCTGACACTCTCTGTCTACACACACACACACACACACACACACACACACACACACACGTGCGTGCGCACATTTCGGTTTGACTTTTCAATTTTGGCCTTTTGATTTAGGAATCCTATTTTCAGCAGATCACTAAGATATTGTGTTCCTCTTATTTCAGCCCCTAATGACCATTTTGTCTGCCTCACTGAGCTATAATAAAATATGACAGGGTTCAGCATTATTGCCAGTCTTGCATTTGGTGAAGCCTGAGACTGAAACTCCATAAAAGTTCCAGGTCAGGATAAAAGCGTAGAGTAGCTATGATCAGATAATAAGATTAGTAACTAATTTTAAAAGTCAGTGATTTGTCTTATTTTATGTTATATGTGGAGTCCTCTTATTTCTATGCCCATAAAGTCTTAATTTTCTCTGGCATCTGCCATCATGTTTTACTACATCATGCTAATTCATCCTCCTATAAAAGTTAGAAAATACAGGAAGCTTAAGTAAGTCTGGGAAATTGCTATTCATCACCTTTTTTGGAAACAGAATATATTTGCTTTATTTACAGTATTGGCTTTGTGCAAATCAAATTTATGTGAAATATTGTTGCATCAAAAGAGTGTAATATGCATTTCTTGCATGGTACCAAATTTATCCTTAGTAAACAAAGACAAATGAAATGACAATGGTCTCTAATCTCAACTTGCTAAACAATACCTGTCATTACACTTGGTACTTTTGTGAATTAAAAAGTTATGCTTAGATTTTATTTATTTATACTATAAGTTCTAGTACTGCACATAGAGTTCATATTCTACTGATTTCAAAAAAGTTTCATTTTATTAATCAGCACAAATAGGGCAAATATGTGTCACTATATCTATAAATGCTGTATTTGTTGATAAAATTAGCTGGTAAAAACCTGGCACAACCCTACCCTAGGGGCAGTGGTCCAGGCATAAACTCTGGGTCTAACAACCTCAATTCAAAACCCATCTCTCTCATAAATTAATGAGTAAGACCAAGGTACAACAGACACTACTAATCATAGAAGGAGCTACAAAGAGGTGTAAGACCTAAGCCACCCTCACAGTACTTTCAGGTAAGACTTTTGACCAACAGACATTGAGAATGTGAAAATGCAAACTTTTTTCACTCTTCCCAGAACATTACTTATGCAAATTGGAATGGTTTATGCTATAGGACCTCTAATCTCTTTTTTTAATTGAAAAGAACCACTTAATTAGCTAAGAATTTAGAAATACTAAAGCCAGTTGAGAATATGTGCTTTTGCAAAATAAAACACCCCAGAATGGGAGCAGGATAAAAAATACTCAGAAAAGATATGGAGATGCTAAAGTGTAACCAAACTCAATTTCTTTGGCCTGAACTATCAATAGGGCCAGAAAGCATGTACTTTTAAAGGCAGAAGGCACTTTGGAATCATCAAAGTCAACGCCTTTGTTTTATAAAGTTGAGAAAGTTGAGGTCTTAGGGGCTGTGTGGTGCATAGGGAACTCAATATGTGTTTTTTGAATGAAAGAATGAACCCTAGAAAATTGAGTATCATGCCTAATGTTCACAAATCCAAAATCAACATTAACCTTTGTTATTAAATTGCTATTCAATTCCTCACCTATGTTACTTCTTAGTAGTCTATTTTGGAATGTAAATGATACCAAAGGGGACTGTTTTAGGTACAGATTGAGGTAATGATTAAAGTTTGCAATATTTAAATTAGGATTTTAAATCATTGAGTTAATTTTGAGGGATACTTACCTTTGTGGTTTAGAAATTTCTTAATTTATTTTATTCTCTACTTTCCCCTCTTTCATTCCTGTGGGTAAAATTTATGTGAAACCTACAAAGATGTTATTTTAGTATAAAGAAGAGTAGCAGAAAGGTTCAGTATGGAGAAGTATGTTCTGGTGTATCTGCAGATAAGCCAGAAGAGCCCATGATCTAAGAAGTTGTACTTTAGGAGAGTACCAAAAAGGACAACAATTAAACTGCCCCCAAAGATTTAGGAATAGGTCAAAGGGGCCACTCTATTTGGTTCAGTATTATAAAAATTAGAGCTCAAAGGGTGAGGCCTTATGAGACCCCCATCCATTATGTAATGAAGATAATTAACTTTCTGGCTTGCTGAATAAAGTGGTATTCATAATAGAATTGAAAACTTTACTGAAGGTCAGACATGCTATATTTATTGCTTCCTCCTGTCTATAAGCCAGAACATTCTGTCACTGTTATAATACAAGCCAACAAGACCCAAATAAATCTTTGATTCCTTTGGCTCACTCTGCCCTTAAACACAAGCCATTGCAAAGTTGTGAAAATTACCTGAGAAGGTGATGGAGAACTTGGTCAGTTCTGAATAGATAAACCACAGTTATAAAAGAGATGAAAATATGACTTCTCTGAAAACTCTAAAAAAGGTAGTGCTGTTTAATTAAAAGTAGAGGAGGCTGAAAGCATGCTCAGAGCAATAGTGTAAATAAATATATCTGGTTAAGTAGTGTGAGGACTGGTAGCAGAATCTCTCAAGAGTTGGAAGAGATTTTAGAATAATTTTTCAGTCAAGAATTTAACAAACAATAGTTAAAGAAACAGAGTTGTCCTATGTACAAATTTAATAATGAAATGGGAGTTCTAAAACCAATACAGAAATATAAAATTTCATTTTGATTAGCAAGGGAATCTTTTAGGGAAAAGCTTGGGAATGTTTCATTGCAGGAAGAGATTGTGTTCTTTTCACTTAGAGAAATATATAATAGTAGAGGATCTGGAATATGGTAAGCTGGGAAATGGAGAAAGTATCCTTGTAAGTATAGACAGGAAATTCTCATTTTAGCCTGATCCTAATGGTAAACTAAACACTAACTCAAATCCTAACCCTAGGAGAGATCTCCTTTGAAATGGCCCTTTATCCTGGAAAACATGAAAAGCAAAACTTTTCAAGTTCTAGTCTTTAATGAGACAATGCTATTTAGAATGAAACTGAAAATTATGTGTGGCTATCTTGTATTTTTTTTTTCCTTTGAAATCGATATTAGACCATATAGTTTTCCCCCTCCTAGTGATGGTGGATCAAGGTAGAATTAATGAGAAAGAGTCAGGTCCAGAACTAAACTTTCTAGTTATAGAACTAAAAATCTTTAACTTTTCAAAAAATTAATAAATCAAATTTATAATTTAAAATTGTTATAATTATATATTAAAATTAAGACATTTAAAATTAATTTATTTCATGGTAGGATATAGAAGTGTAAACAGTGGGAACTCAGAAAGGAACAATTTTGACAAAGACACAGAGATATATATAAGTTTATTTTGTGATGGAAAAAACAAAGGCTTTTATTTGTCATAAGAGGTTGCTGCTGGGTAAGAAAATGTGTAGACTCTTGAATGCTAGACAAAGGAATTTCCAAATCTTCTTTCAATCTCTTTTTAATATCCTATAATCTATTTTCATGCCATGGTTTATTTATAGCTCCCTATGATATATATTTATAATTTCCTCTTATTTCCCATGATTTCCATCACATCGTGGTTATAAATACTAAGTGAATTTCTGTATTAAGTCAAAATGCTTAATAAGATGAATTCCACTGATTAATAATCTTTAAGAATGTAGAAAATACACCTTATATTCAGTGTTTATAATCCAAATTGGTTACTCATAATATTCATTTATTCTAGTAACTATCTGCTGCACTAGGAACACCATCGTTGGGTTTTCAGGGAAAGAAAATATTTTAGACCTACTTATAGATACAAATTTAAAATCTTGGCTTGGACTCAGTGAGACTTCATTAGAATTGCTATAGAGGACTTGATTGAAAACTCAAGAGTTTCTGCATTCCTTCTACAGAAGCAGCCCTTCAGAATTCAGAATAACACCCTTGAGATGCATTAAGCAACAAGTCATGATTTCACACTTTCCTGTCTCATTTGTTTGAGAGGTAGTTTTTCTTTCATGAGAGAGGGTAAAAATGAGGCCGTTAGTTTCGGTTTTCACTCTCTTCTAGCTTCGTGCCAAGTTTTGGTCAAGTTATGTTTTCAGCCATATTTTTATCTGGGCAGATAAGGAAGTGTGCCCTTTATAAATAAGATTAGTATTGAGAATTGTCATATTAAGAGATAGCTTTGTAAATTGATAGGTATCCAAGTTAACTTCTGATCTACAAACCAAGTTCTATTACCATTCCTCCTATTACATCAGTGGTGAGGACACTTCCACACCAAATCCATAGTAGCAAGGGCAGTATTGAACTTGCCTTTCCCTTTGTTGGATTAACTACATGTAAAGTACATCATGCAAAGCTCTCTTAAGATATTGGTTTTTCTAGATATGAGTTATATGTTTTTTCGATAATCTAAAATGTATTATTTATTTGAATGCTGATGTAGCATTGGTTTTTAAAATGTTGGTAGAATGAGCTATAATATTACTGATGGCTTGACATCTACCATTCTCTAGGGTTAGTAAAGATAATGGATTTCTTGCACAAAAAGTTTAACTAACTCACTTAAATCCACACATCTAGAAAATGTTAGAGTTCAGCTCCAATTATTCTACTATTATTTCTACTACAGTGTACTATTCATCAGAACATCTCTTAACATTGTTATTTCAAAGCAAACTAACTCAAATTATTTCAGATTACCTCAAATTCCAAATCAATTCCTGAGTTTAAAATTTTCATATTTGTCCACATAAAAGAGTCATGGTCACTTTCGCTTTGACACTAATAATTATTTGGATAGAAATTTTTATGGAATGTATATTTATAAATGATAATGTCTTTTTTTCTTTTGCACAGCTATAAAAGAGAAAAGGACATAGACTGTGAACAATTTATACTTACTTTCTCCCTTCACATGCACATTGCTTGTGGACTTCAGAATACAGACTAGTTTTTTGAGCCTATTACATTAGGCAGTAAAAATCCGAGTGTGTGCACATTTTAAACTGAGGGAGAGCTCGCTGGGTTCTGTCTTTGTTTCGATGCCACTCCCTTCCTACTCACAAATACACTGGATAACCATAAAGCTGGTCTGATCCAGTGGTGCTCTTGGATATTACTCCACTCCTTCATTTTAGCTAAAGTTTTGACAGAGGTTTTGAATGCAGAATCTCATCTCTTGGCTGCAAGTACTCATGGCTTGAATTAAAAATAAAGGCAAAGTTTTTTATACTCAGTACAAATTTTATTTTACTTTCCATCATCTAATTTCATCAACCACTAGTCAATGTGCTTTGTGCTTTTTTTTTTTTTTTTTTAAATCTGGGGAAACTCGTATATTGCTACATCTAATTTTACCTGTCAGCATTAGTTAATTAATATTTCATTCTTAATAAACCCATTTAATTTATAAGGTCAGCAACTTGAGAAATCTTAACTGTTTTTTCTTGTTTTGTGGTATATTTTGTACCTTTGCAAGTCAGCTATTGGTTAGAGACTCTTTTTGCCTTTAGAATTGTTAACTCTCTCTTTTTATATCATGAGTCTTCTGTGTTTTAGGATATGTGTCATAAACTATATTAACCATTCTCCACTTTGCTGGTTTTAACTTTACTCTGTGGGTTCTTAGTCTTTTAAATGTTCCAGAAAATCATCATTCTTCATTTTGATTTGTTGGAGGTGAAATTCATTTACTGAACAAAAAGTCATTCTCAAATCACAGTAATTTTCTTTGTTTTGTTCTGCTTGTCCAATTTTGTTATAATACAGAGTAGCAAGAGGTTAGAATTTCCTGTAGGACAAATAATAAAGTTAAAGAAAAATGCCAATAAGAAAAATTTTGTAATTTAATAATTCTCTATCAAGATATAATAGTTAAAGGATTAAAAAAAGAATTGTTTTGGTCATGCTCAGAAACTGTGATATCTAAATGTTTGGTGGACCAAAGTGTAAGCTTTCATATTAATATGGAAACAGATTCCTTTATTTGATATGTTTTTCTATTTAAAAATTAGTTAATGTGCCTCTTTTCTTCTTCAGAAAATATTAGAAGTACAAGGAAAAGATTTCAAAAAAAATATGCTAAATATATCTTTGTGATATTCTGTATGGCAGTGTTTTCAGTAAAGGCCAGACATCAGAAAGTTATATCTAAACAAATGTACTTTTAGAGAGATTATTTTGTTTCTATGTACAAACCTAAGTATTCGTAGCCTATAACTCTTGGTTTATGTGCATTATAGAAAATGGTAGCACACCTGTCTGCTTATTCAGTATCCAATCTGCAGCTTCAACCACTAACAAACATCATTTAATATTACACTGACTTCAACTAAATCATACCAAGAATAATTTAATATGAAGAGTAGTACAAGTTCAGTGCAGAATAAATTATATAGTAAAGAAATACTATAAAATAATGAATTAATGTAAAAATAACATAGCGATTTAAAATCTATTTATATTATTTATTTTCATTAAGAAAAATTATGGGATTAATATAATAAATAATATTTTAATCATATCTGTAATGACATACAAATAATAATTTCTAAAAGAAGATATTGTGAGGTTTTAGATTTACTTCACTGAAAAACCATTTTTTTAAATCTATATTACAACTAGATGTTTAGGTGGCACAAGAATACCCATAGTTTAAACCAGTAGACTCTTTTTCATGTAGAAAATTCTATTTCTATTGCTAATCCTGATTTCCCATAATTTGATGATTTTGGGTGTTGGTTGATCTTAAGATGTATATCATTTAAATGTCACTTTCACATAATTTATTTAATTCTTGAAATCCTTTGAGTACTTTCAGTTCCTTAAATGTTCCATGCTTCTGCCCCTTTCGGTGGGGATTTATACTTCCGCTCTTTTTCATTTGACTTTTTATATACACCCTTTGAGACTGTTCCCGAGTGGTTTTGTTATGCCTTTCCCATCTCTGTCAATGACCACAAAACCACATTGCAAAGCCTTATTTATTTGTCTGTTTTACCTCTAGGCTGAATTAAATAGATGGCACCAATGTAATAAGAATGGGCACATAATGACAACTCAATAAGTATTTATAGAATGAACAAGAGTTATAAATAAATGCTTCAGAATGTTGCTGAACCTCTTCATTTTTTTTACAAAGCCCAGTGGAATTTTTCCACTCTACAATTACGCATGAAGATAGAAATGAAAGGAACTGTCATCGCTATCATGATGCTATGGGCTAGGCAACAAGCCAGGTGCTTTGTCTATAATATCAGAGAGGAAAGCATCAATAATTCTAAGCCCCTACTTTTATAAGTAAATAGATTAATGGTACAGAATCTGTGTAATTTATTATTAATCTCACAACTAACTCTATTCTTATTTACTAATCTCCAAAAGTCACACTCAAGCTTATAAAGTTGAAGGTAAAAATAAAATCATGATGTCAAAAGCATACAAATAAAACATTCTTAAGATAACATATGTGTTGAAAATGATTTCTTGAATTGCGGCAATATGCGAAACTATGTCTTTCTACACACACTATGATGACTATCATAGGTGTTTTATACACACACACACACATACATATTGTATACATACATACATACATACATGCATACATACATACATACATATATATTGTGATAAAGTCCTGAGATATAGGCAGCAATGCATGTACAGGAGAGATGGAGCAGTCCAGAGGATATGACTTTTTTGGCCTTACTCATATAACCTCTGTACAAGAGATCTAGCCAATGTTGTCTGTGTTGTTTACATTTCTGTTATTTTTGTTTTAATATAGTTTTCTGATTAGCCTCCATACTTACTATCCTATGCCAGACTTTAAATTCTCAAAGAAAAGCAGCTTACATTTTTTCTTTTCTTTTGTCAATTTCAATAATTTTGGCTGTATACAAAAATGAAGCTACTGACCAACAATTAGTAGTCATAATTGACCTTTTTTATTCCTAGTGATAAATTTTGTTGATTTAGCTGCACACTCTCAGTTGTTTTGATCAGCAGAACATTAACACAAACACACACACATACTTGCTTTCTATGTAGATTATGAGACCCTTGAACAAAGTGGCACATGTAACTCATGGTCTATAGAGGCTATAATCTGATTAGAAGTTAATTAGCCAAGTATATTAACCAGGGAAACTAAATAACTCCTAATCTATAGCTATTCCTCAAGAAAAACGGATGAATTACTGACTAATTCCTATATGTTTATGCTAATGTTTAACACTATAGATAGTTGGGACAATCTTATTGAGTTGTGTTGTGGCAGAAGTAAATATTTAGAACAGACAATTAATAAGAAATGTAACAAAAACATTTTCATTTTTCTTCAATCTTGTTTAAAGGAAAAGTAACCTCCATGCTGGCCAAACTTTATTATGTTTCAGTTAAAGAGCAATTGAAACAGCAAATTAGTCTGACCAAAGCTTGAGATACACTGAGTTTAGCACATTTTCCATTCAATGCATACACGGATATCCTTTGAAAGGTAAACAGAGAAACCCAGCTCTTTAGGCCTCTGTCATAAAGAAGTAGATCTTCTAACCTCTAATAGGTTCTTTAAATATATTCTTTAGATTCGTGCAGAACATAAAGTTATGTAAGTCTGAATGATGATTGCAACAAACACAACCTCGTGATTTCACACTGATGGCTGGCTTTTGCCTCTCCTTGAAATATGTTAGGCAGCAGTTGATGAAAATGGAAAAACAGAGGGATGTATGTACAAATGTACTATTTATAACAAATGTCACACATGGTTTCCAAATGAATTTTTCATAGACCATGAAATTATGTGAAAACTGCTTCCAAATTATTTGAAATTATTATTTGAGCTCAGATGTCAACTCAACAGATTATAGTCTGAAAAAACAATTATGTTTATCTTAATTCCCCCTTTTTTTGGACTTGATCATTATGATTCAGGATTGCAACAAATGGGACTTTAGATGAAAATAGAGTTTCTAAATTGTAAATTATTAAAGAATATCTATAAAAAACAAACCAAATCTTAAAAATAATAATTCTTCTGCTATATTGTTACTTAATTTAGAAGAGCCCAAATTTATATCAGTTCTCAGATTTTTTGCAACTAATTCCAATAGTACTTGTCATTTACAAAAATAAGAAGCAAATAAAAATATAATAATTTTATTTCTGAAATCATTAAAAAAGTAGTCATTTGATTTGAATTGAAAGCAAGCTGGAGACAATAGACTTCATGAGCAGTGAAAAATATTAATTTTAAAAACAGTATTGTGAATATTTTCTAATGAGAAAGAGTTGGTAAATTATATTAGTGATTAAAATTTTCTTTTTTTTTTTTTTCCCAGTGAGGTTGGTGGAAAATTGTTTACCATTACATTATCTATTCTCATTGTGCACATGTGTATTGTGGAACTCAGGGAAAGAGAGAGGTGAATTGAATGGCTTGGGCCAATTCTACAGCCATGGCTATCTAGACTCTTCAAATAGTGCTGTGAAGTGCCTGCCATTGGTTCCTCTTTTGGAAGGCAGAGTAGGAAAGTCAAAAGTGAAGAAGCTGTGAGCAGCAAATCACAAATTTGACCTTTTCAATTCAAAATTGAGGTAACTTAGTAAGAAGTTAGTGTACCTATTTGAAGATAATGTATATCCACAGGGAGAATCACTCTTGTAGGACTGTGGATTTTTCAGTTTTGTTTTCAAGTTTAATATTCAAAATAACATTTAAACTGGCATCACAAATGGTGCATACAATATATATTTACCAGAAATCTCTAGGTATATTACTTTACTATTTTATGGATGAATGATAGTTTATAGATTTCAGAATGTGTTACAGTCATTTAGAAAATGCTTTCATTTTATTTTCCTTAAAGTCAATACTTTTCTGCATATTTACTTTGTATTATCCTTTTCTTAACCTTCCTTCCAATTTATAACTTATCCTTATAATGTATAAGGATAACTTATAAGGCTATAACTTATCCTTATGTATATTCTTGCTTAAGCACCCAAAGACTATTCTGCAAGGAAAATCATATAAGCATTTTAAACAATTCTCTGTTCTTTCTGTGTATTGAACATGTGGGGAGGAGGGATAGGCTAATAAAAGGAGTCTTTAGGGGGATGAATTATTTGAATTGAAATCTCTTTTATCTGTATAGCATTTATAGTATTATCTTACAGTGTACTTATTTTTACTTAGGAACTCTTGATTTTTGTTTTCAAAAAGCATTACGTTTTAAGCACCACTGCGTAACATTTTTATCGTTGGTTAGCATTTCAGGAAGGCTGAGAAAGCGTTATTTGTGCTTGCCCATCTCTAACTCTCTGAATTAAGAACTGCACTGTCAGAAAGAAAAGAGAAAATGTCAAAATAATCTTTCCCCCTCTATTTTTCCAGGGACCCAAGGCTTGAAGCAGTTTAAACAACAAAAATATCAGCCCCCAGACAGTCTTAGGTCCTGTTGCCTCCTGTTCAGCAGAGATCAGTTTTAAGAATCTTCATCATTGATATTGTCTGATCCCCTAGGACAACGACTTAGAAAATCCCTTCCTGAGTCTCTGTAATAGATAATAAAAGGTGTGACAAGAGGTGTAGGACTTTGAGAACTGGGAAAGTAGGCAGATTTCTCTGATGGTCTTTTAATTTTGGTTTCATAATTTTCTCAAGTTAACAAGAAAGCAGAGCTCTAATTTGGAATTAGAGTTAAAGAAGTGATAAGAGCTCATGAAATTTCCAATGACACATTTCTTAATCTCGGTTTAAAATAGTCTCTAGGAAGTGTAACATCTTAAGCTACTGATAATATTTTTTAAAAGATTGATTGACAGTCTTCTATGGAAAGGTCTCATGTAGTTCCTAGAAGTTAGACCTGAAGAGAGAACACAGCTGACTGTTATGGGAGAAAGGAATGAAGAGGAGAGATGTGAGATCACCAAAGGCATAACGCCTCTGTATAATTCTACCCTGTGTATAAATTCTCTCATAGTCCTCTTGCAATAAAGTGAAAACATTCATTTGAGAACATTCTGGGTGAATCAGAACTCTGTGTGTGTGTGTGTGTGTGTGTGTGTGTGTGTGTGTGTGTGTGTGTGTGTAGTGAGCATGTTTCTATATATACCTTTACCACCTCCTTAAACCCTGGCAACTGCTTATCTGTTCTATAATTTTTCATTTCAAGAATGTTATGTAAATGGAATCATGCAGTATGCAAACTTTTGGGGACTGGCTTTTTCACTCAACATAATTCTCTGGGGATTCATCCAAGTTGTTGCGTGTCTGTATCATCTGTTTTTATTCCTTAGTAGTACTTCATGGTATGGATGTACTATGGTTTGTTTAACCATTTGCCTATTGGAGGTCATCTGAGTTGTTTCTAGTTTTTGGCTAATATGGAGAAAACTGCTAAAAACATTCATGTACAGGTTTTTCATGAAAGAAAGCTTTCATTCTTTTGAGATAAACTACAGAGTGCAATTACTGGTCATTTGTTAGTTGTATGTTTAGTTTTTAAGAAACTGAAAAGCTGTTTTCTAGAGTGTTTTTTATATTCTCATAAGCAATGTATGAAGGATCCAGTTTCTCTACATTTTTGCCAGCATTCTTTGTTGCCACAATATTTTATTTAGCCGTTTAGAATGCTGTATATTGATAGTTCATTGTAGTTTTTAAATCATGTCTTCTTAATTTTTAAATTGTTTAATATTGTTTTATATGCTTATTTTCCAACTACATATCACCTTAGGTGAAGTGTTTCTTTGTGTGTCTTTAGCCCATTTTCTAATTGTATTGTTTATATTTTTACTTGGTTTCTAATTGGATTATTTATATTTTTACTTGGTATTGATTTAGAATTCCTTTATATATAGTTGAATTCTATTTGCTAATATTTCGTTAAGATATTTACATTTATATTTATAACGAATTTTTGGTCTCTCACTTTCTTTGATTATGTTGTCTTTGACTGCTTTTGGTTTGAGGGTAATACTAACTTCAAAAAATCAATTGAGAAGCTTTCTATTTGCCAGACACAAGGCTTCTTTTTGTCCTCTTATAATAAGTTGAAACATTCATGTGTGAATTTCTAAATGTTCATCTCTGAGTGAATCAGGATGTGTGTGCATCTTTGTGTAGTAAGCCTGTTTCTGAACATGACCTTATAAGGTTATAAAACAAGCAGCTAATGATTTGAATTACTTTTAAAATATCTCTTGAGAATAAGGAAATTATATGTGAATTCTTACTACATGACTAGGAAGAAAGCTGAAAATTTTATTAATTTTTAGTTTTAGAGAACTATTCTATAACAAGTTCTATAACGTAGATCTTTCTAATCAGAACACTTCACAGAAATATCCAGATTGCCTTAAAATTGTCTACCCAGATAGAAATAGGCCAGACTAAGGCAGTAATCCATAAGGAATGATGTTGCCTGATTTTGCTTGTGATTGACACTACAATTTTGACTATAATTGCCAAGTAGGGTCCATTTAAGCAGACACATTTATATAAGAACATCTAGATAAGTTTTTATAGCTTAGAACTTCATGAAGAAGGCAATGAAATTATTAGTTGATGGCAAGTGAAGGAACACTGGAATGTGAACAATAAACACTATGATTCTCAATATAGTATCTTAAAAGTTATTACAAGACAAAATTAATGCAAACATATATATGATTCTTATAATAATCTCCAGTTTTTTCTAATTAAGAAATTGATGAAAACCTTTAGACTACTATGGACCATTCTGTGTTCTAGACTGGATTTCTTCCCTGCGTGATTCAGGTTCTATTTATACTTTTATAATATCCCACAGTGTGGTGTCCCTTCTCTTTTTATTCTAAGGTTTTTTGTTTGATTGGATTGAATTTTTTTGAATTATTTTTCATGGACCTATTTATGTATTCTTAGATGCTTGTTAATATAATTTACGGTGTACTAAACCTTTATTCTATATAACATGGTAAAGATGTTTTGTATTCTAAAATATTCTAAACAAACCTTTCTAAAGTATATTCCACAGAACACTATTCTCATGAAATATTCCACACTCCTTACAAGAAAAAAATATGAAAAAAAATTGAATACTAAAATTAGCACTGACCTTGGCATTTGGGATACAAGGTTAAAAAATATCAATTTTGTAGGTTATTTGTAGGTTATGATTCCTAGATATTTTCCTAATAAGACTGAAAATTTTTTTTTTAAACTTTTTTTTCCCTCAAATCCATATGGTGTCTGGGGAACATAATGTGAGATTATAGAGATTAAAATTTGTAATACATAATTATGATAAAAATGAGAAAAACCATTGAAAGTATATTCTTCCTAGCTCAGTTAATTACCAGGGGTTCTACCTCAATGAACTTAACATGTAAAGACAAGAAGGTTAGAGTACCCAAAAAAGGGCTAGTTAGCAGCAGACAAATACTATTTGTATAAAAATGGATACTATGAGAATTTCCTTCCAAATTCATTGTTCCATACAGTATAGGTGACTTTCCAACATAATCTATTCCAATTGAGGTCGAGGAGATGATTAAATTAATTCTTCAAGAAATTAAGTGAGTCTCCAAGCCTAGCAATTTCAAATCACTAAATACTTATTAAAAATATATATATATATATATACACACACACACACACACACACACACACACACATATACATATTATGAGCAATGTGGTGGCACAAAGCGATCTTGGTATATTGACATATTAGTTAATTTTAATGTTTCATTTCCTATAATTTCTTTGAATAAGTATGTAACTTGCCCCAAAGACAAACATATAGGGACATCTGAGGAGCTAAGGAAGGAGCTTCTATTAAGTGACTAGAGAGCTGAGATCCAAAGCAAGCAGAAAAGTTAACTGGGTGAAAGAGTGGTGTGGGAGGCGGAAGCCCTGTGAAGATCTTGCAGTGTTACAGAACAGAAAGAGTTTGTCCACCCAGGGCTAGCGGAGCCAAACACTGAATAGCACGAACTGTAGTGGAGAAAGACTGGCTATTTTAGTAAGAATGGAGCCACCCAGAAGAACCAAAGCTAAACTCAAAAGCCTGAACTCCCCGATTCAGGATTACGGTGGGTTTTAAGGGTATAGGGGAAACAGGTATGGGAAAGTGCTGTCTGAGCAAATTTTAATTACAGGACCTTGGAGCTTGGCGATTTACAGTAAGGACATCAACACAGGATCTTCCTGAACAAAAGACCGTCTGCTTCTAAAAGGGTTTCAGTGTTTAAATTCTGGTTATGTCCTGGTCCTCTGGTTCTGTGGCTGGGGGGCTTTGTTTCTGGGTGCAGCTGTAGATCACAAGTTTTTCTCTGCACATGCTTCAGCCACATGACTTGCAATTTGGGTCTGTTGTCTCTGAAAAGTGACTCAGTATCTCATTAAACTGGATAGGAACATTTTGAGCTGGTTCTGCAGTTACAGTGGGAGTTGGAACGTTCACTTTAAGGACTTGAAATAAAGCAGTGTGGCTGAAGCACAGAAACTGAAATGGGAGCTTGGTATGAAATGAAATTAAAGAGGTGAGTAAGAGCAAGACAGTGCTGCCCTGAAGGGCAAGTTAAAATTTTATTCTAATCCTAAAAGCAATGAAAAGGCTTTTCTAAGTTTTAAGGGGTGGCGGTGGTGGTATTTATTCACCTTTTGAAAAGATCACTCTAGCAGCAGTCTGGACAGCTCATCTGAGAAAACAAGAAGGCAGGGAGGCAAATTAGGATATAAATTGAATTGATGAGGGTAAAATATTCTGGTGGCTTCTACTTTTATGATGACAGCTGAAATGGAAAGAAATGGGTAGCTCTTAGAGATATTGAGTAGTTAAAATTGGCAGGGTGGCTGGTTGTGCCAATTATGAGACATAGATACTAGAAGAGGACCAGGTATTAGTGGAGCTATATTTACAGTTGAGATTGCCTGGGCAAAGAGCAGAGGGACCACGTATTAAGCAATGTTAACATGTAGTGTCTAGGCAGTGGAGGGATAAGTCTGAAGAAGAGACTCCGAGTGGAGGCAACTTTGAGAATGCAGTGTCTCAGAAGCTCAGGAGAGCTCATGAGATTATATGACTTTAACAAGTGGTCTTTCATTACACAGGAGAGAAGATCCAGATTACAGTGAACTGAGGAGTGAATGAATGCTAAGGGAAGACCTGAGAACCAAAACTGAAATTTAGAGAACTCTTTTCAGATGTTGAGCATTAAAAAGAAAGCAAAAACTAGGGTGGTTTTTAGGGTGTGGGATACAGACTTGATCTTTATTGTCAGCCTGTTTCTTTTCATCTGATGTAGTAGTTTTGCAAACTATTGTGGTGCTAGTCTTGTAGAATTTTTCTTTTCTTTTGACTACTACCACTAATTTTAAATAATTTCTAGAGATAAAAATTATCTTCTAGCTTTCTATGTCAATCTGGGCATTTGCTGATGAACCCAGTAGTGCATAACTTTAATAAACATTATCATTTTTTCTTAAATGATTCAATCACAGTGTGTTAATACTATTTATATCATGTATTTTAATTTAATTCTATGCTATTAACTGGGAAATGTACCAATTCGCTGATTACTTATTTGTCCTATAAAAGGACCAAGATACTTATTGTGTTTACCTACAAAAAAACTTAGTTCATTATGACTCCGAGTCAGAGGGTAATTAAGAATCTACATTAGAAAGGTTTGAAATGGTTCTGAAAGAGTCTTTTCTATGTTAATGATCTGAGAGTTAGTGAATATTCTTGAATAGAGGAATTTGCATTGTTATGTAATTTCTGCATTGCAGTACTATAATAATATTTTTCTTCTATTTTAGAGAAAATACATTTTATTTTCTCTAATTAAAATATTTCAGTTGGAATATAAATGCAATATTTCAACATTAAAGGACAGGGGAATATGAATTGTTTTGGCTGGGAATTTATAAGAATTAAAATAGTGCTTCAATAATTAATGTATTTTGAAATAAGAGCTCAACTTTCATTACAATTGTTATTTGGTTCTCCAAGCATTATGAAAAGAGACATTCGGGAGGGGGAAAACTTAATTGCTATTTTTTTTTCCACCTTGAAAATTCCCATATTAGGAATTAACAAGATGTTTCAATCAGGCTGAATTTATTAGTAGAAATTTAAGTTTAGGAGAAATATAAAAGCAAAACTCTATTGATAACATTTTTACTTGGGAAAATGGTAATAAAAATGTGAAGGGAACAATTGTTACAAAGACATTTGGTAAGAATTTATGCTAATCACTAAATAAATTATTTTGAACTTAAAACAATTAATTTTTTGTTTCTCTATAAAAATGTTTTTTTCTTTTTTCTGTAGTACTGTGCTTTATAACTTTTTTTTAGGAGTCTGTGAAGTGGCTGGAAATCTGAACTCATTTTTTTTCTAGTCTGATTAATTGCCTTTTATGAAAACTATGGCTGTCACTTTTACTAAATTAGTTATGAAGTCTCTTTATGTGTCAAAAGTTTATTCAACATGCATTGCATGACTCAGGTGTCAGGGACTGTTACAAATTCACATATTATATTTGAAAGTTTTAGTGTCTACTGAAGTGAAATGGACATTTAGATACACTGATTCAGTTAGGGTTATATGTGTTCTAATAGGCAAATGTGCAAGTTATAGTAGGATATTAGAGAAGATGGATCATAGCGAAGAGGAATTTTTCACTCAAATGGCTAACATTGCAATCTGTAGACATGCTTGCCACATAGGGTGAAGGGACAGGTGACCTCAAGATCAACTGAAGATTCACCCTCCCCTTTGCTTGTCTGTCTAGATAACAGATGTATTGCCTTTGCTTATTAAGAACAGATGTATTGCCTTTGCTTGTTAAGCCCTATAAAAGTAAGGTTACCCCTGAGCTTGGGGCCCAGATCTTCAGAGCGCTAGCTCTTCTGGGACCACAGGCATAATAAACCTGAGTTCTCTAATTCTCCAAGTGGTACTTGGTTTCTTGCTGGTCTTGTTCTGCAACATTTCTGCAACAATAGAAGATGCTAGACAGATAATAGGAGGAGTAATTCGTAAGGCTTCAGAGAAAGGGTTACCTCTGAGGTAACCCTGAGTTTTGACAGATGACCAAGATGAGTTCCATGGGTAAGAGGACTGAGGAGAAAGGGGGAGTGAGTATTACAAGCACCAAGAATGGTGTAAATGAAGATAGGAAGCTGTCAACAAGTTGGTTCAGTCCAAGAACTGCCAATAGTGTGATGTGCCTGGAGATTGTGATTGGAGTAGTGATGTCATGATAAAAGGGGCCCAACCATGCAGGGGGGGGAAGATCTTTTTCTGACAAATTTATTCTGTAGTGGAATGGCAAGCTTTTGAGGTCTTTTAATCAGGGAACTGTTACAATAAGGTTCGCATGTTAGAGATATTATCTAGGCATATATGTAGTGGAAGTATGTGAGAGCCAGAGACAAATCAGGAGTCTATTGCAATGCTACATAGTGGTAGTATATAACATACAAACATAAAATGACTATCTATGAGTAAGGATATAGATATGACAGATCAGAGATGGATAATGGAATAAAGTCTTCAGGATTTGCAAACTGATTGAATATATGGGGAGAAAGAAACTTTCAGGTATTGGAAGTCTGGTATAGTCTTCCCCAAAGGGAATGCAGGAGAAGGAGTAGGTTGCTTTTAGAAAGATGAAGATTGAGTGTTTATGGTGTGTCAAGTACTGTTTTAAAGTGTATTAATTCATTTATTCCTCATGAGAATGATATAAGATAGATGAGAGCACAGAGGTACACTATTCAGCAACTGGCTCAACATCTCTCAGCTAGTGAGGGGCAGGGGCAGGATTCAGATCCAGATAGTCTGATGCTGGAGCGCAGGCCCTTGACCATCATGCTGTACTACATCTCCAATGTCTGGATCCCCAATACATGGAAAGAAGCATCCTGGAAATTATAAATTTAGTGGTGACATAAAATATTCTGCTATTTCAATCCAAATCATTAAAAATGATTATCATTTTCATGATAATCATTTATCTTAAAGAGATACTTAATCTTAAAGAGAAAGTTAAGATTAAATTTCTCTTCTTAAATCCAGTATTTCTATTAAAAGAATCGTTCTCATAGACATGATGATTAACCAGAGGCATATTTGATTTATTTCATTTTCTTCTATTCTACACTCAATGAGCACTTAGTCCATCAATCCTCTCACATCTGTCTTCTAACTATGCATTCTCTAACAGTTATCTAAATTCATAACCTCATTATTTCTTGTCTGGACTATTCTGATAGTCTCTAAATTGTTTTTTTACCTTACATATTCCTTGCTCCAAATTTATCACACATAAAATGGTCTCTAGAACAACTCAAAAGCCACCAGTTCCACAAAATTTTTATAATGTTATGCATAGATTGAAAAATCCTCAAAGGGAGAGCCTATTTTTATATTGTTATCTCCAATTCCTATCACAATTATTGGCAAGTAATAAATTATTGGCGAGAATTGATTGAATACGTTGTTACATGGATGTGACATTTTGGTGATATTTTCTAGTGTTATATATTACACAAGTTCTGTGAGGAAAGATTGTTACTCATCTTTAAATTAACTGCAATTAACTAGCATAGTGTACTTCCTATACCAGGGTCTAATACTTAATTGACAAGTAAATGTATTATTCAGTCAATCAATCAATTAAACAATTGTAGATAATAATAGAATGCTAATAAGAAGAAAAAATAAATTCTCATCAATTAGCAAATAATGGTTATTTAAAATTCAGGAAAAATTATTTATGAATGCTTTACAAAAGACCTATAAAATATATTTGTCTACATTTGTTATACAATAATTCTGAAGCAAATGAGTTAACATTCCATTCTCATTTTATAGTCAAATACATATATTTTGAATTTAGTTATATCTCAAAATATGTTTTTGTTTTGTTTTGTTTTTGTTTTTTCTTTTTGCAAGCTGTCCATGTCTGTTTAATGTTAGAAGTAGAAAAACAAAAGAATGATACAATCTTAAAGCTTGCGTGCTTCTAATTCAATGCTCAGGTCAGAATTGATATTCAGTATATATTTCCTTAATGTTTTACAGTAATTTGTTTCTCCAATGAGTCATGTTGAAATGGCATTTGACTGGTTAGAGAAGTGTTGTAGATATTCATCTGAATTGGATAAGTATTTAAAAATTATTGTAGCTAAAATATGAAAATGTCTGTTTGGAAACAATATAATTAAGTATATTGGAAACGGGCTGAGTGCTGTCTGTTTCTTGAGTCAATGTCAAAATAGAAGCCAAAGCACAGTTCTCCTAGGTATTCTTGAATTCACATGTTAGTTAATGGCATATGTGAGTTAGTGGGAGATGAAAATTGCACGTGACATGCAGACAATGGAAGTATGAAGATGTAGGGGAAGAAAAAACTTTCCTCGACCCTCTTAGGGTCTCCAGCTGGACCTAAGAATTAAAATGTCAGATAACTAGAAAAAAAGGCATACAAGATTGATTAAATTTTTACACATACATGGGAGCCTTTACAGGAGAGTGAAAACCCAAAGAAGTGGCCAAAGCAGAAAGCTTTTATTCCTTTTAGACAAAGAAACAATAAGTTTGTGAAGAATTGATAAGAAAAGTGCTTAGTAAATTGTGGAGAAGTGACTTGAAAGATGGAATTATTAGCAAGGTTTGTTTGTTTGTACAGATTTCTTGTGCTAGATTCCCTATCTCTGGTCATAAGGAAGTCTTCCTTCCTCCAGGGAGAGGGAGGACACCTTTCACATTGGGGTTTTAACTTTTGCTTTTAGAAATAAAAAGGAGAATCAGAGAACCCTGCCATTTCTTGAGCCTACTGTTTCTCAAGTGACTCTAACTCAAAATAACCAATATGCCAAAGTGACATATTATGGGGTGACATGCTCTGAACTCCTTTAAGAAGAAAGGAAAGAGAAGGTATACAAATGATACCTTCAAAGACCACAATCAGGATCTCAAAAAATCTTAAAGGATTTGAGTGAGAGCCTGAATCTAATGGTGAAATTGAATAAGAATCAATATGCTTTTACCTAAAAATATCTATTTTTGAGGAGCCATAATTCATAGTAACACATTTTAAAAAAAGGAAAACTGAACTAGATTTAAGCTTAATTCTTTTACATGACTTCTAAAAATGTTATTGCCATTCATAGAGGTATGGAATTTCATTCCAACTAATTATAACCCTTTTGTACTTTGTACTAATAAAACAAAAATACAAAGAAAACAATCACAACAATATTGTGTAAAGCATCCAAAGAATTATATTATGTCTAGCTGTAGGCACTAAAATTAAATTAAAGTGTCTAAGAAAATGTTAGTGGGATGCTAATGGTGATTGGACATCATGCTTCGGTGAAAGACTGATTAAATTAGAGATGTGTGATTTGAAATAAAAAAACTCAAACACAGGAAAATTTCATATTTCAAATATTTGAAATAGAGATTAGCCTTGTTCTTTGTGAATCCAAATGTCAGGATACATTTGAACTCTAAAAGTAGACATTTTAAAGATTAATGTAATTTCCTGGTATTCTAAATTAAGTAAAGCAAGCTTGCTGCCTTCAAGGAGTTCATAGTCAAGAAGTGAACTAGTCTTGTGTTCATCAAAATATGGCATGAGCTGATTCTGGAAGTAATAAAATGTCTATTAAGAAAATATGTGGCAGGCAGAATTCTAACATGGCTTTTAGTATCTCAAGTTATTAATTCTAAGATGGCTCCCTATTCACCAGTTATTTAATCAGGCACTAATGAAGGCACTATTATGAAGGCGTTTTGCAGATGTAATTAAAGACCTCAATCAGCTGACTTTATGAAAGGAAATTTATCTTGGGTGAGTCTGACTTAATAAAAGGAACTGGGTTTTCTCAGGAGGGAGAGATTCAGTTACTTGGAGGATTTGACACTCCATTGCTAACACGAAGTTGGAGAGGTCCAGATGTCAAGAAATGCAAATGGCCTCTAGGAAAGAAAATAACACTTCCGGATGCACAGAAAGGTAATGGAGGATTCAGTCCTCCAACTGCAAGGAAATGAATTCTGCCAACAAAAAGAATAAACTTAGAAGCAGATTTTCCCCCAGAGCCTCCAAATAAGGATTCAGATTGGCTGATACCACGATCTCAGTCTTGTGATTCCTTGAGCTGAGAACTTAGTTGCATCATGTCAGATTTCTGACCTACAGAACTGTGAGTGAGAATGTGGAAAAAAGGGAAACATTGTTAACTGCTGTTGGGAATGTAAATTGTTATGCCACTATAGAAACAATATGGAGGTTCCTCAAAAAATTAAGAATAGAATTACCATATGATTTAGGAATACTCCTGCATATCTACCCCCCAAATTGAAAACATTTATCCATAAAGTTCTATACACCCCTATGTTTATTGCTTTGAGTATGAAGTTATGCTCTTCTCCTTTGTCTCTGAGTTGTAGAATGGAGATCCAATGGAAGTCAGAGTCACATAACAAAATAAATTTATTCAATTCCTTACAAAAGAACAGTGAGGTCTAACAGTGCCCCAAGTCTAGAGATACACATACAAAACCATAAACAGCACATGATGCCTAGAAGCATTTAAATATCACATCCATCTCAGGTCACCACCAGAAAGAAAGAATACGCATACTAATGAAATAAATAGCTGGTAGCTCTTCAGATTAAGCTTCTATTGTTCTATGACTATAAAGGAAGTAATTCTGAAATAGATACTGTCTTATAGCACTTTCATAGGACAGAAGAAAAAATATGTATCTATAAAACTCTAAATCCATAGAAAATTTGCCCTTGAACTAGGGTTTCTTTCTTTCATACATTTATAAAACATATGTCATGATTGCCTAGAAATAAATGAGTTATAGATCTTCCTGTTCCAAAGATATAATAGACCTTCCTATATGACTCGATCTATTCTTTTAAAAATTATTTTGTTTAAAACTCCTATTAATTAATTCAGGCTTTTTAAAAGGGAGATAGATGTCAGAAAGTAACCAGAAGGATTTTTTAAAAACCTACTGTCTGATTTCATGTGATGGGTAATTGAGGCACAAACCCTTTAGCTATGCTGTCGTCATTCTAGTGAATTAAGGTTGCATTTGTGAGTATAGAGGAGCCTATGTCAGATATACTTTCAAAGACCTCTGACCAAGATATGCGTAATTATTTCTATTCTCTGTAATACCTTTTCTTAGAAGGAAGTAAGCAAATGTCTGTCTAAAAGACCTCGGGGGAAAAAAATATTTCCCTGGCCCAATTATCCAGGTTTTAGAAGAATGTATAATGTTTAATTTTCAAGAGATGTAGAAATAATTTTATTTAAATAATAATTCTTATGAAAAGAGAAACATCAACTATAATAGTGTTTTCATTAATCAAAACAAAAGGTGGTTTTGTTCTTTATTACTTTGAAAAGCATATATACTTATACGAATATATACAAATACATACACATATGCATATACACGTTTGAGAGAGGTTTGGGGTAGTATGAGGGGCTGAAAATAAGTATCCCTGAAAATTATTTTTATAAATTTTTACGTTGATTTAACCTTCTAGGATATATTACAATGTAATAGTGTGCTACTCACTGTCAGGCTTCCATTTTGCATAATATTCGACAACTTGAATTCTTTTTTCACATGTTGGGCAAAGTTGTAAATCATCATCTCTAGGTGGCATTAAGCAACTGTCTCATTTACAAGCATACTCTGCTCATAAGCAAGCATTCAACATTCCTCTTCTAAGTTGTAAAAAAGTACTTATCTGAAGATGAATTTCCATTCAGCTTGAAATGCTCTGCTGTTTCTCACTGCGCTCATTAGCGCGAAGTGATTGGCAAGTTACCCTGCGGACGAGGCACCATCTTCTATGTGACGATTTAGGAGTAAGCGCCCAATAAAGCATGGCCAAAAGGAAATATATAAATCTGTTTTGAAATTCAATAAATTCATAAGCCATGCTACTCACCAAGGCCTGTGGGAGCATATACATCATAAAACACAACTGTAAAACTATAAATATTTCAAGCAGTTAGTAACGGCTGAGAGCACACAGCTGAAAGCCTGGTTAAAGATGAGACGTGCACGATGCCCTAGTCAGAGCTGGTGCAAGGTCTTCAGAGCAGTTTGTTTTTCTAGGCAAATGAAAAAGCACAATCCCAGCTGGCATCCTGCATGCCCTTATTTTAGGTTTCAGGCACTGGAAATCATTTGAAGTTAACTCTGGGTTCTCTCGCCTAAACTTTCCTTCTGTCACCCACTCTGTGGGTCCTGTTTCCCACCAGCTAGGATACTAGGAAAAAATGACCTGTGCAGGAGATGTGATAGGTAGGCTGAGGTCGGCTGAACAGCAGGGTCAGCCTCACCACTTTCTTGGTTTATTGTGTCTCCGTTTCAGTTTTTAATCCAGAGCAACCACATTCAATCCCTCATTTTATTCTTAGATACTGTTGTGTTTTATTTCACTAACATTTGTTCTTTATTTTTCCTTCCTGCTGCTAAGTCATTTTTTTTCAGTCTTTCTTCTTTCCTGACATAACCCTTTTAAGCTTTAGTCTCCTTCTACAAATATATAGCATTCAACATATCAAATCTTTTATTATGATAAAAAAGATCATAGCTTAGTTCATAGTCAGTGTGGTAAATTCTCTCCATTTTCCCATTACTAATTTGGAACTTATACACTTTCTTTTAGTGTATTATTCTAGTATAGTTCTAATGTAATTTAGTCCATTAGTATTCTTTTATTATTAGTGATTATTCTAGAAATTTAGATATACATTTAACAAAATCTGCACTCTCCTGAATAAAACAAGCACGTGAGTATTAACCTCATTTAATTCCTCCAGATTATTTGCTGATTATTTTTGCCTCACAAATTATATGTTATTGTTTTATATTATTAATGTTTATTTAGATTTAACCAAATAAATAATGTGATTTTTTTTTTTTTTTGCTCATTAGTATTCATTCTTGAATCTTACACCTTCTTTGTGAGATCTTTTTCCTAAAATACCTCCTTTAGAAATGTCTTTTCCTGGGTAAATTCTTCCAATTTTTGTCTAAAAACATTATAATAATAATATATGCCCAATAGTAGCTTGTCTTTTCATTTCCTTAACATTGCTGTTTGAAAAGCAGTGTATTTAAAAAAATTTTAAGGTCAATTTTTTGCTTTTTAAAAATGGTTAGTGCATTTTGTGCCATTAGAAAACTTCCAATTTTGTTTCCCTTTAAAATTCTGTCTGGCTAGTCTAAACCTTTTGTATTTCTCTCTATATTTTTGAACAACTTTGTCATTTTTCTACCAAAAAAGCCAGATTTAATTTTGATTTGAATAGACATTAACATTTATAAATCAATTTATCAATAGTTAACATATCAATAATATTGAGTCTTCTAACTCATAAACATTGGCTATTTATTCATTTATTTAAATATTCTCAGTGATATGTTTTCTAGAATAACTTGTTGTCTAGAATGCACAGTTCTCATGTGTGTAGTATTTGCAGATTTCCGTGGTATAAATATAATCCTACCATGACACATTTCTAGTTACCAATGCTATGTGACTGAGCATAAAGTTGGGAAGGCCAATAATGTGGGCTCTGGTATACCATGAGGGCTTCATTAATCTAGTGTAATGATCTTGCAAATAGTTTATTTTTCTAAGAATTTTATGTTTTTTGAGGCTATCATAAATGGTATATATAATTTAATTTCATTTTCCAAGTATTTAAAACGAATCATGTCATTTCTGAGTAGAGATATCTTGAAATCTTTTACGTCATTTTCAGCTTTGTGCTAATGATTTTTCTTGCCAAAAATTAATACTTACACAAATTTTATAATTTTTATCTATCCAAGAGTAAGTCAAATAAAAGCTATTTTATTTAAATTAAAATTTTATCTCTTCTGGGGGAATATAGGTAATATAAATTCTCATTGTGGTTCTGATTTGTTTTTCCCTAGTTACTAATGATGTTGAACATCTTTTCATGTGCTTGTGGGCCATTTGTATATCTTTTTTGGAGAAATGTTTATTCAAGTTCTCTGCTGAATTTTTGTCTTTTTGTTGTTGAATTGCAAGAGTTCTTTAAACATTTTAGATATTAGACCTTTGTCAGATAGATATATACTTTCCAAATACTCCCATTATGCATCTTTTCTTTACATCTTGATAGTATCTTTTCATACATAACCTATTTTAATTTTGATTAAGTCTAATTTATCTATATTTTCTTCCTAGGTAACTTAGCAAACAAAAGTGTTTACTTTACTCATCTGTTTTCTCATACATTTGTCTGGTAACAAATAAGTTAAAATACAATTCTCTTTACAAATAAGTCACAATCCTCTTATCTGCAGATAAAATGGTCCTATGAGAAAAGAAAAACAAATCCAAACAGTCTGTTAAAATACCCAGAGAAACTGGAAAAACAGTTTAGAATGGTGCTTCCCTATTAACTGAGTAATTTTCCTGTTACTGAACTTTTCTTGAAGGGTGTACATAAACTGTCCATTTTAGTGTTATCCCATCTCAGCAGTGTGCATCTGGCTTCCAAAGCTTAGTGTGAAAATAGAGAAAGACATTTCCTAAGACTGTGCTGTAACTTTCAACAGTTCCTCCAGAATCTGACAGCTTCATAAGCATTTTTAAGATGACAAGTTGTTTGTTATGCTATTTTTTATGAGTTTTAGAATATCGAATTATAGGTACACTGGTCATTTGGATGCCCTGGCCTATTTTTAGTTGCTTCCTATGCTTAAACTGTGAACTCCTCTTTCACTCAGTTAAGGAAATCTTTTCCTTTTGCTGTTTCACATGGTCTAGTGATGAATGGCTGGCTGATGAGAATTTGACTAAACTGGTTCTAAGTTTCATGTTAGTGTCTTGAAGTGTGATATCTAGGAACAGGTAGTCTTGAAGTTTGATACCTAGGGACAGTATTATTTAAAATGTTGCAGAAATATTTCTCCAAATGTATCATTAATTTAGTTAGAATTTGAAAGTTAGACATAATTTTGATAAAATAATCAAGATATACTTTAACAACTTCATTTTTTTGTTAGTGACTAGTAATAACAATATCCAAATATTTTTAATCTTTACCTTTATATTTTCCCTTTACCTACATATGAGTAAAGGCTAGTAACATAATTTGGATAATTGGTGATCTTGGCTTCTCTCATCAACTTTCAGTTTTGATAAATCTCTCATCTCTGTTCCTTTTCAACAAGATTGTTAACAGCTTTCTATGGTATATTTAGTACATCTGTAAATTTTTCCATATTTTGCATGATTTCAAATGTAGAGACTTTTGAAAGGTAAATCATTTTAAAAATCATTTTCAGGAGGGAATGCAAACTGAATCATATTTCCAGTCAAATTGCTGGATTAAAGCTAAAATGCGTATTTTAAAAATTGCGTCCTCGTTAACTGATGCATACATTACTGCATGGCAAGTTGAAGTTAGAGCACCATTCCACAGCAAAAAGTAAAGGAGAAGTGGGTCTTATCAGCTTCTTCTACTGACAAAACTCAATCAAAGGAAATGCAATTACTGACTAGCACCACTGCAAGCAAGGAACTGAATATACCTAAAAATGGGAAATCGCTCAAAATCACCAGACACCTTGATTCCAAAAAATGAACAATTACTGCCTTGGAACAATTCTACTGCAAGCTTACATGGGTTAGCATGTCATCTTTGTTGCATGCCAGTGACTGTCATGGATTTTTATTTCCTAATATTCATTTCTAGATGCTCCATGAAATGGAATATTAAGAAGCACCCGAGTAGAAGTAATGGATGAATAAGAAGATGTTTCTTTTAGTCAGTACTTGTTTAGCCTTTTTCTTCCTCCAAATGGTGTTGGGCAAGATTAATCTTTAAGTTTTGTAGAGATTACTGATTAGATTAACTGTCTAGGAAAGCACTCCATTTTTTTTTTTTTCCTTAGGCATATCCACACTAAACAATTTTTGAATCAACTGCTCTGGAAAATCTTTACTAACAGAAATTTCCCCTCACACTTAAATAGTTAGAGACAGAGATGGGAATATTAAATTGTTGGCATAGGAAACGCTAATTATAAAGAATCATATAACACTAGAAATTTTATCAAACATGATTGAGGACTGAAATTGATTACAAGTACCTAGCTATGGCTTAATGACTATTGTCATTGAGCTGGTCACAAATGTGCAGACGATTTTGCATAAGGAGCTATGGGTGTTATTTATATAAGTTGCAACTTTGTAAGTAATAATATTTCATCAGAACCATAATTCTCCTTCAAGATAAGATAAAGCCAATATAGAATGGAATAGAAAGAACCAGGCTTGAGAATGAAAATGGGCACTTGCACTGTAATAAATCCAAATACATGTTAGAATTATAGAAGGAGCTGACTAAAAACTTGCAGAGAACAGTATAATAATTCTATGCCTATGGCATTGCCTCTTAGGTTATATTCTTTTCAAAATAACCTATGATAGAGCTCTATCATCTGTCTTCATGATGTTCAAAAGTTGTAACTTATCAGCCTCATAGATATTGAATTGGGGCTAAATTTAAGAAATATACAGTATTGTCACTACTATAGGGGGTCAGAGTAGAAGGGAATATAGGTTTTAAATTACTCATGCATCCTTTCTATTTATCTCTCTGGCTATCTTCTGTCTGTCTATCTATCTATCTATCTATCTATCTATCTATCTATCTAATCTATCATGATCTATCTATCTATCTATCATTAGTCCATCTATCATTTCTCTATCTATCTCTATCATCTACGCATCCATCTATTGGATGTTATACATACATTATAATCCTCTAACTCTTCTTTAATAAATTTCTCTGAATCTCAATTAATTTTTTAATTTTTCCTCCAGGTTTTTGAAGAAAGTTATCATCACCTTGCCTACTTTCCTTAACAATGCAATTAGCTGTTTATCATTCCTCAGAGAATCCTTGGAACTATGTCCTAATCTTTCAGTGGGTTTCACCAGCCAGCACTGAACAACACACTGTCTGTATGCATTGCTTGGGATATACTTGTATTGATACTGCAGTTGCAATTTCAAGAAAATTAAAATGGATTTCTTTTATCTTCTATATCCTTCTCTCTCTTTTTTTCTTTTCC
This sequence comes from Eonycteris spelaea, assembly GCA_003508835.1. Taxonomy (NCBI): domain Eukaryota; kingdom Metazoa; phylum Chordata; class Mammalia; order Chiroptera; family Pteropodidae; genus Eonycteris; species Eonycteris spelaea. The sequence continues at coordinate 116,477 of PUFA01000350.1, read as the reverse complement.
ATTCTCTATTTCTTGATACAACATTCAGGGCACCGAGGAAGACTCCTGAGGATTACTCTTTATCAAAATACAGAGGACCCATTGGTACCAGTTGTCACAAATTTCTGGAACACAATTAATCAGGAATTATACCTTTCTGTCATTAGACCAGTTCAAAACTGTAGTTACCATCCTCCTATGAGCTTGAGTTGTGTTGGATTGTGGAGGTCTGTCAGTTTTACTAGACCCTTCTACATAAAATGAACTGTCAGAATTATTTTCAGTGGTATTTCAAGGGAAAAAGTTGGAAGAATCTCATATATTTGTTATATGCCAGGCACGTAGTAAATGCTCAATCATCGTCAACAATAATAATAAGCATCATTGTAGTTAAGAGGATCACAACCCTTGTTTAAATGTTTGCAAAATTTTACAGGTGTTACTAAGTTCTTTTAAATGTGTTGGATGGCAAATATGGCAATGCAGAATTGCCCAATTTACCATCTCAATAGAGATGTTATTTGATAGTTTGGTTGTCCTTGCTATGATGACTAATAGAAGATCACCGTTTCCCTAAATTCATGTCCTGCCCTTAATGAAGATATCATTCAATTTATTTTCTTTTTTTTTTGATTAAATTTATTGGGGTAACATTCATTAATAAGATTATATAAGTTTTAAGTATGCGATTCTGTAAAACATCATTTGTATATTGTGTTGTCCAAAGTCTGGTCTCCTGCTATTGATGTAGGACTGGGCAAATCCCTGCTGTGAGTGGGAACTCAAGCCTTACCTTATACCAAGAGGGGGTCCTTGGCTTTGTGCAGGAAAGAATTCAAAAGTGAGCCAGAGTTAAAGACAAAGGAAAATTTATTAGAGAAGGAATGATGCTTCACAGGCAGAGTGTGGTCTCCTCTTAGAGTCTGAGAATGAGACCCTAAGTGTCCAAAAAGCTGAGTTAATATGTTTTTTAGTTTCTATGAACAATTACTGATTTTCAGGAGTAAAGAATGGACTGAATGCCTGGGTTTATTTTTAACTTGTACGAGGTACAGCTTAAAGTCTTGGTTCTCCTGTTTTCCTTTTATGGTAAGGTTAAGCATTAGGGGTATGGGTAAATAGTAGTTAGTAACCTCTATAGGAATTTTTCTTTGTTCTGTAGATTCCTCATGGTCTGGTCGTGTGGCTGGTTAGCCAGGTTCCTGTGTCTAGCAGTGCATAGCAGGCTCTGAATTTCACTTGGTTTAATATTTAGTTAATCTGTGTTGTTCTCATGCCTCTTTTCTATAGTGTCATCACTATCATTCAATTTCTTGTCTACCATATTAAGTGTGTTGTTCTGTGGCGATGACATTTTTAGGGTCATTCTGTTATAATGATAAATACCAAAGAATCTTATGAAAGTCTCCCTCTGAAAAATCTCTCCTTTTTTGAATAATATGATAATAAATATCATTCCTCTATCAAGGTCATCAAAATGTGTCAAGGGGAGTGGTAGCCAATATTTCATAATTTAATTTCTGGTAAGCTAAAAATGATAAGAATCTAAAATAAAATAAATTCTGTGGAATATAACTTTGAAAAATTCATGTTTTTAAAGCAGGTCCTTGAATTCTTTTTTAATGTTTCTTCATTAGATTGATAGGATCTAGACCTCTTTGCAAACAGACTTTATCACAGGCACATGTAATTCATCATTGCTGTTACTTTCATTAATCTTCTTTTCCCCTCAGAAATAATACCTCTGCTTTAACTTGTATATTTTGAAAACAATTAAATGATGTACCATCAAGTTGATCTATGTGTCTGAAACATGTTTAAGATACTTTAAATTCTTTGTCATTTATCTATTTTTTGAATACCTTTTTTTTTCTAAGAGGATAGTAGAATTCATATTTTTAGCTACTTCTCTATTTTGAGGGATGTTTATTATCTGATTTATAAAATAAAAGAAAGAAACAATGAAGAAAGGAAAGAATAAAGCTGAAATTTTTAAAAGCTCATTAAAATAGAATATCATTGTCAAAAGAAGAAAGGAAAGAAGCAAGTGAGTGAGGAAAGGGAGGAAGGAAGAATGGGGGAGGGAGGTATGAAAACCAAATTAAAATAGAGCTCTAAAATAGAATAATAATGGAAAAGGAAAGTACCCCTTTTTTAACATCCTTCTAATTCAGTAGGTATGGAAGACAAACTACCTGAGGATAAACCATTCATTAATTTTTTTTGAATGTGATGTCAGTACCCTGAAACTATTTTCAATATATTACAATTGCATGTTAAGAAAAAAATTCAATTTTTTTCAAACTATTTTATAAAGTTGTGCAAGCACATAAGGTCCTCATATTCATAGATGGTATAATGGTAAATAGTCAAACTTACATGATTGCTTATTTGCATAGATCTTCAATAAAATTAAGGGAAATGTCAGGACTATAAATTATAAGTAACTATAGGGAAAGCTTTATTGTTAATGTTTTGAAAAATTTGTTCTCAAAACAAATATTTGTAATTAATTTAAACAAATAGGAAATATGGTCGATAAATAATTTTTACACAAATTAAAAATGAAATAGTAAGCTACTTAATATTAAAAATGGGCACAAATAAGTAATTCAGAGAAAATTAATTGCAAGTGATTAAGTAAAGGTCACAAGTAAACAACAATGCTGTTGCCATTTCTACTTTTAAAGTAGGTAATGACTACAAAAGCTATTATATCCATTGCTCAGGGTTGCAGGAAAACTGCTCCTCTCGTGTATTACTGGTGAGACTGCAAATCAGCATAATTAAAAAAAATAATAATTCAGGCATAATTTAAATTAAAATTTAAAGTATCATACCTTCTAACCTAGCAATACCACTTTTGGGTCTCTAACCTATAAAAATAAAATAAAGATATGTAAATATATTTCTTTACAAGATTTTTTAATCAAAAAGAGCTGAAAATCTTGAATATTAAGAAGTAGTGGATGGTTGACCAAATAATGTATTCCATAATCTCTTTTTTTTTCTGTTTTTCTCATCTTGCTCTACCACCATATCTCTAGATTTATGTGTTAATCTCTAACTATATATTAATTTGAAAAGAAAGCCATGATATTTGCAAGCCCAAGAACAAACTGAAGTAAATATATTGGGATATTACCCTATTTTGTCAAAACCAAATCTGTATATTTGTACAAACATAGAAAATGTTGTGGTTATATACACCCTACACTATAAATACTTTCTTTAATGGGGTAGACTAAAGAGAAATATAAGAGAAGGTTACTAAGTTTTTCTTTACACATTCCTATATTATTTGATTTGTTAAATCAAGCATTATTAACATTGCAATTAATTTTAAAAACTGTCAAAGTTTAAAAATCAAAGACTTTTTCATTGACACTCTCCTTTCTTTGATTATTTTTATCTTCTGCTGTACCAGAAGCTATATAATCACTTTATTTGAGAAGGCACACTTAAACTGCATGGAGTAGATTTATCTCCAGTTCTGCTAGTCAACATCTGTATTGACCACTTGGAATTTCCTTCTTTTTGATACTTTTCCTAGCCTATACATTTTAGTAGGTGAATTTAATCTATAATAGCAATTCTCAACATGGCATAAGGACATATCAGAATTACCTGGGGAGTGTTCGTCCCACACATAACCCTTTCTACATCTAATATCTAATTGTCCCGTCCTATATGTTGTCAGCACTATGGTGTTTCATTATTTAGTATGTTGGGTTGGGAAAAGTTTTGGAGTCACTGATCCATAAAATGCTTTCGCAGAGCACCCAAAGTCAGAGATGTCGATTCTCTTCAGAATAGCTCCATTCACTCCAAATATAAAAGCATCAACTTGAAAGATGAGAATAATTTAATTCTTACTGTTATTTTAAAGCTGAGTATCATCACAGACTTTTGGAGTGAACAAGAATTCTTCATTTTACAAAAGAGCAAACTAAAGTCAAGAGGGTGAAGTGACTCGATCAATATCTTACAGATTAATGGTTGTCTGGGATGTGATTCTAGAAGTTCCTGGGGCTTCTCTGAAGGAGATCTGAGTCTGAAGAGGGTCATTTTAGACACCCAAAATGATCCTCCTTAGTTGTATCTTTAATTCCCCCTTCTTTTATAATAGAGAATTTTAGTACACTTTTGGCAGGGACACTCTTGCCCAGACAAGCATCCTCTATTACCTTTTTCCAGATGCTGCTGGAATTTAAGAGCTACAAGCAGCGTGACACAGACCATGTCACTGTGACCCAGACAATGTCACTGTGACCCAGGCATTCTGTCCCATGGATGATCTGCACCATTTCTAGTATGTAAGCTACTTCTCAAGAACTAGCAACTCACCTGGAAGCTGTTCTGTCCGCTCCTACCTGCTCCTTCATGCACATGCCCTAAGGTCTAGGATTTGAGTTCCATGAGAAATATATTCCTAATACTATGTCCTGTCCTGCTGAGAGTACTGGGACTTGGAATGATTTAGACTGCGGTGCTCAAGGGAGATTCTGGTCAGCTGGTATTAAAAGAGTATGGTGTTATTTCAGGCATAGATTTAGCCAAGCCATTCTTCACTATGGAGACCACAGATTGGATTCCTGGCAGCTGTCATTTAACCTCATGGACTTTAGATAGCAATTTTCAGTTAATTTTACATAGCCCTCCCTGGCCCAATGAGGTTGATCAGGGTTAGCAGTTGCTAGTAGACAGCCACAGTACTTTTCCGTAGCTGGAGCCTGAATGTGTGAACTTCTGTGTGGAGTCACAGATCAGCTTCTAAACACAGTCTCTTACGGGAGCGCTTAATCTGATCCTGGCAGTTGACCATGTGATGTCTGCTATTGAATGAGGCAGGGACATAGCAAAAGATAGGGAAGTCAAAGTACAAAGTCAGGTAAGACCAGATATTAGGGCTACTACTGAGAAAAAGTGTTTTAAAAATAGAAGAATGGGAAGAAAGCCTAGATAAGGCAGAAGCCAATTCATAAACGTTCTGTAAGCAACTGGGCTAATGTGTCCATTGCATGTAAAGCAGAATGTTAGGAGCCCCTTTCACCCTTATCTTATTTTGCTTCTCACAGTGAAAGAACTAAAGCTCAGAGACGCTGGGTGGTTTGTTCAAAATCACCCAGTTAAACAGAAAACACAAAATGTACAACCTAGATCTGAGTTCAGATAACCCCCTTCTCCCGCTTGTCCCGTAAAGCTATCTTTAATTTTTTCACTAAGAAAAAAATCTAACTTCTTAACTTTTAAAGGTTTTTAAAACTTTATATCAGCTTTTAGATTTTGCTTTTCTGATGTTTGAGGGTAGAAAGAGTAAGAAACAAATGCTGACTATGCTTCAGGCCTATCATCTTCCTGAGGATGTCTGGCCATGCAGTAAGTTGAACAGTGCGATTATGAATATCAGTGTTATGGAGAAGATATCACACTACTCCTGGTCTTCTTGAAACAATATATTTTAAGAGTATATGAAATTAATCAGTGTCTTTCCACTAAAGATTATGCCTACACATCTTTTTGAACTGTCTTGATCATTTATTTCTCATGTCTTTATTCTAATGTTTCCACCTTTTTGATTTTAGGTCCAAATATCCATGTTCAGAGTTCTGCAGCGGGACCGACTGTTGAGTAGACGTGAACCCCAAGATTCTCACAGTTTTATTAATATAACTCCTTAAGAAACTGCAGGGAGCTCAAATCCTGTGTTAACAAATTATTACTGTATATATACTGCCTGATAATGATTTCTACTAATCATCACTAATATTTATTGAGCATTTTCTTTATGCCAGACACCATGCAAAAAAATGTTTATATTTTATCTCATTTAATTCTCACAATTATGCTATAAAGTATTATTTGTAATTTATATGCGAAGAATGAGGCTTAGAAGGTGAGATAATTCTTTAAAGGTAAGACAATAATTGGCCAGAAATAATTTAAATCAGGTCTGCTCAACTCTGTAGCCAATGCTCCATTGTGCATGGTAAAAAGAAAGAAAAAGAAAAATATGACATTCGCTATTTCAAAAACCTAATAAAAATGCAGAAAGATACTTAAGAACTTCATGGGGATTTCTTGAAATGCAAGTCTCATCTTATTCACTTTTGAGAAACAGAATTAAACAAAAGAACTTATGCATTGCTTCCTTGGAATGTTATTTCGTATTGAGTGCTAATGATTTCACTCTGCATTATGTGGAGAATTACTTGGGTCTCCTAGTTCCTGGAGATGTGGTTTTGTATTATTATTATTTTGTTTGTTTAAATAATTTTTATCTTCTAGGTGAACTGAAGTAATTTGTAAAATAGCAAAGGGCTGTGTGGTGTTCCAAAACAGCAAGGACATTCTCTACACATGTAGAGAAGTTATGGCTCCGTCAAAATAAAATAGTGGCTTCATCAGCTGTTGATTTGTGAAGTTGTAAGGAAAATGATTAGATTTGGAAATTCCAATTTATGCTTTCAGTTTTACAAAAGTTTCTAATTTATTGTACTCAGAAAACCTTTTGTGAAATGGCTTACTATCCTATTTTACCAGAGAAATGGAAGATCCTGCAGCTAGAATACAACAGACCCTGGAATCGAAGGTATGTCTTTCTGAGTTCAAAATTTGAAATTATTAGGCATGTGGAAATTTTGCAGGTGCATTATATGACTCTCCCAAATTATATTTCCAGTATAAGCTGAGCAATCTCAGGTGAAAGGAAGTCATGAAACATCTCCAATTTCTCCGAGTTATTTGGCTGAAATATTACACACAAAAAACTAGACATATGGCTATTGATTTTGTTTTTACATTTCTAAAGCAAATTTCAGTGGTGACTTTTGCTTTAAACTACTTGTAAAATACCCAAGCACACAGTAGATATAATATCAATGTTGGTTAAACTGAACTGAACATAAAATCTCTACTCCTAGGAACCAGTAGTCTGATATAGGAAAGATTTAGGAATCCATATGTGATCCGGATTACAACTTTGACTTTCATTCTGAATTTCAGTCCATCTAACAGATTTCTGCTACTCTAAAATTCCTTTAGTTGCACATTTCTCATGCTTCTCCTTTATTTGAAAAGCTACAAAGACTCTTTTTTGTCTAACTTCTTATATCTACTTTTTGTTAGCTTTCAAAGCTTTTAATAATCTATTCCACCATAACCAGTCAATTTGAGAGTAGAAGTACACAAAGGAACAGAACACTACTATTATGAAAGTTTGTGGCTTTAAAATTCTTGGTATGAGTCACATTTGCCTTGTTAGTCTGTAAGAAAAATGTACTGGTTTTTTTCACTTACTTTTCCCCACCTTCTCCATCTCCTTTCACATACTTGGTCACTCTCTATGGATATCCTTCCAGATCTCCTGTCTTCTAGTAGAAAGATCTCTGTCTACCCCCAAATTTGTCTTTATACTATCTTCCTGACTGATTTCTCCAAAGTTCTTCAGTCAACATACTTGGTCTATTAGGACTCTAAACACAGGATGTGAAGAATGGAACTTTCTTAAACTCAAGTAAAATATAATTAACAAAAATGGGATGGAGAGATATCATTGCAGTTAGAATGAGGTGATGTTGACTCAAAAAAATTTAAAGCTCAAATTTGATCCAGAATTAATTTTAACTCCCAGAAATTCTTTAAATTAATAACATCAGTTCTGAAATAAAATTACTAGATTCAAGCAAGCAGTTCCAGATCTGGACCAGAGGAAAGATGAGTGAGTCTGGAGACTGAATGTTCTTTCTTTTGTTGTTGTAGTTGTTATTGTCAGGAATTAGTATAGTTTAGCCAATAAGTCTACATTGAAGAGCCAAGTGACTTTCCATACAATTGCAATCTGGATTTCATGTAATAGGATTTTGGAAGCAGGTAAAAGAGAATGTCACTGCATGAATCTATAACTTCATTGGTTGACAGAATGGAGTAAACTAGCAAAATGGCTTTTAACTCACTATCATTTAATATCTCATCCATTTTGGCTCTTTGTGCTATAGGTTCAAGAGTGATCTCATAACCTTGGCAAGTGGAGTGGACTCCTCTCACCTTTTTTTCTGATTTCCTTCAAGGGCATTGATTGTATGTGAAAGTTGTGTTAGGCTACCCATGTTTGGTAAACTTTAGGCTTTAGATTCTGTCTGCTCTACCCTATGGTCATCAGAACGTTAGCTCAAAGTCTCCAAGAGTCAATAAAAATCTTCTTTTTGAAAACTTGTTTTGTGAATTATTTATCTGCTAATATTTCTACTTTCATATGATTCTAGATCTCTGTAGATTTCTTCCTTTTGTAACAAACTCACCAATGTGATTAAAAATATGTTTTTCAATCCACCATTTTAGAATTTTAGTTAGGGGAATCTTTCAGAATTTCTAGACCACTCGCCCCACTGGAAATGGAATCTGGGCTCCTTTTACAGTTTAATTCCTGAGGGGTGATTATTTTGAACCAAACTCTATCTTAGGATCTTTTAGTAAAGTGGTTAATGGTTGGTTTCTCTAATTAAAACACTTGGATTTTTTTTTAATTTGTGATATTTTTTTAAATAAATTTATTTATTTATTTTAATTAGGTTCAAGTATACAGTACATTGATTAGACATTTTTATAGTTTATAAAATGATCCCCCTAATTGCTCCTTCTCTCCAATGGTTTTCCACCTAGCCAATAAATTACATTTTCTCTGCTATGCTCCTCATCTTCATGACCATTTAGTAACTATTAATTTGAACTTCTTTAACCCTTTAACCCATTCTTCAAGACCCCCAAACTCCTTTTCCCTCCATCTGTCACCAAATTGTCCACTATATTTATGAATCTGTTTTTGATTAGTTTGTTCTTTTTGTCCCTTAGATTCCAAATATAAGTGAAATCATATGGTATTTATCTTTCTCTGTCTGACTTATTTCACTCAGCATAATAACCTCTAGATCCATCCAGGTCATTGTAAATGGTAGGATTTCTTTCTTTCTTCTTCTTTTTTTTAATGGCTGAGTAATATTCCATTATACATATGAACCATAATTTCTTTATCCAATCATCTGTTGATGGGTATTTAGGTTGTTTCCATATCTTGGATATTGTAAATTATGCTGTCATGAATATTGGGGTGCAATTGCTGGGTCAAAAAGAAGATCCATTTTTAATTTTTTGAGAAACTTCCAGACTGTTTTCCATAATGGCTGTACCAATTTGCAATCCCACCAACAATGTATGAGGGTTCCCTTTTATCTGCATCCTCACCAACATTTGCTTTTTGTTTGATTTACTGATGATAGCCATTCTGATAGGTATGAAAGTAATATCTCATTGTAGCTTTAATTTGCTTTCTCTGATGATTAGCGACCTTGAGCATCTTTTCCTATATCTATTAGCCATCTGTATTTCTTTTTTGGAGCAGTATCTGTTCAGGTCTTCTGCCCGTTTTTTAATTGGATTTTTTGTTGTTGTTGTTGAGTTGTATGAGTTCTTTATATATTTTGGATATTAACCCCTTATTAGATGTATCATTAGTGAATATCTTCTCTCAATCAGTTAGTTGTCTATGTTTTGTTGATGGTTTCTTTTGCTGTACATAATTTTTTAGTTTGATGTACTCCCATTTGTTTATTATTATTATTTTTTGTTTCTCTTAAAAACACATGGATTTTAATAATATCTTGAAACCAATTCTGGGTCTTAAATTCGCAGAATTATTTTATCTCTAAGCCTCAGTTTCCTCATTTGTAAGGTGGGAATAATAATATTACCTTCCTTACAGGATTGTTGTAAATACTAGATATGTGTAATGGGAAATGCGGGTAGGACAAGAAGCAGGCTTAAATATGGTGGAAGGTATTGTATTTTGTTTCTTAAATGGCAGCATCATCACCTTTACTTTCAGAAGCTAGCAACAGACTGGCTTTCTAAAGCATGAAGGGCTTATTTTGTTGCTTTCTTCACCATATACTGAAAATGGCTATACCTTTACTTAAAAAGAGACAGAGGTAAAAAATAAAACAAACAACAACCCCCTCCCCAAAGAAAACCCAAGAGCTAATATTTATTAAACATTAGTCATATGTCAAAGGTCTAAATGCTTAACAGTATAATTAGTTCTTGACAACAATCATCAGAGTTACATTCTATTCTTTCTCCATTACAGGAATGAGAAAACTGATGCTCAGGTTCAATAACTTGTTCAAAGTCACACAGTTATAAATGAATAGAGACAATTTGACTTTTGAGCCTGCACTGCTAATTAACATGCTGTCGTTGCAGTGCTTATGTTTGAAGTCAAGGGTCACCAAGAATTTGTATGAATATTCATAAGAAATGTTTCTACTACCTGATAGTCATCATTTCCCCACCGATATCGTGGTTGGCAAAATCCTACTGGTATTTTACTTTTCTATTGAAATGTTTTGTTCCTCTGGATCTTTGAGAAAGACTAGCAGAATTAATTATTCACTATTCTTTGCTCTCAGAGCACTGCACACAAGTTTATAAAAACACACATCTCACTGCTTAGTTATTTCTCCCCTGCCCTCGATTCTGTGACTTTCCTGAGTGTGGGATGTATTGTCTGATTTCCCACCACTCCTTTATCATTATTGTCATTATTATTGTTATTATAATTATTGTTGCTGTTATTGTTATTACTTTAGCCATCAGAAATGAGCACAATAGCTGGTATCTTAAAAGGGCTCAATATTTACTTTTTAAATGAATGGTTTATTTTAAAATTATTTCTCACGTAATTCATACTTTATTAAAAATCCAAGAACTTTTGACTTATTCTAATTTTTCATGATCGACTGGATTTTTGAATTGTGTTTGCTTAGGGGTCTGCCCACTTCCACTGCCTACTGGCAGGCTTTCAAGGTGCAGGAAGCGTGCCTTGTCTGTTTGCATTACACTGGTCCCAGATCACCATAGGTTCTCAATAAATCTACTTTCTAATCAGCTTTTGAAAATAGAGCTTTGTGTTTTACTGCAGTCATTTATGTAGATGGCTGTCACCAGGGCTTTCTCTTTAGCTACAACCACCTTCCCAGAATTGCATTTTTTTCCTCAGCTCCATTTACTCACAAGGCTGAAGTTCTTCAGAACCATATGTTGCAGCTGAATTGTGCTTTCCCCCAGTAGCAGGATATCATTTTTTTTAACACCATGTTATTTACTGGTCCCTTGGTTATACAAGAAAACTAGGAATCTCACACATGTTAGCAATTCTAGCTCCGGTAGCTAAAGATTTACTACAGGCAAGCACAGGTTTATAAGCCTGTTTTTAGATCTCATCTCTTAACTTCCTGGTGATATAGCAGAGTATATCTGGGCCTGAACCTTGTGCATGCTCCAGAGGTAGATGTGCATTTGTGTGTGTGTGTGTGTTTGGGGGGGGGGTACGTGTGTGTATGTGTGTGCTGATTGGAATGAGTACACAATTCAAGAGAATAAGGCTTTTAAATTTAGTTATGTCTTTATATTTTTACGGTGTTACATGTTTGTGATCGTTTTCCCTCAGCAAATGTAGACTTCGTTACAAAATCTAGTCATGCAATTTGCATGCTTTAGAGATAAGGCTAAGGCTGTCAGAGTACTTAACCACAGGTGTAAAAATGTTGTGATTAAAAAGAGACTGAACATTTAAGTAGGAGTAATTAGAAGTGAATTCTTAATTGCAAAGTTACACAAGCATTTATGCTTTGCTTTTCTATCCCAAGCCTTTGAAAAGTGCTATATAAATGCAAATTGCTTGTCACATTCATACCATGCATTCCTGACATTGAAAACGTGCATTTATACCGAACTAAGTTTAATAATAAAATACTAAATATAAGGTATATTAAATAGAGCTACACTTCTTTCAGCCAAGAAAAGTGAATTTCTATATTTTCCTTTTTAACATGTACCTTTGATGAGATGCAAGTTTTGTCTTTGCATCTAATTAAAAGAATAAAATATAAAAATAAAACTCTTCAAACTGATTAAACTGCAAAACTATCAACAGTTTTTAAAAATGTTTTTATTGTAGCTTAACAGCTTAAATTAGACAATTTCTGAATATGAGCCACATGCTAGTTGTAGTACATTAATTGTCTATTGGTAATTAAAAGAGCTCCTTCCAAGATTCATAGATTCTGATTTATGAGTGATCAGAATATTCTCTCCCTATAAATATTTTAGCCTTTGTTTTGACCATTTGATATAATCTGCATATCAGAAGTTTGGGTTGTGGACTATGAAATGTAACCAAGGTTTAAAAGCACATGGGAGAGCAGTAAGAGTCTCATCCTCTCATATAGATGCCAGAAAATAACATCATGTCCCACTACACTTCCATGTTTCACGTGTTTATCAATGAAAATAAATTATTTTAGAGCAGTGCTTCTCAGTGTCATTACATCTTTGGGGAATCTTGTGAAAGTGTAGGTTTTGATTTAGTAAATATGAAGTGGGGCTTGAGATTTTGAATTTCTAAAAATCTTTCTTTTGTTGCAGATGTCATTGGTCTATATGCCACAATTTAGAAGAGTAAGATTTTTGGACAGGAGTCTGCCAATGTTTTCTATAAAGAATTACATAGTAAATCTTTTAGCTTTTGTAGGCCATAGGATGTGTGTCACAACTAGTCAACTCTGCCACTGAAGCACAAACACAGTCATAGCTAATACATAAATAGATAAATATGGCTGTCTTCCAATACAACTTCATTTACAAAAACAAGAATTGAGGATATGGTTTCTTAGCTGTAGTTTACCAACACCTATTTTAGGAAACGATGGGTGCCCTAAGCAATTCATATATACTCTAAATGTGTGCCTCTTCAGAGTTAACACGGCAGAGACTAAGTTAGATTTTTGAATGATCTTTAATGACATCAGGCTCTGGAATTTCCCAATATATATTTATATTTATAAATATATATTTATAAATATAAATTTACATTGATCTGTCTTCCATTCTCTTCTCCTCCTGATATCTTCATTGCCGTTCCTCATTCCTCACATTAAAGAGCTTCAAGGCAACATAAATATCAGACAGTATTTAACATATGTATAGAATTCTCTAGAGACTCCTTGAAGAATAGGGCTGTAAGAGTAATAAAATCCTTTTATTTATTGGGTGTTCTCTCCCTTGTTAATTTTTCCACCTGGGAATAATCCAAATTCTCAAATAAAGTCACACAATTAATTAATCAAGCTGTGTTTGGATACTGAAGTTGAAATGTTTCCATCAGGTTATCCACATTCAATCCTTTTCCCTAACTCGATCACTTGATCAAGATCAGAATTCCTCTTCCAGACAGACCTTTTTTATCTTTCCATTACCAAGCCTCCCTCAGTTCTTCCAGAAACTGTGTCATTTGAAGACTTCAGAACTGACATTTAATTAAATTGATCAGGTAGGCAGGGTTACATTGTCTATCCTAGAGTAAACAACCTCAGTACCAATTTCTAAAGCATCCTTTACTTTTCTTTCTATATGTCGAGGGAAATAAAATTAAGGAATGTGCCAAATTGTATTTGGAATATTTAATGTTGATAACTATTAGGACTGTTAATATTTAACATAATATTAGGCCATTAAAATGGCATTTTTATTAATTTGTTACTAAATAGTCAAGAATTTTGAAAGAATTTACATATAGTTCTTTAAATACAAGATATAGCAGTTAAACAATGTTAATAGAAATAATAGAAGAATTAGATACTCTGTAACTTGAGAGCCAAATACCACTCACTTCTTATTTGTGCATGCCAAGCAAGCTAAGACTGTGTGTGTGTGTGTGTGTGTGTGTGTGTGTGTGTGTGTGTGTGTGTGTGTCTTACTTTTCTAAATGGTTGAGGGGAAAAAATGAATATTTTATAACACATAAAAATCACATACAATTTAAATTTCAGTTTTCATAAATTATATTTAATTGGAACACAGTCATAGCTGTTTCTGTATCCTCTGTATTATCTATGGTTACTTTTACCCTATAATGGCAGAATTGATTAGTTGCTCTCAAAGCCTAAAACATTTACTATCTGTTAATTTATAGGAAAAAAAATGGCACTCTAAGTTAGATTAAAGCATAAAATGTCCTATGACATATCTATATACTTCACTAAAACTTGATTACTCCTAACATCAATTAATAAGTTAAAACAAAGCAACTAAGAAGGTTGAGCACAATTGAGGTGGTATTTGTAAGAATGGAAAAAAGAAATTGGTTAGAATATTTAAATTTTGACTAGTTCACAATATAACAGTTATATAAAAATTAACATGACACATGCTCATTGTTTGCTAGGCATTGTGGAAAGAGCTTTGAGGGCCTTATGGTTTCTGTCACAACTAATCAATTGGAATTCTCTCTCACAACCCTCAATTACTATTTGAAATAGACACTGTTGTTATCCTCATTTTGGAGAGGAGGAGTTAAGACTTAGGTTAAAAAAATGCCCAGTGTCACCAGCAAATGGGAAAGTCAAGATTTGAACAGGAACAGTTTAACCCTTGAGATAAGTATTTTAACCATATAATGCAGATCAAAGATAATACCTACCAATTTTCTTATATATGTTTTGATCATTCACTAATATGTATGTCAGCAACTATCCATTTGCTCATGATCTCATGATCATCTGGCCTGAATGTGGTCTTGGTTAGCTTGAAATGAAATGGAATGCCTGTAGATTATTATTGTCACTGAGGTGTACACTTCTTTTAAAATCGATTCTCATATTTCCCTCCATGTTTGAGTGACTGTGAAATAAAATGAAAGCAGGCAGGTCAAAATTTAATCCAGGTAAATAGAAGCTTTGAGAGAATCTGAAGAGTATTCTTTCTACATTAAATTAAAGTCTTCAACAGAGCAGAAGTGATTTAGGATAGTGTCTTTAAAAAGATAAATTTTGCATTATATGTTGCATAGTATACAGGTTGTTAACCTTTTTCTTTACCTGGTCATCTCATTACAATTCTAAAGGCTGAATACTTTTACTTAAATACAGTTTTTTTACAATGCCACATTTATGCATGTATGCATACATAAAATCAGGTAAGCAGGGGCTTAGTCAGAGCTTTCATTACTGAAATTAGATGTGGCAGCTTTTTTCTTTGCCAAACATTCAGCTAGCATTGAGAACAATAGGCTATGTGTGTAAAGCAATTAATAATATCAAGGCTGAATAATCACTTAAATCCAGAGCAGGCTACTTTAGAGTGGATTATTTATTTATCCTTGACTTATTTTATTGTGCTGATAGGATTTCTTAGGGCTTAGAGAGAGTACATTCTGCTGATAGTAGACATTGTCTTTATGTAAGTCCACTGTTGGAATTAAAGTCTATTGGGATGTTTGTCTCTCTCTCTCTGACTTTTTTTTCCACTTAGCATGATACCCTCTAGTTTACTTCACAAAGTGTATAAAGGTCTGATAACTATGTTGTACATCTGAAACTGATACAATATTATATGTCAACTGTAAGTGAAAAATAAATATGAAATAAACAAACAAACAAATAAATTAAATATAAAATTTATTGGATAGATAGCGGGTAAATTGTAGATTAAGAAGGTTCTTTTGTTTGGAGTTGAGGAAGTGACAAGGAGATGCTTTGAATTCTCTCTGTATTTTCTTTCCTTGTATTGAATCATAGACTTTCTCTGCTGACCTTCAAGCAGGTCTGTTTACAGAGGTCTTTGCCCAAATAATTTGTGGGGTCTTTTAAATGGGTAATTGGGCATTCGGTTGGAAGCTTTATTTTGACAGTGGGCTTATAGGTTAATTGTGTATTCTAAAATACATTCCATGGTGTAGACAATATATATTTTTAAAATAATAACTTGTCATGCCAATTTTTATTTTCAAGGCATTTTGCTTTCTTTCAATGGCAGGCTCTTTTGGTAAACAGATTGTGTTATTTAACTGTAGTCACTTCTTCATCCACAGCAGAAATCTTGTTTCTCTTTTAAAGAGAAACTTAAATGTGATATTTATAATTCATATCAAGGCTGTGGGAGCTAGCATCAAGTGCTTAGATTATATTCAGATGATAAAAAATGTAATGAAATTAGTAGAGCTTGCTTATTACTGTGGGCCTCAAGTGCAGCATCATTTAAATTCAAACGGTGCTGCCCTCTACTATGAAAAATTGTCCAAAGGGCAAAGAATTGTCTCCAGGGCTATTCATTGATGCACATTAAATCTTGGTGGAGAACAGATTTCCATTGCCAGTATGAAAGGGGAAACCAGAGTGTTTTATGGAAAACTACTCATTTCAATAAATAATTTTCAAATGATTTCATTAAATAATTGAGGCTTTTCAAATATGAATTTACAGAGAATTAAGACAGAATGATGAGTGGAGACATTTAGTAATGCCTCACCATGAAAACAACCTTTGCTGACACTCTCAAAGCGAACATATAATTATTAAAGCCCCATCATCTTATTTTATTATTTTATTAGGGGTCATTGTCTATTAAGTTTCCTACATTCTGATGAAAATGTGAATTTTTATTTGTCAGTACTATGAATAACACAAGTAAAATACTGGACTTGACTTTATTAAAGGAAAACAGAAAACACACACGCGCGCACACACACACACATATGCACACATCATATACTAAACCACCCTAAAGGAAAACATCATTAAACAAAAAAACACAACCAAACAAAGATATAAAGAAAGCAGAAACATTGGAAGGGGGAAATTCAATTTCTCCGCTTCTGCATTTCTTAAAAATTGATGAGTATTTGTATCAAATGATATCTGACTTCTTTGGAAAAGAGCATACATTTTTAGAGAATATTAGTAAGTAGCATTTAAAAGTCTAGATGGAATGGTAACAAACAATTTTGTATTTCTTTAATTTTTTAAAAAAATATGTGTGACATTTCTGTCACTGACTTGATAAATAATCATGAACATTTACTATTACATTAGTTATTTATCATAGTTTTGCCTTAATTCTCTTTAAAATAAAATGTGGACAATGATATTTACCCTGTTTACCTCATGGGACAATGATAATACCAAACAAAAGATCTCTTTAAATATATCAACATCATTTCAATTTGTTTGCAAGCTATCCCAAAATATTTTAAGTAAACTAAACATTTTCTTGAGAAACACCCAGAACTGCTTTTTCTTTTATTAGTGGAAGGAGACAATACTATTGACCAAGTTGAGATTGATTCAGTTATGCAGTCATTTCTGGTTCTCTCTCAAAGAAAGTAATGCAAGGGCAAGAAAACAGGTATTCACATTCATGTGTGATTTAAGAAAAATGAATAAATTTTCCCAAGTGTTAGACATGGCTCATCAGCTCCTCATCTGTTGTCCCCTTTTCCCTGTGTGCTGCTAAGTTCCAGTGCCATCCAAATAAACCAAATTTACTGTCTGTCTCCATTAATGTTTTGCTCAAATGCATTTGAGCTATATCCTTTTAGACCATTCTGGTTAGATAATTTCTTATTTATTTCCACTGAGATTTTAATTTTCTTTTCAGTCTACGCCTTGGCTTTTCTAATTAGATCATTGAGCTTAAAACTTTTCTTTCTCTCTGTCTCTCTCTGTCTCTCTCCTGTCCTCCCTTCCTCCTTCTTTCTCTCTTTTTTCTCTCTCTCTCTCATCATCCGAAGACCTAGCCAATTAGCCTATCCCTACACAATCAAGCAAACTTCTTTATCAGTTAGCCCCAAAATGAAGCACATTGCAGCCAAGTATGCATCTGGATAAGCTCAGTTACTTTTTCCACTTGACAAAGCTGACATTCCATTTTGAAATACAGTGCACTGCAAATAACTGAGAAATCAAATAAAAGGTAACACAAGTTCAATGTTTTAATCTTCACACAAAATCCGGCTTTCGATCTATTGAAAGCTTTCAGTTTTTAAGGAAATTTTCATATGAAACAACACCTGAAAATATGATTAGTTACTTTGTTTAATAATTCTCTCTCAGACAAAGACAAATGCCATATGATTTTGCTTATATGTGGAATCTAAGAAGCAAAATAAACAAATGAAAAATAGACAACTCGTGGATGCAGAGAACATTTTGATAGTTGCCAGATGGGAGGAGGGTTAGTGGGATGAGTGAAGTGGAGGAAGGGATTAAGAGGTACAATTTCGTAGTTACAAAATAGTCATGGGGATGTAAAATATAACATAAAGAATGTAGTAAATAATATTGTAATAACTATGTATGGTGTCGCACTAGATTTATCAGGGTGATCACTTCATAGGTTATATAAATGTCTAATCACTATATTGTATACTTGAAACTAATATAATATTGTATGTCAACTGTAATTAAAAAACAAAAAATTATAAATAATGAATATAATATAATTTAATTATTAAAAATAATAATTTCCTCTCCAACTTTTAAAAAGCAGATTTGGTATTTATCTTCCCTAAGCCACCTCATTACTACAGCATTAAAAAATTCATTCCTCTTCCCTCTCTCTCCTTTCCTTTCTTCTTTTCTTTTTTTTTAAATTAAATTTATTGGAGTGACATTGGTTAATAAAATTATATAGGTTTCAAGTACACAATTCAATAATACATCATCTGTATGTTGCATTGTGTGTTTGCCACCCATAGTCAAATCTTTCATCACCATGTATTTGATCCTGTTTACTGTTACCTACCCACCCCCACCTTTTTCTCTACTAACCACTAAACTGTTATCCGTCTATGAGTTTTTCTTTGCTTGTCTTCTTCATTTGTTGCTTTCTGTTTTCTATCCCACATATGAGTGAAATCATATGGTTCTCAACTTTTTCTGTCCAATTTTGCTTAGCATGATATTCTCAAGATCTCTCCATGTGTACACAAATTACAATATTTCATCTTTTCTTATGGCTAAGTAATAGTCCATAGTATATATGTACCATATCTTCTTTATCAAATCTTCTATGGAAAGAGACTTTGGTTGTTTCCATGTCTTGGCCACTGTGAATAATGCTGCAATGAATGTTGTGGTATATGTATCTTTATGAATAAATGTTTTCAAATTTTGGAGGTAGATACCCAAAAGAGGAATTGCTGGGTCATATGGTAATTCTATTCTTAGTTTTGAGGACCCTCATACTATTTTCCATAGTGGCTGTACCAACTTACATTCCCACCAACAGTGTATAAGGGTTCCTTTCCCCCACAACCTCTCCAACATTTGTTATTATTTGTCTTGTTGATAGCCATTCTTGCAGGTGTGGGGTGCTATTTCATTGTGGTTTTGATTTGCATTTTCCTAGTAGCTCATGAAGTTGAACATCTTTTTATAAGTCTGTTGGCCATTTTTATAAGACATACAAACTTGGGAGAAGTGTCTGTTCAGGTCCTCTGCCCGTTTTTTAATTGGATTGTTTGTTTTTTCTTTTTTGCTGAGTTGTATGAGTACTTTAATTATTTTATATTATATAAAATCCTGAATCAGGGATATTAGCCCCTGATTCAAGTTGTTGTTTGCAAATACCTTCTTTTATTCAATTGATTGCCAGTTTGTTTTGTTGATGGTTTCTTTTGCTATGCAGAACTTTTGTTTTGATGTAGGCTCATTCATTTATTTTTGCTTTTGCTTCCCCTGCCTTTGAGGTCAAGTTCATAAAATCTTCTCAAACCAAGGTCTATGAGTTTAGTACCTATTTTCTTTTATGAAATTTATTGTTTCAGATCTAATATTTAGGTCTTTGATCCATTTTGAGTTAACTCAAAATTAACTAGTCTTTGAATTGTCATGCTTGTTTGTGCGCACTCTCTCTTGCTCTTTCTCACTCTCTGTCTCTGGAATAAAATTTTTCCTGAACAACAATACAAAACAGCCATAAAGACAACGAACATCTGGAGACTACAAATAGGGAAGATATGGAAGGGATTTGGAAATTAAATTTACATCTATCACTTTTATCAGTTCACAAACTAATTTTTTAAATGAGTTCATGTTTATAAAGTTTAAAAAATTATACTGAGGGGCTAAATGTTTTCTACTTAGTTTTAATTTTTAGTTTTAGTTTTCATTTTTTATGACATTTTAGTACCTCATTTAATCTATAACAGTTGTGTAAAGTTAATATCATTAACACTAGTTGAAAAAGTAAAATAACTTTAATAATATTAATTCATGAGATGAGTTCATTGACCGGAGGAGGTCAGATAGTCATGGTTTTTAAAATTGAAAGATCTAGCCCCCTTCCTTTAGACAATGTCACCATGACCATTTTATATATGAGGCAACTAAGCCCTTGGTGGGTCAAAAGGACATATTTGTTCCATTTTAAATCCAAGTTTCTTCATAATATATGAATTATTCTAAACTATTCTTCAAACTTGTCATTTGATCTCTGCTTGAGCAATTGTAGTGGTGAAAAAATCAGCACCCCATTTTTTTAACTTAATCATTAGAAATGTTATCTTTATATTGTTATATTGTTATGTTATCTTTATATTACCTAAATTTGACTTACTTCCTTTCCCTGATGATTCCTATCATATTGCCAAAATTAGATTGTGGCCATATTTGGTGGACTATTTTTTCAAGGTGGTCCGGAACGGATTTTTCATAGGAAGCACTTTCTGATAAATTTTAATGTTTCTTACAAGCACATACATTTGTACTGCAAGTTATATTTGTTAGAAGTATTTAAATGAAGGCTTGATTCCTGCCTTATCACCAAGATTTGGATACTTATTGGTGCCAATGACTTCTACTTTATATTAATTAACAACAGTTGAGGAAGAGGCTCCTCAAGTATTTGCTCTACTTACCATTCTTTGCTATTTTAATTATCTGTTAGACTACAAACATTCTGTTAGCAGAGCTCCTATTGGTTCTGCTCAGAGATCTATCTCTAGAACTGAACTCTTCAATATAGTAACCACCAGTCATATGTAGCTATGTAAAGTTATATTTAAATTCATTAGAATAAAATAAATAAATAATTCAGTTTCTCAGTTATACTGATCACACAACAAATCCTCAATAGCCACATGTGGTTAGTGACTACCATTTTGGATAGTGAAGATTTAGAACAGTTCATCACTGTGGAAAGTTCTACTAGAAAACATTGTTTTAGAGTTTAGCACAGTTTCTAGAAAAAAGAAATAAATATTAACTGAATTAACTTATTCACCAGTCTTTAGGGAGCAGAAATATGATTTATTTTGTCTTCACAATAAGGAGGTGAGGTGGATATGTAAAAGATTCATTAATGCAATTCCCAGCCCTTATAATCTATTTCTTAGATCAGAAATGCAGCCAAGAATTATGATATTCTAAGAATACAATTTCATAAATCCTTGTGAATATTGATAGGCTTCAAGAAATGGTGGTAGTTTATGGGGACCTTAGTCTGTTCAGGCTACTATAACAAAATTCCATAGACTGAGTGGTTTATAAGCAACAAATTTGGATTTCACAGTTCTGGAGGCTGGACGTCTAAGATCAGAATGTCGGCATGGTCAGGTGACAGCCCTCTTCTGGCAGATTTCCCCTTGTATCTTCACAAAGAATTGGGTGGGTAGGAAGAGCTGTCAGGCTTCTTTTATAAAGGCACTAGTTTCAATCATGAGGGCTCCACCCTCAGGAACTAATCACATTTCAAAGGCCCAAACACCTAGTGCCATCACCTTGGGAGTTAGGTCTCAACGTACAAATTTTGAGGTGGCACAAACATTCAGATCTTAGTCGGGCCTTTTACAAATTGTAACTCTGATTGGACTGTATTGAGGAATCTCATCAATAAAATAATCTAAAGTTCAATTACATCATGATAACTTGTTTGGCTAACTAAATGAGATTGAGAGAAAAACTTTGAATCAAATATGTGAGTTTAAGATAATAACAAAGAGACTATAGAAAAAATTGTCAAAGAAAAACATTTTTAATTAAATATTATTTCTTTAACTTTCTCTCATTGTAGTATATTTTTATTAAATTGCCAAAAACTAAATTCAATTTAAAGCCTGTCTCTCCATCTTTAGTTCATGCTGTTATCTTTAGATACAATGCCATCCTATTAATACACAATATTGGACACTGACTACAAAATAATAGAATTTGTTATCTTTTTGTCATTGATGAAATTCAGCCAGTATTACTATCTGTTTACTGTATAGAACTGTTTTCTTTTGGGGCCCAATATTGAAACATGAAGGAAGTGATGAGATTCTTTTGAAACGGTGTTTGTAGTTTCAACTGAAGAGAACATCTCCATAAGCCACAAATTAAGGAGAGCCATAACTGAAGCATGGCAATTTGAAGAAAAAGTCAATCTTTAATTTTCAATCTTTAATCTTCAATCATTAATCTTTCCCTGAGTGCTCTTTTATCTAAGAAATTCTCTAATCTAGCAGAAATGCTAAAATAAGAGAAAATTGATTGAATGGGAGAACTGAAGTCATTTAGCCAAAATTTCTTGTTGGATAGAAGAGGACATGGAACCACCAGAGAGTTTTCTAAATCTCAGCAGTTAAAGTCCAGAATCCTTGACACTGACATAGATGCTAGGTAAAAAGTACTTTTAAAATGCATTTTTGCATCAATAAATATTTATTGAAAATTTGTAAGTGTAAAGCTAGTGAGACAGACATAGTTTTAAAGAACATATAAATTAAGATAATTGATTTTCCCTGTCTCAGAGACATGCTTTTTTAGCATCTACTCTTATCAAAGGTAATATGAATGTTTATGATTTAAATGTGTCTACTTTATTCTGTTTAATAGACATTTTATAAAGTAACACTCACCAAACTTCCAATAAAATGCAGTATTTAACTAGTAATTGCTCCAAACACTTGGCAAAAATATGCCCTGGCAAAATTATATTTATTAATGTATCCCTGGTGAAAGATTGTCAAATCAGAGAATTTTTTGACTCTACCCTGCAGCTCTGAAACACAAGATCATATTTAAATAGAATCATCAGAGGTGGCCTTATTAATGTATCCTAGTAAGTGCTTGAAGAAGAGTGAATCACCCATGTTAAAATTTTGAAGAAGGTCTGGATAGAAAGAACAACCAGCCAATATTAATGCCTTAACATACAAAGGCACAGAGTTTATCTAAGGAGTAGCCAAGAAACCAAAGGAACTGGAGCAGATTGAGTTAGAGGGAGAGCAAGAGGGGCAAACAGAGATCAGAGAGGTAGCAGGTACCAGGTCACACGAGATCATTGTGAGGGCTTTGTTTTTAATAACAAATATAGAGTCCTTTCAGGGTCTTAAGCAGAGGAGAAGTATTATTGTGATTTCCATTTTTATTTAAATGTTGTGGGAACAAATTATCTTTTTCTGATCATCTATAATAAATCCTATGTAAACTGAATTTTAAAATAGGCATGGAACTTGCATTCAAGTTAAGAGTACATTGCCCATTCAATAATAAATATTTATCAAACACATTCTGTATGCCTTAGTAAAAACTTCATGGTAAAAAGATTTTATGCCAGATTTAATGTTTTTCAAACATTTACTTAAAGTTTAGATATTTATGTTTCTAATTACACATTATTTGTGTGAAGCTAGTTAATAAGTGTGTCTCCAAAGAAGATAAGAGAGATCTGAGAAAAATTAGGCAATGAGCTCATTGTTATTTTTGCTTTTCCATAAGAATCTATTTTAGATGAAATTTTATAATAGTTTACTGTGAGTAGATTTTCAATGCTATATTTACATGTGCTTCAAAAGAAACTGAAGAGGGGGACTGGGCAAAATGGCATAAATGATAGAAGCTTCGTTCATCTCTCTTGCGTCCACATCAAAGTTGAGATGGAAATACAGAGCAAACAGCAGAGTCACCTGGAAGTCCAGATGAACAGAAGCCCTATAGGGAGAGAAATAAGAAATCATTCAGCAATGACTGGAGGTCAGAGGGGGTGAAGACAGGAGGCTGCCTGGTTCTGAGTGGCTGAGTGGGACATTGGCTACGGCAGCTGGAGCCAGCAGCTGTAGACATCTCTTAAAGGGGCCGTGTCAGTGAGCCGACTTTTGCAGTGACAGACCTGCTCTCTCTGAGCATCAGCACTGGGTTAGCTGGGTAGGGGGCACCAGAGACTTACAGAAAACATTAAATTGTCTGAAGTGAGAGCTGGAGGTAAGACTCTGTACAGAAATACTGGTGGTATTCATTGTTCCTCTATTGAGGCCTTCCCCCCCTAGTGTGTGGGTGAAGTGTTGCCATAGCTGAGATGTCATCAAACTGAATAACAGAGGTGGCTCTGCCCAGAGGATTCCCTGAAACTCTGCCTCTCCCAACTCACAGCTCTACCCAAGCCACATCTAGGTGTCTACTCAATGAGTCCTGGGCCACTTGCTAAGCAACACCAAGACTCACACTGGTGGCAACTGACCTTGATTTCTGTGGCTTCTTGAGGCAACTATAAGTATAGCATCTGTGAATTGCTTGCTGAATCTTAACAGGTGGCCTCAAAGGACACAGGCTGAGGTTAAAGTTGGCCTACAGCTGAACCTCTCTCAGGGTTGTGCCACTGGACACCTACTACATAAAGCCACAGTAATAAGACTGGGAGATTTAGGAGCTCAGGTTAGTACATACAGACAGACACAGAAAAGCAGCCAAAATGGGAAGACAAAGAAACAGAAACCGTATGAGAAAACAGAATGGAGATCCAGATATAATAGAATCGAGTAATCTAACTGATACAGAGTTCAAAACACTGGTTATAAAGATGCTCAATGAACTTTTGGGAAGTGTAGAGAACTCCAACAAAGAGATAAACAACATAAAAATGGAAGTGGAAATTATAGAAGGGAACCAGTCTGAAATGAAGAACATATTATCTGAGATGAAGAGTATATTAAAGGGAATCAATAGAATGGAGGAAGAAGAGAATTGAAACACAGATATAGAGGTTGGAGAAGCCAAGGACACTTAATCATGATGGCAAGAAAAAAGTAACCTAGAATATAATAATAATTCAAGGAGCCTATAGGACAAAATTAAGGTTTAACAACATCTGTGTCATAAGGGTACCTGAAAAAGGAGAACAAGAAGTTGAATATATATCTGAAGAAACAATGATGGAAAACTTTTTAACCTGGTGAAGAAAATAGACATACAACCCCAGGAAGCTCAGAGATTGCCTCTCACCCCCAAATCAACCCAAAGAAGCCCACACCAAAACACATCATAATTAAAATGACAAAGTTTAAATACAAAGAGAGAAGCTTAAAAGTAGGAGGAGAAAAGCAATTAGTTACCTACAAGGGAGTTCCCAGAAGACTGGCAGGCAATTTCTCAAAAAATCTTTACAGGACAGAAAGACCTGGCACAAAATATTCAAAGTATTGAAAATTCAGTAACTACAGCCAAGACGATTTTATCCAGCAAAGCTATCATTTAGAGTTAAAGGACAAATATAGAGCTTTCCAGACAAATAAATAAATAAATAAATAAATAAATAAATAAATAAATAAGCTAAAGGAATTCATCAACACCAGGCCAGTATTACAGGAATTGTTGGAGGGACTTATTTAAGAAGCAAAAACATGTATCAGAAACATGAATAAATAATGGTAATAACTACATATCTATCAATAATACCTGAAATGGAAAATAATTAAATGCTCCAACCGAAAGATAGAGTATTTGAATGGATAAGAAAACAAGACCCCTGTATATGCTGCCTGCTAGAAACTCACTTCAGATTAAAAGACACACATACTAAAAGGAATGGGATGGAAAAAGATATTGCCTTGATGGACCTAGAGAAAGACAAATAGAAAAAGACAGAGAAAGACAAATACCACCTGATTTCACGCACTTGTGTAATCTAAAGAACAAAATAAACAACAACAACAACAAAAATGGAAACAAACTCAAAGGTGCAGAGAATATTTTGAGGGCTGCTAGATGGGAGGAGAGTTGGAGAAAGGTGAAAAAGGACAAAGGTATTAAGAAGTGCAAACAGATAAATACAAAATAGTCATAAAGATATAATGTGTAGCATAAGGAAAATAGTCAACATTGTTGTAAAAAATATTTTAGGAGGAAAATGGTTACCTGATTTAGTGGGATGGCCACATCCTGAGTTATATAGATCTCTAATCACTATGATGCACAATGGAAACTAAGATATTATTGTATGTCAACTATAATTGAAAAAAAAAGACTCATTGAATTTTAAAGGAAAAAATATATTTGTTTACTTAAAAAATTAAAGAAAAATAATCAGATGGAAAAAAAAGCCTTTAGGAAGCATAGGTAAAGACAATGCTAATTTTTTTTTATGAGATCTATCATCAAAACTGTTTGTATCATTTCTATTGAACAGATATTGAGAAAAATTATTCAGACAAAACCAAACCATCACCAAAAGAGCAATCTGACAAAATGGGTCTATTCTGCAACATCTGCAATTTGTTTTCATCTTAAACTTTTGTCAAACCAATCTAAAATAACTAGCTACCATTAGCATGACCATATATTTCAGGAAAAAGAGGAAGCAAGTTTCTGCAAAGAAAATGCGTATTATACCAATACATCTTTACTCAAAAAAAAATTATGTCTTATATGTGTGTGATTTCACAGCATTGTTTGATCTCATCTGACTTCCTTCACATTGCCTTTAACACCCTTTCATTCCATTTTTATTTTTATTGTAACTGCACAGTAGAGCAATTTATTGCAAAAGACTAGTTTTAATTAATTTCCTCCAGAACTCTGGCTTAAAGACTTATTGCCTGCATTTAATTCTGGCTCATTCATGTGTTAGCTTTGGGATCTTGAGAAAATTTTTGAACTTGCCCTAGCTTATCTTCTCCCCTGTCAAAAGGATTATTATAATATCAATCTTTAAGCATATTTAAAATGAGACAATCTTTGTTGTTCACCTAGCACGGTCACTATATTATACATAAGTGCTGAGTAAATTTTAGATATTAGTATTTTCTTCCATCTAACAATCCATGTTGCTTCTCATACCTAGATTAATTTTTATAAAACATTAACATCTGAATAAAAGACTTTTAAGAACTTCTATCTTCCCATACTATAAAATGCTCTTTCCTTAGATTTGTATTACAAGTTTCTAAAAACTAATATGTCCTCATAGTATAGAGTGAACTCTACTCTAACCAGTTCTCAATGAATATACCCTACAGTTCTTTTTTTTTTTTTTTTTTCAAGACTACCTGGCCATATGGATGTGTATTCTCTTCTTAAACCAATCTCTTACAATGTGCCTTATATAAATCCACTTTCCTTTCTTTGGTCACACAATTACCCACACCTAAAATGGATTTTTCTTTTTCCTCTACAAGTCTGAATCCTACTTATCTTCAAGGGAAGGTTCTAGACAAATTTCTACTATGAAATTATGGCTACCCTTCTTCCTTCGAATCTGCAGTACTCTATTCCCTTTCTATTCATTTTTCATACATCATGTTTTTGTTGTTTGATATTTTTGTTGTTGATCATTAATCCTCAGATAATTTGGAAGCTTTTAGAAATAAAGGACCATATATCTCTGTATAAACTATAAAAGTTGGCACAATATTAGGCACAGAATCAAACCCAAATTTTGATCAATGAATTGTTTCTAGTACAATGGTCTACATAATGTGTACATTAAACTTAATTTTGGTGAAGTGATGAGTGAATTCTTCTGAGAGCAGTGCAGATACATGTCATAATAAAAAGCAAAATCACTAAATCATGCAGACATTTATGATGGAAGTCCTGGAAAAGATATTTTATTAAGAGATAACATCTTTTTATATGAATGCTGTTTTAGGTATTATTGCTACAACTTTATTTGGAACCAGGCAAATATTGATAATTTATGCTGATTGTGGTCCTAGAGATAAATATAACCATTAAGTTATAAGCTTCCTTTGTGTGTGTGTGTATGTATGAGAGAGAGAGAGAGAGAGAGAGAGAGAGAGAGAGAGAGAGAGAGAGAGAGAGAGAGAGACAGAGAAACACAGTTTTTCCTTCATTATTAGCCTGTGATAATAAATACATATAAAATATGCTAAATTTAAAACTTGATTATTGGAAGGGCATTTTGAAATGAAACACACATTTTCAAAGTTAATTAAGAGGCTTGAGGAATATAAAAAATATTTTAAAGATAAAATGTTGAAAAAACTCTTGAAGATTATATATTATATATTTTCATTTTCAGAAGAGTTGAATAAAACTGCACTTGCTTTACATACCATACGTGAGGTCCAAAGCTTCCCAGTTTTGGATGTCTCCTCATTTTTCAAAACACTTGCTAGAAATTGGAGATCTAATAAGTCTGTTAACCCTGGTTATAAAAACTTTGATTACAACGCAGTGACCAGTCTAGTACGGTTTACATCTTAAATCATTTCAGTTGAAAAGACTTATTTTAAAATCTTCTCTCTAAATAGAAAAAATAATTAAAATGAGGATAAATTCTTAAATAGCTAAGTCTCCCTTCCTCCCAGTAAAAGAGCAAAGGAAAAAAATACAATATGTCATTAAACAATGTTTTTATTCTATACCAATCACAATAGATAAGAATTAGGAGGTATATATCCATTTTGTTTCTTAGTTACTTAACATTTTCAGGGAATTGTGCAATTTTAATGACTTTAACCATAAAATCATCCAAATGTTTGGTAATTACTGTCTGCATTGATGACTTATCTCATTTGGCATTATGCAATTTTGGTTATTTTTACATTGCTGCAAATTCTAGAAATAACCACATCCATTATTAATATTTTTTTTAACCTACTATAACTCAAGTTCTAATTTTAATTTCATTTTAAATCTTAAAGACTTCTGATTCTTATTATTATTGGGTTATGGTCTTCATAATGCAATTCCAATGTTGGCTATCTATTATTTTTCCCAAAGTATTTTCTCTGCTTAAGTTTTATTTTGATTTACTTTTAGAAAATGATTATCTTATGGTCCATTTTAATTAACTTTAAACTCATAAAATGGATTATACCTGGACTATATGGAAATATATCACACTTAATTAATATAATTTAATATTAACTAATTTAATTTAAATTATAAATACATAAATACTTAGACATAGAAATTTTCCTATTAAGAATTTATTCTACAGATGCATTCACAGACATGCCATATACATAAATATGTAATTATAATTATTTTCTATATCTAACAATACTAATTATATATAAACATATCCATGAATATCTTTATGCCAATTCATAGAATATGTCAAAAAGATCAGACATAAATTATTAAATAATTTCTCCATGTTTTAATCAAGCTGTTCAAATGACCTTTGAGGATAGGAATTAGCCTAGACGTGGGAATGGACTGGATTTTAATCTCTACTTTAATATTTCCTATATTATTTAAGTAATTTATTTTGAGAATAAACTATTTCTTATGATTAAACAACATTAACATAATTCAGTTAATGCTTACTTGTTTTCTAGGTTAAGAGATATTCTCATAGATATTAAATTAAAACATCTTCACCTCAAGAAATAAAAAGGCAGGAATTAGACTCCAGGATTTTATCATTGTTTGCAAGAATAAAAGGTGAGTACATTAAGGGATGTGAATTTGTTGTATTCACTATTCAGAGATAAGATTATGGTTGGCACTTTTTGACATTTTTTTTTTCTTAAGAGGACTGCAAAAGTATGCAATTTTATAAGTTTAAAATGACATTTAAAAGTATATCCTTCTGTATAATCCTGTGGTTCTGTTGTCCTACTATTGACACTTAATAATTAGGTGCAGAGATATAAAGGATAGTGAGGGTTTTTTTTTTTAAGTATCTTGAATAATGTGGAAATTTTCAAATCTCCTCTAAGAATGCCTGAGTAGAATATCAAGATCACAACCTATCTTTTTTTCCAATTTTTCTGGGTAAAGGGAGAAGTCTCTATGTTACAAAGGCAACTTATTAAAAAGTAAGAGCACCAGATCTCTTTTGAGTACAAATTAAAAAAATACTCTGAACAAACTTTGGATAGCTCTCCCAATAGTTTTTAGAAGCAAAATGTCTCCATTTTAGTCAGACTATCCATATGAACTTATAACTTTCATGAATAACTTATTAGTTCAGAATATATTACTTACCAATATTAAACAATGTTCATATTATATAAAAAATAGGGTTATCCATTACTTCATGAATCTAAAAAGAAAAACATCAGAATATAGCCTTGAATGTGAGTGTAGGAAATAACAATTTTTTAAGACTTGTAGTTAAGCATATTAAGTTAATGATTCCTAAAATTCTGAAACATAAGCCAAATATATATTTTATTTATTTTGAACAGCTATGTGATGTGATTATGTGGAGAATTCTATTGATGGTTTTCATTTTTTTCTATCCAAAGAAAAATAGTATTTTTACCATTTGAATGCTGAAAAATTTTTTTGAAGAAACTCTCTCTTAAAGTTCTCCTACCTTATTATTTATTTATTATTATTTATGCCTACAGCACCTGGTCTTCCTAGGTGGTCTCCCATCCAAGTACTAACCAGGCCTGACCCTACTTAGCGTAGCTCCATACTTAGCTTCTGAGATCAGACGGGGTTGGGTTTGTTCAAGATGGCATGGCCGTAGACCGTGGACCATGCTTCCACTGGGGCACGAACCCAGGACCTTCTACATGTAAAGCAGATGTGCTAACTGCTACACTATGGAACCATGTTCGCCTACCTTATTATTTAAGATCTTTATGACTTAATTTTTCTTTGTAAAAGAACTTGCACAAAATCACCTTTTTGCTCATTCTCAACCTGGCATTTTTTTGGCTTTCAAAGCCACAGGAAATACCTTGATTATAGTATTTATGCTGTTGTGACCTTATATTTATATAATTCAAGTTTTCTGGTTTCTCATTTTCCTTTCTTTATTACTACATTAAGTAGATATGCCTTTATATCACTCTTTTCATCTGTTCTTACTATCTTCTCTAATGTTTCCTAACAGTTTGAACACTCATAAGACAAATAATTTTTAGAAATTATTTAAAATTATTAAAAATCCAATATGCATAGTAGCATTTTGAAAACTTATTTATAATATGCAAAACTGTGATTTTTTGTTGTTGTTAAGTTCAGATCAAACCTTGTTAAGGGTGGAAAATTTCAAATGGCCAATTTCTGCTTCCATTGTTTAATGTTAAACAGGATGTAGTTCTAGGAGATATTCTGTGCAAAGACATGCTAACGTTAAGTGTGTAGTTATCCTGTGTAAAGATACGTCAATGGCCAGCCTCTGTTTCTGTAAACCTGCTTGCTTGCTAGAGGGAGTTTTGGGGCTTTTTAAACTATCCCCTCTGGAGGATTGGGGCTGATCTCCTCTGACCCTGCGTGGTAGAGAGTCAGTCGCCGGCCAGCTAATAAAGGGTCACAATTCATCTCAATTGGCTCCGTGGGTCTTAGATTTGATCGCACCACAACAACCTGAGACATATGTTTTTGCTACTCATTATTTATTTGGAAATTGAAAAAGATAAATTGGATTTCACATGAGACACATTGAATACATATTTTACATGAAAAAATTAAGACTGAATAAATTAGGGGGAAAGAAAAAATTGATTTACTGGAATTATGTGCTTCTTTTCCTGGGAAATGTCTTCTGTGTTGAATGGCTAGGATCCTTTATGAATGGATTCAGGCCTTTTCTCGCGACTTTTTCTTCCAGTTTTTTCTTGAGGAGAGTCACGGGCCTCTTCCGCAAGAGACCTAATTCTAGATCCTGCTTTTAGAGCCTCCATATATGTTCATAAGGTATTGGAGATACTTCCAATTAAATGAGAGGTTCTGAAGGTATTCATTTTCACCCATTTAAAATTTGTGCTCACACCGATATTCAACAGTTTGTAGAAATAAGACCTACTTTGAAAATATGCTGTTTTTGAGAGTCATGCTAGTTTAAGATATTTCATAGAACCTATCTAGACTCTCTTGAGAGTGTGTTTTAGAAAATAGGAGATAATACTGAGTGCAGTTGAAAATGGATGAGAAGCAAACTTATAAAGAATATACTCAGCCTAATAAATGAGGCTGCAGAATACAAAGTAGTAAACAATCCTTGTAGATGCACATCAGGTTTGAACCACACAATTCTTAAAATCTGTTTTCTGGCAAGGGAATGAGTAGGGCCATCAGTGAATCTTGGGCAGTCTGAATGCAATGTAGCTCAGTGTTGATGTAGAGCTCATTGCACACATTTGAGTGCAGGGCAAGGCTCTGAAACAGACTGATAGTATTGCCTACTGCCTCAGAAGAGCATTTCCTTTGAAGAATTTCGCCACCCCAAGATATTTGACACCCCTTTCAGGCTCAATAGCAGAGTTTTATCGTTTGCATTTAAAATCTAGTTAAACCACTGGTTGCTAGGAAACCAGCATTATTTGGAGGCTGCTTTTCCATCTCCCTTCTAGTCACAGCCTTAATTGGAAGAGCCATCAGGTTGCAAAGTTTTTATTCCCATACTTCCCCTTTGAAAGGTCATTGAAACTAAAGACCACTCTTTCAGCATTTTCCATTTCATTCTATTAAAAAACCGGTTGTGTAATACATTTGTGGTATTGATTAAATTGCCTCCTTTAACAGACCCCTACCTCTTCCATTGCATTTAGCATTTTTAAAAGTCTCCCACTGCAGATTTCCACTGTGAACAAAGCAGTTCATTTTTTCTCTCCTCAGAGGAAATTGTTGATTTTTATGAGAACTAAAGGGTTAATATTTACAGTTGCCAATTTAAATACCAGAATTCTTTAAGGGAGCACTAATTAGTTATATAAATCACAATGGTATTCTTTTTACTGCTTTTCTCAAATTGACAAAATTTTAGGTCCATTGGACAGTCATTTACTATTTCCAGTCTGAGGCTTAGGATAGTTTCTTTGTTGCCGTTTCTTCTTTTTATGCCCCCTTTAAAATAATGTTATTTTCTCAAGTTGTTAGGCTGTGACGCTACCAATTTCCTGAAATGGTGGGAACATGATCTTCCAATTCAATATTCTTAAAAGGTTGGGCAGAACTTAATAGCCTGAGAAAATAATATCAGTACATTATGCATGCTGTCATCTATACCAGTCACGCAGATTACAGAACTTCAGATTAGCATTTACCCAAGGCGTAGAAGAAAGAGATTATAAAGACATTTAATATATTTCACATCGCCTTATTATAGAAGTTTCAAGAAAAGATATGTGGGAATGTGTTTCGAGGCCACATCTGTGCATGTCATATGATGGGAGAGCTAGGCAGCTTGCGGGTGTTTCAGGGCATCAGAGGATAGTTCACTCATCCAACAAGTGTTTTTTCGGCATCTAGCAGGAGCTTTGCTATTGTGGCCAAGAGTCAAATGAAAAAGCAATTATACTTTCTTTGCTAGCAGAATTTTAGTTTCAGTTAAAGGAGAAAAAAGATATGTATACTAGAAGCATATAAAAACCTAAGAATATATTCATTGAGAACAAGGACTGGTTATTGCATCCCTAAAGCTGAATATGAGGCTATGTAAATGCCTTGCTTATCCTGGACTGTCAAATATTGTATAATCATGATCTAATATAATTATTTGGGCATATAAAGAATGAAAACTACCTTAACAAGCATTTATCTCCCTCAAATATTCACTTTAAGAGCTTATATGACTCTTCCTAAGATAACATCACTCAAAATATTCTTGTACATTGCCTCCAAAGACTGTCACATATTTTGAATAGCCTTTATCATGAAATATTTATAGACTTTGAAGTTGGATTTGGGTGTTGAAAACCATTTAAATATCCTTTAAGATGAGTCTGGTGTATATATGAGTGATACTTGATTATGATTTTGTTAGAAAATTAATATGTTATCCTGAAACAATGAGATGCTTAAAATTTTTCTTCTATGTCCTGTAAAGCAATCTTCCTACCAAATATAAGTAATAAAAATATTTTACTAATTGACAACATGGTTAAATATGTACATAACCTCCAAAGATTCAACACTTTTATGCATACATCAACCATGCTTTTCCTGACCAACTATATATATAATGTCCTTATAGACTCAGTGATTTACAAAAAATATATGGCATTTTTTACTTTGGCTATGAAGGAGCTCACAGCCAAATTAATGACTTACACTTCAAGAAATTTTAGTAGGCATTTTGGGGTAACCTTAATGAGAATTCCATTTTCTATTTACCTTATTTTTACTCTTTGCTTATTGTTGTTATCTATTTCTATGCTATTGCAATGTATTAGTTTTATAAATTATTTCAAATATCTTTGAAAATAAAATTGTGTATATACTATATTCTTAACTTCAATGTTTTTTATAGTTACATCTCATAATAATTTATAGATTATTATACTTGGTTAAAGCAAATAACAGGCAGGCTAATTAGAAGATTGTTCAGTGAAAGATCAGTGGAAGGGTAAAACAGTGACACATTCCATCAAGTTTAGCTTAATAATAAATGAATTTATAATTACTTTACACATTATAATAAATTTATTAAAAATGTAGCCTAATATTTGAATAACAACAAATTGATTTGCTAGATTCTAGGGATTAGCAGTGAACAAACTAAGTATATTGCTTAATTTCCAGAACATAAGCATGTCCTGGATGTCACAAGCACTATGTTATATACTTTATGACTAAGATATGATTTAAAAGAATATGTTTTCAAAGTGGGAGAAAATATATATATATATATACATTTTGATATACACATACATACATGTTTAATTAGAAGTGCAAGTTATCATCAACCAACTTGGTACAACGGAACAGGGCTTGGTTTGCTTGCACTTTTATGAATTGTTGGAGTTTACACCTGAATTAGTGCCTTGGTGTCCTTGGCAATATATGATGATGATGAAGTATTTGCAAATGACATCTTTCCAGTAGGTTGCTTTGAAATTTAGAAGATAAATTCAAATTCAAATCAATATTCAAGATCCATTTTCATCTTACTTAAGAAGATAGTGTTGCATATTGGTGGTATTAAACATCTGAATCATCACAACATGTTAAGCTTTGTGAAAAACATTTTCATCAAATGACAGAGCTACCCTAGGATTTTAGGTATTAAGATAGCTGGTTATACATGACAGTCTGAGGATAAATTCTCTCTTACTCTTTATATTAGTCATCATGATTAAGAGCATAAATTTTAGAGTCAGACAGATATGGATTCCTTATTTAACAAATTATATAATTTTTGTTGTTCAATTTCTTTATCATAAAATGGGGATAATTCTAAGTATATCATAGGCTTATTTTGAAAATTATACATATATAAATTACTTAGCTCAGTAGGTTATCAATAAATATTAACTACTATAAATAGTTTTAATAGTAAAAGTAGTAATAAAAGTAAGTAGTGATTATATTAGGGTAGTAATTATTCAAGAAACAATTGAGGATTACTTATTACATATTAAAATGTAAATACTGGATATTTCTCATATGCAAATGCTCTTAATTTTGTGATTCTGTAAAACATATTGAACAATTTGCCTTATAGGTTCATAGTATGAGGCCCATGTGAACAAGTAAGTGAAATGAAAAGGCAGCAAAAATGAGGTTTTAGTATTTTTGATGATGTCGACTCTGCACCACTTCTCAGCTACTGAAGTCTGCTTGAGATCACTCTAATCATTTCCTTTCCTGACAATATCTCCATTTCTTCTTTCCTGATCTCCTTCCTGATGTCCTGGCTAAAAGAAGTTAGGTTATGGTCAGAGGTGGACAGTGTGGGAGAGGGAGTGCTCATCTATACATCTTTTACCTCCCTGTCTGGATAAATAGGAGTAAACATATCTATCTTTGCATTTAATCTGGTTCATGTGGCCAATTTCTGCCAAGGGCTGTTAGTAGAAGTGGCCTGTGTTGCTTGCAGGCCATAGCATTGAACTGTTAAGGTGAGACTTCTAACATAATCTCCCTTATTTGTGATCAAGGAGGCTAAATGTTCCAGATGGTGCAGTTATAGGATGGTGGATGCCTTTATTGCAACTAGGCTTGTTATTTAGGAGATTTTCCTGGACTTATAGTAGACCATATGTGAACAAGAAATTAATTATTGTGTTAAGCCACAAGATTAGTTTTTGTTATTGCACCCAGAATAACTTGATTAAATATAGGTGGGTAGAAATGATTTCAAATAATTTCAATTCTTTCCCTCTCTCTTTTTATTATTATTCTTAGTATTTCCTGTGGTGAAAAAAGGAAGTTGAAAGGAAATGCCCAAATAATATAAAAGGAGCTTAGTTTTATACTTTGTAAGGAGGAAAAGAGATAAACAGGAAAAAATAAATTTTATGAAAACATATAGGCTTGTTCACCCTATATTTTTCTCCCTCCACAGAAATTTAGGGTTCTTCATAAAACATGCCTTTATATTAGTGTTGACCTAGCTCATAGTTCAACAATCTTTTGTCTGATGCACAATCTATGTCTTAGAACTTTCTGTCTCTTTTTGTTCTATACTCCAAAATTTGAAAAAAATAAAATCCCTAAGGAAACTGGAGACAAGTCCAATACAGTTAGAAAGGCTCTAGCCTACCCAAAGCTCACTAATTATTAAAATGTGTGAAATGTTTTGAAACTTAGAAAGGTAGAACACTAAAAAGCAAAGAATTTATAAGAAACATGAAACCAGAATCAGTGATTCATGACCAGTGCATGCCTTTGCGTTTGTACCATTTCACCAAAAGGATGACAGTTAGGTCAGTGTGAGCAGATTTCAGAAATGCCAAATAAACGTATATATTTTTTCTATTAGCTAACACTTTACTGCAACTAGAACAAGGCAAGAAATGAGGCCTTTAGCTCCTTCAATAACATCTAATAGATGCTGTAAAAAAGTAAGCCGGATGTGCATATATTTTGAAATTACTTATTGGAGATCTCCTTTCATATTATATCTCCAAGAAACATGTAAACATTTTCTTTTTAAAAGCTACCTATTCTGATTTTTTTTTAACCACATGACTTTATATGTAACTGGGTTTAAAAAAATCAATGAAAAATAAGTCATCTGGACCCATACCTAAAGGTCTAGAAATCCACGCTATTCTTGACTACAAGCTCCCAACCTTCTTAGAGCTCCCAGACCCTCCCATAATCCTGGGCCCCAAGACAATTTCAGCATTCTACTTCAGTTTGGGGTCATATCAATGATAGGGGTAATTTCATAAAAGATCCAAATAAAACCTTTCCATCTCATAATGTTTTTAATAAGCATGTGGCAAAAGAGACTGCATAATTGGCAAAATGAGATGGAAGATTGGTTATGCATGACAAAGAGCCATGACAAAGCAACATATCTGTGCATGTGTGTGTGTTTGTGTGTTCGCACATGTAGACGTGTGTCTGCTCTATAATCTGGGGCTGGTGATTTATCCCTGAAATTGCTCTTATTCTTAAGAACGCAGTGCAGGAATGAAATGAAGAATGCCAAGTTAAGATATACAAAACCAAAACACAAGAAATTACTTATAAAAATGAAAAAAAATTTAATGACCATGTCATTTTTCATACAGCTAGGGTACTTAATATACTGAGGGGAAATGATGTTGAAGATGTAGATACTTAAAGGTGCAAATAAACAAAATTGGGCAGGTACAGTGTGAGGAGGGGAATCATCAGGGTCACAACTGTTTACCATGACCACTCCCTCATGTCATCTCCATGTATTGCTTTCAGAGTTCCTTGACCTCTGTTGCTTCAGCAAGTTTCGAATGATCTAGACAGGAAAACGCTTTTGAGATTGAGAGAAGCTTTCATTGAAAGTGGAGTCTTGGGTTGAATTCTACCACACATTCCATCTTTTTGTCAGGAATCGCTTCTTTCACTGGAACCTGTAGTAAGCTTGGCTGAAAACTCTGGGGACAGGTCTTCTGGGCAAGTTCTAAGGGAGGACAGTGGCAACTCCCTCAGTGTCCCTACTTGCATTAGGAGACAAACTAGATAGTGTCACTTTTCTTTTGCCCCCTTTTTTCACCAGTGACTAAGCTTTGATAATGTGGAATCCTGCTTAATTATTCCAGCAGTGTAGCTATCCTCACCCTCCCAACTCAACTTCTCCATCCTTGTTTATCAAGCCTTCATGATTTTATAGAAAACATCTATGCATTTCTTGATATGTGATGGTGGCAACTTGCTCTCATTACTTGTTGGAATAACTTGCCACCACTTCCCCAACTGTAGTGCAGAAGTCATGACTGGGAAGCCAATCTCCTCCTCATTTCATGAGATATCTTTACACAATCTGTTTTGAACGTTACCCTAGAGTCTTGGTGCTAGCAAGTGAATTGACCTATGATAAGCCAAGAGATTCTAGTTTACTTTTTTATTTATCCTGATCAAATCTGCTGACCTCAACCCAACCTATGAATGTCTCTCAATGCTTGATTTTCTCTCAAAATGGTCCTAGGTCTTATAGACAGCATGTTAGGCAATGAAAGTATTGAGCAGTGTCAGACCCTTCTACAATCTATTTAAAATTCTTACATTAACTTAAGAAAATACTAGAGTGTTGCTGCTATTTCTTTTCTATAGAATAAGCTCAGAACTCCTAATAGGTGTTCAATGCATATTTATGAAATTAATTATTGATGGACTTTCAAGTTTGGCGCCCTTGTGCTTACATACTTTAGTGATGTTCCTAGTAAAATGATGGGTATCTGGGCAATAGTGTAGGGATGCAGCCCAAGGCCAAGGAACTGATGAACAAAAACTGAATCCGTGATGGTGCTATTGTTTCTATAATATCTCAATTAACAAGATAAGATCCTGGCACAACACTCTACTTTTTGCTGGTACTACTGCCAAATGCACCCAATGTGTTCTCATCCCTGAGACTCCCATTAGACTTTGTCAACATAACCTCCTAAGGTTCCCAAACTCTACTTTGAGTAACCCCCTGCCATGGAGTCGTCTGTTCACAGAAACTGGTATAATTACAGAAGGTCAAAGAGTTCTATCTTGCAGCTGAATTTCAAAATGAGCTGGATAATTTTATGACTGGCAATAACACCAGTAGTTATGAGAGCTAAAATAAAAAAGCTAATCAGATCTCATGTTTCAGGACATAAACTTGTCACCATAAGCATTAACAAGATTTTTTTCCCCTGTAGATGGCAATGCAGTATGTTATAGAGGATTTTCACTTTTCAGTCATCTGTGCCATATGGAAAATTCAATTCGGCATGCTTTTATTAGGTGCCTACTGTGCACAAAGCACCATCCTAGGCAAGATTCCCATTAAGTTGAGAGACCTGAAAAATAGAATGAGGCATAATCTAGTTGCAGAGGGAGATATGTGCAATCAGAGCTTACATCAATAATTCCAAGACAGCAAGAACGTAAGATTTCCAGGAATTCTCACCACAGAAAGGCATCTAATATTCTCTGGGGCAATTATAAATGGGATATTATCACAAAGAGTTAGTTCTCTTCAAATATTAAAATCCTTACCAAAGGCTGAGATGAAGGGTGTCCACCCAACCCTGCAGAGGGTTCTCTATGGCAACCTTAAATATCAGGGAACATCTAAGAGACCAGATTTGAGAGAGGCAGAATGTTAGAAAAGGCCCAGTATGCCTTAGCCTGGTATGAATTTCTTATTTAAGGGAGCATTAAATCTATAAAAGCAAATATCTCTTTAAGAGATTTTAAAAAAATCTATAATTTCATAGAGGCAAGTCCATCTCTATGAAAGCTTTGTTGTATTTGGAGGAAAGTTTCTTTTCTCTATGGCAGAAAGATCCATGATTCTAGATGAGAGTTCTTCTGGAATACTAGAGTTGCAAGAAAAGTGATTCCAGGAAGCTCAGGGTACTAGGGAGGAGAGGAAAAACAAAATGCAGGCAAGGTCAAATTCTAAATGCTAAAGGTAACCCTTGATAGGGAGAAATACTGCTGCAAACGTCTGGTATCGAGGTCCTCCAGCTACTCGGAGGGTGACAGAAAATTGTGAGCAATTCTGTTTTCAATGTGGCAGTAAAGCAGCTAACGGAAGAAAGCCTTCTAGACTGGGCTGTGGACTAAGAATTCTGAAGGGGTGGAGCAGGAGCTTCCATGTGGCTAGTATAGCTTAATCTTCAGCTATCAACAAAGAACTATGACAAGAAACAGAGTAAAATAGGCACTGTATGATAAAGGAGCAAAAGGATAGGCTGTGGAATTTGTGAAAAATAAGCAACTAATTTTCAGTGGAGGGTCAAGGAATAGCTTCCAGAGAGATTTAAAGGATAAATTGAATTTCAAATGCAGGGGGCAATACTGTGTGGGGCCTTCCAGTATAATCAGGTAGTGCAAACAACAAAAGAAAAGAGGGTAATTGTTCCTGTTTTTCAGCAAAGGCTAATACTACAGTGAAATAAAACTATAGTGTTCTTTGTTGGAGAAATGAAAATAGATACATAGTTTTAGGTTTGTAATGTCTTCAGTATATAATAGGGGATCTTTAAACTAAAGATGGCCATGATCTGAAGTATTTTTAAGGATGCAAATCTGTAAGCATTGTGAAGATTGGCATTGAGTCAAGAGACAAGAAACAGGCCATTCTCCTTGCCTGGCAAATTGTTCCTTTTTTTTTTTTTTTTTTTTTTTTTTGCTTAATTAGAGAAGGTGCTCACCACTAGGTTTTGACTTAGCCATTCACTTAATGTAAGACTTCCTGATTCTCAGTTCTGGACTAGGACTAATTATAATTATTGGTTAAATTGCTAGTATCAGCCTTAGAGTATCAACTCCATTAAATCAGACATCTTCTCTGCCTTCTTAGCCATTCGCCATTTCCTTTCTTGACCCCTAGTGAATACTTAATCCATATTTATTGGAAAAGTAAGTGATAAAAATGTGTAAATACTTTAAATAAATCAGTTGGGAGACAAGAGTATAAGAGGAATAATGACGATGGGAATGAAAAACATGAGAAACATGAAAAACACTATCTCAAGGATTGGAGACATTAGTATTGTGAAAGGGAAGATGTGGAGTTAAAGTGTGTGTGTCTAGCCTGGGTGTCTGGTAGGATGGTGATACTACAACAGTTATGCAGTTAGAGTTTGGTTTCCTTTCATGTAGAATCTCTTCCCTGCACAAAAGTTTTGGTCGATGTGTTTGGAGATCCCTTATTAATCCTAGAAATGTGGTCATGTTCTCCTCATTTATGTCTCCTCCAGGCAGATTCTTAGGATGGGGAAATATGAGTAAGATCCTGATACCAACTAAATGGATTCTCTTACTCCTATTGGGAGTGATTCCTTGTCATTCCATAGTTCTGATGGAAAGAAAAAGCAGAAGTTGAGATATTTTGATATGAAACTGTAGATATCCACAACCCTCCAAAATTGCCACTGGACCCCTTCTCTGTATTTAAAGAATATATCTGAGAAAGGTGACAATTTTTACTGAATAATTTCTTAGATTAAAATGGTTTAGATCTATGAAAGTCTGTAATGTTGAGACTTTAGTGATAGAATAATTAACAGAGATTCTCATTCTACAAAACAAAAGAGTGGCTAAGTTGTACACAGTTTCATATAGTTAGTTACAGTACTCAGGCTAGAAGTTAAATCTTCCATATAAAGGTACCTGTTTTGGAGCAGATGTATAAAATGCATTATATTTAATTTAATACATTTATTGTAATCAAAATTCATTGTTTCAAGACAAAGAAAAAAGAAAATTTGGTCTTATTTTAAAAAGAAAGTTAATTTTCATTGAAAAAACATCTGCCTAATTTGTTAGACGGAAATCAGAATAAAAAAAAACACACACACATTCTCAAATCTGGGATTCAAAACCTGAAATAATTAAATTCTTAATTTAGAGTGGAATTATTATAACTGGTCACATTTTTCTGCACATTAATATAAAAGAATTTTGTATTTGGATTATTTCTGTACCCGGCCACTTGGCGATTTAGCTATTGAATATGCACCTGCTTCTCAGATTGGCGAGGCAAAAATTTACTGTGAAGAATCAGTTGTTTTGAATGGCTAATTGGGTACAGGTGCAATAAATTAACCATCTGCCTTAGAGACTGACTCAACTAAGGGGAAGGAAAATCCCTTTCCTTTCTGTCACTTTGGGAGCACATTAGTGAGATGCGATTTTAACTTGGAACTTTGGAACCCATGGTGGGTGGGGTGAGGTGAGTGGTAAGAAAAGGAAGCAAGTTCAATAATATTCAGAATATTATAGAGTCATGTGAGACCAGTTTATTAATTTTTAAATCAATAATCTAATTATCTTTTGAATTAAACTTCCAAACACATTTGGAATATAAAATTAAAATATGTGAAATATATCTAGAAGAGACCATATAAACCTATGGGTGGGTTCACACCAGTTGGTTTGATGTCATCTTGGTTAAGGGTGTTTTCTAGTTGTTCTTTTTTGGTTTAAATCTAACTTTTGAAATATTCTGAAAGTTTACAACAATAACCTGTGGATGGGTCACAATGCTTGAAATCAGATCTTTTATTAATCAGGCAACTTTCAAAATGCTCAGCTGAAGGTGAGCCATAACATTTTTAAGTGGATATGGTCAGAGTCTCCTGACTCTAAGAAGATAAAATAAAGCTCTAGTTAACTAGGGAATGGCAATTGGTATTGGGCGACTAGGTGGGAAACAAAGTTAGGTAATTGTCTGACCATATCTTTTTGCCTTGAGGTAAACACTTCATATTTGTTACCCATACCTAATCAAATTCATGTTTTATGTGTGTTATTTAGTTTACTGTGCCTAACTTTTAATAAACATTAAATATTTAAAGTTCCATTTGGCTTAACATGTTTCCTCAATTAGCTGAGATTCCTGAGCCTTGTAATCTGTTTTGATTAGGGGTTTTTATACGAGCCCTTTTACTCAACCCATATTTATCTTGGGGAATTGGTAAAATAAAAGTTATCTTTTTCTCACAAAGTGATGTTGAACCTTTCAAGGTGCATGCACCCAGAAACACAATTTCCCTTCCTATTAGATTTGTAATATAGCCTAATGTTTGATTGGCTCAGTTAAGCAAATTAATATATTGCCATCTTTAATTATTTTAAGCAAAATACAGTCATCTGTGTTAATGTGATTGCCCTTAAAAAAACACATGAACTTTTGCCATCAGTATCAACAGCAATCAATATAGCTAAATAAGGAGAATTCTTCTACATTATTTTAGTTATTAAGAGTGTGTAAGAAAGAATGGGAATTCTAGGCATGATTTACTGTTTTATAAAAGTGCTTCATTGCTTTTATAAAATGCCCCCTAATACGAGCAGAATACTTGAGGGATAATCCTAATTTCAAGATTCTAATTAAGGATTAGGCTATTTAAAAATATATTTCCCACCAAAAAACATTTAGAAATTGAGTAGATGCAGTACAATATAAGTTGAGTTTTCTGTATCTAGTCAAAATGTCATGAGATATCTTTCAACAGAATGTCCTTTTAATTCCCTTTATTCATTTAGAAAAATAAATTTTTGAATTTTGCTTTTTTGAATATATATATATATGTGTGTGTGTGTGTGTGTGTGTGTGTGTATGTATATATATATAATTTTCTTGGAATGAAATTTTTGTACAACAGTGAAATATTTCTGACAAAGCCCACTTTTTCAAATACTATTCAATAAAACAACATACCATTTTGACCAAAAATTTTAATCTAAGAGTTTCTTAATATCATTGTAAATGAACATGGTTTATATGAACCAAATAATATGGTTTAGAAATAATTTGACTCATTAACACTACAGAAGTAATAGTCTCTCACTTTTATGTACACATTTCCTTTTGTAGCCCATTCAAAGGGAAAGTTATCAAATACTAGCATTCTTTTCTACTTGTTTCTGAATGCATACAAATATTCATATTGATTTTTTCTTTTAAGAAAATAAAAGCCCTTTATGATTTATATTCACTATATTTTCTACCTTCATTTCACTTTTAGTGATGCCCATTCTTCAATGTAAATTGATGTTGATAAGAATCTTTGTATCGCAGAAGTTGTGTCTACAGAGGTGACTAATGGTAGAGTTGGGAATTATATATCTTACCTAAAATACCTGTCCGATCATTAAAGCTAGGAGTCACTTTAGAAATCTTCTTTCAGACTACTAATTTTTAAAACATTTTATAGCAATAGGCTGCAATAGAAAAATGCAGTATGGTTCTAGTCGATGCAAAGATAAAGTGCTCAGATCCATTTTTTGTTACTTTCTCTGTTGTGTTCTACAATCCTTAATGTTCTGGGTAAAAGAGTCCTTTTCTAACTATATATTTTTCCTCCTAGGAAACTGATGCATAGAGAAATCATTTACTTAAAGGCAATCAGTGATTTATTAACAAAATCGGAAGGAAAACTAAGTTCTCCTGAATTCTAATCTAGTTTTTCTTTACTGTTAAAATATGAATTTTAATATTTGAATGATCCATATGATTTCTTTTTATTAATTAAAATGCCCTGGATTACTTGTCACTTTATTTGACCTAACCTATGTAAATGAAGATTCTGTGCCAATCCCTTCCTAAAGCTACCCTTCTCTGAGCTCATAATACTTTAAATCCCAAGTACCTAGGACTTTCAATCTCTTAGACAGTTG
Organism: Eonycteris spelaea; assembly: GCA_003508835.1. Classification (NCBI taxonomy): domain Eukaryota; kingdom Metazoa; phylum Chordata; class Mammalia; order Chiroptera; family Pteropodidae; genus Eonycteris; species Eonycteris spelaea. Next base: position 71,943 of record PUFA01000350.1, on the reverse strand, counting down.
ATTATGCCAAATGCTTAGCACAGGGCCAATAGCTGGCTCCAGGCTATTGGTGATTTCATTAAACCATTCCCAATCTATTTATTTACACAATTTCAACTGGGAAAAATGCATTGAAATGAAACATCTCATTTCCAGTACTGTCTGGAGGCAAAAAGAGACAATGATACATAGCCCCAATTTAGACTAGATGAAACTAGCCACACTTCAAGCAGAGAAATCACACTGTGAGTTTAAAACCGAGTTAACCTGAAAGGAGACAATTTTTTCCCTGTATATTTGTGCATAGCTTCAACCAATGGCAGTAGGAGCTGTGTTTCCAAACCAAAAGACCATATTTTTTTTTTTTAAAGAAACTTTAAAACTGGCAAATTGACTCAAACATTGCCTTAGAGTTTCCTTCTCTATTGTCTTTTCTGTAGTGGTGGTCTCTGTGATATTCCCAGTGACAAACAGATGAAAAAGAGTCTCATTGAATGATCTTGATTGCTATATTGATCGGTTTTTTCATGCTTTTGTTTGTAAGCACAACAGTAAAAGGAAGCAGTCAAGCAAGGTTTCACTTTGACCGATAAAAAAAAAAAGAGAGAGAGAGAAGCAATTGATTCCAGTTAAGCATTGGTTAAGAACATTTTTTAATATAGAAAGATAATTTTTGTTTTTTAACGAGGACTTGGCCAATTAGTCACAAACGAACTTGAGCACATTTTCTTGATAGTAATGAAGTTTAAGGACTGAATAAATGAGCCACACATATTTCATGGTTTGTCCCACTGCACTGGGTATTTCCTCTACCTACTGTGTTCCAAGTAGTTAAAAATATTAAGTTGTTAATAACTGATCAACATTTTAAAATATTTCACAATAAATGTAATTAGATTTCATAATTGAGTTTTAGCTAATGTGTGTTTCTACAAAAGTTCAGGTGCTTAGATTACATTTCAATTTACATTTGCCATCTGCTAACCTTTTTTTCTCTTTTCTCTCTCTTTAATATCCTGATCAGATTGTTAGAGTTTCAAATCTGGTTTTATTATTCAAAACTCACTGTCAATTTCTAATACCAGGTTGATTTCTTCATCTCTATATTTTCTATGTCTCCTTAGGGTTTAATGTAAGAAAAGCCATTTTTTATTTATGTAAAGTGATATTAATATTTTTACTATGTAGTATTCTTGTAGTTAATAGCATCCTCTTTTATAACATCTCATTGGAAATATTTATGCTCTAGAACATTATTTTTGAATTGTTAAATGTAAACCATTTATACTGCAATACTTTATGGGAAGAGTATATGCCAAATTTTAACGATATTTTAGTTTGCAATCCAAAATTGTGAATGCATGCATACAAAACCATGAAATGACTAATGAAATGTTCCATGAATTATAAGCTTCTACCATCTATTTATCAATTTATCTATCTAAGATACACATACACACACACACACGTGTAACTTTAATCAAAATTAGAATCAACTAGGGAACAACTTGACTCCACCATGGACGTCAAGACTCTGGCTCTCCAGGAATGAGTAATGACCGTCTACATTTTGAATGAATTGTTCAGGTGACCCTGATACTGATGATGATCTAGAGAAATTTTTATAAGAAAAGATAAAGGGCTATGTTATGCTTGCTATTTGCTCCTGTACATTTCTACATTTTTGCACTTTAAAAATTGTATCTGGGTATGAATTTTGGTATAAGCCTTTAAGGTTTGGTGGAAGATAGCTGAATTGACTTTATTTCTGCTTGCTTATTTTTAAGGATAGGCCATTAATAATGTTGGCAGTATTTCCTACAGAGGAACTATCTAGATTCCCTTATGAGATGGGTCTGAAGGGTAAAGAGCTTGAAGCCAGGACATGTCTTTGCTAAAACGTATATGATATTGGTATAACACTAGCCTCTAAAATGACTCACATAATATTTGGTTGTCTTGAATTTAGACTACAGGTAAAGGCACTGTATTTCATAACATTTTTTCATTATTTATCTACTTTAATGTAAAATATAATTAAGATATTTAATAGAATTACAAAATAAGAATTTATTTAAGGAATGAACATCTTCCTTATACACACATTTTAATATTAGAAAATTATCTAACATGTAAAAAAAAATAACCTAAGAATTCAACCAAACAAACCTTAAAAATTTCCTGACTTTAGAAGACATCTATATTTATCTATCTCTCTAATCTATTTACTATCTATCTATCTATCTATCTATCTATCTATCTATCATCATCTATCTATTGTTTCCCTTTGTGTAAAAAGTATCTCTGTCTCAAAGAGATGTTGTGAAAAATACATTTTATAATATGAGTAAAGATTCAAATACAGTATTGACATAGTACACACTAAATAAAAGTTACCAGTATTTAGTTTATTCTTCAAATTAGGCTTTATGATTTACCCTTTGGAAAATTAAATAGCAAAGAAAATGGCCAGGTTGGCAGAAGGTAACCTTGACATTAAACCCAAGCCTAGAAAAGTCCACAAACATCAGACTGCCTGGCTGCCTGCCTGTTCTGATGATGAATCAAGGAATTTCCAATTGAATTGGGGAAAGTCTGCTTTCCTCCAAATTTTTTAGGGCACAGAATGCTGGAATCATGCCCATCCTATGGGGATTTAGCCCAAAGAGAGTCACTTGGGGAGTTGGCTCAATAGTTTGTCTGGAGTAAACTCCTCATGACTAGGTAGAAGAGACATTACATGGTTTTAAGAAACTAGATCTTATCCCAGGGCAAGGGGCAGAAAAAATTAAGTTTAAACATTTTTTCAAACCTAAAGGTAAGATATAAATACCTGCCACACTCAAAGAAGACCAAAATCAGAGTCCATTTTTGCTCGCAAAGTATCACCTCTCCTTCCCCTTACGACTCCTTTCTTTTTACCCCAAGAACACAACTGCGGCTTAAATAATGGAGTGGAGTGGAAGAGGCAGACAAAAAAAACTAAGTCAACCATGCCCCTCTTGTGTCACTGAAGCATTTCCAAAAGCTAAAGTGGGTCAGAACTAAGAGATTTTCATCATACACAGATCGACATTTTAATGATTGAAATGGTATTATATTTTTTTTTACAACTACTGATTGAAGAGCTTTTTATTTACTTTCTTTTACAGCAAAACTCTAAAGAGCTGTCAGTATCTGCTAGCTCAATCTCTTGGAGTCTCATATCAGTCGGGTTTCACACATATCACTTTACAACAACTGGTCTTATTGGTGTCACACATGACCTCCAAACATTTATAAATGCAGTGGTCTTGTCTCAGTTTTTGTCTTATTTGGTCCAAAGCCAGCATACCACACACCACCTTTATTCTTTGCATACTTCCAGAATACAGTCTCTAGATTTCTGAAGTGCTCCAGGTTTTGATCTTTGCACTTATCTTTCCAAATATACTCACTCCTTAGGAGAGTTATCTAGTCCCACAGCTTTAAATATAATTTATAACAGCAATTGACTCCTATGCTATCCTGGATTACTCAGCCGAATTCCACTTGTATTTTACTGCATATTCAGCTTAATCATTTGGATGATTATTGTCTACTCATAACCAAAACTTAACTGTTCATCTCATTCTACCCACTAAATCTGTTTCTGTCATGGTCTTTCTCTATCTCAGTATATAATAACTACAGTCCTCCAGGTGTTCAGGTCAGGAAACTGATGTCCTTTCTCTGACATCCCATATCCAGTTCATTAGGAAATCATCTTGGCTCTACCTGAATATGATATTGAGCATTTGGCTACACCCCAGTACATCCATCATTGATAAACTTAGCTAAATCACCATCATTTTTCACTTGCCTCCTAATGGTAGTCTCCTTGTTTCAATTTTTACCTCCAACTGTCTATTTTTCAACACAGTAGTTGGGGTGATCCTGTTAAAACACAAGTCAGATAATGTCATCTCTCTACTCACAATCATCCAAATGTTTTCCTTCATAGAAAAGTCCAAACATTTTAACATGACTTAGAAGGCCCTACAGGATCTAGTCCCTGATGCCTGTTTAATGTGGTTTTCTTCTGCTTTTCCCTTTGCTCAGTCAGCTACAGTTTCCATAACTTCCTTGCTGTTCCATGAACACTGCAGAAGACTGTTTGAATACCAGGTAAATGACTACTTCAGCTTTAATTCAGATGAGAGACAGAGCATTGGGCTAGTGGAGTATTAGATGAGTATTTTGCTGCAGCAATATTGTGTTGTGACTACCTCAAAAATCACAAGTATTATTTTCATTACTCATAGGTCTGCAGGTAGACTGAGAGCTCAAGGGCTTGCCTCTAGCATTGGGTGCACATCTGTTCCCTGTATCTCTTCTTTTTCTTGGAGCCAGCAGCTTTCCTTGGTATGTTCTTTTCAAGGCAGTTAGAGAGAAGTGCAAAAGTTTAAGCTAAATTATTTAAATAAATCAAAAGCCCTATGAGATGGGGCATATATAATATCTGCCTACATTCCTCTTACTAAATAGATCTTATGACCAAGTAAAACATTGGGTGGGAAAATATAGTCTAGCTACTAACGTGGGAGGTACTATATTATTATATTACAAAGAACACATATGTATAATTCTCTAACAGACAATGAATGAAGACTATAATCTAAGAGATTATTATAATAGGTTAGATGCACAATATATTTTGGAGGTACTATTTAATTAGACATAAGGATTAGAGAGGAAATTATAAATGATGATTTCCACATTTTTGGCATAACAACTGGGTAGATGTTAAGTGCCATTTACTGATAGAAGAAGACTGGAGTAAAAGGAAGTTAGGGGTGAGAAGAAGACCATTATTTCAGTTTGGGATATGTCAGAGAAATAAACAAGCGATACAGAGATAGATAACTAAATATACATGTTTGAACTGAAAAGTGTTGTTAGGGCTACACTTTTTTTGTTGGTAAGTTAATGACATTCTCTCTCTCTCTCTCTCTCTCTCTCTCTCTCTTCTCTCTCTCCCCCCCCCCTTTGGCTTCTTCTTCTACAAGAATAAGAAGAAAATTGTAGAAACAGCAGTTGGAAGACTGTGGCCCTACCTGCATACTCTGAGTTTTAGAAATGTAGTAGAATAAATGCCTATAATAAAGAGATACTTTAGGAAAAAAAGTATACTCAGGAACCAGGCAATCAACTTGAAGTAAGGAGTTCCAAAAAGTCAAAGGAAGGAATCGAGAAGACAGATTTGGGTCAGATAAAAGGAAGTATAGAACAATATGGAGATAACATATTGACAAACAAAAGACCAGAGAAATCCAATTTTGACTAATTTAAACAGAGACATGTGTTCTTAACTTTTAAAATACATATCGTAAAAGTGCATGCAATTTTCGAGATACTTGGAAAAGAAAGAATAAATCACCAATTTCATTTTATTAGTACCTTTTATTTTATTCCTATATGTAGTTCCCTTTTACGTTAGATTATTGTAATAAGTCAAACGATACAGAGATTTTTTAGGGAAAAATTAATATTGTTTTCCTATCAGTCTCAAATTTTACCCTTTAACTAATGCTAACAGTTTGTGTATTCTTCTATACACTTTTTTATGTGTATATGTATATATACTTATCTATATTTGTTTATGTTATTGCACTTTTTAAACATAAACTTGTTTTTATTTACTTAACAATATACATCCTGGAACATCCTTCCATGTTAATAAAGTAGCTCTAGCTTCTTGTTTTTGACAGCTGTATTACTTGTACGGTAGTTAAATTATTTGTACAATGTTAATGCAACTTTTCTCTTAATGATGAACATACACGTATTTCAAGAGTTAGTATATTTATGCTATTGTTTTTATTTGTAAGGTGTTGATTACTACAAATAGTGCTTTCAAAAATACTTTTGTACGTAGAACCAAACCTCATGCACTGAAGCTTTTTTGCCTGCCTGATAGATTTCTAAAACTAAGATTACTTCTTCAAGGAAGGTGGAGATGTTTTTTTAAAAAAATTAGTAACTGTTGCTAGGTTACTTAATCTAAGAGTTTATAGCAATTCACATTTCCACCAAAAATACATGAGTACTTACTTATCTATATCATTTCCAGCATTGGTTATAATTGCTTTTGTTGTTCTTAATCTGATCTCTTTTTTACTTCAATTTAATTTTTTTTTGGTGACTGCCTTATTCATTTATTGCATGAATATTTCCTGTATTCTTAGTGTACTAGGCGTTAAGGATACATTGGTAGGCCAGATATAAATAATACCAGCCTTTATGGAGTTCAGTAGGCCCAGAGTTAGTTTATTATTAACTAACAAATTTATTTATTGCCACAAATATTTTAAGAGGAAAAATATATGGTGTTAAAGAATATTGTCTGCTAAGGGTTCCCAGAGGAAGTAACAACTAAACAGAAACCTAATGGATGGGTAGAAATAAGGCAGGTAAAGGTGAGATGGGATGAGGAGACCCAAGCAGAGGAGGTATATCAAATTCAAACTCCCAGAAGAGAGATCTTGGTTAGTGCATAGCATGAGCAGTAAAAGAGAGCCCTGTAGTTAGCAACGGCTTGCCTGTTAAGCCGCATTAAAAAGAAGTAACAATAAGACACTTGGAATAGTTAATCTTACTACTATCTGTTCTTATTAGATAAAGGACACAGCAAAACTCATATACACACACAGCATATCTTAATTTTTCACCAGTTTAGTCATACTATAGATCCAGTTGCTTACTAGTTATTTATGTAGTGATATCTCTTATTGTAAAAAGTGAAGTCCAATTCAGAATCTGTGCTAATGATATCTGACTTCCACTGAAATTTGTTTTGCTTCGGTTTTATAAATGGGTGACTGAGGTGTAATCAGAGTAATTATATTGTGACAAGCTTAGGCCTTGTAACAACTCTTTTGCTAAGCTGGTGGAAACATTAATGTATGCTTTCTTTCATTCTGGTCTGATGGTGTCTTGTGATAGTTTTAGTTCCTAAAAATGTGTGGAGATTGGCTACCTGTCAGGAAGACTTACAAAGAGGCTTTTATGTTGGTAATTTGCAGGAACTCAAGGTATGGTCCTTAATCTTTTAGGTGGGAAAACTTAATCTTGTTGGTTCAGAAAACAGACTGAGGGATCATAACTCATATTTGTTAACTCAAGAGAGACTGAAGTACATGAACAAAAGGACTATTTTATTAAGTAAAGAGACCATACTGCTTTTGGATAAGAATTTTGGCAAAACTTAACCATTTTGATATATTTATTTATAGATATGTATAATAAAGAAACCAGAGACTCACATTTACAAATAATCACAATCTTTTGTAATTGTTACTCATGTCTGTTTAATTATAAATATTCATATTTATCAAAACTTTTTTTATAACAGAAAAAAAACATTAAAACTGCTGAATATTCAAACAGAAGAACAGAACTGTGCTTTTCAAAATATAAGCCCTAATCTATAATGAGTCATGGAAACAATTTATTGGGTTGCAAAGAACATATTTTTACAAATTACTTCAATTTATTAATGAAAGAATTGAGACAGAGAGAGATTAAATAAAATGTCTAAAGCCACATGGTTAGCCATGGGAAACTGTGCTTCCTGACTCAAGTCTCATGTCCTTTTTTAGGGTTAGGTGCCTCCAGAAGCTGATATGTTATTGGTCTAGTGATGTGACATGAGTCATATGTAAGGAAAACTGGGGACTACGTGTGTATGAAGGTGATTTGGATTGGGCAAGGGGAGTTGGCTGCTGTGGGAAGGAATGGGCAGAGTTGTCATCATTCTTATTCTTCATATTTCATAAGAGCTTTGTTTTCCTCTTTGGATTATCATAACCATCTGTATGTAGTAATCACATGCAAACCTGGGCTAGCTAGTTTGAATTTTCTAGGTATTGGCCTTGAGAAACTGACACATTTTAAAACACATGTCAGGGTCAGTGGTATTGCTGACCTAGAAGGAAAGGTTCAATGGTGTGACACCCAGTTGGAAGAATGCACAAGAGGCAGACATAAGAATGAAACGACAGGCACCAAATTTATTGTGCAGAGCGTAGTTCCATTGGGGGAAATGCAGTCTATTGGGGGAGTGCAGTCTATTGCACAGGGTGTGCAGTCTTGCATGCACGTCTTCTGCTCCCCTTTCTTGTGCTTCCCTTCTGCTCTCCCCTTCTGCTCTCTGGGGAACCTCATGGCTCCTCACACAGCAGAGTAGAAAAGTGGCATTCAGCCACATATGTGTGATACAATAAGCTGAAGTATGTTTACATATTTCTTAAATCTGGGGTCTTATTTCTAGCTACGGGCCTATATCACAGCCAGACCTTGGACCAGCCAGACCTTGGGCCAATCAGGCCTTGGATCACCCAGGCTTGGATAACAGCCAGACCTTGGGCCAGCCAGGTCTGGCACCCACAACATATAACCCAAGTTTTTCATCCCTTGGAAAGCTAGAACCTAAAAGTTACAGATACTTTATTAATTGTCCTAAAATTTCTCATCTTATTCTTATTTTTAATAAAATATTTTAGACATATGAGAAAGTATAGAGGTAATATTAAAATTTTCATAAACATACAACCAAGCTATTTCTTTCTTGTTTTTAATATTTCATTCAACTCTTATCTCAGAAAAGTTATAATTCATATGAAGGCCTGTCCTGAGAGTTAACTTTTGATTTCAATACCAAAAAAAACCCAGATTGTCTTCAATGTTCTTTATAATCAGTATATGTATGAGAGTGGCTTGATTCTTTTAGAGCTAAGCCTCACCTTTGAGAGATTTTATATATTTTAAAAATGTCATTTTTGCTAATGGATAGGTACAAAAGAAAAAAAAAAACAACTGAATTAACCCATATCTTTCTCATAGCCTCAGAATCTTAATGAAATAATAAAAATGTTACATTTGCTTCTAAGGTTTGAAAGAACAACATGAGAAAAATACTTTATTAGGATGAAATTATAGATTTTTTCCAATTAAACTTGTGTAGGTAAGAGATATTGATTCAGTCCCACAATCTGATAGCTTCGTGAGCTTCATCAGAATCTTTTCACTCAATGGATTTGCTGATTATCTTACTATATAATAGTTAGATTACTCTTAATATATTCCAGGTACCACTTGATATAGCAATAGATAATATGTATGTCTCCCATCATGGAGGCTGCATTAACAGAAGCATTAAGAAAAAATATAATATATCCCAATACATTTTTGTTTTATAATTAAAAAATTTTTCCAATTACAGTTGAAATCTAATATTATATTAGTTTCAGGTGTAAACACAGTGATGAGACAGATAACTTACCAAATGTTTCCCCTGATAAGTCTTGTACAGGTCGAACACCATATATACTTATTATAATATTATTTATTATAGTCCCTAAACTGTAATTTATATACCCATGACTTTTGTAACTACCAATCTGTACTTCTTAATCCCTCTACCTTTTCAACCCAGCCCACTATCTCTACTCCCATGCAGTAATCAGCAGTTTGTTCTCTGTATCTATAAGTTTATTTCTGTTTTGTTTGTTGGTTTATTTTGTTTTTTAGACTCCGTATATAAGTGAATCATATGGTGTTTTGTCTTCCTCTGTCTCACTTATTTCACTCAGTGTAATACCCTCCAAGTCCATGTATGTTGTTGAAAGGATAAGATTTCATTTTTTTTTTTTTAATGGCTGAGTAACATTCCATTGTATATGTGTACCACATCTTAATCCATTCATCTTTTGATTGGAGCATTTAATCCATATACATTTAAAGTAATTATTGATAGGTATGTAGTTATGACCATTTTATTGTTTTCTGATTGTTATTGTAGTTCTCTGTTCCTTTTTTTATTCACTTGCTCTCTTCTCTTAAATGTTGATGGCTTTCTGTTGTTTGTGTTTGGATTCCTTTCTCTATTTCTTGTGTATCTCTTGTAGATTTTTGTTTTGTGGTCACCATGTGCTTTATTTATAATGGGTTATGTTTACAGCAGTCTATTGTAAGTTGATGGTCACTTAAGTCTAACACATTCTAAAATCATTACCATTTTTATTCACCCCTTTCATATTTATGTTGTTGTCATTATTTTTTACTTCTTTTGTGTGTGTGTATATTATTTAATTTACTGTTGTAATTGAACATGATCTTCCTACTTTGCCTTTTAATCTTCTACTTGTCTTAGTGTTGGTTGAACCACTCCTTTTATTATGTGTTTGCCTTTGCTGGTGAGAATTATTTTCTTTATGATATTTTCTTATTCTAATTTTTGATTTTTTTCTTCTTAAAGAAGTCTTTTTAACTTTTTTTTTTTTTTTTTTTTTTTTTTTTTTGGTAATACTGGTTTGGGTGGTGACTAACTCCTTCAAATTTTCCTTGTCTGGGAAGCTCTTAATCTCTCTTTCGATTCTAAATGATAGCCTTGCTGTGTAGAGTAATCTTGGTTGTAGATCCTTGCTTTTCACCACTTTGAATATTTATGCCAATCTCTTCTGGACTGCAAAGTTTCTGTTGAAAGTTGGCTGACAGTCTCATTGGAATTGCCTTGTGGATAACTAACTGCTTTTCTCTTCTTGCTGCCTTTAAGATTCTTTCTTTATCTTTAACCTTTGGCATTTTAATTATAACTTGTCTTTGTCTGGGCCTCTTTGGGTTCATCTTGTTTAGGACTGTCTGTATTTCCTGGGCTTGTATGTCAATTTTCTTTGCCAGGTGAGGAAAGTTTTCCATCATTATTTCTTTAAATAGGTTTTTGATTCCTTGCTCTCTCTCTTCTCCTTCAAGTATTCTTGTGATAAGAATGTTGGTATGCTTGGTGTTAACCTGGAGATCCCTTAAACTATCCTCATTTAAATTTTTTTTTAAATCATCCTTGGGTGTTTTCCACTACCTTATCTTCCAAATCACTGGTTCAAACCTCTGCTTCATCTAATCTGTAGTTGATTTTATTTAATGTATTCTTTATTTCAGTTATTATATTCTTCATTTCTGTTATGTCTTTAGTCTCGGCAGAGTGACCTTATGTAGTAGGTGTCCTGTGGGGCCCAGTGGCACAGTTTCCTGTTCACCTGAGCTGGATGTTCCAGGCGTGTCCCTTGTGTATGTTGTATGTGCTCTCTTGTTGTAGTTGAGCCTTGATTGCTGTTGGTATATCAGTGGGTGGGTTGAACTGCAGGCTGACTGGTTGTAAAGACTGGCTGTGACTACTGTGAACAAGATTTGGTATGGGGCTCATCCTACAGAGTGGATTTTCTTTAGGGGGGCTCTGGTGCCTGCTGAATTCACTCTTTGGGTGTGTTATTTGTGGCATTAATTAGGTGGTGCTGTAGTATGGTCTAAAGCCAGTCACTCAGTGTGTTGGTTCTGGGGCCTTTTGGGAGGGGCTCCAGTGTAAGTCAAGGTTGTCCACTACCTATGTATGGCCAGGGGCCACTTGGTAGTAGATACAAAGTGAGCTTTGATTGATATCTGCCTGTACTGGGTTTGGAGGTGCCTGGAAGTAATTATGCTGTGAACCAAGGCCAGCTGCCACTGTGCCTGTATGGGCCACTGAGCAAGAGGTATAGGGCATGCCAAGGCCAGCCCCTGCTTGTTTGGGGTTTGTGAACCTTTGAGAGATTTTTAGGAAAGTCTGAAGAATGAGCATAGGCTGACTGCTTATGTGGCTTAGCTTCTGAAAGAAGTTTGGGCTGGATATGTGAATTGGGTGGGGCAGGGTCTCAGAGAATCACCAAGATGAGCAAGGCCCGTGTTAACTGGTTGATAAAGATTCAGATTTGGTTTCCGCCTATACCTGCCAGCTGTGTTAGGGGAGGGCTCAACAAAGAAACAGTGGCACTTGCAGTCACTTTAGTCCCAGAGAGAGCTGGCCTTCTAGCCCTAACTCTGAAGCCAGACAGTTCAGTTCCCTGCCATATATCCCCTGTGCTTTTCAAGTTGCTGTCTCTTCTCTGGAGCTTAGAGTTAGTGAGTCTATACTCAGGCCCTCTCAGAGGACATCTGGTCTACAAAGGCCCTCACTCTCATCAAGAAATACCTATGATTTTCTGGGGACTCCTCTTCCTGGCATTGTTTCTCTGTGCTGGGAAACCTGGTGTGGGACTGGGAACCCTTACTTTCAGTGAAGGACTCTGCAGCCAAGATGTCCTTCCTGGATCTTAACTACCACATGTATATGTGGGACCAGCTAGTTTTGAGTCTCCATCCCTCCTACCAGTCTCCATGTGGCTTCCTTTTTATATCCTTAGTCATAGGATTTCTGTTTAACTACTTTTAGTAGTTCTCAAGGGTGGTTGTTCTATAATTTAGTTGTAATTTTGATATGGTTGTGGGAAGAGGCAAGCACAGCCTCTACCTACTCTGCTATGTTGACCAGAGATTTTTTTTTTAAAAAAACAAACAGATTGTATCACTTCTGCAGTTAATTTCTGTGCCAAATGAATGATTTGGAGAAGTGACAAGGACAATTATAGATAGAATGGTCAGGAAGTCCTCCCTGAGGAGGTGACATTTAAAAAGAAACCTTTATTATTTGAAGGAACAAGTCATGATATATCTGGGAATAACATTCTAGAATAGCCAGTTTAAAGGCTTAAGCTCCTTTGTTTAAGATAGGGTACAATAAGATCAAACAATAGGGAAGAAATAGGACATACGAGGCCTTATAGATGGTACAAATGAAGAATTAGGATTTTATTCTAAGTGTGATCAAAGTCAGTGGATAATTTTGAGCATGAAAATCATATATTTGATTTAGATTTTAAAGAAGTCATTCTGTGTGCTCCAAACAGAATAGACAAAAGGAGACTATAGGCTACTGCAGTTGTTCAGGTGTTAGTTTGGAGAGAACAGTAGATGTGGTAAGAAGTAGTTGGATTTTGGATAGACTCAAAAGTAAAATCAAATGAAAGAACTAAATAGGCTATAAACGTATCAAAAGAAAATGTAGAAATATACTTATATACACTTGTGGTTAGGAGAAGTTATCTTAATTAAGACACAAAGATCGAAATCCAAAAAAGGCAAAAAGTATTAGATATTATATAAAATTAAAAAAAATTAAATCTATAAAAATTATCTATAAGACAAATATACTTTTACATGTGGACAAACCATATAAACAAGAACTTCAGAGAAAAAGCAAATATGGTCAATGAATAAGTGAAAAAATGTTTAACTTTTTCTCAAATCAATGAAACAAATTGAAACAAGAATGTCTGAGTTATTACACTAAATAGATATTTAAATAGATATTTAAAAGATAGCTAATACAGGTTTTAGTGAGAAAACAGGTAAAGAAATACTTTCAAATATTGTGATGTTCATAAATTATAGGTAAGAGTAAAAATTGGCATAACCTTATTGGAAGGCAACTGTGGTAGTGTCTATCAAAATGAAAAATGCTTATTCTTTTGATTCTTAGGTATCAGTCATAGGAATGTAGAAGCATGCATGAGAATATTCATTTCAGGATTGATTACAGCAGTGAAAAACTGAAAACCTGAATATCTATCAAAAGAGAAGATCCACAAACTATTGTTGTAAAAACAATAAACTCATGGATACAAACGGTGTGGTGGTTATGAGTGGAAGGGGATTGCAGGGAAGATAAGAGGGTAAAGACAGTTAAACATAGGGTAATGGAAGATATTAGATTTTGGTGGTGAGTATAAAATGCAATACACAGATTCTGTATTACAGAATTGTATGTACACTTGAAACATAATTATTAACCAATGTTATTCCAATAAATTTAATTTTAAAAAACCCTTGAAAACTCAAAACAGAACAAAACAAGTTATAAAACAATTTGAAGCATGACTCTGTTTACATAAAAAAACAAAAACCAAAAACCAAAAAACAGCAACTTCACAAGAATTATATGTGTATGTATTTAGATAGTAGCATATTTTTGTATTTATGTTTACATAAATGCAAAAAGGTCTACACATATGTACATAAAATTTAGACTGGTTACTTTAGGAAGAGGAACTAATTTGGGGTAGGAATGAAAAAGTAATTTTAGTTTTTGCTCCATATCATTTGTAGGGTTATTAATTTTCTTTGAAATGTACTCATGTATGTCTTATCTAACTAAAATTAATTTTTTACATATTCTGATTAGTCCATTTGGCAAGTCACATAAACTCATCAATTTGACTGAATTATTCCAAGAACGAGACAATCTCATTTTATGTCTTAACTTCAATTACATGGTTTCTATTTATCAATCAAATGTGCATCTCCTAACTTATTTGGCCCTCAGCACTGCCAGGCGATTGTCCCCTCCAAGATGACTAGCCATTCATTTTACCAATGAGGAAGGAGACTTTTTAAAAAAGTTGTATAACCTGCCCAGGGTCACACCATTGGAAATAACCATGCCAGGTTTTAAACCTAGTTTGGTGCATAATAAAGCTCATGATTTAAGGAAACTTTATCTCAAAACCATCTGCTAGAAGCAACAGCAGTCATCATGATACAGAAGTAGGGTTAATGCAGGGCTGAAAAATAGAAGGCAGCTTAAAACCTAGCTTGTCTTCATTATTAATATATGGGAAGTTCTGGCCTTTGAATACTGGGGGCATTTGATGCCATCTGTAGAATGTCTAGTTTAGCTAACTTGCCACCCACGTTAGCCTTGAGAAAGAAATGTGAGGTGTTGAAATATAAAACAGAAAAAATTAGAAATGAGAAATATTTTAGCCAGCAAAAAAAATTGTCTATACTTCAAGGTCAGGAAAAATTATTGTAAAAAGAATACTGTTTATAAGGCTCTTACAAAGATGATCATGTCATTTCAAATTAAATAAGAGGGATGATGCTGTAAAGATTTTGTGAGAAATTATAAACTTCGTAAAAAGCATGAACTAATTTTAATAATAATAAAAATTTATCGTGCTTATCATATACCAGTTGCTGCTCTAGTTCGTTTCCTGAGTTGTGTCATTTAACTCTTAAGACAAATCTGTGAAGCAGAGAATGTGACTATATAATTTTTATCTGTATGTTTTCTAGTTATCAAGTTTCCATAGTTTATTAAGAAATCATTTTAACCAAAAATAAATAGACAATATAAGATTACATCAAAAATCATAATAAATCTTAAAATCAGCCCAACATAAACATTGACCGTGAAACTCTTTCAAGGCAAGACTATTTAATTTAGTCAAAAGAGAAGCAATGACAAAATACACACGTGGGATGTCAGATCTTCCATTGCTCATCCAAACTGAGTATACTTTTATGAGAATTTTAAAGTGAGAAAGCTTATCCAGTCATAGTTAAAACTGGTCTAGAAACTCCACATATCAGATGTGATGATGTAATGCATTTTATTTGTTTTGAGACTTAGAGGAAAAATGGCTTTATTAAACTTTTTTTCTCTCTCTCTAATTAAAGCTATTAAACCACTAGTTAGTGGGTGGCAGGCAATTCTGTGAGAGGGTAGAATAAACATGTGTTATGTACAAAAGGCAAGAAGATAAGTACCTGAATTAAAGCAAACAAAAATTTAAAGTCACTTATAAGAAACAGACAATTTGGCTCATTTGGGGAGCAAAATAGGAAATTACGTCTTAGGTCACTAAAAGGAAAATTGGGTCTCAGACTATTTATAGCTTGCCGTGGTAGTGACCAAGTAATTATAATAGGGTGTAGAAGTAGATGTAATTTAACACGAGTTCAGATGGGACTTCTGACAATTTATCACAGAAAAAGTTAATGAGCAAAATGCTATACTTCGGTCTAAGTGCCAGCCTAGCTAGAAAACTGATTGTAGCCTAAAATATATAGGATAGCAGTAAATTATAGCAAATCCTCATGGAGTGGTGACAAATTGGGTCCTTCAGAACTGATTGCCAGGCCCATTACTTTTTAACACACTGTATAAGTTATGGTGTCTGAATTAGTTGATAACATTAAGGATCCAATTTTTTCTTTTGGTGGAGAAGTTATTGGATAGAACACTTCAGTTGCCTGGAATTTTTTTTTTTTTTTTTTTTTTTTTATGGTATGACTGTTGAGACTAATTTTATAAACTCATATCTGTTAGGCATGGCTGAGAGACAGAGAATTTCAAGTTTATACCTAGAAAATACACTAATTCTTGGAAATATTGGTTAATAAATATTTATTGAATATTTATCATGTGTAGGAACCACCTCGTACTATAGAAATAAATAGATAAAAATTCTTTTGTTCTCCTCAAGTTGGGGAGGCATTTGAGTGCTGACAAAATTATAATAAATTTCGGTAAGAATACATAAGCCAAGAATTATGAGAGCACAGAAGAGGGGAGCCTACCTAGCATGGGGTTCAGAGCAGTCTTCCTAATACAAGGAATATTGGCCTCATCTTGTCATATAAGTGAAAGTCATTAGAGAAAAGGAGTAGTGAAGGTGCAGGAGAGGTTACTGCATATGTTAAAGCTTGAAGCCCTGGCACAATGTGGCTCATTCAGAGTATAAGCATATAATCCAGGATCTTGGTGTGTAGTAGATTGTAAGTATGAATGGAGCCATGATATTAACAATATGACTTTTTAGCTCTACCCATAAGAAATCGAGTCTATTTACTCATCATTGTATCAGGGGTGACTTTGTGACTTACTTTGGCCCATGGAATGCAGAAAAAAATATGCCAGTTCTGTGCATAGGCTCAAAAGGTCTTGACACTTCTCACTTTCCTGGAAGCCTGTCCGGCCACTGTGAACAAGCATGAGCTGAGCTTCTGGAGAATGAGAGACCACATGGAACAAAGCCAACCATTCCCCATTCCAGATGAGACCATCTTACAACAATCTGCTACAAGCCAACCTGACAGCTCATCACAGATGTATGAGTGAATCCAGCAAAGACTAGAAATTCCCAGCTGAATCCAGCCCAAGTCACCAAACTGAGTAATATAAACAATTGTTGCTTAAGTCAAAAATTTGGGGATCATATGTACACAGCAAAAGCTGATTAATACAGTAAGAAAATGAAACTGAATAGAAGAGCTATGGCAAGATCATGCTATGTCTTTTGGGCAATAAGGACTAGTTGTCCCCAAAATTTCAGGCTTTCATTCTTTCTTCCTAAACTGATAGTTTTAGAGAACTCTAAATGTATCCTGCAAGGATTTTAAAGTGGTACCATCTTTAATTACTTATTTACAGATGCCTAGGAGAAATAACCATATTTAAATTACGTCTAATGGTTGAACTGAATTTCATATATATATATATATTCCTAAGATGGGTTCAGCTGCACCAGAAAAATTTAATCCTATCTTGTGTAAATGCACTCAAGGAAGTGTATTCTGGGGAAAACACGAAAGCTCAGTTGAAATTGTATTCTAAAGTCTGTCATACAATCTATAGTTAGTATTGCTGCCCCAAATCTCTTTCCCTACCTATTTTTTTTTTGTCAACACATCTTGATCCTGCTTCTTATCCTTATCTGTATGTTTCTAGTAATCTTATATTTAGTCTGAAATTATAAATTGTCATAGAGAAGCTAACTGTTCTAGCTGATGAACGTTTGAAATATATACTGCAGCTACTTTTGATTGAAACATGTGACACAGTCACTGACAGGCTTTGGATATACAAGGTTGAACAAAGAACTCTCAATTTATAAAGCAAATATTATGCCAAGTTAGCATATATGCCCTGGGGAAATGCTCTTCGCTAAAGCAAAACTAGAATGATTGAATGTGGCATTGTTTAAAGGAAGGTCAAGGTGAGGCTTGGAGAGTAAAAATGCTGCTTTTCATCTTTTTTTTTTTTTTCCCCATGAATAGGGAGGACCACAAGATGTTTGTCAAATCTCTCTGTGTGCTAGTTCTATATTTGAGGGGTGTATATGTATCCTGGTGTGTATGTATGTGAATTTAAAGATGTTGTGTCATATGTACCTGCAATAATCATCGATCTTGATCCATGGCATCAGTGGTTATGGTTAAATGATCACTGCCTATTCACTAATGATTTCTCCCCTTCCCAGTGTGATAACAGTTTTGAGATAGATTCAAAAGGAAACTAAAGTTGAATCCCTGGGTTCAAGAAACAAATACATTGGTTAGCCAGGTTAAGACACCCGAAGAGAATTAAAGACCAGCACACTTCTGATTTTCCATTTTATGAAAAGTCTGGAATACTAAATTTGAACACAGCGTTACCTGGGGTACATGTTCTGGAATTTTCAAAAACTTATTTTAAAATTGCTATTTGGTCATATTTCATACTTGACCTGTTACACCTGGTATAATTCTTATATAGCTATAATATTGTTGAGAAGTTACTCTCCTGCAAAGGTTTTTATTTATTTATTTTTTAAACAAAGGGAGTAGGAGGCAGGAGACCATTAGAAACCTGTCCACTCAGCAAACTTATTTCATGTCTGGATTCTAAATCTCAGTCTTCCATGCCTTCTCTAATTAAAAAAAAAAAAAAAATTGTGACAAAGTTCATCAGTGACAAAATTAATTAGGTTCTCTTGCTGTGTAAAAATGTTCCTCTCCTGAGAGATTCCTCAAGTTCCTGTCAAGAGCCACTCAGGGAAGCTTGTCTGTATCAGATGTTTTCTTCCTCCGGGGAGATAATATGTATGTGACTGAAAGGTGGAATTTACACATCAGGAGGCAGTGAGAAAAATTATAAAGCAGGTCAAATTTGTTCTAGTTTTCCTCACCTCCCCTGTCTAAAACCTCATTCCCCGACTTAGGTCTCCAGTGTGTGTTCCAGCATTTCTGTCTCTGTGAGACCTTCTCACCAAGGGGCCCACCCATGTCCCCCTGCTCTGGAAAGCTCCTGTCCTTTCCGCTTCCTCTCCTGCCTGTCCAAGCTTATCTGAGCTTCAGCCCATTGCTTTGGGTCTGTTTTTTATTAGAAAGTGATAATCCAGTTTGCGTTTAAGATAGCAGTAAGCTTTAATGAGAACCTTTCATTCTACACCCACCCACCATATAACACATCGTATTTTAATATGGGCTTTGGGGAATGAAGATTTAACCTAAGAGAACAATTTCAGTCACAATGTGTGGTACTTTGGTACCTTTAAACAGCCATCAAACACTTTCAGAGTCATCTTTTTGTAACAGGGAAAATTTATTCTTTCCTTTCTGAGTTATTGAGACTTAAGTACAGTTGATTCCACCTGAAGAAAATGTAAAAATGCTGGAGTCCCAGATAACTGTCTCACCTCCTTTCTATTCCTCTGCCAAAATACGTAGCAAAATTTTAAACATACCTTTTTTTGAAACTTTTGTCTTAGTAAAACAAAACACATTACATTTTTTCAAATTTATATTTTTGTGCTTTAAGGGAGAAAAAAATTTTGCCAATGCGGGCAAATTTGTGTGTGTGTGTGTGTGTGTGTGTGTGTGTGTGTGTGTGTGTGTGCGAGCGCATGTGTGTGTGTGGGGGTGTTTACTAGGGGACTGTATTAGCGTTCTATTACTACATAACAACTGTATTATGCACTTGGTAGCCTAAAACAACACCCGTTTATTATCTCACCTTTCTGTAGGTCAGAGTTCAGGCATGACTTGATGAGGTTCTTTGCTCAGGATCCTACAAGGCTAATATCAAAGTGTTGACCATGGCTGTGTTCTCATCTGAGGATCAGCGTCCTCTTCCAAGTCATTCAGGTTGTTAGAAGAATCCAGTTCCTTTTGATTGTAGGACGGACGCCCTTGTTTTTTGCTGGCTATTGACCAGGACTGCTCTCAGTAATTAGTATTTACCTGCTTATGCCCTGCCATGTGGCTTTCTCTTCATCATTGCCCCCTTGCTCCTTCAACCAGCAGGAGAATGCCCCTGTTGCTTTGAATGCTTCTGATTTCTTTTTCTAATTTCTAAACCCTCTTTTAAAGGGCTCACCTGATTAGTTCAGATCCATCTACACTCAAGGAGAGGGAATTTTACATGTGGTGGTGGAAATTTCTAAGACTTTTTAGAAATCTGCTTACTACAGAGCTTTGCTTCTAAATATTAAGTGAGATAGTGAAAATATGGAAGGGGAAAATAAATGACTAGGTATAAGAAGAAGAGAAGTAGAAACTCTCTCTGAGGTTGAAACCAAAGACCCAAATATAAGTAGCACTCTGCCTTTCTCTGGAGACAGCACTGTCCAATAGAACTTTCTGCAACAATGCAAATATTCTACATCTTCTCTGTTCAATACAGTAAGCATTCAGGTATATGTGGCTACTGAGAATTTGATATGTGACTAGTAAACCCTGTATTTTTTATTTTATTTATTTCTAAATAACTTAAATTTAAATTTAAAGTTTAAACTTAAGTTTAAAATTTTAATTTGTTATTTTAAATTGCTCTCTTTATATCTATATTTTACACCTACCTCTGGCTTCCTGCCAAATTTTCAGTTTTGGATATTGAATCATTTCCTATATAAATTGATAATTGTAAAAAGTACTAACATCATTTATTCTGATCTAATAAAAATAGAAATCCTTTCTTCTTGCTACCTTTGTCATAAACATGTATGCCAAAATAGTAATTGTTTCTTTATTATTTACTCCTGTGCATGGACACTGAGTTAGGTGCCTCACATATAGTCTCATTCAACCTTCACAACTCCATGTGGTATTATTATGATTCCTATTTTACAGAAGAAGAATCATATTCTTGGAGAATGTAAGTAATTTCCTAAAGTCTCGCAACTATTTAATACTGAAATAGAAATAAATCTTATGTTCTTTGTCTAAAGTTATTCTTAGCCTCTAAACTACATCACCATACCAACAAACATTCTCATAAAGTGCAATCAAGCCTATTTCTAATCTTATCAGTGGTGGTGGGCCCGTAAATTTGAGAGGCAAAGCATTCTATTTACTGGCAGCTCTAAGACAATTTTGGTCCTTCTGTGGTCTTTCAGTGGTTTCTCATAAACAAATGGCTAAGTCATCCACTTCTCTTAATTGTTCCCTTTAGATTTGATCCAAGTTTTAAGTTTTGGTTTATAGAGCATAAGCTTTAAAAATAAGTCTTTTTCTGGTCTTGAGTGCAAATATTTCTTCTAACAATTTCTACTTATTGTTCTTATTTTAATTTCTTGACCTATTTTAAACAAATGGATGTGCTTAGGCTGTAGGGCAGAGATTAAGATTAGGAGTTTGGGTTAGGAATGCAGGCTGATTTAAATTTAATTACTGGCTCCACATCTTATGAGTTGTGTTACCTTTCACTTCTCCATGCCTTTATGTTACCTATAAAATGGGAGAAAAATACCTATCTCAAAAACATTGTTTTAAGGCAGAAAGGAAATGAGATTGGTGAAGCACCTGGAAGGAAGTCTAGCATATAGCACACACTCAGTAATAGGCAACTACTCTCATTATAATCTTGTTATAATAGAATTCAGCTTTCATGATCCCCTGCCCCCTGCCCAGTTCCCCAATTTTCCTGATCTTCGGCCATGAAATAAGTCTTCCAGTGGTTCCTTATTCACCAAATGATTATGTCACTCACTTCTGTTTTTCTGTTTGTTTGTTGTTGTTGTTGTTGTTGTCATTTGTTTGTTTGCCTAGATTTGACCTGAAATTTACGTGTTGTTCCTCAAATTGTGAGCTCTAAAAATGAACATATTCCACGAGCTCTCGTAAATTCTCTTATTATACCAAAGACATATACCTTTGTGCCATGTCTAAAGCTAAACCAGCTGAATAAGATTGTCCCTGCAGTCAGAGTAGTGACAGCTGCATAGGATTTCATAGGAAAACAAAGGAGATGCAGTCTGTGATAGAGAAGCAAGAATGAGAGTCTGACATAATGCAATAGATATCACTTCCACTGGGGAGGATTTGATTAGGCAAACTTCCAGGTCTGGTGCAAAATAAAAATGCAAGGCCAGTTCTTCAAAAAACAAAACAAAACAAACATTGTAGTTAGCAATAATTTTGTAAAGCTTTTTCTTTTCTACTGCAGTTTCTTTCCTCCTGCAGCTTCTTTCTTGATTTGTCAGTGTTTGTGATATTTGCTATTTAATTTTGTTCTAAGTTTTAAAAACTAGCTTTTTAAATTTTAGCATGACTTTTACTGCTTTTATTTATGTTGTGTAATGCTAGTCTTAAATGCAAAAATAAGAACATTGAACTCATATCCAGTCACCAAAATTACACAATTCATATTTAGCAGCTCACATGTATGTGTGTGTTTTGTTTTTACCAGAACAAAGGGAATACTGGACAAAGTCAACTGTTTTTATTTAACTTTTTGATATGTCCACTTTCTACCAACATGCTGTACCTTCAGCTAGCTGAAGAAGGAATAACTGAATGGAAAGGATCTGTAATTGCTCTATTTTTTCTTCTATGCTATATTTTAGGTATTAGTGATTGGATGATACAGCGAAATAACATGAAACAGAAAGGATAAAATAGGATTCCTTGATTGTTTGTGTTTCTTAGAATGTCATCCCTGGTCACATGCAAATTACTTACTCTGCTCTTTTAATTAGCTACATGGGTATCTCTCTTTCTCTTGCCCTACCCTTTTAACACATTGAGAATACATATAATATACATATATGTATTCAAAGCTACCCTAAAAATCCATTTAAAACATAGATGTATGTATATATTAGGATATATGAAATATATGTGTATATATATATGTATGTATGTGCATGTTTCATTTAGAACACTGCAGTTATAAAACCCAATTTTATTTCCTATAGCCTTTTCTTCTATTTCTCTTTTAAAAAATCTTCAAATACAAAAAGTTTCTTTACTTATATCTATGCCTTTGATTGAAGATTTCCTAGCTGACACTGGCACACATCTTTTAATTCTTTTTTTTAACTCTCACAACTTGCAACAACATGAATAAGGAATTTTAATTTTCTTTTTGTTTGTATTAATATCTAGGACCGTCACCTTTAAATTCATTTTTCTTTCCTGTAGCCTTACCTATAGTTTTTAAAAAAATATATTTGTGAAATAGGTTCATTGTGATGCTGATTTTTAAAATACCCGTTTATGGAACACCTCCAATATGCGATACACTGTGCTAAGCATTTAAATTATTTCTAATCCTTGATATAATCTTCAAATGTATGTAATATTTAAGAATTGGTATAGATGCCAATGGCTGACTGGGGCATATAAAATTACATAAAATTCAAAACTATGCTTATACTCAGAGATATAGCTATAAAATCAGAATTGAGTTGATTGCAGATCTTTTCATTAAGCAAAATAAAACTAAACAAAAATTAACAAACAAGCAAACAGTACTGGTGACAAGATTCCCAGGTTATAGATTTGTTATCATCCCTATAAATAAAGGCCCTGAAAGGAAGAGATGGTGTTTAATTTTCTTCCTAGCTTCAGTTGCTATTGTTGTTCCTGGCACATAACTGGAGCTCAATACATGTTTGGAGATTAAGTTCAGGAAATTTAGTGAGGATAAAATAAATTGTTATTGAGTTTTTCTATGTTACAGAAAGGCATTCGAAGTCACATACCATTGTACTATTAGAACAATCAAATTTCAATTTGAATACTTTTGAAATGTATCAACTTGTCTCTTTTGTGCAAAAAGAGGCAAAAGTCCTGGAAATAATGCAGGCATTGTTGTAGCACCATAGATTTCTTTATGTTCATAAAAATATTTCATTCTGTTCTGTGTCTTTATACCATAACAGTCTTGATTGGAAACTGAAGTGCTGCAGCAAGAACAATTGTACAATTAGAAGACAGTCATTTATTCTGGCAACATCTTGAAAGTATGAGTTTTAAAGAACAATTAAAATTTCTCTGTGTTTGATTGAATGTTTTGATCCTGATTAACAATTTACAAACATTTCTTTCTATGAAACTTCTCTGAAAAAAATCTCAAAAACATTTTAGCTTCCATAGGCTTTTAGGTGATGTGTAGTTTTAATTTTAACATAATTAAAGGCTTATAATGAACTTAATAACTTTTTCCATTTATTGTCCCCGAAACCCAAGAATTGCTTTAAATGAATCATTCAATCTATCTGTAGTTTTACAGAGAAGCGCTAAAAGTCAAAATAATCAAATTAGAAAACCAAAGCTTCAAATACGATATTAGTTAAATAATCCTGTTGGCTGAACTTGAAAAGACATTTTCAAATCATGTCATTATTATAGAGGAAACATGTCCATATTTCTCTTTGGAAAGACTGCAGAGGTAATAATACCTAGTTGCATGCCATTGAGAGCATCTGTATCACAGGACAGTTTAATAATGAGATTCTGTACAGAAAAAAAATAGATACTTTCTTCTGTACAGGAGAAAGTTATGACGTAAATGGATTCTTCTTAACAAGACATGTAAGAGACAGTGAAATACAATCCTTACAGATTGCAGTGGTGAGATTATTTCCAGAATTATATTTCTCTAATTGATTTTTAAGGAACCTATTTTAATTGTAGTACCATAATCATAATGTTAACTTATAATTTTATTGGGACCTATCATTTGTGAAGTGTTTTTAAACTCACAAAAAATCCTATGTGATAAACAAGTCATTTCCCTATTTTAGACTTTAAGAATTAGACGTTAAGAATGTTGCTTAAAATCTAACAAAACTTTGGCAAAAGTTCATTTTCTGTTTTTTATTCTTAGTTCCTGGGTCTCAAACCCAGAACTTCATGAACACATTCTAGTGTACTTTTACCATAGGATAAACTAGTTAAATTCCTTCCCTAATCTCTCTTCATTAGAAATTTACAAATCTTTTCCAACAAATGCAAAGACTAAATACCATATCTGGAGATCTTAAATCAAGGGATGTATCTGAAGAGATATGAGCCAAAAAAAAAAAAAATAGAAGTTAGTTTAAAAGTAATGCCTTTCATAAGTATGCTTTTAAGGGCTAAAATTAATGCAGAATTGGTATTGAAAAAAATTCCCTTCTTTTAACTTTCTTTCATGAAAATACATCTGGTCATAATGTACTCGGTTTTCTGCACAAATTTGTGACTATTTATATTATCTATATTATGAATGAAAATTTGAGTTAATTTTTTTCCTCATTCTCAAATGCCTTGTAAATCAGATCAGATACCTGTTAATCAAATCACACACATTCTATTTTGTGCTACCTCCGCCACTTTACTGAGAAGTAACACTTTAAGCTCTTCTTCAAATATTTTTCTATTAGAACTGGGATTGCCAAATTAACAAATAAAAATCTAGGGTACCCATTTAAATTTGAATTTCAGATAATACAAAAATGATTTTTTTTGTATTACTATGTTCCTAACATTGAATGGGATGGAATTATCCTAAAACAATTGTTTATTGTTCATATGAAATTCAAATTTAACTGGGCTTCCTGTATTCTTTCTGGCAACTCTTAAATAGAACCATTGGGAAATAAAAAATCATTTTGTCATTGGTTCCTTGCGTGATGTGCAACAGCAACAGCCAAAAGTAAGGACAGAATCACTGAGAATAAATTGTCCCTGAATCTGATTCAAAAGACCTTAATGAGTGAGGGATTATTTTTTCCTGCATAGCTGAAAGTCAGAATAAGAAGAGAATAGACCCCAGGTGCAGTATGATTAACAATTCAATGATGTCCTCAAGAACCTGATTCCCTTATTTTTTCCATTTCTTTGTTGAGCAGCCCTAAACCCTCTTTTTATATGTGCAGGTTGGTAAAGCAGTTCCTGAGTCAGATCAGGAAGTGGGAATGTCCAGAGGCAGAAAATAAACTCTTTATTTCAGTGTTGTTTTCTTAAGAACAAGAAAAACTTTCCCAGAGCCTTGTGAAGATCTGGCTTCATGATCACATACACCCCTCTCCCCCAAACCAGTCACAGACAGGGTGACAGGATCATGAGTTTAACCTAGTCATGATACACCTGGGAAGGCAGGTAGAAGTCAGTTCCCATGAGGCACATGGAAGAAGAGTAGACCTGAAAAAATTAGGTTCTATTAAGAATGAAGAAGATAATGACAATCAATGTATTATTCGTTTACTATACTAAATTCATATACCCTAATTTATATAGGGGAAACTTCAGGGTTTCTATAAAATTAGATTTGACAACACATGGAATGGCCAGTCTTATATGAAAATTTCAAATGTGTCCAGCTTCTTTGGAGTGTCTCCAGGGGGATTCTGAAGAGGGAAGAAACATATAGTAAGAAGTTGAACTCTTCACTGAACAACCATTGTACGAGAAAATATATGTTCGTGAAGGGAAAAAAAGAAGGTGGAAACATTTCTCCTATTAAAAGTCTTAAAGAATCTTTTGTTTTTCTCTAGTGTGGACCTGAGCTTATTGTTTGAGATCTTATTTCAAAGACACCCACACATAGTTATAGGGAACTCAATTTCTCTCAATGAGAACAATGAGTTTTCCATTTCAAATCTAGTAAGTTTAGTTAGTGTTTGCTGAGAATCTGTGTTTTGAGATTAAAAATATAAGCAAAGACAAGGAATATTCTTCTTATATCATTAACAGTTATTTTTAATCATAAATAAGACTATAAATTAAAATTTGACAGTATAAATCAGAGAAATTATATTCTTATACAGTATATTATATGAAGTAAATGAGTATTTTTTGGAATAAGCAAAGTAACTATAATTAGTTTGACATATGAATGAACTATTGTGATTTTCTTTCTGGCTTTAGTTTAATATTGAAATTCCTTGTATTGCAAGTAGGGAGGATCCCCCAGAAAAATGAATGCTGTAAAAAACACAGACTGTATTATTGGCCTAATGGTGCTAATGCAAATAAAAATGGATTAAAAACACAAAACATAGAAAGCAAGTAGATACACATTCACCTTCTATGTTGCAACTCCACACACACACACACACACACACACACACACACACACACACACACACACAGTTGGGAACTTTCTAATCTAGCCACTAAAGCGTTAGCTGTCACTGCTGGAAATAATCCACTCATGACCAATGAGAGAGCAAGGTTTCTATTTCTGATCCCTCCCAATATACAGTTGCTAGTCTAGGGGTTGGGTTGAGACTGAGATGCTTTCCTATGAACCATCAGGAAACAAGTAGCCTCACTAAGTGAATATAAATAAAAGCTTCAACCTTGGGAAATGTGTCAAGTTATAAAAGTAGAACTAAGTGATAGAAATTTTGCAATGACAGGTATTAAGAGAATCACATTCTAGAAGAGTTTTGGAAATGAATAGAGCTCTAAGGGTCTATCCTACACCATCCAAACGATCTTAGATTAATACGTATATGCTAGTGAGCTCAGGAAAGAGAACATAAACAACCACTATAGCTTCATGATAATGTTCCAGAATGCCTTTCAGGTCTCTTAATCTCTGTGTCTATATTTAATAAAAATTTTTAATAGCTTTTCCTTCTGGTATAGACAAATATCAGGAATGCCTGTCAGTTATATTGCTAGGTACAAGTTAATAAATTAATTTGGATTTTATTGAATTCTGACAGTGTTTTAGCTACCAAGAACACAAAGACAAAAATCATGGGGGTAGAAGCACAGAAGTGTGGAATGACATGACAGGACATTGTCATGTTTCTTCTGGAAGAATAATTGTTACCATCAGGGAGCTTACATTCTTGTATACACAAAATAATTATACATTAATAATTGTAGTAAAGGAGATACAAGTTCTTGTAATAAAAATTCAAATAGCAAAAAGGACTACAATGTTACTAAATATAACATGGACTGGAGAGTATGTGGCACTTTCTAGGAAGCCTTAACAAAGAATGTAAAATTTGAGACAGCTGTGGAAGGGTGGGGGGACTGTTTTCAGAGAGAGAAAATAAAAACAGGGCTAAATGTGAGAAGAAGCATAAAGATGTGGAATAAAATATATGGGTCTGTAAGAATTCAATAGAACTGCCTTATAAAAATAGGTTATGGGCTGAGTTTAAACCTTTCTCTAATCCACTTGAAGGATCATGAGATTATAGATTAAGTCAACAAGTGAACGGAAACAGAAACTTAAATGCGTTGTTGATGAACAGGTCTTGCCCATCAAACAAATGTGAAAGATAAGGGGAATGGTAGTCTGTAGGGCCATTTACTAAATGTTTCTCATTTTCCTTCTAAACACTGGTAGCTTTAAACTTTACCATCCCCTTGAAGTGAAGTGTGGCACTGTGACTTGCTTTGGTCAATAAACGTGAGTGGAAGTGATATATGCTACTTCTAGGTGTATGTTTGTTAAACAATTTGACGTGCCCTCTTCCCTTGGCTTTGATAATCAGAGAAGTGTGTTTGGAGATAGATCCCTAAATAGCTATGTTAGGCAGAGACCCCTGCCAACTCATGCTGAGTGAGTAAGAAATAAACCTGTGGTGTGCAAGGCCACTGAGATTTGCTGACTGTTATTTGCTATTGGCACAATCTATCCTGAGCAACAAACCATAGTACCTACCATTTCAGAATGCTATTAATTCAGTAGCACCTGTCTGACCTCAGTGAACTCATAAATTCATTATTTAGATCCGATTCCATGCCTAGATTCAGATTTTAAACAAGTGCTCGCATCAAGGCTTCCAGGTCAGCTACTAATTAGGGTCATCGTTAGATGAGCTTGTTGGAAGATGAAAGTTCATTTCTTTTTCTTTTTTTTTTTTTTCTGTTTTAAAGCAGAATATAGCAGTGAGAGTCACTGGCAAGAGAGTATTTGAAGAACACAGTAGTAATTAGTACACTAGACAGACCTTTAAGAGCATTTGGATTCACATCTTAAAATCAGATGTCTTGGAGTCTGCAATACTGGACAAAGATATATGTAACACTTTCCAGGAAAGGGCAGAAAAATGCTCCGTTCTGATTGGAAAATGATAGTCATTGACGTACATACAGTCAGCAGAGAGTCACATCTGTGGAATTAAATTATCTTTTGTGTCTGCAGTGCAAGGGGTAATGAAAATAAAAAGAGCTCTAGAAGAGTATTTTGTAGTTAACTCCTGTTTATTATATGCAAGCTGTCTCTCACTTGACTTGTTCCCTTGTCTGGAGTTTTGTGCATCTGAGGCTGAGTCTGTGAGAACAGAACACTTTTCCAGGGCAGCCAACTGTACCTCAACCATTTCAGGCGACCACTTCTCTAAGAGCAGACCCCTGTCTGAATTCCGCATTCTGTCCCAAAAGCTTCTGCAGGGTACCAACTGGCCACATTCACCACGACTAATTTTTGTTCTTATTATTATTACGTAGACTTTTCCTTGTTTGATTACAGGCACATCTCCACTGTTTTAGAACATCATTGCTTCATCTTTATGTTTTTATGAATTTGGAAGGAACAAGAGAAATCAATGGGAAATAAAAGACACAGTTTATTTACTAATTGAAGTTAATCCTTAGGTAGCCCCTCTTGGGATCCACCCATAAAATTGTCACATTGAAACGGTATTTTTAAAAATTATTCGATGATGTTCAGTGTAAGAAATAAATTTTATAGCACCCACATAAATACAAACATATACTTAAAACAAAAGATATGTTTTATTAAGCAATATTTATTCTTACTGTGTGTTATACACTCTAATATCACACATACATATACCCAGAGTCATGGGGATCTTACGTTCAGTTGTCTGTTGTACAGCTTCAGAGGGAAATGGGGAAGAAGCTACCACCTGCCCGCTCAGCATCCACTAAGTGCTCTTTGGTTATGTAAACCTGCTTGGCAGTGCTGGTTTCCTGGAGCCACATGCTTACGGCTCCTAGCATAATCTTTTACAAGATACAAGAAACTTCTGTCATTTGATTGCCTTAGGACATGAAGCTCTGGCAAGGTGACAGTTTTTTGTTGCTACTGTTGTAGTAGTTGCTATCATCTTTGGTTGAAAAAAAAAAAAATTCTGCTCCCGCAAGAAAACGAAGTGCTGTGTCGTAGGCTTGCAATGTTAACATGATATTCCAGAGCTGTGAGATTCATCAGAAATTCCAACGATGATATGTGTGCACCCTATTTTCCTTTTACATCCCAGCAAGCTTTGTAGCCTTGCACTTATTTCTTAAGATCTGTTTTTCAAACTGGGTCAAGAAACAATAATGAGAAAAAATTATTTAGCTGGTCATGGTCGCAATTTTTTTTCTGGTAACAGAATAAAATAGAATGCATTTTACATCACAAGGTAATGATTATATGATGAAATTTTTTTTGTTTAATGACCTATATATGCATATATCACCATTACACACACACATACACACACACACACACACACACACATAGCCACGATGTAAAGTATGTTCTTATTGTAGCAAAGAGAGTTTTAAAAATCATTTACATTTTAATAGTGATTCTTATATGTCAGACCTTATTCTAAGTGGCTATGTGTTAACTAATGTAATCCTTACACCTGGTCTTATAATTTCCCTCATTTTATATCCTGAAGAATAGTGAGGATGAATGATTTGCCTGGCTTTACAGAACTAGTCAAATCTAAGCAGTTTTTCTCCAAAGGCATTGTAACCCAGGCCATAACAAATTACTATAGCTTGGGTTGCTTAAAAAACAAACATCTATTTCTCACAGTTCTGGAGGCTGGCAGTCCGAGATCAGGGTGTTAATATGTTGGGGTTCTTGGTATAGGTCTTTTTTTTTTCTGGTTTACAGAGGTAGAAAGAGAGCTAGCTTGCTTCTGGCCTCTTCTTATAAGGGCACTAATCTCATTCATGAAGACTCCATCCTAATGATCTAATTACCTCCTCAAGAGCCCACCTCCAAATACTATCATTTTGGGATTAAGTTTATAAGATATGAATTGAAGGAGAGGAGGGAAGACACATTTGGTTGATTGCAATAGGCTACTGTCATAGCCTGTAAACTATCTATACTGTCCTCTGAGGATATTAAAACATTGTCCTAGGTGACCATTGCATAGGGCAGGAAGGAAATTTTCTGAGGAAAAAAAATGAATATAGAGAATGAATCATATGAACAAGGACAGAATTTTCCAGGCATATGTGTGGATAAAGAGGTGATAGAAAAGGATAAAAATAGTAGGAGAAATTTCAGTGTATAGGGAAATATTTGTGTAAAAAAATGTAAATGGAGATTGCTTGCTTAATTTAGCTGTTAGGAGAGGTCAGTCAATTGTAGACAATCATGTTACATACTCTAGAATTTTCAAAATACCGTAGAATATGAATATCCTTCTATCTGACTTGGCATTTAGATCCTGAAATTTAAATTTTCTTTTTTCTTTGGAAATACATTCATAATTGTCTACATTTCAGGTCGGGGAATATTTTCAATGTTACTCTACCCTTACCAGTTGAATTTTCCCTTCATCCTTTATTATCTACTATTTAAATAACTTCTCTGGGAATCACATATTTGCTGACCACCATCATCTCTCTTTGGTGAAATTAAACAAATTTCCATGTTTTCGTATGAATTTATGAGTCAGCCTCTTCCTGTCATTCAATCATTCTTATTGCTGTTTATGGTACACAGCACCCCAAGGACCACAGCTCTCATCACAGTGATCCAGGTGTGTTTCGGACTCTCGCACACTCTACAGTGTCCTTGAAACCGGAGCGGGTGCATGGTAGGAAGAAAGGACACTCTAGGGAACTCTGGAACGATGTATATCACCTTTAAAAGATTCCTTTTATCTGCCTCCCTTGAGACTAAGAATTACCAGCTTCTATAATCAGAGTGATTTCAAACAGATGGTTTTGCTTGTGAACTCTCTTGAAAATGTCTTATTTATTTGCCCTTCGGGACAAGAAGGATAACTTGTCTTCTGTATATTTTTAGAGATTGAATTAATTATTCTATTAGTAAAAACAGGTCATATTCACATTTACTTAGAGACAGATTCAAAACACACACACAATTTCAGACATAGATTGTGAGTCTGTATTAATTTCTTGGTATCACCCTTCCTTAAATATAGAAAAAAAACTTGCTGAAATTGTTTCTTCTATTAAAAAAAAATTATTTCTATTCTCAGTTCCCTCAAGAATTATGTAATTGAATTTCATTGTGCTTTTTGAGATATAACTATAAAATAAATACCACCTAACCTGAAAAACGCAGCATTTCTGTTTCCAGAGAATTTATGGGAAAAGCTAAAACTCTTTGGTTACCAAATATAATGAAAACAAACCACATCTCTCCCCAACAAAAAGACTAGCAGCTGCATTTGCAAAGCCACTGCCATTAACTGGTTTCCAAGGGGTTTCTTATTCCGAACACTAGAGGACACTGGTGATCTACTCAACTCTGTTCCAAGGCTTTTAAAAATTCAATGTGTTGCCAGAAGCTTTTCAACTTTCAATGGGCAGGAATGAAGTGGAAAATAACTGTTCGAAAGTCTGTGTTTTGAGAAAGAGAGGTTAAAAATATTCTTTGCAGAACCTACAGGAGAAAGAAGAAAAGTGACTAATCTTTGTCCCATGCCAGCTAATTATCCTGGTTCAGAAGTTGTCCTGGGTTCAAATTTCATCATTTGTTAAAACTAATGCCAGGAATAAAATTCGTAAAATAGAAGATGGCTGGTTCAAATCCTAGGTGTTAGAAACACCATTTTTTTTTTTTCTTTTGACTTTGATTTTTGCTGTTACATATGAAATAGGCTTATAACTATTGAAAAGACATTGTGGGTCGTGAGCACTATCAAATGGAATATGTTTATTTGGACATAATGAGGCCAGGTAAAAAGCATTGAAAAAAAAAAAAAAACAAAGTCAGTAAGAGCATGACACCTTCACAAACGGAGTTTAAAATAAAATAGTAGAATCCCTAGTTATCTCTATGATCCATGCTCCAGATGCTTTGAGGCTCAAGGGAAAAATAAACAGCAGAGGTAAAACAGCAGAAAAAAATTAAAGAGACACCAATATTTGATGTGAAGTGTTGAAGTAAAGGAAGCTACCAATTAAAAAGCATTGATGACAAATCAATTAAGTGTGACTAGGATAATGAAAGCAACAGCAAGCAGGGGCCACTGTAAAATCTACTTGATCCATAATTATTTTTTCATCACAGATTAAAAAAAACAAAACAAAACAACATTCCTTTCCTATTTTCCCAAAGCTTATAGTTAGAGAATTTAGGGAAGGAAGTCTATTTTTCTTTT
This sequence comes from Eonycteris spelaea, assembly GCA_003508835.1. Lineage (NCBI taxonomy): Eukaryota > Metazoa > Chordata > Mammalia > Chiroptera > Pteropodidae > Eonycteris > Eonycteris spelaea. The sequence goes on along the minus strand of PUFA01000350.1, from coordinate 38,926 downwards.
ATACTATCCTCCTGGCTAAATATGTCCGTTCTTACCACACGCATGGAGCAAAGGCACTGCCTAATCTCAAACGTGCCTGGGAAAGCATGGCCTAATAGCAGCCAGGGTCAGCAGTCTTCCTACTTCAGTGTGATCCTCTGAAGAACGGGAGTCACTGCAGCCCTTGAAGCCTGCCTGATCTCCACCCTGTTCTCTCATGTATTACTGCTGAGAGTAAGTCATTTGCAACATGATTGTCCCCTTGGATGCAATACAATGTGCTGTAACAGTATGTAACAGCGAAGTTTATCAGGTGGTCAAGTCACTTAGTTACATTAGGAAGAGCATCTGTCCAGGATAATAACAACCAGCTCAGCTCCATGTCTGAGTTTGTCTCCTCTCAGATTGGTTATCGCCTTCTTACTCTGTCATAAATTAGTTTCTCTTCATCTCAATCAAATTCCTTTGACCTGAAGACTTAGTTATTTTGCTAACTGGTTTCTATTCCATGTCCAGATGACTACATTGCTTGCTGACTTCAAGAGTCCTTCTGTGTCTTTGGTGTCAGATTGAAGATAATGGTTGTTTGTTACAGTGTTCTTTATTTCATTATTTGTTTGTTTGTTTGTTTGTTTAGGCAACTCACAGATTGCAAGGACCTTGTCAATTTACAATCTCCCCCCCCCTTTTTTTTAAGGCCTACAGCGCCTGTTCCTCCTAGGTGGTCTCCCATCCAAGTACTAATCAGGCTTAACCTTTCTTAGCTTCTAAGATCAGACGGGATTGGGGTTCAGGGTGGCATGGCCATAGACTACAGTGTTCTTAAAATAGTTTAACCACCCAGAAGCTCTCCTAGTTTGTAGAAGAGGATGCAGCAACTTACTCTGCAGAATGTTATTTGTGGAAGACTTTACCTTCTCATTGTAAACAATTAATCTTCTGATGAGTAGCTTGATAAAGAAATAAATATTCATCTGTGGCCATGCTATGCTGAACATGCCCATCCTGTCTGATCTTGGAATCTAAACTGGATTGCGCCTGGTTAGTACTTGGATGGGAGACCATCTAGGAAGACCAAGTGCTACAGATGTAAAAAAAAAAAAAAAAAAAAAAGTCAATATTATTAAAATGCACATGCGCAGGAAGGTAAGTCTGAAACATATAACTGCTTTGTTTATAGAGCACTTTCTTTTGGTGGGTTTAGGCTTTGAAATGTGCAGGCACATTGTGTTAAAACCCTGGAGACATCGTTATTGAGGATGCAAAGATTAATGTAGGGAGAAGGTAGTGAGATAGTCATGTGTTTGACTTATAACAGTTTGCATTTCTTTTATAAAGTCTTTAGACATTTCTTTTATAAAGTGAAAATCCTCACAGCTATTTTACAAGTTTCTGCATATTCTTTTTCTACATGCATATATATGGATGTTTATGACCAGATCAATTTTTAATTCATTTTCTTGACAAGAGCTGATAAAATTTGAGTCCTTTTTGTTTGTTTCTAAAATGACTGAGTTTAAAAAGTGGAATAGGACATATGAAGGTAGACTTCTTTCAGGAAATTCACCCTTCTTTAAATATTTGAACTATAAATATGTGTTTATTATAATTGTTACATATATATGTATACACATACACATATACATATATACATACACATATACATATATGTGCACACACATAATTTTAAGCTTTTACAATTTATAGTTCAAAGTATTTTATCCCCTCTTTAAAGACTTGTACATTATATTATTTAAAGCTAAAATTCTTTATTGAGACAAATGTTTTTGTGGAGATAACTAGTTTAGGAATTAAGGACATTTTGACTTTAAATTTTTCTCTGTTTAGTACCAAGGACTTATAGGATACATTTAGGACACAACTTCTTCATTGGTGACAGCTGCTCAAGCTTCCACATCCAACATACCTCAGGGTCGAAGGTGGTTCATGCTCATTGCCCCCAAGAGCTATTTTAAAATTATTACACTCTTATAAAAAACAAAGCAAAACAAACTCAAACAAACTCTGTTCTTTTCAAACATACATTATTGGCATCATCACTTTCTATTCTGTCTTTTTCAAGGTCACTTACTAATATTCTGACACCTGACTCACAATGTATGTCTCATTTCAAGTCCTGCCATGAGGCTGGAGGACTATAATTTTCACTTCACCTGAGTTTATTTAATGTCTTATGTCCAATGGCTTCATTCACTCTTCTGTTTTAGCCACTCACTCTGTTATGTGTAGGATCTGTTCATCATGAAATAATTGATTTACACATCATATTTTTTGAGCATGACTTTTATCTTTCTAATAAATCGATCAACTATCCCAACTCTATCTTTCCTTTCACCTGTTCTTGAAATCTTCAACTTTTTCTCTAGTCATCAATCTCATTTTCACCTCCTATTTTAACCTTTATCGCAGATCAGTTTTGGTTCCATAGTCCATCAGTTAATGTTCTTTTGTTTTTTGGTTTGTTGTTATTAAATCTTTTGTTATACTATCTCTGGAAGCCCATCTTCAGTCCATTACCTCCGATGTGGCCTTTCCCTGGAAGACTTCCAAGTCTACTACTACCCTTCTCTGACACCTTCTTAGCCTAGAGAACATGACTCCACTTGCAATCTATGGCTTAGATATTACTTCTGTAGGGAAGCCTTATCTGAATCCTCTGTACCATAATGTCCTATTAGCTTCATCTCATGCTACTCAGTTTTTTAAACTGAGTAGATTAAAAAATAAATATATATTACCTTACATTCTTTGTGGGTAGAGAATCAAGAAGTAGCTTAGTTGCATGGTGCTTGCTCAGGGCATCCCATGAGGTTGCAATCAAGATGTCAGGAGGATGTAGTTATCTGAAATCTTGCCAAGGTGTGAAGATTCAATTCCAAGATAGCCCACTCACATGGCTATTGACAGAAATCTTCATTTCCTCCCTGGTCATTGGTAGGAAGCCATAGTTCATTATCACATGGCCCTTGCCATAAAGCTACTTGAGTATCCTCACACAGAGCATACTACATAATTTGTGGGACTCAGTGCAACCAGAAAATGTGGAGTCCTTTGTTAAAAAAGATTTAATAATGGTAATATGGCAACTGCTGAGCATGAAACCAATATGGGGCTTATGAGATGGCACAGGTCTCATAACCCTCCAAATGTCTCTGTTCCCCACTGTTCCTGCTCTAGGTGACCTAAGTGGATACTTTTGAAGAGCTGTTTTGGTATATACCAGCCAGGAAACTTCCAAAGCATCCACCATGGCTCCTGTGAGATGGCTTTAATCACCAGCATTAACCCTCTGTCTAGAGCAGTCTCCAACTCTGATAGGGAAAACAGGCAAATGTTCAGTGCCTCTTTGACACCCCCTGAGATGTGGCTTCCCACTGCAAGTAGATATTTCCCCTCAGAAATGTCCTCACATGGTCTTTTGTTGCATGTGGACACTTTTAGGAAATTGCATCCTCCAAAATATTGCCTACACATGGTTAAACATTTTTAATCCTACTTATTCCAGAATGACCAGTATTGAAATCAATTTCTGTTGTAAAGAAGACACACAAATGAGTCTGGTTTACTGCCTTACCAATGTACAGTTTGTGTTAAATAAGCCTATTATTGATTTTTATTGTTTGGATTGATTTGAATTGTTTTATAGTGATATAATCTTTATTAGGTACAGAAATTTTTAGCTTATGACACAAGATTTATGTAAGTTGATATTTAATAGTCTTAATTGTATAAAGCCCACTCTGTCATCATATCATACTCCTGTTTCTCTTCATTCATTCACATCTTTAACAAAGATCCAGTGAATCCTTACTACATACAAAGAACTCCAGGAGATGCCATGGATGATAAAGTGTATTAGCCATAGATCATGCTCTTACAGTCAGCCTACTTGCCAGTCATTACCAAGTCACTCACATGTGTTACTAGCCACTCTGAAACTTGTAGAAACTGTGTAGTCCAAACATATATTTTCAAAGGACCTCAGCTCTCCTGAAAGTATGTTCCTCTTTCTGGTATATTTAGCCATTTTCTTAACCCCTTCAGCTTCCCATTAAGAGAGATTGAATCAGAGGGTTTTGTAAATTATTTTTATATACATCATTGTGTTTTTATTTTGTTTATCTTCATACTTTCTCCAACAAAAAATACATGTCTTTTGATAGTGTTCATTCATTGAAGAAATTATTTGCTTATTATGAGGTGATAGACGTTGTAATTTACTGTTATGTGACAGACACTGTTATTACTACCAATTATAAAGGTAAAGGTACAACTGAACCTTCCTAAGGGATGATTCATCATTTTCAAACAACTGTTGTAGCATATAAAATTTTTCCAATAAGTACATTAGTAAGGCTTAAAGTGAAAGTAGGTATAATTTATAGAGGCACTGTTAGCCCTATGCAAGGTTTTAAAGAAGACATAGCTTCTTTTTACTACCACATAATACTAATTTAGGAAAAGAGATAAACATGTGGGAAAAGGGAGAGAGAAAGAGAGAAAAAGAGAGAGAATGAGCTTACAAGAGTTAACACACACTTCTAGAAAAGATTTTTTTATTAAAATAGAGCTAACATACAATATTACATTAGTTTAGGTGTACACAATAGTTTTTCAATATGTATATACCTAAAGAAGTGATCATTGTGACTTGCCCAGCAACCATCTGACACTGTACAACACTATCACAATGTTATTGACTATATTGCCTATACTGTACATGACATCCCCATGACTTGTTTGTTTTATACCTGGAAATTTGAACCTCTTAGTTTCCTTCCCCTTTACCCCTCCCACCCCCACTTTTTATAAATTTTCATTTACAATTGACATTTGATATTATTTTATATTATTTTCATGTGTGCAGCATAGTGGTTAGACCATTATATAATTTGTAAAGTTATTTCTCTGACTAGTCTAGTACTATATTCCCGATGCTGTACTTTATACTCCTATGACTATTTCATAACTACCAATTTATACTTATTAATTCCTTCACATTTTTGACCCCATCCCTAAGCCCCCTCTCCTCTGGTAGCCATCAGTTTGTTCCCTGCATCTATGAGTCTGTTTTGTTTGTTTATTCTGTTCTTTAGATTCTTCATATAAGTGAGATTATATGGTATTTGTCTTTCTCTGTCTGACTTATTTCACCTAGCATGATGTCTTCCGGGTCCATCTATGTTGTCACAAATGGTAAGATATTATTCTTTTTTATGGTAGAGTAATATTCCTTTGTATATATGTACCACTTTCTCTTTAACCAATTGACTGATGGGCACTTAGGTTGCTTTTATATTTTGGCTATTGTAAGTAATGCTGCAACGAATATGGAGGTGCATATATTTTTCTGGATTATCATTTTGGATTTCTTCAGATAAATACTTAGAAATGGAATTGTTGGGTCATAAGGTAGTTCTATTTTTAATTTTTTGAGGAACCTTCAAACTATTCTCTACAGTGGCTGCACCAGTTTGCAAGTCCACTGACAATACATGAGGGCTGGTTCGTGTTTCTTCACTTTCTTGCCAACAATTGTTTTGTTTTTTTGTTTGTTTGTTTGACCTACAGCACCTGATATTCCTAGGTGATCTCCTATCCAAGTACTAACCACGCCCAACCCTGCTTAGTTTCCAAGATCAGACAAGATCAAATTATTAGTTTTTGATTTATTCATTATAGCCATTCTGACAGGTGTAAGGTGATATCTCATTGTGGTTTTAATGCACATTTCTCTGATATTTAGCAATGATGAGCATATGTCTTTTCATATGTCTGTGGCCATTTATACATCTTCTTTGGAGAAATGTCTATTCAGGTCCTCTGCCCATTTTTTAGAGCGCATACTTTAATGTCAGGCAAAGTAGACTTAATGATAGAAATTTACTAGGGATAAAAAGAGATATTATACACGAAAAGGGGATAAATTTATCTAGAACAAGGGTTCCTAACCTTTGACAATGGACCAGTACCAGTCCTTGGCCTGTTAGGAACGAAGCTACACAGTGGGAGGTGAGTGGTGGGTGAGTGAGCAAGCAAAGTTTCATCTGTGTTTGCAGCTGCTTCCCAGCGCTTGCATCATTGCCTCAGCTCCACCTCAGATCATCTGGCATTAGATTCTCATAGGAGAACCAGTTCCTAGTGCTAAAATGTTGGGTATCACTGACTAAAAGTCAAAGGAAATCCGAATGAGTATGCACTTAATATCATACTTTCACCATACAGAAAGCAAAATATGTCTACTAGAAAACCCTAAAATATTTTTAAATTAAATAAACAACTAAATGATGAGTCGAAAGCAATCAAATTAAAATCATAAAAATTTTAAATTAAATTAAAATTAAAACATTTTAAAATTTGTAGACAAATGGTATAACATTAAATTCTTATGTTAGAAAAGGAAGTGTTGAATTAATGATCTAAGTTTCCACTTAAGGAAAGCAGAAAAAAAGAAGCAAATTAAACACTGAGGAGGCAGAAGGAAAGAAATGATAAAGATAAGAAAGGAAAGATAGTGAAATAGAAATAAAAATATATAAAAAGTGAAACTAAAGCCTGGTTCTTTGAAGAGATCAATAGCCAAAAAGATCAAGGAGCAAAACAAAACAAAACAAAACAAAAAATCAGAGAACAAAAAATTACCAGTTTTAGTAAAAAAATAGTACATCACTAAATTCTACAGACATTGAAATAATAAGGAGCATATGAACAAATTTATGACACAAAATTTGCAAACTCAGTTATGTTGTGGTAATTCTTTGAATGACAAAAATTATAAAAGTCACAAAGAAGAAATAACCTTAGTAAAGCTATAGCTGTTAAAGATAATGCATATGTAGTAAAAGCTTTGTCTTCCTCAGCCTTCAGCCCACATCCAAATCCATGCCCAGGAGGCTTCAGAAATGAAAACTACTAAACAAGAAATAATACTAAACTACTAAACAAGAAATAATTCTATGCAAGCACTTGCAGAATATTGAAGTGAAGGGAATACCTCCTAACTCATTTTATGAGGTCAGCATTACCTTAATACCAAAATCAGACAAACATTGCAAGAAAAGAAAACTGCAGAACAACACTTTTCATTCATATTGATGCAAAAATCATTAATGAAATAGTAGTAAATCAAATCCACCAATCTATAAAAAGGGAAACAAATCACCACCAAGTAAAATGTATCCTAGGAATACAAGGCTGGGTCAACATTAGAAAGTAAATCAAAATAATTTCTATTAACAGACTAAATAAATGGAGGCTCAAAAAAGCATTTGAAAAATTTCAACATCCATTCTTGTTAAACACTCCCAGAATATTAAGAATAGGATTGAAATTTCCTCAACATGATAAAAACCAATTATAAAAACTCAATAGCTAAAATCATTCTTAATATCGAAGGACTAAATTCCTCCCCTCTCCCAAGATTTGGAACAAGGAAAAGATGTGTGTCCTTTTTCACTATTACTCTTTAACAAATAAAAATTTTTAGATTATATAGACTCAAAAGAAAAAGCTGGCTTTATTAACAGATAATGTGATTATAAATAGCTACTAGAATAAATGGTTTAATAAGGTTGCAAGATACAAAGTAAATAGTAAAAATCAATTTTATAGCCAAATACTGGCAATAAGCAATTGGAAAAGAAATTTTAAAATATCAATTCTAATGTTATCAATAAACATGAAATACTTTGGAATTGATCTCACAAAATATGTACAGAATAAAAAACTACAAAATATTGCTGATAGAAATTAAGAGCTAAATAAATAGTCATATTATTATTATTATGGGTTGGAAGACTCTATAATGTTAAGATGGCAATTTTCTCCAAATTGACTTTTAGATTTAACACAATCCAAATTGTGTGTGTGTGGGGGGAGGTGTTATAGAAATTTACAAGCTGAGTATAAAATTTATATGGAATTACAAAATAGAATAGCTAAAACAATACAAAGTGAAATAAAGTTGGCATACTCACACTACTTGATTATAAGACTTAATACAAAGTGATAGTAATAAAAAAGTATGCAATGGCATAAGGAGAGAGACATAGATTACTCAAACAGAATAAAAAACCCACAAATAGACCATGCATTTATGGTAAACTGATGTTTTAGTAGAGTACCAAGGTAATTAGATGGAGACAGAGACCCTTTTAATAAATGATGTGAGTAATTCATATGTAAAACAAAACAAAACAAAAAACAAACAACTGTTGAACTTCAGACAATAGTGTGAATCTAAAAAAGCATCACACTAAGGGAAAGAAGCCATACATAAAAAAGATACATACAGCATGATTCCATTTATACAATATTCCAAAAAAAAGGCAAAATTACGGGAATGGAAATCAGATCGGCACCTGCCAGGAGCTAGGAGTGAGGGCAGAGAATTTTCTAAAAAGAAGCTTAAGAGAAATTTTGGTATATAACTTTATAGTTTGCTTCAACTAGATACGTACAAAACAAACAAACGAAATAAATCTTTAATTATAGTCTGTTTCACTAGCTATGTCTTGGCAATGGGGGAGATATTCAGATAAGTTACAAGGTTTGAACTGAATCCAGTCCTTATAATATTGATCTTTTACTCATATCTAGACTATCTCTCTAGAACAATGGTTTCTATCAACAGTTGTGAGATAGGCCAAAAATTATTAGTTACTACTTTTTTATTTGACAAATCCTGAGCTCTTATCATATGCCAGGTGCCTTTTAAGTGCTGAAGATAACTGATCCAAACAGAAAGCTATGATTTCCCCCCTGGAGACCATTTTCTATCGTGAAGAGACAGAAAATACAAACAAGATACGTAGAACGGGCAATTCGTTAGATGATAATAAGTATTAAGGGTAAAATGAAGGGAAAGTGGGGTGGAGCTAGGTGTTGCACTTTTTTTTTTTTTGGTAGAGTATTAGAGAAGGCTCCAACTAAGAAGGTGACATGAGTAAAGACCCGAAGCGACAGGGACTCCATCTTGTAAATATCCAGAAGAAAAGCATTTCAGGCAGAGAGCATGTCAAACCTCTAAAGAAGGAGAGACCTGGGGTGTTAGAGGGGAAGGAACAAAACTGCTGTAACTGGAATCAATGGCATATGGATCAGAGCTGTAACCGAGGTCCAGAGTGTATAGAGCCTGGTGAACCATTGAGAGGCCCTGATTTTTTTTTCTTTTGAATGCTATGGGAAGACTTTGGAGATTTTTGAACAAAGGAGTGTGTCATGATCTGACTTTCATCTTAAAGGGATCACTCGGTCTGCTGTGTTGACAATAGACAGGAAGAGAGCAACTGTGAAAGTCAGAATGATTGGGAGGACATTGCAGTAATCCTGAAAAAGAATGGTGATGGCTTGGACAAGGTAGTAGTGCTGGATGATGATAAGTGGTTAAATTCTTGATGTGTTTCAATGATATGGATGACAGGATTTACAATCAAATATAGGATGTAAAAGAGAATGTGATTGAGAAAGAAATGAAAATGATCCCAACAATTTGATCTAAGAAACTGGGATCATGTTTTGGCAGGTAGAATGTGTAGAGTGATACATGGAAGATCAGGAACTCAGTTTTAGACATGCTAAGTTTGAGATAGCGGTTAGATATCCAGGTAGAGACCATGGTTAGGCAATTGAATATTGAAATCTGCAGTTATCTGTTGAGGTCTGGGCTGGAGATAGAAATTTGAGTCATTGGCATAAAGACAGAATTTAGAGCTATGGGATTAGATGAGAATGAGATAAGAATGAGGGATTAAGTGTGGATAGATAAGAAAAGCTTTCCAAAAGACTGTGTCTTGAGACATACCTATAATAAGAAATGAGGAGAAAAGGAGAAAAATCCACAAAGGAAACTGAGAAAGAGCAGAAAGAGAGACACAGGAAAACCAGGGATGATGAGGTGTCTTGGTTAAAGAACTAAAGTTTGCAAAGTCTACAGTTTTATAACTGAAAGTGGATCCAAAGTTATTCTTGTAATGATGTCACTCCTACTATTTGCATCTGATATGCTTTTTAAATTAAATTTCATTTCTTTTGAATAGGAAAGAAAATGATAGAACCACAGCTAGCAGGCCATAAATTGTACAAAGCAGACTGTCCTGTTCACACCACTATGTAGTCCAGGTGATCATTACTGGTAAATGGTTAATTAATGTAACAATTAAAACAAAACAGAAGAAACAAGCAACCAAACTTCAATGTTTTTTTTTTTTTTAGTTACTTTTCCCCTTATCCAGGTCCTTTTCAAATATTGGTGAGAATATAAAAATCTGAATATCCATGTAATAAATCACATTTATGAATAATTTGTTCTGTATACTGAATTAGGAAAAACATCATGACTCTCAGGTAAAAATTATTGGAGGTACCTCACTCTTCACATCTGTTTTAGTTTTTTGATCAGAACTACATGTATAGTTTCTCATAACTTCTCAACATGTGTTCTTGGAAAACTTAGTGTAACAATAATGGCAGTAATAAGCTCTGTGCTTTATTAGGTTTTTCAAACAGTGAAGGGCAAAGGGTCTCTAGATTAGATTTTATGGTTCTGTAATGAAAATTCTGGTTCCGTGCACGTCATAGCAAGTGCTTTTCTATGGTGACTAGCTCATAACTAATGCCACTGCTAATGCCATTTATTAATCCATAACTGATGGATAACTGGTGATATGAACCTCAGCAGTATCATTTGACTTTTAGGTTAAGCCACAGAAGCCAAAGGAACTATTTCTTCCAATTACATTCTAGCTTAGTTACTGTGATTTTTTTCACAGTATATTTACTGAACACGTTACTTACTATAATTAGTTGATGCTTATTCAAAACACAGTTAATCTAATATGTATTTGACATAAACATATGGACCATATTAGCCGAAGATGTTGGAGTAATTTAATGTTAGGATAGACATTCTTATGATATGGAGTATTTTAAATTTGTTACTTCTCCCATTGTTCTAAAACATAATGAACACTAGTGTTTAAAAATGTACAATGTATTAATGAAATTGCCTTATTTCAAGAGGCAAATTAAACAGTTTTGCTTGATGTTGCTTAGTTACCTCTCATGGACCTTTATCGGCGCTATATACGTGGTTGTTTATTTTCTTATCTAAATATTTTGAAAAGCTAGTTTATAGATTTTTAATGATATTTGCTGCTTGTTTGGGTTTTGCCATTGCTGCTGTCATTGCTGTTCTGCTGTGACAGCTCCGTCGGGGCTCCTTTCAGTGTCGTTGTGCCTGATGGAATGCAGAACCATGTGGCTTTGGAGGTGGTTGGCCTTCAGTCCATGAGTCTGCTCTGCCACTGCTGATGTTGTAAAGTTAAACAGACTATTTTGACTTAGTCTCAGATGTATAAAGAAAATGAAATATTTATCACAACATTGTTTTCACTAAAATACCTACATAATACATACATAACACATGGCATTGTTAAAGAGCGGAGCACATTGTCTGGATGATTGAAGCCCTGATTCTTGCATTCACACCTCTCTGCCTGCCTTCTATGTCATATATTTTCTTTCTACCTTTAGTATATTAGTCTCCAGCCCTTAGGATTTTGGTCTTTCTATCTGAATTGCTGTCTATTCATCTCTTCTTGCTACTGTCCTTCTGTTTGTCTACCATCCATTAGTGTGCCTATTGATTCATATGCCTTCTCATCTTCTCATTCATCTGTCTATCACATCACCTATCTACCTCTCCATTTTTATCTAGATGCATATCCATCTATTTCCATTTTAATGACATGCTGACTGTATTAGCAGAATAACTCTCTGGTTTCACCTAATAAAACACTGTGTAAACACCAATATATTTAGATATAGAAAAGGCCTTAATTTTTTTTTTGTAGTTTTAATCACTCTAATCACATATTATGAAAGTTAGGTGAATTGACTAATCTCTTTTTACTATCTAGTAAACAGCATTGATACTACATAGACTTATATCAAGGATTCTTATCTCTCTTTAAATTGCCTTCCTTAGATGAAGTTTTTCTAAAACATTGTGGGTAATTTGAATTTTAGTTAATTTTTCCTGAATATTTTGGGGGTAGTTTGTTACATTAATTTTAGCTGCAAGTTTCAGAACAATGAAATCCAGTGGTTGACCATGCAGCTGGGATGGTGTATAATTCCACTTCTCCCTATAATTCTTCTGCTCTGTCTTCTTTAGTGTCTTAGTTTTGTATTTTAGATATATTTCCTCATGGTGTGATAATGGCTCAACGGTAACTGAGACAGCATATATTCTTGTTCACCTGCTTTTGTGAACTACCAAACACTACAAATTATGACATATTCAAGTTTTCTCCTCTCTTTTAATTCAGTCGGCTGAAATCATACTAATTAGACTTAAGCTTTGCTTGGGGGATGGAATTTATAATTATTGGTTTTTCATTGGAATCCACTCTTAAGCCCCAAAAGTGTTCCTAAACAAAGTTGGCATTATGTATTGAGAAGAATATATAATGTAAGAATATGTTATACATAACATAGATAGTATTGTTCACTATAGGCAGTTACCATAAAGGTCTCTTTTGGTCTGATCTGAATTTTTTAAATTGGTTGTTTCTAGATTTTTTGTAACAGAATCCAGTAAATTTTTATGATATAAAAGCTATTCATTATTCATTCTTTTGATTCTACTTTGTTTAGTTTGCTAAAACACTTATAAGATTTTTGCATTTGTTCATTTTTGTGGTTTCTTCTAGCACTCTATTTAAACACCCATAAGTAAGAATTGTTTCTTTCACCTTTGCATTTCAATGTGTTTTGAATATATTTTAGGTATTCAATTAATATTTATTAGATCAACGAATGAGTGACACAGACTGCACATCAAAACAATTCAGTTATACAATAGCTTAGCTTTTATCATGGAATCATTTGTTTATGGAAATGTAAAAAAAGTAATCTAATAGTCAACAATGGGAAAATGTTTGGGTAGACTATGGTATGTCAATAGGCTTTGAAAATTTTATTTATAAGTTTTTAATAGCATGAGGAAAACTTTAAAATAGGAAATAAAATACATTTAATATAAAATATATGATTTATTAATAGTGATTATGAAAAATGTTTTTATATTTAGATTTCTCTGTGTATGCTCAGGTTTCTATAGTGAGCTCATCTTTTAGATGCTTTGAGCAATAAGTAAGTCACTTAGTTTATTAAGGAATATCAAAGTTTACACATAAAGTCCTGAGAAAGAGCAGTTCTAGGGTTAATTCAGCAGCTCAGACACATTAATGAGGACACAGGTTCTTTGTATCTTTCTACTTTGCCATCTTTAGCATGTCAACTTGGCTCCTCCAATGGTTGCCAAAGGATGCCACAAGTCCAGGATCACAGAAGACATGAAAACATAACAGCAGTAGAGAGACTTTTTTTTTTTCTTGTATGTCTCTTTAAAAAAGTCTTCTACCAAGTCTTCCCTCATTTCTTATTTGACATACCTGTGTCATATACTCACTTCTGAAATGAATTTTGGAAACAGATGGAAATGACACATCTGGCTGAGTCCACTGAATCCCTTGGAGAAGGTATATTTCTGAACAAAATTATGGAATTAGTTCTTTTCTAAAAGGCAAAGTCAGGGCAGGCTGCTTGGGTCTAATCAACATTGTCTGCAACAGTATGGAAACAATGTCAATTGTTAAGGTGAATTACTCTTTTCTATATTTTATTCCATTGTCAGAGTAAATACAAATAATGATAGCTTTCAGTTGATCTGCAAAATATTTTTTTCATTGTTTCTGAATATTAACAACCTTGGATCTGTACTGGGCCATTTTTTAAATTCCAAAAGAATATGCTATATTTGTCTCCTAAGGTACAGTTATTTACTTCATCTTGTTATTCACACTAACGTAAGTATTTAATATTTTCTCCACCTCTGAGTAGTATTTTAATCAACTCCTGTTTAATGGCTATGTGCTTTAATTCCTCAAAAGCATAAAGGCTAGATATAACTATTATTGATTCTATTATATAGAATTCAAAATATATGAATGTCTTAAGAGGATAATCACACATGAATGAGAATAGTAAAAATTAGGACTACAGGTGATTAGCTATAAAATAAAATACAATGTATGCATTTTTTTTTTAAAACCATGCACTTGCCTCTACCTACTTAGCGATTGTATCTTCATCTTGGAACAAAAATACCAGGAAGAATTTACTTTTGATTTTCCTATACTTTCAAAATTTTTCTCAGGTAATTCTAATAAACATACAGGGCTAAAGACAAGACCTAAATATATTACCTTTTAACAGTGGAGTATTTGAAACCATTACTCAAAGGAAGGAAGAAGAAAGAAAAGGAAGGAAGGAAGGAAGGAAGGAAGGAAGGAAGGAAGGAAGGAAGGAAGGAAGGAAGGGAGAGGAGGAGGGAGAGGAGGGAGGGAGGGAAGAAGGGAGGAACATTACGGTCGAGAGAAGGACTGATTGGCTCATGGTAAATGCTAGGTCCTATAATTGTAGTTTTTATTATGATTATAAATGATTTAGACAGAGTGGCAGAAGGACTAGAGGAAAGTAGAAGGGCCCTCTGTTTCTTTTCAGTCATGCCAGTTGATGTCTATTCAATATACTTCTGACACTGTCCCTGTTTGAATCTTCCAGGGGAAATATTTTTGCCTTCCGAGACTCATTCAGCTGTATACCCTCATTAACTTTATGAAAGCATAACATTTTGCTTTTTCTTGTATTGAATGACTTTACAAATAAGTTTCAGCAGTCTACATAGCTTAATAACACAAAGCTTACTGAAACAGATTACAAAACAATCATCTAATGAAGAAGACCTATTTCCAGAGCACCCACCATAGTTCAGACACTATACTTAACACTTTCTAATTTATGGCCTTATTTAAATTCTTACAGAAATTATCCAACCAATAAGGAAGCTAATTTTAGCAAGTCAAATCACTCAAATCAGATAATATGTGTAAAGCACTTAGCATAAAATCTACCTGAAAATGCTTAATAAATTCAATTATCACTAATGTATCTTTGCCTAGAGTTACACTGCCAATGTGAGTTAAAGACTTATTTTAAATCTGAGGCTGTTAGATTATATACTGTTTCATTTTCCATATTCCAGTGCAATTTTTTTTTCTGGAATGTGTATCTCATTAGTGATTATTTCTTCTATTTTTAGCATTCTACTCACCAAGTAGACTCACCATGACTACATACTGAACTCGAAGTAAAATATCTGCATAACAGCTCTTCAGTGTTAGTGCAACACGGCCAGCAAACGCTGCTGGTCTGAATTAAAATGTGCTGAGAACAGTGGTTTCTCTGGTAGTAATAAGACTCAGTGTTCTCTAAGGAGTGTGCTCTTCCCTTCTGTACTTTTGTGTATCTGAGACTCCCTGTAAATGCCAAGTGAATATGAGACATCCAAGAGTAATATTTACCAAGTTTTTCTACTAGTTAGCCAAAATCTTAGAAAATGGTTGGCAGTTTACGTAAACTAGTTTTGGATCGTTATCTGTTCTGTTGAAGTAAATAGTGGAATGCCCAAGGACTCTGTTTCATTAATTTTCTGATTCATCACTGATGCAATATTCTTTCTTCAGAAATAAAACTTAACAACAACAACAATAAAATCTTATTCTCACTTTATGTTTGTCCAATCTCTAGGACACTACATCACACTGTTGATCAGTATCTATGAGGACTTATTGTATATGGAAGTCTATGGTACGAGAATTTAAAAGGAGAAGGTAGTAGAAGCCATGCTCTCAAACAGATTGTAATTTATTATAAAAGCAATTCATCTAACTCATAAAGCAAATGACACCGACACAGTCATTGATAATGTCATAATCTAGACTTTGGAATTTTAAATTTTTGGAGATTGTAGTACTTGATACATGACATTGAAGGGGAGGGAGTAGATAGGAGGTTTTCCTAAAAAGAGATACACCTATACACTTGATAAGGCAGTCATGAATAAAAGGAGAGCAAAGATAGAGTCTGGGTGTATCTGGAATACGATTTATATAAAAATTTTTTCAGTTTTATGTGCTTGAATTTTGGGGACAGTCAAATGAAATGAATTTCTCTCTTTCTATGTTGTACTTAACTTTAGTTACCACTAACACTTTTGTAAAAGAGAAGTGTAGGAGATTGAGGTGCAAGAGGGCAGCCTAGGAACTAAAAAAGACCCACCTTCTCTTTGCCCAACATATATTTGAATGGCATTTCTCGAAATATAGTCACCAGGCTTCCCATGTCATAATAAACTGAGGATACATTTTAATGAAGAATCCTGACTTTGAGCACAGATTTGTTGAATCAAAATTTGTGGTGGTGGCATTAGGAATACACACTTAAATCCCCAAATTGATTTTTACACACACTGAAGTTTGAGAAACACCAGTTAGGGAACAGTAACCCTTAAACCTGGTGAGGTAATCATGCAGCTTCTGTCAGAGAAGGGGAGAGAAGGTGTCACTTTAATAAATGTAGACAGGGTGATATGCAGACACTTGACTGAGTGAGTCACATCTTCATGTGATCAACACAGTGACAAACTTTAGTTTGGTTTCTAGCTGCATTTTTAAAATTTCAGACTGTTATCATGTTTCTTTGCTGCCCAGCCTTAATTTAATGAGAACAGACCATCTTTAATTTTAGTACCCCAGTTCAATCTGTATGTACCTCTGTTTTTTAAATGCACATATATAATCTTTTAAACATCTCTGCTTTGTGGTATCACTTAATCACATCTTGATCAAATCTCTTGCCTATACTGACTATAATTCCATCTTTAAATTTTTTCACACTCAAAAATATATGTGAATATTTGTGGGTGGTACATTCAGCCTTCTGTTTAGTTTAATTGAATTTAATAATGAGCATTGCTCTAGAAATAGTTAACTGGTTATAGTCTAGGACTTGAATGACCCTGTTTTGCCATCTGATGTCAAATGAGATTTGGGAGTAATGCTGTTGAAGAGATGGATGTGATGTCTGTGACAGCACAGAGTCAAATATGACAAATTTTGTCATTTATTCCTGACTTCACAGGTTCATAGAATTTTAGAGCTTTAAAGGGTCTTGAGTCCATGTAGCACACAGAAATACTGTCACCTCAAAATTAAGGCTAGAACCCAACTGTTCAGGTTATTAATTTAGTTTCAGGGTTTAAAAAAAATCAATTAGTGCATTTAATGACAACATGCTTTGTAAGCAACACTTTTATTGCAGAATTTGGACTCTAGTGCCTAGAAAAATATGGTGCTAACATATGATTTTTTAGTACGGAATGAATTAAAAACGTAATTTCTACAGTGCTTGTCAAAAAATGCTGTGATAGTTCTTGCAAAGCAGTTAATAATCTGCATAGGTGTCTCCAGAATGCAGTCATGAAGTTAGTTTTGATGATGCATTGACCTTTTCATCAAGAAGTCTTATCAGAGTAGTAGAAAGAATCTGAACATGTTAAGCATGCTTCATGGAGGTCCAGTCTCAAATAGAGCAACTGATTTAGCTCATCTGATTCTGTTTTATTCCATTGGCAATGAAAAGTGGTTCAGGCAATAAACTGTCAATTCATTTTAGCAAGCTTCGAGTATCTATTATGTATAATATGTGGTCCGAAACATTATGGTGGATTCAATGATTAAAAAACAAAATACATGATTTTGTTGAGGAAACTAACCTTTCCATCATTAAAGAATATCTTGTTCTAAATGCTGAAAATTTGACTAACAAAAACAAAAATACCCGTGCTTTACAAACAAACCTCAAACCTTTTTAATAAATCTTAAATGTTAGTATACCTTTGCTCTGTTGAACAGAGTATTCCCTGACTTTAAAATACAAAATGTACATTTGTTTTCTTTATAAATATATATTACTTTTTTCTTTTATTTTCTAAAAGTGTTCTAATGTTTGGCTATTTTACTATTAAGTTTGTTTACTTATATGGTTCCCTTTCCCTGTGGATCAAAGAAAAATAGTTCTGTGGGGGCAGAGGAATGCAGGAATAAATCTTCAGTTATATTCAAGTATCAAGGATGACAAAATTGAGCTGAGGTAATCACCCAACTTCTGACAGATTCATTCTTCTTCTCCAGGAAAAGTCCATCTTCTACTAAAATCTTTCCTTCTTACACTAGAGGAGTTTATAATTTAATTTGGGAAAAATGCACACATGTATACAACTGAAATATCGTGTGTATATATGTGTATGTATACATATACACAAGTAGTATGTATACACATATTTACGACTGACCAAAGCAGAGTATATAAATATAATGGAAGGATAATGTGTTATGGATGTAAGAAAAAGATTAATGTTTACTGGGGAGAATATGAATATTCTAGATTTTTAATATAATTTTTAGGGCATTATAATTAGTTTCAAGCTGTCAGAATTCAGCTCTATCAATGGTGTTGATAGGAATTGAGTCCAGCAAAGCCTATGAATGATTTCACTATCGGCTCTCTCTCCACCTCAAGGACTCAGTGCCTTCATGTTGTTTCTTCATTTCACTTGCAAAACCTTATCTTGCACAGATATTTTATGTCAGTTGCTGTGCTGGGTAGTAGGGAGAGAGATAAGAAATTGACAATGAGGATGTGGTGGTAAGGCCTCAGTTAGAGGCTACCCACAGAACAATGGGACAGGAGGAGAAACATCTAAAGAGGAACTGGCTGTAGGAGGGGTTCTTAATTTTTTTGTGTCATGTACTTTTTCGGCAATCTGGGGAACAGTTTTTAGATCCATATAATAAAATACAGTATCCCCTTATCCATGGTTGTGCTTTCTGCAGTTTCAGTTACCCACAGTAATTGTATTCTGAAAATGTTAAACAGAAAATTCTAGAAAGAGTCAATTCATAAGTTTTAAATTGCGTGTCATTTGAGTGATGTGCTGAAATCTCATGCCTTCCCGCTCCATCCCACTTGGGACATGAATCATCCCTCTGTCCAGTGTCTCCAGGCTATATACACTACACACTCCTTAGTCACTTAGTAGGCATCTGGATTATCATATTAGTTATCAGAAAGAAAGACTACATTCGCATAACTTTGTTATAGTACAGTTGACTTGAATAACAGGGGTTTGAACTTTGCAGGTCCACTTACAAGCAAAATTTTTCAATAAATACTATAAATGTATTTTTTCTTCCTTATGATTTTCTTAATAATGTTTTCTTTTTTTCTGGCTTACTGTATTGTAAGAATACAGTATATAATACATATAACATACTGAAATGTATTAATTGACTATTTATGTTATCTGTAAGGCTTCCAGTCAACAGTAGACTATTAGTATATGTAGGAAAAAATCAGAGCATATATAGGGTTCGGTACTATCTGCAGTTTCAGGCATCCACTGGGGGTCTTGGAAAGTATCCTCCTCACATAAGAGGGACTACTGTGTATGCAAATTTAAGGAAATCAAGCATAGTAAGATACAGTTGTCAACATATTATTAAGAAACACATTTGTACTGCTTATTAAAACATTAAAAACAAGATCTAGCAGCAGCATAACTACTATAATTTTGAAGTGGTTTTATGCATAAATAATATTTTGAGATTATATGCGATGACTGCAATGTGATATAAAAGTATTTGTGATTCATTGGTGGGAAAGTTACAGGTATTGCTGGCTCAACGGTGTTGCCAACACTTGTAACTGAAAAAAAATGTTAAACTTCAATTACATTTTGATGAAAATAGAGAAGTAACTTTTTGTTCATCCAAGTTCATAAATTTTCTGAATTTGTTTATTCAGTGACACTTTGGGGAACCATAGGCCCCAGGCTAAGAACCCTGCAACAAAACTCAGTGTTAGTGCCATTTAAGAGGGGAAAAAAAGAGCAAATGTGAAATATACACAGAGACTTCAGATCTCTACACAGAGACTCAGGAGCCTGAACATTCTAAAGGACCCTCACTTCTTAGTCCCACCTTCTCTATATTTGACAGTGTTGTTCCTTTTTCATAGAGATTTCCTCTGTGTTAAATGCCTGTTTGAAGTTTTGCCTGTAGCAAACTTGAGGTTAGGAATTATCTGATGAACTAGGAAAATTTATGTACCTCACACTGTAGTGATTAATAAATTCATCTTTCGCTATCTAATTCTATATTCTTGAATTTTCTATTGCTTATCTTTTTTAAAAAATTACTTAAGCAATCCATGCTTGTTTTTAAAAGTTTTACATACATACTATGGAAAATGAAGTGTAGTATAAAATTAATTATACTACCAAAAAAAAACCTTCTTCACTATGCCCCACCCCATCAAACAGCTAGCTAACAGTTGTTAGCCTTTTGTGTGTGTTCTTTCAGGACATATTTTGGTTTGTAAACGAACATGAACATAATACATAAATAGTTTGACAATTTAACAGGCTAATTGCTTTGTACATTTATTTCATCCTAAATTAGCTGTGTCTTAATGTTTGCTTTATTTATTTTTATTTTTCAGAGTAAAGCACTCTGAAATTTTTGGTTGATTTTTGAATTGGGAAAATTATTACTTAATCATTGGTTGTCATACCTGAACATTTTCATCAAGAAATAATGGCCTGAGGCAAGGAAAAAAGACTTTTGAGGAATATTTGGATTTAGAGATGTAGCATTCAGGAGGTGAAGGGGTGATAAAATAGTTTGGAAGACAAGTGGTTAAATTTCAGGAAGATAAAACAAGAGGGCTGGGGAGCAGCTGCTTCTCTGCTTCAAGTCACTGCCCTGAAATTTTGCAAAGCAGAGCATCAGGAGATGAAGGAGAATAGATTGTCAGTGGCTAGACAGGTGAGTTTTATGTCTCATCAATCACAGTATATTATCTTCTGGGTTTCGACCTGGGTATCTATTTATTTTTTCTTTCTTTTTCTTTTCTTTTCTTTTCTTTTTCTTTTCTTTTCTTTTCTTTTCTTTTCTTTTCTTTCTTTTCTTTTCCTTTCCTTCCTTTCTCTCTCTCTCTCTCTCTCTCTCTCTCTCTCTCTCTCTTTTGCTGATACTTGTGTGTTGCAGTTGTCCTGCACCAGTGAAAAGCAGCTAGAAAACAAATAAAGACACACACACACACACACACACACACACACACTCACCTTTCCCTTACTTATATTATAGCGATGCCTCTGGTACCAAATCCTTTAGTCAGTGAGCTGTGAAGGTTGGTGAACAGCCTGACTAATTCATTACCTCTCAACCTTTATTTCAAGTAAAGCTGAAAAAGATTTTAGGAAGCAAGAAAGAGTATTTTTCAGAATAGGTTGGTGCCTATGGTAAGATAAAAAAGAGTATAAAAATATTTAAGGAGTAATATCATACTTTCATGATTTTGGAACATGAACCACAAATTATTTAGTAGTTGGCACTTAGCCCAAGTAATTATCAGAAGTGTTGAAAACATTGTGCTTAGTCAGAAAGCCGTAGATATGAGGTCATGTTTCTACAGATGCCACTGACAGCTCTGGTATTGGCAGCCTGGGAAACTTATTTGTCTTTCTTGTTACTAAGTGATTTCAAAATACATTCTTTGGAAGGTAGCGAATGACCATCTATTGTGGGTAGATATACTTGTTTGTTGCGGTGTTTTTTTTTTTTTTTTTTAACTGGCTGTTGTACTGATTTGGATTTGCCCCCAAATCGCTTAGATTGGAAAAAATCTGCATTTTGACTTAACCAATTATCTACTTAGTAATTTATTTATTTATTTTTGAAGATTCATAATTTTTATTAAAATTAAGATTTTGGAGAAAATAGTTGAGGAACTGGCAGTTAACTAAACATTACATTACCTATAAGTAGAAAAATAATTACAAATCTCTAAGCAGAACAATTCCTCAAGCTCGCAGCAACACACATAAGTGCAGAGAGTCAAGCAGGCATGAAAAAAGTCCTAGAAAAGATAAGAAACAGGTAAAATCACTTTTAGAAAAAAAAAAGTTCTATCCATATAATTAAAAAGATAATAAAAAAGTTCTGTGCTATAACCCAATACCTGATAGAGGGAAAATGTGTTTAAACAACTTAAGGAGACAGTATACAAAAGGAAAAAAAAAAAAAAAAGCTTTTGGAGAGAGAAGAGGGTAAATAAAGTGATAGTCATCCACAAATCATGAGTGTGGCTGGAAAAAAGGGTTCTATGGAAAGTAACCTCACAGGGTGATACAATCATGAATTCTTAACTGGGCAGGTCCTGGTGGTTAGTCAATGCGCTAAGCATATAACTTCTTTAGTAGAAGGCTTATCTTTGCCTTAAGCAAACCCTGTCCATTGCTTTTGTACATTTAGGTTAATGTACCTTTGAAATGCCGCCACTTGCAGACCTCTCTTTCTATTACCTAACCGCCCTTTCAGACCCCTGCTTCTAAAGCACCCAAGAGGCAATCTGATCCTCGTTTTGCTCTCTCCCACCTTCAAGTAATCTTCCTTACCTTCCTTTCTTAATCTCAAATGCATAAAAGAAATAGCAAACTGTTATTCTCAGAAGCATTTATCTCAGTCTGTAAAGATCTTGCTTCCAGGTATATCTTCTGTTAGGCTCAAATACATTTTTTATAAAAATTCTTCTATAGATTTGGATGTTCTTATGTTAACAGGAGGACCATGGTGAAGAAAAAGATGCAAGAACGAAAATTTTCATGCCCCTGTCCCAAAGAGTAAAAGTAAGAACATTTGCGACACTCATTGTAATGCATTGAATAATGTTTCCCCTCAAAATTTCACCTCTGCATGGGTGGGTTCACAGGCTGTGTTTCATGGTGGGGCAGTGTCACTGAGAGGACTCTGCAACTGGATACGGCTGCAGGCTTGGCTCCACAGTGACTCCTGATGATTGTGCCCAGACTGTGCTCTCGGCTGAATATTGCTACAGGTTGGACCCTGGGTTTCAGGTAGGGCAGCAGGCAGGGCCTCATGATTCGGGCAGGGTCTCATGCTGTGCTGCAGTCAGGTAGGACTATAAGGTGAACCCCAAATTAAGAAGGGTTGTAGCTTGGCTTTGCAATAAGGCAGGCCACTGGCTCTGCTCTTCTGTTGGGCAAGGTCATTTAGCAGATTAATAAGGAAATATAGACTAGGGGGAAAAAGAGAATGAACTTTAAAAATATAGGGTGAAAGTTATGAAATTGAGTAAGGAAGGAAATTCAGTAAAACTCTAACTGGATTTTAGCATCACTGTCATAGTAGTAATTGAACTTTGTACACTAGTAAGTGTTGGAGGAATTAGAAAAGACAATTTCGTGATATTTGCTTTACTACTGTGTTCCTTTATCATTGCAGGAAATTCATCATCTCTGTTGACTCACCTGTCTGATAACTAACATTTACACTGATACTTTCTGGAGTTAGGATGTTCTTCTACCTTTGCATCAATACTGTCAGACTATGCCTGGCACTTGTTTTTTTTTGTTGTTTGTTTTTGTTTTTTTGTTTTTTGAAGAACTGTGAAGATAAATCAGGTTCCTAAAGGGCAGTTTTTCTCTGTGATTTCTATGCTTAAAGTGGACAAAACTAATCATGTTTGATAAAGAATTATTAATTGCTCTTCAATGTACTATGAATCAGGGGCTTGTAAGAAAGATGAGTGTGTTATAGTTTTAGCAGTAAGGGACTAGATCCTTCACGTTTACGTTTGAACACTGTGAACTGTTCCTTCAAAATGCCATTTTGGATTAAAAATATTTGCTAAAAAACAAACATGATCTCAATAAATATGATAAACACATTTTTTAAATTGGAGATTTTATGTATATTTCCATTTTATAACCAGAAAGCAATGACATTCCAGTGTTATTAGACACCATCTAAAATATAATATTTTGTGGTTAATAGTGGAATAATGGAGAAAAGGGAACAATATAGTACTCTTTGTCTTGCTCTGCCTTCTCTCTCTGTCTCTTTGTCTCTGTCTCTGTCTTCTGTCTCCTTTCTCTTTCCCTTCAAAGGATAAACAATAAATAGAAATAGACGAAAAATAATGGAATTTAACTCTAGTGCCAACCTAACCTTTTCTTGCTGTATGTCCTTAGGCAGTTTATATCATCTCCCTCAACCTTACCCTCCTCATTTGTAAAATGGAGTTGCTAAGCAATTCTGTTTTGGTTACTTATGAGATTGTTGTGAGACTCAAACAGTGGGATATTTTTTAAGGACTCAATATATTGGAAATCATTAAGTAAGTGTTGTTTTAAAATGGTTTCAGGAATTACCTAGTGCCTTTTATAAGAGACTTTTAAAAATGAACAAATATTATCAATGATGTCAGATTCCTGTTGTATGAGAACCATAGTGGGGATGTTTTAGAAACTCTTTCAGAAACAGGGTATATTCATTCTAAGAAGTTACCTAAGTTACTTCTGAGGAATGCTTATACAGAAAAAGAACTCAAATTAACAGAACTTGGTGTCTATAGAACGTAGCATGCTTGAGGAACCCTTATAGAATATAGAATCCAAAGTAAGAAAATTTTTAAACTCAGGCATGGTTTAAATTATATATAAGCAGAATGTTTAAGTTTAAGTTTACTGAGTCTTTTTAAAAAATTGGTCTATGAAATTGATATATATATATATATATATATATATTTGTCAAATGCTTTTGAAATATAGACAAATTTATCAAACATCCAGAAATGTGAGATGGAGGGACAATAGAGCAGAAACACTGAAAATATTCCTGAAACAAGAGACATGTTAGAATGATAAAAAAATAATTTAAGCTGAGAAGGAAAGAAAGTGAAAATAATAATGACAAAAGCACCACTGCTACTAGCTCTTTATGCCAAGCACTAAATGCTCAACATGTATTAGTGCATTTTTCCTCTCACAACTTTATGAGGTAGATATTGTTATTAACCCCTTTTATTGATGGAAAAACGGGGCATTGAGAAGTTAAGTAAGTCGTCTAGTATCACAGAGATAGAGAGTGATGGCTCTAGGATTCAAACTTAAGCAGCTTGGCTTCAAAGCCTGTTTGCTATACTGCCCCTGATGAGAAGATAGGACATTTGCACCCGTTTATACCCCAGCACTAGCTTTGACAACTACTTTAATCTTTTTCAGGTTGATAGACAATAAATGCTATTTATTATTGCATTTATTTTTCTCTCCTTTATTACTATAGATTTGTTATACCTTTCATAATTTATTATCCTTTTATATTTTATCTTTTGTGTGAAGAATAATCACATTTATGCACATTTTTCTACTGAGGCATTTAACTATGTCTTTTTTTTTTTTTTATTATTTTTAGGGCCTTGAGTACAGGAAGGATAGTAGTAATTTTTTCACATATATTGCACATTTTCTCCCATATTTTGTTTATCTACATTTTATAATGCTTTTTTCTATAAAAGAAGTTTCAAGTTCATATATATCTATATGTATGAATCTTTCTCTTTATGGTTTCCAGCTTCATGTCATACTTAGAATGACTTTCTATCCCACACTGTATTGTTGTGTCTCTTTAATCACTTTAAAGTATTTTTATGACATTTCTGGTACACTTGGAAATTTTATTAGAATAAAAAAAGAAGAAAAGACTATTTTAAATACATATGTTTGTAGATAACTGGACCTTGACCTAATACCATCTTGCAAATAATCCATCTTCTCTGCCACCAATTTAAAATGTTGCTTTCCTCATAGAATATTATCTTACATAGATTAAGGTATATTTTTTATCTAGATTCACTATAATTTCTGTTGATCCACCAATTCCTAGGCCAAAACTCAAATGTTTGAATCATTACAACTAAGTAATGGTTTTCTCATGAAATGCTATTTCCACTTGGTCTCCGTGGCTTTTGCACTCTCCTGGTTCCTTCTCTACTCTGGCTTGTTTTGCCGTCTCTGATGTAAGTTGCTCTTATTCTGCCTGCCTCTTAAATCCTGATGTTCTTCAGAATTCAGTAATATCATTTTTTTTTTTCAGTCCGCACATTCTCCATGGGCAGTCTTGTCTATTCCAAAAGCCTCAACACTGTCAAAATTGTACTGACAGTTACAAAATGCAAGTCTCTGGCTCAAAATTCTTCACTTAACTTTAGCTATATTTCCCTAAGTGTCTATCTACATGGATGTCTCACAATCACCTTAAATTTCAAATGACAAATACTCAGAATCCCCTTCATGCCATTACTCCAAACTTTTCTCTTCAGGAATCTCCGATGCTGTCTCTGATTGGCACTACTGTCTACCCAACAGGCCAAGCAAGAATTCTGTGATTAACCTTGCTCATTTCCTCTTTCTCACTTGCTTTTTATTTAGTGAAAGAAGCTTGTTATGCTGATTTTTAACTCTTGGCAATGTGCCAATACCAATCCTTAATACCAAGCCCTGTTTGGGGCTACCATCATCATTTCCACAGACCATTTCAGTAGCCTTGATCCTTTTCAATAAATTCTCTTAATTGTTATTAATCAGTTCTTCTTGTAATGCAAGTAGAATTATTTTATTTTATATACATTAACTCCTTAGTATTTCTCTATAGTAAGATAGTCCAACTTTTAAATAGCCTTTAGATGGACCTTTATGGTTTGTTCTTCACAGACTTTATCTTTTGCCAATGTTCCCCTGCTACTAATACTCTGGAAATACTGAACTTTATATTCTTCAAATATACCTTGTTCTTTGTTGCTCAGGTCTTTACATCAGCTCCTTCTGCTTGGATCACCTCTACTCTTCTTTGCTTGCCTTTCTGCTGCTTTTCATCCATCTGACCTCAGCAGAGACCTGACGTCCTCCAGGAAGCCTTCCTCAAACTCTCCAATGTGCATTTAGTACCAGCAGACATATTCCCATGACACCTTTGTGCTGCAGCATCTTAACATATTCTTTTGAAAATGCCAGATTAAGTATTTTGTATATGAACCAAATTGTAAAACATATTAAAGGAGGAATTTGCCTGATATATTTCACCACTGTGTTCCTACAACCCAGGAGAATGCCTGGGCATTCGGAGTGCCCTCTAAATTTGTGTGGAAGAAAGAAACAAAAGAGGGAGGCAGGAAAGGGAGTGGAGAAAGAAAGGGAGGGAGGAATGTAACATATAATTCACACACTGTCTTTCTCTTCTTCTCTCTCACACACATAATGAATACACAGGTACCCTTATACACACATATATAAATATCATACACAAATTCCATACGCTAAATATTGAAAGCAAATCCTGCAAAAATGTCACTGTTTGTGTGTGGTGTGTGTGTGTGTGTGTGAAATCGTAGGCAGTTTTAATTTTCTTCTTGTTTCTATATGATTTTTTAAAAATCAGAAAAATCTATAATCAGTAAAAGTTTTTAAAATTATATTTACAAGTCTCTCAATTACAAGTCATAAAATGCATTAACAATCTCAAATAAAAAATATTTTGGTTTGTGTAATACAGATTCTCCTTGACTTATGAGGGTTATGTCCTGATAAACCATTGTAAGTTGAAAATATCAAGTCAAAAGTGCATTTAATACATCTAACCTGCTGAACATCATAGCTTAGCCTTACCTACCTTAAATTGTACTCTGAACACAATTATCAAAAAATGATGGCAATGCAGTACACTGTAGCATATTGGTTATTTACCCTCCTGACAGTGTGCTTAACAGGGAACTGTGGCTCTCTGCCACTGCTCAGTAACACGAGAGAGTATCCTCCCGGCATATTGCTCACTAGTCCAGGAAAAGATCAAAATTCAAAATTCAAAGTATAGTTTTTACTGAATGCATATCACTTTTGCACCATTGTAAAGTCAAAAAAAAATTTAAATCAAACCATTGTAAATTGGGGACCAATCTATATTTGTTTGTGTAGGGTTGCTGTAGCAAAGAACCACAAACTGGGTGATGTAAAACAAGAGAGATTTATCCTCTTACAGTTTTGGAATTCTAGAAGTCCAAAATCAAGATGTAGAATCCTTCTTTTCCTCTTCCTAGCTTCTGATGGTGGCCATTGATCCTTGATATTCTTTAGTTCTTGCGGCTGCGGCACTCCAGCCTCTGCCTCTGTTGTCACATGGTATTCTCCTTCTTGTGTGTCTCTCTTGACACTTTTTATGAGAACACCAGTTATTTGGATTATAGGCCTATCCTACTGCAGAAAAACCTCCTCTTAAGTTAACTAATTATATCTGCCAATGATCATGATTTCAAATAAGGTCACATTCTGCGATATTGGGAGTTAGGATTTCAACATATTTCTTTTGGGGAGACATAACTCATAACACATGTTAAGCATGCTTTTTTTGTTTACTATCATATAGTAATGGCAAATAATGAAATTATTCAGATTCTACTTTTAAGTTCCTAACAAAACAACATATTATGACATATACATAATTACCCATCAGTCTTTAAGATATAAACTAATATGTTCTTCCTATTACCACTATTTCTATTTCGATACTGAGGAAAGCATATTTCTTTATTTTCTATTTATTATTTATATGAGTTAGAGATTGTGTTGGGTTGCCAGTAGGAAATCTGACTACAGTGTCATAAACATAAAAAGGATATATTTTCTTCCACATTATGAGAAATCCTGAGGTAGGCAATTACTGGTATCATATTGGTCCAGCATCTCAAGCATGTCAGGGTCAAGGATTTTGTGATTTGAGGAAACGTTGACTCAGAATCTTAAAATATTCCCTGCACAGCTATCATTTTATTCTAGAAAGAGTCAGGCATGAGGAAAAAATGCAGCTGAGCATGTCCCTTTTTTAAAGAGTGTTTTCCTCAAGCCTCACTAAACAATTTGTACAGCAACACATCAGCCAAAATAATGTCACTTGGCCACCACTTTCTGGAAAGGAAGTCAATAAATGATGGAATTAGCTGCGCACATCACTAACCTCAACAGAATCAAAGATTCTATTCCTAAGGAAGAAAAGGAAGAGATTGGTAAACAACAAGATGTCTAGGTCATCACTTCTTTCACTCCCTCCATGAACTTGTTGATGAAACATGAATGAAGAAGGTACTTGAATGGGAAGAAATTCAACTTGTCTCTTTCCTTCCCAGACTCAACCCGTCAAACATAGAGACTTACAACCACTCAACTAATCACAGTGATGGAGGATTTGTGATAGTTTGAGAGATAGTTTGAGTCACCTAATTAGGACAGGTCCTCCCCACCCCAAATACGAATTAAATATGTGACTGTAAAGTTTAAACACTGAAACTAGAACTTTAAGTGTAGCCTACACAAATGGTTCTTGAACATGAATGCAATCTCTCTTCTTAGGTTCCAAAAACATTTTTATAGTCTATGGAAAAAATGAGAATAAAGAGTAATCTGGTGAGGTTTTTTTATTAGGTTAAATCGATTAAATTCAAAAGAGCCGTCTTTAATTTTGTGTCCTTCTTACCCTTTTTGAGTGTATTAAATATCTTTTTTTTACTATAAAAGGTTGGGGATGATAGAGGGCAGCTATTTGGTTTTGTTTTTGCTGTGTGTTAGTGATCTTAATCAGGAAAAAAAGTTCTATTCTAATCCCTTTTTTATTTTATATTTTTAAGTTGTCCACCTAAATGGAATCCAGAAACTATAGGCAATTATTCACCTCTGCATGTGTTTGGTATAATTTTAGATATATGTCTAAGTATTTATATTTAGCATTTATAATACCCTTTGTCTTTGGATTATAATTGTGAAATATGTAACTTTTGGCTTTCTTGATTCCATCTTTGTTTTGCCATCAGCTTGGATGCCTTCTAAAGAGTATGATGTTTTGGGAAATAACGATATGGTGAATTTTAAAATAGATAGAACACGTTATTTTGGCGTATATAAGACTGAGCACTTTTCGTATATTAACATTTCTTTCTTATGGTCTGTCATGGTGGTATGTAATAAATTTTACTGTCCCATAGATAAAAGATCTGATAATTACAGAGCTTGAAGTGACTTGCCTATGTTTCAAAGAGAGGAAAGTGAAGATTTAAATCAAGTTCTTTCTCCTTCAACAAACTAAGCTTTGAATCTATTGAGAGAAAACATGCTACTCCTTTAATTCCTTGGGTGAAGCTATGTCTTTATTTCAGTATAAGCCTGAAATTTATTATTCCAGCAAAACTCTTTCTGTGCCTAGTATGAGAATATTTTCCCCTGTAAGGATAGTCTTCTCAGAGATCAATCTATGCCCACATATTTTTTTCCTCTAAATCATTTATGAAGAATACATGAACACATTCTAATATTTAGTGTTGAGCTGTAGTTTGCCTCTTTTTAAGTAAAATAATAAAAATATGTTAGCTTCACTGAATTTTTAGTATATCAGCAGATATTTAGATCCTCCAATGTTCAAGCAGTCAAAATAACTGAAAACAGAATACAGATGTCTGATGAGAAAAAGGAGCGGATTCTAGGCTCAGTGTGGGAACAGTAACAAGGAGAGCTAAGGATTCAGGCAGGTAGTGCCTTTATGACCCACCCAAAGAAGGAAAGTTGTTACTGGCCAAACAGATTGTTAAAATGTGGAGAACATATGCTATTTTTCTCAGAATTTTAGAATTTTCAAGAGAAGCTTGAACTGTTAAATTGCATGTGTAAAGCTGGTTAATAGCAGAAATTTAAAACATTGACTAGGTCAACAGTGGATGGATAAAAACACAGGTCTTGGTGGGAAAGTAAGTTCATGGGCTGATATTTGCAGTGTCTGATTCAGGCTTTTTCTCTTTTCTTTTCCCACATGCATATTGTAATCAACATAAGATGCAAAATAATTAACCAGTAACATCTTAAGCTATTGCTCCAAGGGAAAAGGACTGCTTTGCAAATGTCAAATTTAATTTTTGATTGAAAACAAGAAGAGATTTTGTCCAGGAGAGGATTTTAAAGTTAGCCTCATTGAGCAAGCACACAGATAAAGCAGACAAGTTCCTTCAAGTGAGAGAAACCTGAGTTGTGATATCATTCCAACATTCTTAGACTTAAAGAGGACTTAATAAACATGGTAAAAATATCACTTTGGAATGGCGGAAAAAAGTCATTTAGAGCCCACTAAAATATGTAGGGGTAATAGGAAATTCTAAACACAGTCTGCATAGGAACATAGACTGTTTCTTTAGCAAGTTGGTTAAAGCTCATGAACAATTTCTTGGTGAGGAGTTAGAGAAGACAGTATCAGAGTCCATTGTTTGTGCTTTAAACTCCATTCTGACTTTCACACCAAATACTTTTTTAGCACTTCCAAGGTGCCAGAAACTATTCTACTGCTCTGGAAATAGAATAACAGAGAAAGCCCCAACTTTCAGAAAACTTGCATTCTTTGGTAAATAAGGAAGTCAATCGATCAATCAATCAATCAATTCATCCATCCATCATCAATAATGTTGTTTTATAAAGTGATAAACACTCTAAAGAAAACAGGAGAAATCAGAGAATGACAAGGTGGAGGGCGTAGCTACGTGGCACATGGGCTGGGGAAACGCTTTGTGAGCTCAGACTTCAAGGGTGATAGTAGCAGGCTCTGAGACGTGCAGGGAAATGGTTGAGCAGAAAGGAAGAGCAATTGCGGAGGCTTTGCAGTAGGGATGAGCTTCACGGCATAATCACTCCAGTGTGGATCTCTTTACAGAATATGGTTACAATCGATTCCACCAGCATCCTTAAGTTAAAAATGCTGTGAAATATCAAAACCTAAGTTATTAGAATCATGATTTAGTTGCCCAGAGAGGGCAGAAAGCAGTTAGGCACGCCCCCTGCCCCAATGTACTCTTTAGTACTTGCACTTAAAATGCTATTGATCTCTAGGAATGTTTTTTTTAAAACTTCTCTTAAATTTCTATTTATTTTAAGAAAGAATTGCATAGAAATGAAAAATTTTCTCGCTTTCTCTTACTTTCTTTTTTCTTTAATGAAAAGTCAGGTGAAAATCAATTTATCCATAATAAAAATGGAGTGGCAAAAAAAGAAATGAAGACATAGAGAATCAGTTCATTCCGTTCAGTGCTTCCTCTAATAAATTCTTCATGACTCTCCTTTTAATGATGGCTTAGCTTGGAAAGTCCCTGAAACAGGATCTGGCTACCACAGATGCATTTACGAGAAAACCCAGGGGCTTCAGAGGAGGCTGCACTTGGTGGAGAAGGCAGGAAACATCTGTGAGCATGGTAGAACTGTGGAACTGTGGTTGGGTAGCCCTGCCAACTTTCCACATCGTTGTCTCATTCAACCCAGTCCGAGGAAAATTCTTTAAACACATTCTATACATAGGATAGACTAGAAGCGTCTCTCTCCTTAGTGGTCTGCACCCAGCCCTAATAGTCTGCCATGCCTCTAGTAAGCTCATATTCAACACCCCTGCCATGTATGACTGGCATTCACTCTATCAATTCTTTCAAACCCCTTTAGAAACAGAATCTATGTTACCTTTGGATTCTCTGATAGTATTTCAAGAAAACTAGATATTGTGTGATTTCTCCGATCTCTTAACCTCCTAGTTCTGGAGAGTTTTCTTTCCTTTTTTAGCTATCTACTCTTAGATTCCCAGTATCTCCCATTAATTTTTTACCCCTCCTCGAAAAATAATAATAAAAAAAAAAATCTCTGAATAAAAGACCTGATAAATTCATTAACACTAGGGAATAAAGTACTGTTCCCTTAAAACGTTCCTCGCGCTCTCTTCTCATGAGATTTTTTTCATTTTAGCTAGTCCAAGGAAGCTTTTAGTGGAAGAAGAAGAAGAAAAAAAAATAACAACACCTAGGAGCTTTCAATCTATAGCTTTCGGGTATTTGTGTATACATAGAAAATAAGATTTGTAGATTTGTTTTGAATAATACCCAATTAAAGAAATGCACATTTGATCTACACATCTGAGAAAGCCTTAGGTGCCTGGAGTTACAAGATATGTTTTATACACACACACCTCTAAACACTTTTTCTGTTTCACTTTTCTGCTCCTCAATAACATTCTCTCTGTTCATCCTTCCCTTCTTTTTTCTTTCTTCCTCCTTCCCTTCCTCTTTCTCTAACATTTCTTGAAGCAATCTGTTCTGTTCTAGACCACTACAGTATGTGCTAAGAGAATAGATATGAAAGAGATGCAGGTCTTGTCCTTCAGCATCTGGAAGCTACAAGGGATGATGAAAAGTAAGCAAATAAAGGAAACTAACGAGAAAACTGTAATAGAAATATGAAGCAAAAAACTCCAATAAGAAAGTAGATAACTCTGGGAGATACAGCAATATTTACAAAGAAGGTAAAATTAGGTACAGCTTTTGAAGGTGACTAGAAATTGCTATTTAGAAAATAAGAGAATAGCATTTTAGATAATAATGAAAGTGTATATAAAAGATTTAATAACAACAATAATATCTGGGGAAATAAATGTGGCCTGTATGATCGTAGATAGCATGTGAGATGGGGTAGCAGATGAAGCTGGAGGATTAAAGTTAGGTCATGTATTCAACCTTGTCAGCAACAATCATTGTACCCCCTCCAAATGTGGCAATTGTAAATAACCTATTTTATGAACTCTTCTTTTGTCCTTAGACAGATTGCATGGTCTCTCCTGGTTTTTCTGTGCATTTCACTGGTTTGGCCTTCCTCAGTTGTTGGTTCGCTCTCTAAATGCTGGAGCACCCAACATAGTCCTTGACCCTTCTGCCCTGCTGTTTTCTGTTCTCTGTTGAGAGAGGTGACTTTGTGAAGTATCCAGGAGCTCCCACACAAGAGCCAACTGCTGAGTTTCAATTCCCAGCCTCTTTCATTATTAGCTGAGTGAGCTTTCCCTTCATTTCCTCATCTTAAAATAAAGATAGTAATAGGATCCATCTCAAAGATTGTTGGAGGCGTAAATAATTAAGACATATGTGCAGAAAAATTCAGCATAACATGCCTGATTGCCTATCCTTAGGAAAGGCTTGCTGACAAGTTT
This sequence comes from Eonycteris spelaea, assembly GCA_003508835.1. Taxonomy (NCBI): domain Eukaryota; kingdom Metazoa; phylum Chordata; class Mammalia; order Chiroptera; family Pteropodidae; genus Eonycteris; species Eonycteris spelaea. Next base: position 5,063 of record PUFA01000350.1, on the reverse strand, counting down.
GGTCCTGTGCTGGAATCTGGAAACTTGGGATTTCGGGAGGGTTCTCATCCACCTAAGTAACAGGATGTCTCACTGTACCTAAACTGTTTAACAAAACAGTACAGTTTTATGCTGAACACCTGCATGAGTTTGGAATTTTAGTACATGCCAAGGCAGAGCTGCCTATGGGATCAGACCCCATTAAAAACCTTGGGCACTGAGTTTCTAAATGTGCATCTTCAGTAGACATTTCATATGTGTTGCTGCAACTCAGAGCTGGGAAACTAAGCACATCCTGTGACTCCGCTGGGAAGAGACTCTGTGCCCAGATTTCACCTCATGTGGCTTTTCCCTTTGCTAATTTTGCTTTGTCTCCTTTAAACCATAATAAATCATAAATGCTGATCCTGTGAGTTTAGTAACAAATCATCAAAAACCTGGGGGTGGCCTGGGGACCTCCCAGTATAGCACATAAAGAGCATTCAGGTGAGTGTTAGGTATATAACAAACAGGTAATAAACACTCCTGGCTTTACCTGATTATCAAATAATATATCAGCAGATTAATCCTTTCCCTAACTCCAGATTTATATATCAAATTTTCTGTTTTAGTTTTCTACATTGGAATTTTCTAAATGTACATTTCAAACTTGAACATACACAAAGAGACTGCGTTTTTGCTTTAAAAATTGTTTCCAACTCCTGAACCCCAGTCTCTCCCAGGACAGTTAACATCACCATCGTTCACTTGTTTGCTTTGAGTCTCCAATTTTTCCCCTTTTTCCACTATCTTACATTTAATCCATGAGTAAGGCCTGTTCGGTTTCCTTCCAAAAAATATATTTCAAACCTTAAACACTGTTCATCAAATCATTATTTTCTCTTCCTGATGTTTGACAGGAATGCCCTAACCAGTCTTCCTGCCTCATTCTTCCCCCTGCAATCTACCCTCAGCAGAGCAACCAGTATAGTCTATTTAAAAAAAAACAAAAAGCTATCTCCTCAACTCCTTGAAACCCATCAATGACTTCCTGGTGTGTTAATATGATCCAAACTTCATGCCATGACCTCTAAGGGTTTACGCCATTAGCCCTTGCACACTCCTTGTGCTCTAGTGCGGTGCCCCTTTGACTTGTTAGAGCCTCCTGTCTCTTCCAGCATGCCACACAGGCTTCCACTGAACATCTGTGGATAAGGGATATCTCTGCCTAGAGCACAGTACTCCAGATTTTCTTTGGACTGCCCTCTCTCAAGTCAGGCCACTCTCAGACCATCTTATTTAAAAAAACCACCATTCACTGAATAGCCAATGATTGTTTTATTTTAATCAATTAGCATTAACATATTTGCTTTTTACTTTTTATTTTTAAAATAGTTATTGAAGGTCATTTAAAATTAAGTCTCTGATTTACCGTTTTAATCTTTGAATTTTTCCCCATAAGCAACCATTTAGAATGATTTCTGCTTTCTTTCTTCTCATAGTTAGCTTTTTAACTCTAAATGATATATATTTATTTATCCACTTAAGTCATATTTGTTTACTTCCTTTGAAAGACATCTAGTTCACTTGCATCACTCTTCACTTTCCATCATTCCTAACTCCCAAAGTTGGTAAAATGTATTAATCATTTACTCTTCCTTTTGTTTGCACTTAAACTATGAATAATACATTTTTCAATGCCTCTCCATCAACCTCATTCAATATTTTATGAGTCCCCACCATGAAAAAAGATATTTGTGTCCCATCATTCTCTCCATATCTACTAATCACCTCTTAATTTATCTGAAATAATCATTTTAAATAACACATTAGACCATGGACATAATTGACATTTACAGAGCCTTTCATCCCAAAACAGCTGCTTATACATTCTTCTCTAGTGCACATGGAACATTCTCAAGGATTGACCACATACTGGGACACAGAGATAGCCTCAACAAATATAAGAGGGTTGAAATCATACCAATATTCTCTGATCATAATGCTTTGAAACTAGAGATCAACTGCAAAAGAAAAGGAAGAACCACAAATACATGGAGATTAAACAACATGCTACTGAAGAATAACTGGTCAGAGAAGAAATAAAAGAGAGATCAAGAGATACATAGAAACAATGATAATGATAGTACAACATATCAAAACTTTTGGGGCACAGCAAAAGCAGTCAAGAGGAAAGTTCATATCATTACAGGCCTATCTCCAAAAACAAGAATGAGCCAAATAAAACCTAATCTTCATCTTAAAAAAACTAGAAAAGGAAGAACAAATGAAGCCTAAAGTCAGCAGAAGGAAAGAAATCAAAAATTAGAGCAGAAATAAATGAAATTGAAACAACAACAAAACAATAGAAATAAACAACAAAGAGCTGGTTCTTTGAGAAGGTTAATAAAATTGACAAACCCTGGCTAGACTCACTAAAGAAAAGAGAAAGGACACAAATAACAAAATCAGGGATGAAAGAGGGAAATTACACTGACATTGCAGAAATACAAAGGATCATACAAGAATACTATGAAAAAGTATATAACCAAATTTAATAACCTAGAAGAAATGGACCAGTACTTAGAAAATACAACTTCCTAGACTGAATCAGAAGAACTGGAAAATCTAAATAGAGATCAGCAGTATGGAAATTGAAACAATCATCAAAAACCTACCAAAAAGTAAAAGTCCAGGACCAGATGGCTTCACCAGTGAATTCTACCAAACATTCAAAGATTTAATACCTATTCTCCTCAAACTCTTCCAAAAAATCGAAAGAGGCAATACTTCCCAACTCATTTTATGAGGCCAATATTACTCTGATACCAAAACCTGGTAAAGATAACACAAAAAAGAAAACTACAGACCAATATCTCTCATGAACACAGATGCAAAAATCCTAAATAAGATACTAGTGAACGAAATACAGCAACATATTAAAAATTATACACCACGATCAAGTGGGCTTCATCCCAGGGGCACAGGGATGGTTCAACATATGCAAATCGATTAATGTGATACACCACATAAACAAATTAAAAATAAGAATCATAATGATCATATCAATAGATGCAGAAAAAGCCTTCGACAAGATCAGCATCCATTTATGATCAAAACACTTAACAAAATCGTATAGAAGGAAAGTACCTTAACATAATAAAGGCCATCTATGACAAACCCTCAGCCAACATTATACTTAATGGTGAAAAACTAAAAACCTTCCTCTAAGATCAGGAACAAGGCAAGGCTGTCCACTATCACTGTTATTCAATATAACATTGGAGGTCCTAGCGAGTGCAATCAGGCAAGAGAAAGATATAAAAGGCATCCAAATAGGAAAAAGAAGTCAAACTGTCACTATTTGCAGATGACATGATTCTCTATATAGAAAACCCTAAAGACTCCACAAGAACACTACTAGAAACAATAAGCAAATACAGTAAAGTCTCTGGATACAAAATCAATTCAAAAATCCATAGCGTTCCTATACTCTAATAATGAAGTCAGAAAAAGAGAAAAAATAATTCCTTTTGCAATTGCAACAAAAAGAATAAAATACCTAGGAATAAATTTAACAAACATGTGAAGGACCTATATAATGAAAACTACAAGACCCTATTAAAAGAAATCAAAGAAGATACAAAGAAATGGAAAGATATTTTGTTCTTGGATTGGAAGAATCAACATAGTTAAAATGACCATATTACCTAAAGCATTATACAGATTTAATGCAATCCCATCAAAATCCATCTTTTTTTAAAGAAATAGAACAAAAAATCATCAGATTTGTATGGAAGCACAAAAGACCCCAAATTGCCAAAGCCATCCTGAGAAAAAAGAAGAGGCTGGAGGCATCATCTGCCTGACTTCAAATTATACTACAAAGTGACAGTAATCAAAACAGCATGGTATTGGCAGCAAAAGACACATGACCAGTGGAACAGATCGAGAGTCCAGAAGTAAACCATATTTATATGGGCAAATAATTTTGACAAAAAAGCCAAAAACATACAGTGGAAAAAGAAAAGCCTCTTCAATAAATGGTGCTGGGAAAACTGGAAAGCCACCTGCAAAAGAATGAAACTAGACTGTTGTCTATACACACACAAAATTAACTCAAAATGGATTAAGGAACTGAAAATAAGACCAAAACAATAAAATGCATAGAAGAAAATATAGGAACTAAACTCAAACCTTGGACTTAAAGAGATTTTATGAATTTGACTCAAAAGCAAGGGAAGTAAAAGCTAAAATAAATGAATGGGACTACATCAAACTAAAAAGCTTCTGCTCAGCAAAAGAAATCAACAAGGTAAAGAAAACCATCCAATGGGAAAATATATTTGAAGCAACACCTCTGATAAGGGCCTAATATCCAAAATATACAAAGAACTCATACAACTCAATAACAACAAAAACCACAAATGATCCAACAAAAATGGGCAGAGGACCTGAACAGACACTTCTCCCTAGAGGACATACAAATGGCCAACAAATATATGAAAAGATATCAACATGCTAGCTATTAGGGAAATGCAAATCAAAACCACAATGAGATACATCTCACACCTGTTAGAATAGCTATAATCAACAGGACAAGTAATAACAAATGTTGGAGAGGATGCGGAGAAAAAGGAACCTCAGAACACTGCCAGTGGGACTGCAAATTGGTACAGCCTCTATGGAAAACAGTATGGAGTTTCCTCAAAAAACTAAGAATTGATCTACCATGTGATCCAGCAATCCCACTACTGGATATTTACCACAAAGACTTGAAAACCCATATCCGAAAAATATATTTGCACACGATGTTCATAGCAGCATTTTCACAGTGGCCAGGATGTGGAAGCAATCAAAGTGTCCTACGATAAATGATTGGCTAAAGAAACTGTGGCATATATATATACACACACACAATGGATATTACTCAGCCATAAGGAGAGATGAAATATTGCATTTGTGACAACAAGGATGTACCCTCGAGATCATGCTAAGCAAATAAGACAGACTGTAAAAGTTGAAAATCACATGATATCACTTATATGGGGGATATAAACCTAAAAGCAACAAAAAGCAGGACAAACAAACAGAGACTCATGGAC